>CM060316.1:61185786-61200786 GCA_030674155.1 Stramonita haemastoma
CTCTCTCTCTCTCTCTCTCTCTCTCTCTCTCTCTCTCTCTCTCTCTCTCTCTCTCTGGCAATGTCTCTCTCCTGTTGTGGGCCAAGGGCCTGACAGTAAATCTTTTCAGTCTTGAGTCTTTGAGTCTTTGAGTCTTTGACTCTCTCTCTCTCCTCTCTCTCTCCTCTTTCTCTCTCTCTCCTCTCTCTCTCTCTCTCTCTCTCTCTCCTCTCTCTCTCTCTCTCTTCTTTTCTTCTCTCTCTGTCTCTGTCTCTCTGTCTCTGTCTCTCTCTCTCTCTCTCTCTCTCTCTCTCTCTCTCTCTTCTCTCTCTCTCCTCTCTCTCTCTCTCTATCTATCTATCTATCTATCTATCTATCTATCTCTTCTCTCTTCTCCTCTCCTCCCCTCTTCTCTTCTTTTCTTCTCTTCACTTCTCTTTCTCTCTTCTCTTTCAATCTCAATCTCTCTCACTTACTCTCTCTCTCTCACTCTCTTACTCTCTATCTCACAGGGCATCTCTTTGCGTTTAAAAGTCTTTTCTTACAGATAAAAACCTCTCAACCCCCCACCACCCCCTACCCTCCACACCCCCCACACTCCCACCCACCCCCCGCCCCCCTCTTCTACTACAACTGCATGAAGCAAAGCAAAAGCAAAAGCAAAAAAAAAAAAAGCAAGTAGCAGAAAAACAGCACCAAAAAAAAAGAAGAAAAGAAAGCCAAGAGCTTAGTTTCTCGTGAAGCGCTCGGTATCTTCATCTGTCTTTCCATATGTCTTTCAGGCCGCCCCGACTTCAAAAGACTCCCCAGCCATAAATATGATGATGGCTGACTGCGAAAGAGATGTAAGGTAGGTAGGAGAGCGGTGCCAGAAGAGCGCGGCGAGGCAGCGGTGGGAGAGGTCCCGCGCGCTCTTCTGCCGCCGCTTTCCCCATCTCTTTGAAGTGAAACAAGAACCCCCAGAATCTCCCGGAGGCGGCTGCGGCTGCTGCTAACTTCACAGAATGCCGACTCTTTGATCTTCTAATTAAATGACCCGCTGTTGCAGCAAGGATTCTGGCAAAAACGGTTCATTTCTCTCTTGAAAAACATCAAGGGTGTTTTTTGTGTGTGTGTGTTGGTGGTGGTGGTGGGGAGGGGGGTGGGGTGGTGGTAGGGGGGTTGGAGGGGGGAGGATGTAGGAAGGGGGTACAGACAAGAGTAAAAGGGTGGAGGATGGATGGTGGTGGTGGTGGGGTGGTGGTAGGGGGGGTAAGGGGGGTGGTGGTGGGGTGTTGATGCTGAAGCTTTGGTTGTGGGGTTTGAGAGAAACAGTTCACATCTTTGGGATGCTACTGTGAAGACGCGAACAGGGAATAGTGAGAAAAGAAGCTTTAGGTAAGTTTTGTGATTTTCATTTCCATGTAACACAACTAGACTGTCTTCTTCTACTTACTACTATACCACTGCTGTTGTTGTTGCTGTTGCTGCTGCTGCTGCTGCTGCATTACTTGATGGTGTACAGAAAGTGAGTTTTTCGCCCTTAGGAAGAGACTGGAGTCAGTCGTCTTACAACGCAAGTGTGAGGGAGTTATTCCCTTTCTCTCTTCTTTTCTAGTGTGTACAAGTTTTCTGACTTCTTCTTTCATATTATGAACTATGATAAGACATGTGTGGGAAAGAAAACTGTGCATGTGTGTGTGTGTGTGTGTGTGTGTGTGTGTTATGGAAGAAAAAGAAAACTTTGAAAACCAAAACAGAAAAAGTTGGGATTTGTTAATCAACAGAGTCTGAACAGTTAAAAAGTCTTTCAATGGTAACTTGTGTGTGTGTGTGATGTGTTGTGTGTGTGTGTGTGTGTGTGTGTGTGTGTGTGTGTGTGGTGTGTGTGTGTGTGTGTGTGTGTGTGTGTGTGTGTGTGTTAAAAACGTATATCACCTAGATTTTCAAAATAAACAAACAAAATCCAACAGTGGGGGAAACTGTGATTCGTATCATATTTGAAAATCGTTTCAGTTTGTGGACAGCTCTTAGTAGGAATAGGAGTCATAAAACTGGATGAAACTTCTAGTCTATATACGCAAGTGTGTAGTAGTGTCTTTTGTGCTCTTTTGCAAGTGCTTCAAAACTTATGATGGGGGAAAGAGTTGGGGATGAGAATGAAAAGATGAGATGCAGACATGCAGAGAGAGAGAGAGAGAGAGAGAGAGAGAGAGAGAGAGAGAGAGGGAGAGAGAGGAGAGAGAGACAGAGAGACAGAGAGACAGAGAGAGAGAGAGATAGTAGCTGATTCTGTGGTAGGCCTCAGAACTCTGAAGACAAACCTTATAGCACTTAATGCATCAACCCAAAATAGATATCCCTAACCTTAGACGAAGACATACATACCTATAAAAATACTCTGTTTGAAAAAAAAAAAAAAAAACAGTAAAAAAAAACCCCAGAAAACAGTAAGAGTTCTTAACTCAAAATAAGGAAAGAAAAACGGGTGTGTAATTAAAGTTTAACCAAAGAAAGTCGAAACTTCTCATGTGGGACCCCCCCCCATCAAACTCAAAAAAAGAAGCATCAAAATGACTCAACGTAATCATAACTAAGCTAACTAACAAACTCAGCAGAAACAACAACAAAAAGTTGCAGCCAGCCAACTAACATTGGGGGGAGGCCTAATTGCTGCTTTCTTCCGGAACAGATGAGTGTGTCCTGTTGGCTTTGCCATGAGCGTTCACGTGTTAGTAAACAAGTGTGGTGTGTGGCTGTAAAATCAACAACCAAGTGGTGGCGTAAACAGGCGACGAAGGAAAACTGCGCACCAGTGGCGTCATGGCACAGAACTAGGCCTAGCTGAGCCTACCTACCCTAGCTTCTCTCTCAGCCTAGCCTAGCCTACCGCAGAGGGCGGGCGTTGCGATGATCCCTACAGCCCAACACCGGTAGAGGGCACCGCCATCACAGGAAGCGGGTCACGTGAGGCTGCGGCAACTGGCTGATTAGCATAGCGGCCATGATTGTTCTTACGTTTCTGAACAGTTGGCTTTTGTACAGTACAGTACAGTACAGTTGTTGTTGTTGTAGACTTTTGTGTGGTTAGCTGTATTGCTTATCAGTTTAGGATTTTGTTTTGTTTTTTGTTTTGTTTTATTTTTTGATAAATCTGTACTTGGTTTTTCTCTGCACGTTTTTTTTAAACTCGAGTTTTTGTTAATTTATTTCAAGACCAAAGGAGGAAGGAATCTTTTTAAACTCAATTTTGTGTTTAAGAAACAAGAGACTTTGACATACACAGAGTTTGTCTACAAATATGTAAAAATGATATAGGTATTTTTGAAGTTTAAAAAATGGTTAAAAAAAAACAAAAACTGAACGATAAGACTATACAAATTTTGCTACCTGTTTAACTTGAAAAGAAATGACACACTGCAGCATGATTCATAACTAGTTGGACTATACAAACACACCTACTTGCCACTGAATCAAATCTAGTCACAAATCTTTTACATCTTCGGGTTTAATTCATACATATTATAAGATGTAATGGACAAGGTTAAAGGGGGAAAAAAAAAAGAAATAATGACAGATTCGGTTTACTACGCAGTGAAGACTATTACTCAGTCGAGTATGATTCATGAGTTTCGCGAGTTGTGGATTGTGAGTGAGTCACCCCAAGATGAGGCGGTGGTGGTAGTGGTTTACCATTCCTGGCATCTTCTCTCACACCTAGGCACTATTCAAAATCCAGAGCTGATACTCAGCCAAAGAGGATGTTAGAGAAAAGAAGCAAATATGACATAAAATAAGTCACAAAGTTAGCTTAATAGCGTGGCTTTTGTATCTCGAGAAATGTGAAGAATACAAAAAACAAGAGGTAAAAAATAAATATGTAACATGACTTTTGTAACTGTACCTAAGAATTGAGAAAAGTAGCCTTGTAAGACATCCTAATAAATTCCAAATTCAAATACTTTATTTTCTCAAATACACAGAAATTCACAATGAGTACTTCTCCCTTGCCTTTGGTTTATTTCATAGTCAATCAATTTGCCTAGCAGAAAGTGGAAAGGTTTTCTCTGTCGGAGAAGCTGAACACATATTTAGTATATACGCTTTGAACTTGTCAACGCATGTTTTTTTTATCTTCCCAAACTAGAGTCTAGTACAAAGGTTAAGAACATTATTTTCATTTTTAATTCGTTTCCAGGAACACACCACCACACACACACACACACACACACACACACACACACACACACACACACACACACACACACAGATTCACTCAGAAAATTACATCACGTTCACATGAAACTATGGATAGCTTTAATTCCAATGCAATCAGAATTTTGTTCCTCATAAAAGTACCAGTTAACTAGTGTTCTATAATCTTACTAACCTCTCCTTTCACTGTTGATGCGTAGAAGTATAGATCTATGTAGGCCTATCAATATTTTGAAAATCATGAAAAACTGCTGAGTTGAGGTTTTCAGTGTCTGTCTGGGGTCTATAATGTACAAGTATAGTTTATAAAATTAATGCATTAGCCACTGCACTAGGGCATGCGCAATTCTTGGAATGAAACGGGCCAGATTTATTCTCTGCCTGCCTGTCTGTCTGTCTGTCTGTCTGTCTGTCTTTCTCTGTCTGTCTGTCTGTCTGTCTGTCTGTCTGTCTGTCTCTCTCTCTCTCTCTCTCTCTCTCTCTCTCTCTCTCTCTCTCTCTCTCTCTCTCTCTCTCTCTCTCTCTCTCTCTCTCTCTCTCTTGTTTATGCCATTACCCTCTTTTAAAAAAAAATTAAGTCTCTCTCAGTACTGTATGTGGACGTGGGCTAAGAAACTCATACGTGCAAGCACTTTTATCTTATAGGCACATTATGTTTATGAATATCACTTTGCCTGTAGGGTTATATTCATTGTGTAAATGATTAACTCGCTATCATTTCTTCTTTTTTTTAAACGTTTTTCCATGTTCATATCCCTCCCTTCCCACCCCCCCCCCCCCCCCACCCCCGCTCTCCTTTCCAAAAGACATTTTGTCATAATTTTGTGTTTCATTTCTTTGTTCCCAGTTTCATTATTTTTGTTTTTTGCCTGATATTTCCAAGAATACGTTTGATTCTTGTTTGTTTGTTTTTTTGTTTTGGGGGTAGTTGATTTGTTTTTGTTTTGTTTTCTTTTTCGTTTTGTTTTTGCTTTGTTTGTTTTGTGTGTGTGTTGGGGGGGGGGGTGTTGGTTTTGGGTTTGTTTGTTGTTGTTTTGTTTTGCTTTGTTTGTGGTGTGTGTGTGTGTGTGTGTGTGTGTGTGTGTGTGTGTGTGTGTGTGTGTGTGTGTGTTTGTCGTGTGTGTGTATGTGTGTGTGTTTCTGTTGGTGTTTTGTTTGTTAGTTGTTTTGGTTGGTTTTGGTGGGGGGGGTTGGGGGGAGAGGGGGAGAGTCGGAGCGGCGATGCTGTTTTATTGTTGTTTTATTCGGTTGGGATTTTTTGTGAGTTTTTTTTTAAATGAATTTCTTTTTTTTAATCTGACAGCGGAGGTGTGATAAAAACCATATAAACTGTAAGTAAACTAATAACTGACACTTTGGCCTGCCTACCTAGTGCCTGTAGCAGCAGCAGCCAGAGACAGAGACACAGAGACAGAGACCCAGAGACAGACAGAGACAGAGGAGAGAGAGACAGAGACACAGACACAGAGACAGACACAGACAGAGTGACTGACAGAGCGCAATAAAGATAAGCCAGAACAGGTTTCTTTCGGCTACACACCAGTATTACTTTTGACTACTTTTCCGTCTGTTTTCATATAATTATCATCACTCTTGCATTCGCACTGCACGTACTAAGGCATCCGCAGAATTACAAATCACTTTTTTCAGAAAGACTAGCCCCTGACTCAAAACTCCTGTGATTTTGCACAAATTTGGTAGGTTCGATTTTTTATTTTATTTTACAGCAAACGCTGTACCCCCCTCAGTCCTTTACTGTCTGCCTGCTTCCTAATAACCCCAATAATATGCATGCAAGAGGTCAACGCCTGTAGGAACACAAGTAATCCCTCATTGGATGATCATTTCCAACTTTCTCGTCACTACTTGTTATTGCTCTATGTCCTCAATCCCCCCCAAAAAAAAAACAAGTGCACAGTGCATTTTTTCATACTTTAAAAAAAAATCTGTGAAATTCAACAAAAACCTTTTCCCGACCCTGCTCTCCATAGAAAATACTACATGACCCCTCAAAATAATACTGGAGTGTAGCCTTATCAGGCAAGGCAGGCAGGCAGGCAGGCTGTGAAATAAGGGGGGCCACTCTGCCCATTCATTATCTGGCCTGTTTCAAGATGCTGTGAACTGGAGGTAGCCATGTGATGGGCCACCTTCCCCGCCTTCCTTCTTCCAGCCAATTAGCTCTATCAGGACATGTGTCAGCAACATTATACTGGCCTGCTAGTAGGTTAAGCCAGAGAGAGAGAGAGAGGGGGGGGGGGCAGAGATTTTTATTTATTTAGTCTTTTATATCGAGGATAATGGAATAAGCACTTGTGTGGGGGTTTTTTACATCCAGTCCCTGTGTGTATGCATTTTTGTGAATCTTGTCATTTGTTTCCACCGGCACACAATGGAGGAGAGAGAGAGAGAGAGAGAGAGAGAGAGAGAGAGAGAGAGAGAGAGAGGAGAGAGAGAGAGAGGAGAGAGAGAGAGAGAGAGAGAGAGATCGAACTCGGATTTTTATTGACGGTAATTGGATAAGCCAGAGGCTTCTTTACACCAGGCCCTAAAAAAAAATTAAAAAAAACAAGAAGGAAAAAAATCAAACAGGCCAAAACAAATGTAGTTGATTCAGTTAATTAATAAACAAATCATTGAAATGATAACATTAATCACATAATTAGAGAAAGAATGTGTGTGTGTGTGTGTGTTGTAGTGTGTAGATGTGTGTGTGTGTAGTGTGTGTGTGTGTAGTGTGTGTGTGTGCATGCTTGCGCGCGCGTGTGTGTATCGATGTGTTTGTGCGTGCGTGCGTGCGCGCATGTGTGTGGGGGTGCGTGCACGCATGTGTGTGCATCCAGTGCTTTGCCTGAGAGGAGGCAGGGAAACACTCTGATATCCCAGGTTAATGCTAAGTGGGCGGGATAGCCTAGTGGTCAGAACATTGCGCTGGCAATGTGAAGACCCAGGTTCGATTCCCGGTCGAGGGGATTTTTCTCCTGGAGTTAACATTTGGCCTATGCGCGGATTCCACTCTCCCCAAAAGTCCTCCGGATGAGACTATAAATCGAGGCCCCATGTGCGAACGCACGCAGAACATCTTGCGCACACGTTAAATCCTGTTCCGCTTTCCGTAAGAGTAGGCCAATTTAGATAGCCACATTCCAACTTCGGTGACACCGTTGAGAAATGAACATAATTTTATCCATTTATCCAGAACAGTTAGGAGGTACATTCTTTCCTAAAATAGAAACAGTCTAGTAGTGTCAGTAAAATAACAACGCAATTAGTGTGGGTTTGTTTGTTGTTTTAGTTTGTAATCATTTTTTGATTGATTGTTCGTCTGTTGTTTATTTGCTGTTGTTGGTTTATCTAGACGGGGCAGCCTAGTGGTTAGAACATTGCGCTTGCAATCTGACGACCCAGGTTCGAATCCCGTTCAAGGGGATATTTTCCCTTAGAGTTAACATCAGTGCAGACTCCACCCTCCCTCCCCCCCTCAAAAAAAAATCCTTCGGATGAGCCTACAAACCGAGGCCTTGTGTGCGAATGCACGCAGAGCATCATGCTCACACGTTAAAATCTGTTCCGCTTTTCGAAAGAGTAGGCCATTTTGCGCCGGTGGGAACAGATAAAATTTACAAAACTGCATACACTCGGGAATTGGATGTAAACAAAGAAAAAAAAGCACTTGAGTGCTTATTCCATTAAACTCGATATAAAAGAATACATAAATAAATAAATAAATAAATAAATAAATAAATAAATAAATAAATAAATAAATTTGTAACCTTCACCGAGGTTTCTTTCTTTTTTCTACTATTCTCTCTCTGTTATTTTTCTTTCCTCGTTTTCTTTTCTTTTTTTCTTTTCTTTTTTGTTTCTTCCAAAATTTACCCTTACATACTATCAACAATAGAAGGAACATTTCTGGATTTTTAGCAGAACTTTCACGCCTATGTTGAAAATACCCCCTGTACATAATTATTCCAGTATGAACATGTTCGAATGATTACAGCGTTTCCTGGTTGGATGTTCTTGTCCAATGAATCGAAAAATAATAACTCCGTAAGTTATACTTGTACTTTGTTGTTTTTTTCTATAACAAATGTAGGTCTACTTTATCCGTTGCTTTCATCTAAAAGCTTCAACAATTATATGTATACTATAATCATCGCGATAATCATTGCGTTGGTTTCATTTGTACATTCACACACACACGCGAGCGCGAGCGCGCGCGCACACACACACACACACACAACACACACACACACACACACACACACACACACACACACACACACACACACACACACGCACACAAGTAAAGGCCCATGCAAGCCAATAATCATGATTTATTTTATCAATACAAGGGGAATGTTTTGTGTCGTAGTTGATCTGTTCTGTCTTCTATTGCTTCAGTTCTCTCTTGTATTGCATCAGTTCTCTTTTATTACAACAACAGAAATGAAACAGCTGAAAAGAAATTATGTACGATAATTATTGTGCTATATTGTACAAGTTCAGCCCCCCCCCCCCCCCCCCCCAAAAAAAAAAAGTAATAATAATAAAAATAAAAAATTAATAATAATAATAACAACAAAACAACAACAAAACTAAAAATCGGGAAAATATTTAACAGAAATTGACGACCATTAAGTTATATTTTTACAGTTGTGTATTATTTACAGCATAAAAACTTATTCTCTCCATTCTAAGTAATTTGACCATTATTTTCATTCCCATTCAAACATTTAGAGACTCGAAGATGAACCTCTATTTCTTTGTTGTTTAAAGATCAGTTTTAAGATTTACACAGACAGACAGACAGACAGACAGATAGATAGATAGATAGATAGATAGATAGATAGATAGATAGATAGATAGATAGATAGATAGATAATACATAAACAGATATAGATAGATACATAGATGCATGAATACAAAAACCTCGACATTTTAGACTTTAAAAAATAATAATAACAACAACGACCGTGTTTTTTTTTAACATTTCAGCTTTCACACAAAATACAATATCAAGCAACAACAGGCATACAATAACGCAGCTTTTTTTTCTCCCAATCAATGAAAAAAAGGGGAGCAGACACACAAAAGACAGACACACCAGCCACCAAGCCCAAGTATTACTTACTGTCTTTCACGAACAGAACCTTCTCCACTCATACACAAAGAAGAGCAAAATCAACGGTTTTTCAAGTCAGCTCAACTTCACACACACAGACACTCACATGTAAGGTAAAGGAGAAAAAGAACGAAAGAAAGAAAGACAAAAAAAGGCAAAAACCAAAAAAAAAACAAAAAAAAACACCAGAACCCAGACTACCAGCAGAGGCAGAAGAAGCAGCAGTAACAGAAACGAGGGGAGAGTGGAGGGGAGGGGTGGGGGAGGGTGGGGGCGGAGGAAGGGAGGGAGGGGGAAGGGGGAGTGGGAAGGGGGAGGGACCCCAAAAAAGCAAGACGCAAGGAAGAGAAAGATGAAAGAGATGCGCGCGCGAAATCAAGCACGTGCGGGCTTGTTTCTTCAACCCACGTGCCGAGAGGGAGGGAGGGAGAGGGGAGGAGAGAGAGAGGGGGGGGGGAAGGGAGAGAGGGAGGAACGGAAAAAAGTAGGGAGGGAGAAAAGGAAGGAGACACCACTTCCTTCAACTTCTCTCTCTCTCTCTCTCTCTCTCTCTCTCTCTCTCTCTCTCTCTTTTTTTTCCACGGTGCTTGCAAATACACATGATAGGGCCGGAGGGACATTACATTGAATGGAAACGCGTGCTACATCTTCTTTAGGGACCTTTTTTTCTCTTAAGTTTTTTTTTTTGTTACTTGATAGAATTGTGTGTGTGTGTGTGTGTGTGTGTGTGTGTGTGTGTGTGTGTGTGGTGTGAGTGTGAAATGGGGGTTGAGGAGGGAAGAGGCTTCTGTGTGTGTGTATTTAGTTTGGAGAGAGGAAGGGGGGACGAGAGGTTAGACTCCTGCTTGCTAACAATACACATGACAGGGCCCCGAGAGTTGTTATCAATTGAATGGGGCCTGGATGGCTTATTTTTACCGTTATTGCCCAAACGGAGATTTCAGTATCAAGGGGCTTGGTTAGCTTAGAGAGAGAGAGAGAGAGAGAGAGAGAGAGAGAGAGAGAGAGAGAGAGAGGACAGCAAGAGAAGATAGGGTGTGGGTGTGGGTGTGAAGTTGAAGATAATGGGGTGTGGAAGGCAAAGGAAAAATGAAAACTGACCAAAATTTAAAGTGTTCTCTCTGATAGAGAAGCAACGTAACCCATGCTAAGTGGATTAAAAATGTATAATGTACTTTGAAAATGTTCTTACTGTGTGGTTTGTGTTGTTAGCTTTTCTTGTATTTATTTAGGGGATTGGGATCGATTATGGTATCAAAGTATGGAAACTTCTGATGGAATGCTGTGTACTGTAGGCCCACTTGTATGCGGGGAGTCATCGTTTTAAAACCCAGTCTCCATTGAGATTCTGTTTATTCGATATCGCTTTTATTGACATTTTTTTAGATTGCGTTTTCATCCTTGTTGATATACAGCGATGTGCTAAGCACTAAAATCAAACAAACAAAATTTTCCATTACCTTTTTGAACCAGGTTCGCACAGTTTGAACTCCTTTATCCAGTTAGCGACAAGGAATCCAGTTAAAGACACTACTACACTTACAAACTGCTCCCTCTCTCTCTCTTGTTTGATCTTGGATACAGAGGTATTTACTAAGTCGCCGCAATGATCATTGGAAGGAATGGTGGGGAGGGGGCGATGATGGGGATAGAGGGGTATGAGATAGCGATGATCATCATTTGAAATATGTCCAGTTGCCAATGATCTATGAACAGGATAGGGCGATATGAGTTACTGGTAAAGGAAGGGCGTAGTTGTTGTGTGTTCCCCAGCTTAACACTCTGGGGGTCACCCAGAATGTGCACTCTGACTCATTCATCCCACCTGGGAATCACTGTGAGATTGAAAATTGCACACTGAATGAGAAGTTTGTGGGTCTGACTTTTCAAGTACCTCGCTATATAGGTAGGCAGCCATACTCCGACTTCAGAGGAGAACGGTGTAGTAAAGCAGTAGTAGGCATCGGTCAGTCTCGGAAGACTATGGAGTTTGCGCTCCATCTAGAGCGCAAAGCCTGGGTAAGAAAGTATGGAGGGCAAGCTGCTATCCATGCAGCAGTCCCAGTCCCTCTCTCTCTCCTCTCTCTCTCTCTCTCTCTCTCTCTCTCTCTCTCTCTCTCTCTCTCTCTCTCTCTCTCTCTCTCTCTCTCTCTCTCTCTGGAGAGATGGAGAGATAGATAAAGGGGATGAGGAAAGATGGGACAGAGGGAAGGATTGTTATGGGAGGGGTATTTATCGGAAGAGGGGAGGAAGGGTGAATGAAAGAAAGGAATAAACATAAGACCAGCAATTATTGTTGTTGTTTTTTAATTCAGTCCTCAAGGAAGAAAAATAAGATAGTAATATCAAAGAATATAAGATCATTCAGTCATAGAGACGGGGATAAATAAAGGACAATTGGCTCTCTATTCAATCAAACAAAAACTTAAAAATCAGGACTGTTTTTAAAAAAACAAAAAACGAAAAGAGATATACACACATACACATGCACACTATTATTTATATGAATATCTCTATAGTGTAGAATTAACCGAATCTGATTAAGAATAAGCATTTTACTTTACATGGCTAGAACTCCAAAGTTTACCACCGTTTGAGATTTTTGCTGGGTGTAAACAATTAAGTGATACTTAACATTTAAAAAACGTTCAGATCGGTATCATTCACAAATGGAAACTAGCATTCCACAAATAGAAAGTAGCATTCCACAAATGGAAACTAGCATTCCACAAATGGAAAGTAGCATTCCACAAATGGAAACTAGCATTCCACAAATGGAAAGTAGCATTCCACAAATGAAAGTAGCATTCCACAAATGGAAAGTAGCATTCCACAAATGAAAGTAGCATTCCACAAATGGAAAGTAGCATTCCACAAATGAAAGTAGCATTCCACAAATGGAAACTAGCATTCCACAAATGGAAAGTAGCATTCCACGAATGGAAAGTAGCATTCCACCCACAGTTAATTCACCAAAAGCCACTCACCTCTCCGCAACACTTTGGAAATGGACCTCTGTTTGGACGTGCAGTTCCAGCGCCGGTTGCGGAATTGGTACTGACATTCCACCAGGGCTAACTTGGCGCCTTTGGCCACTTCCGCTACAATTTCCGGTTCCTTTCGGCAGATCTTCCGTTGCTTTCCCACAAGGCGCCGCGATTTCCGGCAAATGCTGTTGGGGTCCATGACTAAGGGGCTGCCTACTGCCCTGCAATACACAAGATTCGCCCTGGTCAAGAACATCATTAAAAAAAAAAGAATAAGAAAAGTAAACAACAAATGAAACAAAAAACCAACAACCAAAAAAAAAAAACCCAAACAAACAACAACAACAAAGAAAGGTTAAGGGAGTTAATTGTAAAGGATTGACCGAAGAAAGAAAGAAGGAAGGAAAAGGAAGCAAAGAAAAAAAGAGATAACGTGACTGTAATCTGGGGGTGTAAAAGGAAAGAAGAGAGAGAGAGAGAGAGAGAGGAGGAGGGAGGAGAGAGAGAGAGAGAGAGAGGAGAGAGAGGAGAGAGAGAGAGGCGGGGGGGGGGGGGGGGGGGGATAAAAGAGAAGAACAAAGAAAAGAGATGGAAATGGCCATGTTCAGATTAAAAGATGGGGACAATGTCCAAGCAGAGAAAGAAATCAAAATCTTCCAACATAGTAACTGAACCACTCCAAAGTAATTAATTAAAGGATTGGGTAAGGAAGTGTTCTTTTACTCGATTAAAAAAGGGGGAGGTGAATAATAACCACAAAAAAAGATAAAAAATTAGACCTAGGGACGGACGGAGGAGGAGTGGAGAGAAGAGAATAAGATAATTTTTTTAAGCAGAAGTACAGTAAGTAGCAGCAGCAGCCTACAGAGTGGTTGCAATGATAAAAATTTAGGATGCTAGTTACAAATTTTTTTAAAAGCCTTATAAAAGCAAAGACAAAATGAATATCAAACAGTTTTAATCTTTTAGTCACCATTCCTCTAACGTTTACAGAAAACATGCAAGGACAGAAAAAATAAAGTATAAGCAAGCTGATACGGCGGTAGATTTGGTGTGTTTAAAGTTGTTGTTTTTTCTTAAAAAGAAGAAAAAAAAGGAAATTATTATTATTATTATTATTATTATTATTATTATTATTATTATTATTATTATTATTATTATCATCGATACAATTTAGAATGGCTAAACTGTCAACAATAAATACAACAAAATACCCTTTCCTATAATCTATTTAAAGATATTGAAAATAAAAAGGTTTCTTTATTATTTTACCTTAAGGATCATAAAAAAAAAATTTAAAACCCTGCAAAACACCTCTAGTATTTCTAACTTGTATGATATTCTTCATCACATTATGTGAACAATTATATGCACCCCCTCCACCTCCACCACCCTTCCTTCCCTCCCCCTCAAACATTCAGGGATGGGGGGGGGATATAGAACTTTTTAAAAAATTCAAGAGCAATTCTATATTTTTGTTTCAAGTTACCATTTTGTAGAAAATTGTTCTCAGTCTTGTTGATGCATACTTCTTTTTTTTTTTAACTCTTATTTCGAGCATAAAGAAACAAGCAAGCATGTGCTTTTTTATATGCAGTCCCCGTGTGTATATAGTTTTGTAAATTTTGTCTTATTATAATGCACACTATCCAATTCTCAGACCGTAGTGGAAAGTAAGTTGTGAGAAATACATTAATCTGGGAATCAGATGAACACCTATGGCTGCCTATAATTATTATGGCGAGGTACTTAAAAAAAAACCCAGTCATACACACAAACTTCTCATTCATGTGTGCCGTTCCAATCTCACAGTGATTCCCCCAAGGTGGGGTGAGTGAGTGAGTGAGTCAGAGGGCACATTCTGGGTGACCCCTAGAGTGTTAAACTGGGGAACGGACAACAACAACAACAAATAAAAACCTAGCCTAAGCTATCTATCTGCCCCTAGATAACACAACAATCCGCAAAGACCTAGATCTATAAAACTTCAGGACGCAATGAATCAATAAACGTTATTCTCCCGAAGTGGGAATGCAGCTACCTTAACGGTGGGCAAAAAAGGTCGCATACGCAAAAACTCTCACCATTGGTGAACCTTGGAGCTCTCTAACCGAGGAACGAAAAAAAAAACAACCAACAAACAAACTCAAATCCCATTAATTTTGTTCGAGTTTTTTTTTTCTCTGTTTATCCCATCATTCAAAAGCATTAACAGTTTTGGGCATACAATAAGACTTAACTTCTATTATGTTTTAACGTTATCGTTCCGGGGTGTTTTTTGGGTGTGTGTTTTGTTTTTCATTCTTTATTTCATATTTCCTGTTTTGAATTCGTGAAGGATTAGCTCTGCAGGTAAAATAAGGTTTGGAGTCTGCTTTTGTTGTTGTTGTTGTTATTTTCTTGAAGTATTCTCAAACTATTATTTCATTTATTAAATAACCAGTTGCGTTGAATTTAACGATTCATTTTATCTATATTGTAAATTTATGGTGTTTTTTTTTTTTTTTTCACTTTCGGGGAGAAAGGGGGGGGGGGGGATTGGTTCGGTTTTCTTTTATTTTGTTTGCTTTGTTTGTTTTGCTTGTTGATAGCTTGCTAACTAGAAAGAGCGGGGGTGGAGGTGGGAAGATTCCAAAGGTTTCAAAGAAAAAGGGGCGAAAGGAGACTATAGTATTTTTACTATTTGATATAAGAATATTTCTCTGCTTGGCACTA
>CM060316.1:61205567-61210567 GCA_030674155.1 Stramonita haemastoma
ATTATGTTTTAAGTTATTTTTCCGGGTTGTTTTTTGTTTGTTTGTTTTTGTTTTTGTTTTGTTTGTGTTTTTGTTTTTTTGGGGGGGTTTTTGTGTGTTTTTGTTTTTATTCTTTATTTCTATTTCCTGTTTTGAATTCGTTAACGATTAGCTCTGCCAGGTAAAAAAGGTTTGGAGTCTGCTTTTGTTGTTGAAATTGTTATTTTCTTGAAGTATTCTCAAACTGTTTTTTCTTTATTACTGTTCAAAAAAACGTTTCGTTGAATTTAACGATTACATTTTATTTATATGGTAAACTTTTGGTGTTGTTGGGTTTTTTTTTTTTCACTTTCGGGGAGAAGGAGGGGGGGGGGGATTGGTTCGGTTTCTTTTATTTTGTTTGCTTTGTTTGTTTTGCAAGTTGAGTGTTGCTAACTAGAAAGAGCGGGGATGGGGGTGGGGGGAATTCAAAAAGTTTCAAAGAAAAAGAGGCGAAAGGAGACTGAAGTATTTTTACCATTTGAAATAAGAATATTTCTCTGCTTGGCACTACATTTAATGTGCTTTATTTTTTTTAATGTAAAGGAATGGTTGTATTTGTTCCACACACACACACACACACACAACACTCACACACACACACACACACACACACACACACACCACAACACACACACAAAACACACACCACTTATAATAGTTAGAAACAAGAACAACAGGATTACACAAACAATAACACGAACAACGACGACAGTATTTTATTATTATTATTATTATTATTATTATTATTATCAGCATCTTCTTCTCCTCATTCTCCTTCCCCCCTCCTTCCATTCTCCTCCTTCTTCCTCTCCTTCGTCTTCGTCTCTCGTCTTCTTCTTCATCTTTCTCAACGATTCTCACACACGTACACTGCCTCCTACAAAATGCAGCCCATGCAAAGAAAGAAAGACCCTTAGCACCAAGCAACCAAAAAATCTGCTAGCCGACTACTAGCCCTATACTACTACTGCACATAACCGGCAGTTCTGCAAGCCTGTCTGGGCCTAGCAGACTTTCAGGCAGGCAGGCAGGCAGGCAGAATTCTTGCGAAGGCGTTGCATGCAGGTGGCCGAATGTCAGTTGCCAGTTGTCAGTCAGATATTTCTCCTGGGATAGCCCCCCAAACCACTGGCACACACACGCGCCTCGCTGATTGGTCGCGCGTGCGGCACTGTCTGCGCGCGCATCTTTCAAAGTTGACTGACACGTGCGACGCGTAAGAGAGAGAAAGAGAGAGAGGGGGGGAGAATGCGGGGGTTTTCGCGGTGGCGTGGGGTAGGGTATTTGCGGTGTAGTTTTGTGTGATGGGGTGTAGTGTGTGTGTGTGTGTGTGTGTTGTGTGTGTGTTGTTGTGTGTGTGTGTGTGTGTGTGTGTGGGGTGTGTGTGTGTGGAGGGAGAGAGAGGAGGAGAGAGAGAGAGAGAGAGAGAGAGAGAGAAGAGAGAGAGAGAGAGAAAAAAACATTGTACAGGCTACATTATTTTTTTTTTATAAATAGGTATGTAGATCTATGTTTGTCAGAGTCGAGTTTTCATTTCCAGATGGTACATTGAATAAACAACACAGTTGCTTTTTAGTTCTTTTTTATCTCTCTTTTCAATCAAAACCATCCATTAAAAAATAGAACAAGAAGAAGAAGAACAACAACAACAACAACAATAAGATGATGATGATGATGATGATGATGATGATGATGATGATGATGGGATGATGATGATGATGATAGACAGACGGAGAGAGACAGAGAGAGATAGAGAATGAATAATCTTTTGAATGAAAAATTTTTATTCTTCAAGGGTAACAGATAAAGAATTCACACACTTTATTTCATCCGGTTCTTGCCCTGATTAGCATCTTTCAAAACAAAACACCTCACCCTTAAGAAAAAACAACAAACAAAGAAAAACAAAACAAAAACAAACAAAACCCCAAAACCAAAACAAACCAAACCAATAAAAAATATATATACAGCACCAACCCCCCCCCCTCCCCATGAAAACCACCACCACGAACAAAAAAAATTTCAACCTATGTATGATAGAGAGGAGATACATATGATATTCAGCCATATAATCCCCAGCTGGATATATTGATATTTATCTAAACAAAAGAAACAGATCAATAAAGACATGTAATCTCCAACTGACCGAACATTAATGTTAAACAGATACACTTATTATAATCAAGTAAATCAAATAGATTGAACTAGAGAGGATACAGCAGAGAAGAAGAGAGAGAGAGAGAGAGAGATGAGAGAGAGAGAGAGAGAGAGAGAGAGAGAGAGAGAGAGAGAGAGAGAGAGAGAAGAGAGAGAGAGTCCGTACTCAATATATCCTCATAATTATTCTGTTTTTTAAAGAGTTTATTACAGTCGATACATGTGTAGCTGTTTAATCTGATCAAATCATTTTCGTCATGATGAAGTGGTAATGATATACCTGCGCTTATTTTCCTCAACTGTTATTTTCTCAATCATAATTACAATTTTTAAAAATCAATAGATAAAGAAATGAATACGTGAATTAAAAAAGTAAGCAAATGAAAAATAAATCCACAAATCAATAAATAAATAGAACAAAACATAATGAAGCGTATAAAAAAATAATCACATTTACAGAGAAGACTTTGTGTTAAATTGTTGTTTGTCTTTTTAATTTTTTTTTTGGGGGGGGCGGTTGTAAAAAAAATTGTTTTGTTTTCGGTTGTTGTCTTTTCCCGTTTGTTTGTTTTGTGTTTATCTGTTTTCCGTATCTTAAAAAATTATCTGAGCATTTGGGCTTATAAACTTTAATCCCTTGTGACTAATCTTACAAGGAACAAGATTTGTTCTTTCTTCTTTTATTTAATCTTTTTTTATCTTTTGGTCGACTTGTTTCTTCTATTCCCTCACCATTTTGTGGTCTTCTATCTTTCTTCTCTTCACCTGAATTAACCAGAAGTGGGAAAAAACCAGGCTACTAACGTTTTTATCTCTTATATCTCGTAAGGAGTCAAACCTCCCCTTTCCCACCTACCCCTATCCCCCTCCCTATTCCCTGTCCTGTCATGTGTTCTCCACCTCCTCCTCCCCCCACTCCCGTCGCCTCCTCCTCCCCTCCCACACATGCACACTCGCACTCACTCACACGCAAACTCTCTATATCTCTCTCTGTCTCTCTCTCAGTTCTCTCTGTGTCTGTCTGTCTGTCTGTCTGTCTGTCTGTCTGTCTGTCTGTCTGTCTCTCTCTCTCTCTCCTCTCTCTCTCTCTCTCTCTCTCTCTCTCTCTCTCTCTCTCTCTCTCTCTCTCTCTCTCTCACACACACACACACACACACACACACACACACACCACACACACACACACACACACACACACACACCACATACACACACATACGTGCTCATTACCTTACACGCACACGCACACTAACACACACACACTAATGCTAACACACGCGTGCGCACGGACACATGCACACTTTAACACACACACAAACACTCACGCGCACACACAGGCACACACACACACACGCACGCACGCACACATACACATACACACACATACAGTCTCACTGTTGTCTCTAACCCTCTCTCAACCCAAAATTAAAGCACCCTATTCTGTCATCTCACTCTCGCCCTTTAAAAAGTTACACACACACACACACACACACACACACACACACACACACACACACACACACACACACACACACACACACACACACACAATTTAAGAAAAAGAAAGAAAAAAAGAAAAACGAGATAGAAAGAAAAAAAAGTCTTAATATCGACCTTTTTCCCCTTTTCAGTGCCCCCCCCCCCCCCCTCTCTCTCTCTCTCTCTCTCTCCCTCCCTCCCTCCCTCTCTCTCTCTCTCTCTCTCTCTCTCTCTCTCTCTCTCTCTCTCCTCTCTCTCTCTCTCTCTCTCTCTCTCCTCTCTCTCTCACACACCACACAAACATACACACACTGTCTCTGTCTGTCTGTCTGTCTCTGTCTGTCTGTCTGTCTGTCTGTCTCTGTCTGTCTGTCCTCCGTCCGTCTGTCTGTCTGTCTGTCTGTCTGTCTGTCTGTCTGTCTGTCTGTCTGTCTGTCTGTCTGTCTGTCTGTCTCTCTCTCTCTCTCTCTCTCTCTCTCTCTCTCTCTCTCTCTCTCTCTCTCTCTCTCTCCTCTCTCTCTCTCTCTCTCTCTCTCCCTCCCCCTCCCCTCCCCTCTCCTCTCTCCCTCTCCCTCCCTCCCCTCCCTCCCTCCTCTCTCTCCCTCCCTCCCTCCCCACCCCAATTTTTTTTTATTTCTTTAAAACACTCTTTCCATTTTTTCTTCCTCTTTTTCTCGGTTCTTCCTTTCTTTATTTCTTTTTTCTTCTTTTCTCTCTCTCTCTCTCTCTCTACCCCCAATTCTGCATGTTTGCCTCGACTCGCTTTCTTCCAGATTAACCTCGGAGTGTTGGGGCAAGGTTTGCGAGTTGCTACATCAAAGACTTGCCACCTCCGCTCCAAAGAGAACAGGGGGCAAGAGGTCCCCTTTGGTTAAACACTGCTCTCACAATAACGACTTGTAAGGAAGACTAGGAGGAACTAGCGAGGGAGGGGGGAGTAGCGGGAGGGAGGGAGAGAGAGAGGGGAGAGAGAAGAGAGAGAGAGAGAGAGGGTGGGAGATGATGAGGGAGAGGGGGGGGGAGGGAGGAGATGAAGTGAGGGGGGAGTGGGGGCAGAGAGAGAGAGAGGGGGGGGAAGATGGGGGAAGGAGAGAGAGAGAGAGAGAGAGAGAGAGGAGGGGGGGGGGGGAAGGGGGGAAAAGGGGGGAAGGAGGGAGGCATGATTTGATTTGATTTGATTTGATTTATTCTTTTATATCGAGGATAATGGAATAAGCACTCTTGTGCTTTTTTTCATCCAGTCCCTGTGTGTATACAGTATTGTAAATGTCATCTGTTCCCACCGGCACAGGATGGCCTACTCTTACGAAAAGCGGAACAGGATTTAACGTGTGCGCAGAGAG
>CM060316.1:61213067-61215567 GCA_030674155.1 Stramonita haemastoma
GCTTGTGTAAGAAGAATAGGTCGAATGCAAGTGCTTTGATTAGGATTTTTTATGTTGTTTTTTTTGCAGGATATAGCGCTATGTAAGTTCCCTGTATTACTATTATTATCATTATTATTATTATTATTATTATTATTATTATTATTATTATTATTATTATTATTATTATTATTAATATCATCATCATCATCATCATCATCATCATCACCATCATCATTATTATTATTACTATTATTATCAGATAGTTCTCAGATAACTCATATTTTAAGTGTTACATGTTGATAAAGGCAGTCATGTTGTAATGGGAACTTGTGCCATACATAGAACGTATATGCTTTTTTTTTTAAATGGGCAAGTAGCACCTCAGCTCATGTGAGATAAGTAAGGCATATTTATAGACAGCGATCTAAAAAAAAAAACACCAAAAAAACTGTGCAGACAGGGAGAGTTGAAAAAGGAAAAGAGTTAGTGGAAGACCAAGATGCCTGTAGACATTATTATGATGTCAAAGACATCTTGTGCACAATGTTAAAACCCGTTCCACTTTTCGGAAGAGTAGACCATTGTGTGCCGGTAGGTAGGAACGGATGACAAAACTGACAGAACTGCATACACACGGGGACTGGATGTAAAAAAAAAAAGCACATGGGTGTTTATTTCATTAACCTCGAAATAAAAGAATAAATAAATGTAAAAGACTTGACAGGCAGTAGGCTACCTGAGTGCGTGAGACTGGCTCAAGACAGATAGACTTGGAGATCCGGCCAGAACCCCAGCCTTTGGATAACGCGTTATCAATCCAGCCATAGAAAGGTGTTGCTTTTTTTTAATGGAGAATGCTACACCCTTTCCCGGGGAGAGATTAAGTTGTAGTACATAGAGAATGCTACTTTTAAAAAAAAAAAAGCCGAGCGGAAAGACTCCTGACAATACAGCCATCTGGCAAATAAGACAGAAAATGTTTGCGCAAAGGATAGATAGACCTCATCTGGGGACTATGAATTTGGTTTGCTTTGTTTTGTTTTTGTTTGGCTGATTGGTTGGTTGTTTGGTTGGTGGGTGGGTTGGTGGGTTGGTTGGTTGGTTGGCTGGTTGGTTGGCTGGTTGATTTCGTTTGTTTGGGTTTGGGGGTGGGTTTGGGGGCGTGTGTGGGGGGGAGGGTATGTGTCTCATCTTTTGTGACGTTCCTGTCCTGCTGTTCCCACACTGTTCACTTCGATCTCTCTACCCGAGCCATACCCAAGTCTACAAGGAAATGGTCAATGTCAAGCCCTCGCAAGGCCACCAGCCAGAGGGGCCCTGCACTGCTGCTGGGTCACTTCAGTGGTGTTCAGTAGCGCCTGTTCTGAGCCAACTTAACTATGTAGGACACCACTGACTAAGGCTCCTACTGATGACAATGATATTTTATTAATCGCAGATCAGACCCAGTGAGGGACTTCCCAGGGTGATGATTACCACAACGTCCCTCCAAAGACCTCCTGTGAATCTAAATTTTAACAGACCTTGAGAATTGTAACATAACAGAACGTTCTCATCAGTTTGATATTTGATATTAGGTAAATTAACGAACTGATCTCTCTTCTCTCTCTCTCTCTCTCTCTCTTCTCTCTCTCTCTCTCTCTCTCCTCTCCCCTCTCTCTACACACACACACACACACACACACACACACACACACACACACACACACACACACAATATAATATAATATATATTGCCCCCTTTGAGCACCTGGCTTTTGTTAAGCAAAGTGTGTTGTGCTATTTTTTTCTTCTTTTTTTTCTTTTTTTTTTTGGCTACTGCACAAGAAAAGACAAAAGACAAAAATTTCTTTTGTGAGTACGTCATAGATACTGAACCTAGGCATACGTATTTTTTGTCGGCCTGAAAGTCAATCAGGGAAGAAATTGGAAACCATTATGGATTTCGCAGATTAACATCGCTGCTGATGCTTATCCTTCCGAAACTGCAACCGTTTTTCTTACGCCGGGTATAGATGACATTTTCGGATGTTATAATAGAAACTGATGTAAAAGCATTAACCATTATGGATTCTGCAGGCCAGCCTCACTCCCGAAGCGCAGTGTTCCGAAACTCTAACAGTTTTTCTTCCCCCCGAGTTTCAGATCGCAATTTCTGCTGGTATGATGGGAACTGCACGCTGGGAAAACAGTGTGGATGTTCAAAAGGATGTTGTTAGTTTATCTTTCCCTCGTTGCTCCGACGAGTGGAATGCACTCGGGTATACTGACCTTTTCCCCAGAATGAGAATGCCATGTTTCTGAAAGGATCATCAGTGCAGGATTTCCGAACGATACAGCGGTTTTTTTTTCAAAGGAGATTAGTATTGTATCAATTACAGTTTTGTGATTTAGAACTAGGGGTTGTTTTGTGGGTTTTTTGGTGAAGTGACTGTGTCAGTCTGATTAACAGAGAAGAAGAAAGAAAAAATAATATGAAACTTGAGGAAATGATTTATTTACTGATTATTGTGTGGTT
>CM060316.1:61220567-61223067 GCA_030674155.1 Stramonita haemastoma
ATCTGTATCTCTCAGACTCTGTGTCTCTGTCTCTGTCTCTCAATCTCGCTCTATCTCTCTGTCTGTCTTCGTCTGTCTCTCTCAGTGTCTCTCTGTCTCTGTCTTCTGTCTCGCTCTGTCCTCTGTCTGTCTCTGTCTGTCTGTCTGTCTGTCTGTCTGTCTGTCTGTCTCTGTCTTCTTCTGTCTGTCTTCTGTCTGTCTGTCTGCTCTCTCTCTTCTCTCTCTCTCTCTCTCTCTCTCTCTCTCTCCTCTCCTCTCCTCTCCTCTCTCTCTCTCTCTCTCTCTCTCTCTCTCTCTCTCTCTCTCCTCTCTCTCTCTTTCGTTTTGATAGTCCCTAAATCAAGAAAATGAATGAATCAATGAATAATCTCGAATAAAATTTCAAGTGTGACAGATAAGCACTGAAATACTTTTTTTTTAATCCGCGACCAAGAAATGAAGGGCCATGCAGGAATAGGGGAGAGGGGGGAAAGGGAGGAGAGGGGAGGGGATGTGGAGGAGACGCAAGCAGGGGAAAAAAGAGGGGGGGGGAGAGGAGAGTGTACTTTACTTTTTTTAGCCAGTGTGTTGGTATGGCGCAGGAATGTGTGTAGGGGCGGGCGGGCTATGCACTCCTGGCAGAGCCTGATTGTGTCTACTATAAAACCTATTGTCATCCCTTTGTCGGTCTGTCTGTCTGTCTTGTCTGTTTCTGTCTTGTTTGTTTGTCTGTCTGTTTTGTCTGTTTCTGACTTTCTCTGTGTCTGTCTGTGTGTTTGTCTGGCTTGGTGTCTCATTGTTTCTTTCGTGCTGTCACTCTGTATCTGTCTGTCTGTCTCACACAAACGTACACTCCCTCTCTGTCTCTTTGTCTATCTGTCTCTGTCTCTCTGTCTCTCTCTCTCTCCCTCTCTCTCTCTCTTTCTCTCTCGTTCTGTCTGTCTATCTGTCTGTCTGCCTGTCTGTTTGCCTGCCTGTCTGTCTGTCTGACTCTCTCTCTCTCTCTCTCTCTCTCTCTCTCTCTCTCTCTCTCTCTCTCTCTCTCTCTCTCTCTCTCTCTCTCTCTCTCTCTCTCTCTCTCTCTCTCTCTCTTTCACACACACACACACACACACACACACACACACACACACACACACACACACATCACATCACATCACATCACATCACATCACATCACATCACATCACATCACATCACATCACAACAAAGAAAAAACAAACAAAAAATCATGCATGCCCCATACGAAATAAAACACCCTGTTCTGCCGCATTACATCTCAACAACGCAGTTCGTCGCATTTTGCGACGAACTGCGTTAGGCCCCCCATGTAAAAAAAAACACACAAAAAACACACCAAAAAACATATATTTAAGCAATGTAAGTTCAATATAATGCACTACTTCAGCATTTTAGAAGCTCCTCATACATTTTGTCAACTTTCTAACTTCAGTTCCAAGTTGTGACAAAGTGTGTTGATTCAACGCACTTTGTCACGATTTTTCAGCACCAAAAACTAGCAATGACAAAAGTTCTTAGTATAGAAAAGAAGTTATAGAGAATAATGTTGATTTGTAAAAGAATGAACATAAAAAACAACAGAAAACAAAAAACCCAGCCTTTGAATCCTCAGCTATTAATTTTTTCAGCTGTTTGACTTTACTTCCAGATTGTGACAAAATGTACTCTTCATCATCTAACTCTTTGATAATGCTACTTAGTATAAAACTGTGCTCCTAATTGCAGTGCATAAGTTGGTTTTTTAAGAATCGAAAAGAAAATTTTTTAAAAGCCGTGCATGCTATACTGTCCGCGGAGGAAGAAAAAGAGGCAGACCAAGGAAGAGATGGGAGGACAACAACAGCGAATGGACAGGCCTAAAACTCAACCAATTTTTTAGAAAGACAGAACAGAGAGAGGAATGGAAAGAACTGGTTGTCAAGTCTTCCCCACTGTCGCCAGACTAAGGGATGGATGGATGGATGGATGGATGGCTGGATGGCTGGATGGCTGGATGGCTGGATGGCTGGCTGGCTGGCTGGCTGGCTGGCTGGATAGATAGACAGAGAGATAGATAGATAGATAGATAGATAGATAGATAGATAGATAGACAGATAGATAGATAGATAGATAGATAGATAGATAGATAGATAAGATAGATAGATAGATAGATAGATAGATAGATAGATAGATAGATAGATAGATAGATAGATGCTATACTAAGAACTCTTGTCACTGCAAGTTATTGGTGTGCTGAAAAGTTGTGACAAAGGGCGTTAACGCACTTTGTCACAACTTGGAACTGAAGTCAGAAAGTTGACACAAATGTATGAGGAGCTTCTAAAATGCTGAAGAAGCGCATGATATTGTACTTACATTGATTAAAGATATGGTTTTTTGTTGTTTTGTTTTTTTTAGATGGGGGGGGGGGGGGGGGGTCCTAACGCAGTTCGTCGCAAATTGGGCCGAACTGTGTTGTTGAGACGTTCTGTGGCATAACATCCCCCCCTCCTCCCCATCC
>CM060316.1:61228067-61230567 GCA_030674155.1 Stramonita haemastoma
GTTTGTTTGTTCGTTTGTTTTTTTGTTGTTTTTTTGTTGTTGTTTTTTGGGGGTGAAGGGTGAGATTTTAGGTCAGAGCGAAGACTAGGGGAGACCAGAGAAGAAGGGTGGGTGTGGGGGTGTCACAAAATTGGATGGATGTTATATCACTGTCGCTTAATTTGATCAGAAACCATTCCGGGGCCTCTGACTTAGTTGCAAGGTGTCAGAAAGTTTTCAGATAAATAAGCACGGATAAAAAAAAAACCAATGTCATCCGGTGATGTGCTCGTGATCTGCTGACGTGATCCGGGTTCGAATCTCGTTCAAGAGGATTTTTCCTCTGGAGCTAACATCAGTGCCGACTCCACTCTCGCCAAAAGTCCTTCGGGTGAGAATATAAACCGAGGGCCCGTGTCGAACGCACGCAGAACATCTTGTGTACACGTTAACCCTGTTCCGCTTTTCGGAAAAAGAGGCCATTGTGTGCCAGTGAGAACGGATGACAAAATTTACACACACACTACATACACGCGGGGACTGGATGTAAAATAAGGACATAAGTGCTTATTTTTTCATTATCCTTGGTATAAAAGAATGAATAAATAGATAAATAAGAAGAAATAAATAAATACAGTAATAGTATAAACTCAACCAACTAAGAAAAATTACTTAACGGCTTTTAAGGGTTTTTTTTTTTTAATGGGGGCAGGATTATGTCATAAAGCCAACTGCATTTTTTAAATCTTTGGAAAAAATATAGAATCCATAATTTATTATGGGAAAAAGGCTCCCTCACAACAGAATGACCTTCAGTGCAGACTGGTTTGGGGAACTAATAATCCATATCTCTCCATGAAAATAATGCAAAATAATGCAAGGGTCAATTTTTGTTGGAAAAAAACCTCAAGTTTTTGTATAAAGGAATGAGTAACATTTATTTAATTATATAGATCTATAGGGCATGTGAAAAAAATCACACCAAAGACATGATTGTAGCACTAAAAAAAAAAATTAAAAGCAAAACAACCAACCCTCACGCCCCCCCCCCCCCCCTCCCCCTCCTCTCCCCTTTAGGGTGCTACTTGTGTAATAGCAGAAAGTACGAAAACGTATTTTTAAAAAAAATATATGATTTTCACAGCCATAAAGTCCTTTAGGATCTTAAAAAACATCAACAACATTCTCTACGTTGTTCTTCGTTGTCGAACGCTCAGACAGCATCTATTGTCTGTCATATGAGTGAAAATGCGTCGCGCTGTCGTTAAGCGCCTGACAAGTCAGGCCTAGCGCATCCGACTTCGGCATGGGAGAGAATTGTATTGTTTTAAGTCCTTGTGGGGAAAAAAAGGGCAGAAAAATGGACCAAGAAGGTAGAAAATAGACAATAATTAGTTGACAAGAAGAAAAGGAACAAGGCAGAAACAAAGAGAGGGATAGAAAAGAGGGAATAGAATTTTCCAGAAGGTGGGGTGGCTATTTATACTGACAGGCCACCGGTGACCTGTCAGTATAAATAGCCACCGGCATTCACACAGGGAACTCTACATTATTGATTAATTTGAGGACGAGATAGCTCAGTGGTCAGAGCACCTGCTCTGAGTTCTTTCTGAGTAAGTTTTAGCCTCTTTTTTTCTATCAGGCAAGCAATTTTTTTTATAATGATCGTGAAATGGAAACCCACCAGTGTTATGTAACATGATCATCTTAACTACACTGGCGGAAGGACCAACAGATTGTGTATATATTTTTGTTTTGCAGTTCTATCTATATATGACAGGTCACCCTTTGTCTGGCGACCGTGGGGAAAGATGAAAGTAGTAAAAAAAAAAATTATGTCTGTTTATGATAAGGTTATGTAACAGAGCCAGATATTTGATCTGCCGCGACTCTGTGCGACTCTGTACATCTCGGCGGCGGCGACAGCACGGTCAGACAGTGGGAATGTGGCCTCTAAAAAGAGGCTGCATAAATACTACATTTTACCGCTACGGGCAAACTGCATGCAGAGGACGGCTTTCGACCACCCCCCAACGATACAGAACGTCGCACAATTCACAGGTGTGGATCCAAACGTTACACCCACGACGCTGCGATTGGCAGTTCCGATCGCAAGGGAAGTAATCTAATTACCGCCCTGCCACATCCACCACCGCTGATTTTGTGCCGCGTCCCGAGGCACAGCGGATACTGACCAGCGTATTTGACGCTCAGATCAGTAGCCCCAAGTTCTTTCCATCCTGTCGACGAGGCCACTTTGTAACAGAGTGCAGATATATTATTTGATCTGCCGCGACTCTGTACAACTTCTCGGCAACGACAACACGGTCAGACAGTGGGAATGTGGCCTCTAAAAAGAGGCTGCTGAAATACTACATTTTACCGCTACGGGCAAAGTGCATGCAGAGGTCGGCTTTCGACCACCCCCCAACGATACAGAACGTCGCACAATTCACAGGTGTGGATCCCAACGTTGTACCCACGTCGCTGCGATTGGCAGTTCCGCTCGCAAGGGAAGTAA
>CM060316.1:61238048-61240548 GCA_030674155.1 Stramonita haemastoma
CCCCGTGTGCGAACGCACCCAGAACATCTTGCGCAACGTTAACACCCGTTCCGATTTTCGGAAGAGTAGGCCATTGTGTGCCGTTGGGAACGGATGACAAAATTTACAAAACTGCATACACACGTGGACTGGATGTAAAAAAAAGCACATGAGTGCTTGTTCCATTATCCTCGAAATAAATGAATGATTGAAAATCAATTTTTAAAAAAGGCCCCACTAAAGTGACAGGCAAGACTATTTTTCTTATATGGAGCAACTAGTCTAGCTGTCCACCTTTAAAAACTAGATAAGAAGAAGAAGAAGAAGAAGAAGAAGAAGAAGAAGAAGAAGAAGAAGAAGAAAAGAGGATGACGAAAATGAATGTAGTGGGTCTTCTTCTAAACGATTTTCTCATGCGATACGACTCTAGCCAGTCAATTTTCTGTCCAAAGACGAACTTCTTAAAGGACAGAGTTTCCATGTAGAAATAGTAGTGGAGGAGGAGGAAAATAAGGGCAGGTAACCACTTACAACTTCTCTAGATCTATTTTTTTGAAAATGATTCAACAAAAAATTCAATTAAATTGATAAAATGGTCTAAAGAATAAAATCTTTCAATGAAAGAACTGTTTCCGAAGTAAGGTAGTTCAATAAGAATTATGCATTTTTTGTATTTGTTACTGTCAATTTTTATTGTTATTTTTTTTTTATATTATTATTATTATTATTATTATTATTATTATTATATTATTATTATTATTATTATTATTATTATTATTATTATCAGCAGCAGCAACAGTAATAGTAGACGTAGTAATAGTGGTAGGCCTAGAGGTAGTAGTAGTAGTAGTAGTAGTAGTAGTAGTAGTAGTAGTAGTAGTAGTAGTAGTAGTGATGGTAATAGTAGTAGTAGTTGTTTGTTGTTGTTGTTGTTGTTGTGGTTCTCAGTAGTAGTGGTGATGGTAGTAGTAGTGGTGATGGTAATAGTAGTAGTAGTAGTGGTAGTAGTAGTAGTAGTAGTAGTAGTAGTAGTAGTAGTAGTAGTAGTAGTAGTAGTAGTAGTAGTAGTAGTAGTAGACTAGTACATCTATTATCATCATCATTGACATTATTACTACAAATACTACCTCAACCATCATAACCCAAGTCGAGTGTGGAAGGGTATGTTATGTTTTTACGTGAAGGATTTTTTTTTTTAGTGTTTATACAGATTTGTTTCAAATATACTCACTTTGGTGTGTACATAGCTTTATTTTCCAGTTGGTTTTTTTTACCATCAGTTGGCCGGGTTTTTTCTTCTTTTTTTTTGCTTAATTAAAAAAAGTTTTAAATTCACCTACATAATTTTTCTACAGAAACAAAATTGATAACTCTCTCTCTCTCTCTCTCTCTCTCTCTCTCTCTCTCTTCTCTCTCTCTCTCTCTCTCCTCTCTCTTCTCTCTCTCTCTCTCTCTCTCTCTCTCTCTCTCTCTCTCTCTCTCTCTCTCTCTCTCTCTCACACACACACATAGACACACACACTCACACAAAAATATATATATATATATGTATATAGATATATATATATATGATATAGGTTAATTAATTAATACATGGAATTTGTATAGCGCTATCTCTTGTAAAGACAAATCAAAGCGCTTGCATTTGACCTACAGAGCCACAGATCATGCTGCCACCAGGCGCAAAGATCCCCAACTCCAACTCCCCGATTTTTCTTCAGGGATGGTGTCTAAACACGACACCTGTGTGCATGCTGGTTTGTTATAATTTTGTCATCCGCTCCTACCGGCACACGATGGCCTACTCTTCCGAAAGGTGGAACGGGGTTTTAACGTGTGCGCAAGATGTTCTGCGTGCATTCGCACACGGGGCCTCGGTTTCGAGTCTCATCCGAATGACTTTGACATTCAGTTCGATTTTTTCGTCAAACTGGGAAGAAAGGGCGAGGCTGGGTTCGAACCCAGAAACTCACGATTTACATATTGGCAGGCGAACGTCTTAATCATTCTGCCACCGTCCTTCCTTATGGTCAGGGCCATAGGTATATATATATGTACAGAGAGAAATAAACAAACACACAGACAGACACACAGACAGACACACAGACAGAGAAGAGAGTGTGGGAGAGAACAAGTGCAGGTTAAAAAAAAATCGCAAATTCTTTATCATCAAATCAATGATTTTGATAAAAGATCAAAAAAACAAAATATTCGCTATACGATTAAAAAAAAACACCTTTAAAGGCAGCTTTGAGAATTTCTTGAGTAAGAACCACCATGCCTTTGGTCCTGACCTGTCTGAGTCTCGGTTCCTAGTTGAGCATTCTTCTGAGTAGAGGTCCCAGAGGTGGTGAAAACCTTTACCTTTACCCTCTGTGTCTGTGTGTGAGATTACCCTCTCTATGAAAGCAGATTTCTCTGCCTGTGTCTCTCTGTTTCTTTGTCTGTTTTTTTTTGTATGTCTATCTGTTTATCTGTTTGCCTGTCTGTCTGTCTGTCTGTCTGTAGAGGAAAAAGAAGA
>CM060316.1:61250548-61273048 GCA_030674155.1 Stramonita haemastoma
TTACCACCACAAGCCAATGATGTTTGTGGGGAACATGAGCACCAGGTATAGGAAGACCAAGATAGCTTGCAGGCGCATGGTCGACAGGAATCCAAGGGTAGGAGGTTCCAACACTCTCAGGGTAAGATGGTCAAAAACACAACAGCAGCAGCAGCAGTCAGCAGCAGTAGCAGTACCTGATGCCAGCGGTTACTCCAAGATCTTACACTCTTTCCTGAAACCAGAGAACCGGTGTTTTTCTTTCTGTCTTTCTGTCTTTCAAGTTCTGTTGGATTAGTTTCTGTTTCCACACTTTTCAGTTGCAATCGAAATGTAAAATATGTGACAGGTAAATTCCGTAGGTGGTTTTTTTTTTTTAATCTTTGGGTCGATTTTGCCCGTAAGAGTGTTCTCGATGGGTAGGGTAAGTGTAGTAGCCCTGAATCATCCTTTCTTTTTCACCCTCTGACACAACCACCTCATGGTGACCCCGCCACACTGGACACGGTAGGAAAAGTGCACACATTCACTTCACAACCTTCGACTGAATACTTCCAAAAAAAAAAAACCCACCACCAAAAAATCCCACAGTGTGTCACAACGTTAATCTGGTCCTTTGATGCCGTAAAGGAGATGTCCTTCCATCCTTGATGAGGAGAGTCACACAAGCTTTCTTCATCGTCAAACTTTCATAATCATACCATCATCATACATCAAACTCAAAACTAGCCGTGAAGATTTTTTTTGTCACAAACTTTTTTTTTGAAGGAGGGGATTCCTCCTTAACCACGAAGGATGTCACCGAGCAAGACACGGTGTTTATGGGAGTCAGTGTGTAGACGTCAATACAGTGTACCGTTTACACTCCTCACCCCTCTCTCTCTTCTCTCCCAGTAGTGGCTCAAGGCAGTTTGGGAAGTTAAGAGAGGGGGGGGGGGGGGGAGAAATAAAACTGTCTCCGGCGTTAACGGCGTCAAGAAGGAGATGAAACGTGTCCCATCTACCGTGCACAGACAGAACTCTACACAGACACACAGAGCCGCTGGCTCCCCAACTTCCCTCCTCAGCAGGTGACAGTCACAGATCAAAAAAGATGGCAGCGATTGCCAGGTGGAATCAGTATTCGAATGATTATTCCGTCACATTGACTTTGTCCTGTCACGACACTTACTGTCTCTACAGTTCTGTTGTTTCCATTTTTTTTGTTGTGGTGTTTTTTTTCGATCAGCAAGTGGAGAAAACAAGATCGATGCCGAAGGAAAATGTTTCTATTATTTTTTTTTTAAAGCACCAAAAGTTTCTATTATTTAAAAAAGCACCAAAGTTTCTCTTATTGAAAAAACACCAAACAAACCGAGTTAGAGTAGCCTAAAGTCAGTGCTATAATAAGTCATTTCCATTCTGAACTCGCTAGAAAGAAAAAGAAAAAAAAACAGGTCTTAACGGAGAACACAATCACGCAGTTGAAAGGCCACCACTTTTTTTCTTTTTTTGGTCTCTCTTTTTTCTTTTTCTTTTTTCTTTAGATTGTTGTTCCTTTTCTCCACAACAAAGTGGAACACGCCACGATAACAATCACGAAGCCAGATCACTGCGAAGCCGCCAAGTGTAGCAGAAGTATCTGATAGACAGCCTCCTGTCAATACACCTCTGTCACTCTTTCTTCTTCCTCCTCCTCTTCCCCCCTCCCTCCCTCCCTCCCTCTCCTTTCTTCCCTCCTCAAAACGCATAAAGGGGGGGAGTGTTCCTTACCAGGTGAGGTCACACAGACACACACACACACACAGACACACACAGACACACACAGACACACACACACACACACACGAGGTGTAAAAGCAGCCGTAAGATCCGGAGCTGACACAACAGTGGCCTGAAGCTTGCTTCTTCCTCCTATCGGTAGGTCATTCAGTCATCAAGATGCTGCAGCACACATACATCAGCAGCCTACAACCGTCGTCATCTCCACCTAGACTCCCTTCACCTGCACTCTGTCTGTTACTGGTGTGTCTGCACTCCGGATCTGTTCCCGAAACTGGCTTGAGGAGAAGGGAGGAGATGGAGGAAGAGGAGGAGGAAGAGATTTCCAGTAGCCAAGTGAGGAGTGGTTCTAAAACACACGGACACAGACATACACACGCACGCACGTACGTGCGCACGCACACACGCACGTACGCACGCACGCACACACACACACACACACACACACACACACACACACACACACAGACAGAAACGAGATAATGACGAATCAAGGATTGGGATGCTGAGGCAAAACGCCGTCACACATAGAAATGGCGTCAAGCGACGATGATGACGATGAAGAAAGAGGATGATGAAAATGACGTGTTCTTGCGATAAAGAAAAAGACCACTTATAAAAAATAAAAGGTCGAAATCACACTATGATATTGATGATGGCGATGATGATGGCGATGATGAGGATGAGGATGACGTGTACTCGCGATAAAGAAAAAGAGCAGACTTACAAAAATGAAAGGTCGAAATCACACAATGACAATTAATAACGATGACATAATTCGTCGATAATCCTGCCGCGATGATAATGACGAATGACATGTAACTACTTAACACTTATGACGCGAGGAAATCAAGCAGAACAGAAAATCCACTCACGATGACGACGAACAAACAAACAACGACAGTGACGATGACGTAAATCTGTTATCATCAAAGCAGTAAAAAAAAAAAATAATAATAAAAATAAAAAAACTCGACAAGTGGAGGGTAGGACAGAAGACACGATGATGATGATGATGATGATGATGACGGTTAGTAGTAGTAGTAATCAAATCAACAACACGAATGATAAAACACTAATATCATCATCATCAGGCCTACAGTGTGAAACAAGCCACTAGAACTGGCCCCTTGGATTTTTCTGGTCATGGTATCATGCATGGCCTTGCGAGGACACCGCCACTGCCTTGAGGGAGGGAGAAAGGGAGGGGGAGGTTCACACTGTAATCGCTCGCTCCCCCCCCCCCCTCTCTCTCTCTCTCTCCCTCTCTCTCCCCCACCCTCTCCCACCACCACCACCAACCACCTCCTCCTCCTCTTCCTCCTTCCTCTGTCTCCTCGTCGCTCCCTCTTTAGTGGTGGTGGTGGTGGTGGTGGTGGTGGTTGGTGGTGGTGGTAGTTGTAGTTGATGGTGTATATGTGTGTGTGTGTCTGTGGTAAAAATAAGAAAAAGAACAAGACCAAAAAAACAAAAAAAGGAAGCAAAAGACGAAGTTTATGAGAGAGAGAGAGAGAGAAAGAGAGAGAGAGAGAGAGAGAGAGAGAGAGAGAGAGAGAGAGAGAGAGAGAGAGAGAGAGTAAAGTCAGAGGACGGGAGAGGGATGGGGAGAGAGGGAGGGAGGGGGGGGCACGGTTGTCAATAAAGAAGGGGGAATAGACAAGAGCAGGTACACAAGAATGTCTTCATAGATTAACCGCCGCTTTTCATTGATAGCTAGCTGGCTAGCCCCCTCTCTTACTCTCTTACTACCGACCGTCAAGCCAGACAGACAGACAGACACTGGGGAAGAGGGGTGGGTGGGGGTAGAGGAAGGGAGGAGGAGGAAGAGGGTGTGGGAGGTTGGAGAGAGTATGGTGGTGGTGGTGGTTGCGGTGGTGGTTGTAGTAGTGGTTGGTGGTGGTGGTGGTTGTAGTGGTGGGTGGGAGGAGGGGGGGGAGAGAGGGGTTGGAAAGTGAAGGTGAAGTTGTCACGCGAGAGCGGCCGTATCCCTCACACTAAGGAGATAGTTCTTGGTGCGTTGCGTTTTGCCGACGGATGTTCTGGTCTGTGTGTCTGTGTCTTGTCTATGTCTATCTGTCTGTGTCTGTGTCTCTGTGTGTGTGTGTGTGTGTGGTGTGTGTGTGTGTGTGTGTGTGTGTGTGTCTCTGTGTGTCTCTCTCTCTGTGTCTCTCTGTGTCTCTCTCTGTGTCTCGCTGTCTGTCTGTCTGTCTGTCTGTCTGTCTGTCTGTCTGTCTCTCTCTCTCTCCTCTCTCTCTCTCTTCTCTCTCTCTCTCTCTCTCTCTCTCTCTCTCTCTCTCTCTCTCTCTCTCTCTCTCTCTCTCTCTCTATTTGTTTTTTTGTGTGTGTGTTGTGTGTGTGTATGTGTGTGTGTGTGTGTGCGTGCGTGCGTGCGTGCGTGTGTGTGTGTGTGTGTGTGTGTGTGTGTGTGTGTGTGTGTTGTGTGTGTGTGTGTGTGTGTGTGTGTGTGTGTGTGTGTTTTCCAAATCGAAATCATCATTGATTCTTACTTCATATTCTTGTTTCAGAATGAGTGCCTTTTTGTAACATTACCTCAATATTGTATCTCTGTCTTATTCCTTACCTGTTGTTGTTTTTTCTCCCCTTTTATCAAAATCTTATGTTTTATGGGACTTATTTTGAGATAGATGGTGGTGGATTGATGTCTTCAGTCATTTAACCTCATCATATTCTGATGTTTGCTCTTTAATTATTGCGCTTTTTTTGTTGTTTTGTTTTATTTTGTTTTTTGTTTGTTTTGTTTTTGTTTATTTTCCTTTATTCAAATCAAAATTGTCATTGATTCTTACTTTTTTTTTTTCGTTTCTGAATGAGTGACTTTTTATAACATTACCTTAGTATTGTATCTCTCTGTTATTTCTTGCCTGTTTGATACTTGGTATGGTTCCTTACTTTTGGTATTTGGATCATTATAATTGTTGTTGTGTAGTTGTGGCTATTATTTTTTTTTTCTATCTTAATGTTATCCCTGAAAAGGGCGGGGACTGGATGTAAAAAAGCACACGAGTGCTTATCTATTATCCTCGAATAAAAGAATTTTGCCTTGCCTTGCCTTGCCTTGTCTCTCTCTCTCTCTCTCTCTCCTCTCTCTCTCTCTCTCTCTCTCTCTCTCTCTCTCTCTCTCTCTCTCTCTCTCTCTCTCTCTCTCTCTCTCTCTCTCCCTCTCTCTCTGACTCTGTTTGTCTGTCTGTCTGTCTCTGCTGTCTGTCTCTGTCTGTCTGTCTGTCTGTCTGTCTGTCTGTCTGTCTGTCTCTCTCTCTCTCTCTCTTCTCTCTCTCTCTCCCCTTCTCTCTCTCTCTCTCTCTCTCTCTCTCTCTCTCTCTCTCTCTCTCTTCTCTCTCTCCTCTCTCTCTCTCTCTCTCTCTATTTTCGTGTCTGTTACATCCTCAGCTATATATTTTTTTTGCATACGCGTTTCTTTTGTGGTTTCAAATATCAAAACAATAAAACAAGCACAATGTATATTGATAATCTTTTTTTATATATAGAAAACACATCTCCATTCAACGACAGCAACAAAAAGAGACAAAGCTTAAAAAACAACAACAACAACAACAAAACAAAATCAACATAAAGACACATATAGACTCATTTAATTTAACAAATTGGAAACCAGAATCACAAGTAGTTGGCACTTCAATTTATCATTGTTGCACGTTCCCCAGATGATATAGCCTGGTTGGTTAGAGCCTTTCGCATTTTGCTCGGGATCTGCTGACCAGGGTTCGAATCCCGGTTCAAGGGGGAAAAAAACAAACAAAAAACCCGCATGTATTAATCAGATGTCAGCAATGGATTCAAAGAAGACAAAACGACCTGTACATTTTCTTTTCACCCACGCAGATGATAAATCAAAGGAGAGACGGGTCGAGAGACAAAGCAATTATGATAAAAAGACTGATGGATGGATGTATCCAGAATACAGAATTCAGAAGAGAGAGTAGAAGAGAGAGAGAGAGAGAGAGAGAGAGAGAGAGGAGAGAGAGAGAGAGAGAGAGAGAGAGGGGAAGAGAGAGAGAGAGAGAGAGAGAGAGAGAGAGAGAGATTAGTGGAAAGAGAGAGGGAGAGAGTGGGGGGATAGGTGGAAAGAGAGACACACACACAAACAGACAGACAGGCAGGCATGCAGGCAGGCAGGCAGACAGACAGACAGACAGACAGACAGACAGACAGACAGACAGACAGGCGGAGACATAGACAGACAGGCAGACTAACAGAGAGAAAGAGAGAGAGTTTATTTCCAAGGATTACAGATAAGTAATGACATACTTTTCTTTTCATCCAGCCCTTGTCCTGAGTAAGGACTTTTCTCTATACTCGCAACTACTAACTTTAAGTAAACAGACAGACAGACAGACAGACAGACAGACAGACAGACAGACAGACAGACAGAGGGAGAGAGAGAAGACGATATTTAGATTTTCCTTGTTGGCTGGTTGGTTAGTTGGCTGGATGGATGGTTGGCTGGTTGGTTGGTTTTATTTATACCACTTTATGTCACAGCAGATTTCTCCGCGTAAAAAACGGCAGCTCTCCCCGGGGAGAGCGCGTCGCCACGAGTGCAACGCCACCTTTTTTTTTCTTTTTCCTGTCTGCAACTGTATTTGTTTCCCTATCAGAGTGGCTTTTTTTTTTTTTTTTTTTACAGAATTTTGCCCGGGACAACCCCTTTGTTGCCGTGGGTTCTTTTACGTGCGCCAAATAAAGATGTGTAACACACGGCACCTCGGTTTATCGTCTCATCCGAAAGACTAGCACCCAGACCACCACTCATGGTCTAATAGATGGGGGAAAAGTTTGGGGCCCAAACGGGATTCGAACCACCCAACACTCCGACCCGGACTTTTCGCTTTCTAGCAGGCGTGTTACCAACTAGACCTTCGATCCACCGATCTACAGATGGTTGGTTGGTTGGTTGGTTGGTTGGTTGTGTTGGTTGGTTGGTTGGTTGGTTGGTTGGTTGGCTGGCTGGTTGGTGTATTGATCAGTGAAATTGGTGAACTGGTCAGTGCAATCATAGACAATGTTGTTTCTTTTGTTTAATGATTGATTCATTGCCTCTTCAGCGACCAGCTACGCTGTTTCTTTGCTGATTGTCTCTGTCTGTCTGTCTGTCTCTCTGTCTGTGTGTATCTCTGTCTCTGTCTCTGTCCGTCTGTCTGTGTTAATATTTATTTGTCTGTCTGTCTCAAGTCTACCTTCCTGTCTGCCTTCCTGTCTGTCTGTCTCTCTATGTATCTATCGATCTATCTATCTATTCATCATCCATCCATCCATCCATCCTATCCATCCATCCATCCATCCATCCATCCATCCATCCATCCATCCATACATACATACATACATACATACATACATACATACATACATACATACACACAGACACACACACACAAGACACACAGACACATAGACAAACGTATAATATATACCTGTCTTTCTGTCTGTATTTCTGTCTATGTCTGTCTGTCTGTCTGTCTGTCTGTCTGTCTGTCTGTCTGTCTGTCTGTCTGTCTGTCTGTATAGATAGATAGATAGATAGATAGATAGATAGATAGATAGATAGATAGATAGATAGATAGATAGATAGATAGATAGATAGATAGATAGATAGATATGATAGATAATTACATACATATACACATATAATTTTATATAAATGTCTATCTTTCTATGTATGTCTGCCCACCAATTCGTCTGCCTATCTATCTATCTATCTATCTATCTATCTATCTATCTATCTATCTATCTATCTATCTATCATCTATCTATCTATCTATCTATCTGTCTGTCTGTCTGTCTGTCTGTCTGTCTGTCTGTCTGTCTATTTATCTATTTATCTATCTATCTGTCTGCCTGTCTGTCTATCTGTCTCTCTGTCTGTATCTTTCTGTCTGTCATTCCATTAGTCTTTTATTTGTTTTTCACTATTATATGTCTTTTTACCCGTCTGCCAACTTACCTACCTACCTTTTTAACTGCCTACATTTCTATCTATCTATCCATCTACATATCTATCTATCCATCCATCTATCTATATCTCTTATCTCTTCTATCTATCTATTCTATCATCTATCTATCTATCTATCTATCATATCTCATCTATCTAATCTATCTATCTCATCTGCTTCTCTGACTGTCTCTATGCCTGTTTTTTATCTCATTATCTCTTTAACTGCCTTTCCGTTTTCTATATTATCTACTATGTATCTAAATTCATATCCTACCTACCTTACCTCTACCTAACCTACCTATCTCTATATTATTTTTATCCCTCCATCCACCCATCCATACTATCTTATCTACCTGTCTATATATTCCATCCATCCATCCGTCTACCTATCTTTCTATCCATCCATCCATCTACCTATCCAACTGTCCATCTGTCCTTTCATTTATCTATCCATCCATCCACCATCTATCTATCTATCCCATCTTTCTATCCATCTATCCATCCCTCCACCCACCCACCAAAACAAAACAGAACACAAAAATCTGAAGTCAGAGAGGCATACAGAGACAGACAGACAGACAAACAGACCCAGACAGACAGACAGACAGACAGGAGGAAAAAAAAAGGATGTGATGTCTGCCAAAAGAGTGGCAAAGTTTTATGATGAGTACAAACAAAGACGAGGGAGAGTGGTGGTGGGAGGAAAGGGGCCATCTTGTCAAACAAGGCAACCAGCCCCCACCCCCCTCCCCCGAACCTCAGTTGGCTGTCAACTCCAGTCAAGTAGACTAGGACACGCGTCAATAAGTTTCTCGCGACACGCTTCACTGAAGTGTGAGCCTAACACTGTGTTGTCTTTTTTGCTCCACAGTAAAGTTGATTTTTCAAAGCACACGTTTTTGTTTTTTTTTATTAAATAAATTATTATTGTTTAAGCTGACCAGGTATTATTGGTGTACATGTTGAAGACCTCACATGAGAAGTCTGTCTTTTTTTTTTTAATTTTCTTTCAAGGAAAATGGAATAACCGCCCCGCCCCCCCCGTGTGCTTTTTGTTTTTGATGTCTAGTCCCCAGATGCATGCGGTTTTGTACATTTTGGTTTTTTTTTTCTGTAAGAGAGTGTGACAGGTTTGTTGTTGTTGTTGTTGTGCGTTCCCCAGCTTAACATTCTGGGGGGTCACCCAGAATGTGCACTCTGATTCACTTATTCTACCTGGGAATCATTGTGAGATTGAAATTGTACACTGAATGAAAAGTTTGCGGGTATGACTGTTTTCAAGTACATTTCCATATAGGCAGCCATACTCCGACTTTAGAGGATTTTTTTTAAATCCTTTTATGGAGAGTGCATGTTGTTATGTTAAGAGCTTGTCATGGATGAAAGCAATCTCAACACATTTACAGAATAACATTTTAGTGTAGGCCTTGGCGGAGGTGAAATTAATTTGCCATCTCATAAGAGGTGAAATCAATTTGCCATCTAATCAGAGGTAGAATCCACGATGTTCAACTTGCATGCCTGAGCAGGAACGGTGTCTGAAGTTCAAATAATGCCCCCCTGATCTAGCGCTGATAGAAAACAAGGGCGAGAGGGGGTAAATCTATCCAGACCTCTCTCTCCTCTTGCATATACTTAAAGAAGGAGGAGAGAAGAGAGGAAGAGAAAGAGAAGAGAGAGAAGGAGAGAGGAAAGAAGAGAGCTTCTGGGACTAAAACCTGGATAAAAAAAATTAACTGTTCTAAAGATGACACTCCACCACATAATAGGGCACTGCACCAGAGGTCAATTTTTAGTTATTGACATTGTTATTAATATGCAATAAATGGTTTTGCAACACACACAAAAACAGATTGAAAATCGGACACTTCTGTGAAAAGTAATAACAAGTTGAAATGATAGACTACAGGAAGTGACCAAATGAGAAATTGACAAGTTTAGCATCGTAATTGATGGTCAGAATGAGGGCTTGGGTGTTTTTAAAACACTTTTAAAGGCAACAAGGAAACAAAATTATGACTTAACATTTCATAACAAGGTAGAACAATGACTATAGTATTATAATCCATCAAAATCTCAAATCAACAACCTGACCCCCACCTGCCTAAAATGACTCCTAGCAGAAAAGGGTTTAGGTGCTAAGCGACTCATTTCGTGGAATTTAAGCCTAAAAGGTTTTGGGTTTTATTAGAGAAACTTTCAATAACATTCATGATTCTCTCGGCTCTAAAAATGTCAGGTAGAGAATTCCACAGTTTCTGGCGTAATATATACCTACATCAACCAACACAACTACTAAGTAAAGTCACGATGGTATGGTTGAAGACAGCTAGTTACTGAATCTTAAGATCAAAACAACATTTCGTCGTACTTTCACTAAAGAGAGAAACCTGTGTTTGCCGTAGCGGCCAAGCTTTGTCCTTATCGCTCTGTACCTCTCTGCACCATACTTTACAGCCACTGCCAAGACACCTGACGAAACGCCGCAAGCCGTCAGAAACTGAAGTCAAATCCAGAGGTCCTTATCAGAGACTTGAGGATGTATGGTTCCCATTAGCTGTCAAATAGGGGATTTAATGCTTACTTTCCACCACCATTTCTCTCTCTCTCTCTCTCTCTCTCTCTCTCTCTCTCTCTCTCTCTCTCTCCTCTCTCTCTCTCTCTCTCCTGCTTTACCTCTGTGTGCAAAGCGGTGGTGTTAACAAATTGTCTGGTAGAGGGTTCAAGTTATGTTCAGTTATCAGCTGGTTTTCAAGAGCCTTAGCTGACCTATGCGGTCACTGAGCAGTTCCTCGAGAGAAGTTCAATAGCTGACTGGAATTTCTTTTTCTTTATTTTTGGGCGGCTGGGGGTGGGGGGTTGATTCATGATACCGGACTAGTTGAGGGCTAGCATAAGTACTTATGTAGGATAGGTAAAGGTAACGGTAAAGGTGTTCCCATGACCTATCAGGTCGTAGGGAAACGAGATGTCAGAGACCTCACTTCTCCACGGCCAGCATGTTGAGCGCGGCGCCCATCTCCTCTCCCTCGCTGCTTTACCTTCCCTGACCCTAAAGAGGGCAGGTACCCATTTAAAGCTGGGTGAATTTGGGGACTGTACTGAAGCCAAAGCACGCAAACGGTCACCCATCCACTTTGGTAACCCACGATCGATGCTGCTTAACAAGAAAGTTTTTAATTGTTGAACAGAAACAGAATACTTTTCCGCAGTGAAAATAGTTTGCTATCAATGTGAACTGTCAAAATGACGCCGCCCATTAAAACACACAAAATATAAAGAAAGTAATGATCATAGGCGATGTATTATGATTATGATTTTCAAGTATGGTTTTTCATGAATAAATACACACTAAGACAAAGTTAGGTGCGGTGTACTGTATTAAATGGTTTTGTTCTTTGCTTCTCAAAAGTACGCGTGTTCTGAAAAGAAAAACAGGCGGATACGTCACAACTGTTAAGAGACTCTGCCCCTGTCGTACATAATCAACGCTGATCAGTTCCTCTCTCTCTCTCTCTCTCTCTCTCTCTCTCTCTCTCTCCTCTCTCTCTCTCCTCCTCTCTCTCTCCTCTCTCCTCTCTCTCTCTCTCTCTCTCTGGGAACGGGATAGCCTAGTGGTTAAAGTAATGTGTATTGCGCTTATGATCTGCTGACACCGGTTCGAATCTCGTTCAAGAGAATTTTTCTCTGGAGTTAACATCAGTGCTGACCCCACTCCCCCAAAAAGTGCTTATTCCATTATCCTCGAAATAAAAAGAATAAGTCGTTGTCTGTCTCTGTCTGTCTGTCTGTCTGTCTGTCTGTCTGTCCCTCTCTCTCTCTCTCCCGTCTCTGTCTCTGTCTCTCTCTCTCCTCTCTCTCTCTCCTCTCTCTCTCTCTCTCTCTCTCTCTCCTCTCTCTCTCTCTCTCTCTCTCTCTCCTCTCTCTCTCTCTCCCATGTAGTGGGCGGTGTATGCATTGAATGATTTTGGTAGTGTGCTTTTCAAATATACGTGAGGTTCAACCAAGGAAAACAGTTCGGATTGACAGTCATACTGTCAATGGCGATCGATTCTCTCTCTGTCTGTCTCTCTCATCTCTCTTCTCTCTCTGTCTCTCCTCTCTGTCTCCTCTCTCTCTCTGTTCTCTCTCTCTCTCTGTCTCTCCCTCTCTCTCTCTTCTCTCTCTCTCTTCTCTCTCTCTCTCTCTCTCTTCTCTCTCTCTCTGTCTCGTCTCTCTCTCTCTCGTCTCTCTCTCTCTCTCTCTCTCTCTCTCTCTCTCTCTCTCTCTCTCTCTCTCTCTCTCTCTCTCTCTCTCTCTCTCTCTCTTCTCTCTGTCTCTCTTGTCCATTTTATTCTCTGTAATGTTTCGTTTGTCCCTCTCCTCTCCCTGTCCTCTCGTGATGCTCTGCTTACACTCTTCTGTCCATTTGTCCTCTGTCTTCTTCTGTCTGTCTCTTCTGTCTTCTGTCTCTCTGTCTTCTGTCTCTCTCTCTCTCTCTCTCTCTCTCTCTCTCTCTCTCTCTCTCTCTCTCTCTCTCTCTCCTCCCTCCTCTCTCCCTCTCTCCTCCTCTCTGCTCATCTCTCCCCATCCCTTTCCACTCCCCTCTTCTTCCCTCTCTCTCTCTCCTCTCTCTCTCGTCTCTCTCTCTCTCTTCCCTCCTCTCTTCCTTCCTCCCTGTCTCTCTCTCTCCCTCCTCTCTCTCCCTCCTCTCTTCTCCCTCCTCCTCCCCCTCCCCTCCCTCCCCCTCCTCCTCCCCCCCCTCTCTCCCCTCTCCATCTCTCATTCATTCATATAATTTATAAGTAGAGAGAGAAAGGAAGAAAAAAAGCACCCCACACTATACTACCACCACCCCTACTAGTCGTAAAAAACGGAAAGCTAGGGTTGCGCGGCAGGAGGCATAGAGCCGGTGTCTTTGAGGAGCGTGGTGGTAGGCAACTAGGGCCTAGCGACCCTGCTGCTGCTACTGCTGCTCTCTCTCTCTCTCTCTGGCCCTACTGGCTGAATCCTCTCTCCACTACGAGGGCTTGTGGGCTGGACACGGCCTCTAGAGTCCTGCTGAGCAGCTCCGTCCTTTGAAGCACGTCCTGCTGCCTGTCTTCTGCTCAGCTGCACACCAACAAAAAGTCATGCCTTCCGTTCTCCTTTCTCCTCTCCCTCCCTCCCTTGCCTCCCGACCTCCCACCCTCTTCCCCGGCCTTTTTCTGTCTGTCTCTGTCTCTTCTGTCTGCCTGCCACCCAAAGAGTGGTGGTAGTGGTTGGTGGGAGAGGGTGAGTTATGGTGGGGGGTAGGGGGGGTAGGGGGGGGGGTTCTGTCTTATAGTGTGGCTGGTAGTTTTTAGTTTCAGCGCTCTGCAAGAGGATTTAGAAAATTATTGGCATAAAGAAATGTTGGGGTCTTTTGTTTGTTTTTATAACGCAATGTTAGGAAATATGTTGTGGAGGAGGAGGTTATGAAGGGGAATGCTATGGAATGATTTTCTTTTTTATATACTATATTTCACTCTGTTTCCCTACTCAGATTTGTTTTCTTTTTTTACAAGGGTGAAAATGGTCGGTTGTCTGCCATAAATTGCAAGAGTACACGGTCCGGAAAGAAAATCATTCGGCAAAATATTGCCTAGAATTCTGTGAGTATAACACCACAAAAAACCAGTTATGGTCAGAAATTCCAATCATTTGTTTATGGGCACCCGGCCCAGTATTTCTTCACTGGCCATAGGGAGATGCAGCAAGTCTTGAGATTTCAGAAGAAGAAAAAAACTTGCACTAGATTAACCTGAAGCGAATAGCTGTTGTTAAAGGTCAAATGACTGTCTGGGTGTCAAAATTCTGAGAGTAATTTCGAAAATGTTTTAAGCATGCACTTGTGCCCATGCACAGCAAATGGGGAAGTTGTGGGACAAAAGTGTAGGGTATTTTTTATACAAGATTATAGACATTGGTTTTTGACCTATCTGGGAGGAACTTTTCAGGGTGTATTAGTTTGTTTGCATGCTTCTGTGCTTGCTTATTTGCTTGCTTGTCTGCTTGTATATAGGCATGCATGCTCGCTCACAGCTGTGAGACCACTGGCCAGATAAGGTGCTTCACTGCTTCTGGGTCACTTTAATGAATTGAATAGTTCTTTATTGACCCAACATATATCTATGCAGAAACCTAACAACACCTCACCTCGCCTATCCCCTAGTCAGGTTGACCATTTGGGGCACCACTAAAGAGTTTGCAACGTGGTTCCCACCATTGGGGCATTACTAAAGAGTTTGCAACAAGGTACCCACCATTGGGGCATCACTAAAGAGCTTGCAACAAGGTACCCACCATTGGGGCATCACTAAAGAGTTTGCAACAAGGTACCCACCATTGGGGCATCACTAAAGAGCTTGCAACAAGGTACCCACCATTGGGGCATCACTAAAGAGCTTGCAACAAGGTACCCACCATTGGGGCATCACTAAAGAGCTTGCAACAAGGTGCCCACCATTGGGGCATCACTAAAGAGCTTGCAACAAGGTGCCCACCATTGGGGCATCACTAAAGAGCTTGCAACAAGGTGCCCACCACTGGGGCACAACTGAAGAGTTTGCAACGTGGTGTCCACCATTGGGGCACCGCTAAAGAGTCTGCAACGTGGTGCTCACCATCGGGGCACCACTGAAGAGTTTGCAAAGTGATGTCCACCATTGGGGCACCACTGAAGAGTTTGCAACGTGGTGCCCACCATTGGGGCACCACTGAAGAGTTTGCAACGTGGTGCCCACCACTGGGGCACCCCTAAAGAGTTTGCAACGTGGTGCCCACCATTGGGGCACCACTGAAAAGTTTGCAACGTGGTGCCCCAACGGTAAAAACCTGGCAGAGCACATCCCTCTGCAAGTCATAAAAGGTAGGATACGTCTGTTATTGTCATCCCTTCTACCAGCTAGTCTATCTATAGTGGAGACATTTCTCCACAAGAAATGCAGACTCTTGCCTTGTTCTACAGATGGCAAGCCTACGTTTGTACCCGTAAGATTTCTCTTTACAGAATCATCCGGAATTGTAGAAATTTAAATCAAATCATCGGTTTATAGTTTTATCCGGACATGCTGGGAAAAGGGACCTTGGTCTATATAGTTATCTAAAGGTATTGTTGGGAAAAAATACCTCATTTTAATAATCTCATTCAAAAGATTTGCAGGGTATAGGGACCTTTGTGCAGTTTAAAGTCTAGTCTGAAGAACTTGCTGAAAACAGACCTCAGTTTATAGTCCCATTCGAAACATTTGCTGGAAAAGGGACCACGGTTTAAAGTCGGATCTAAAGAATTTGCTGAAAAAAGGACATCAGTTTATAGCCTTACTCGAAACATTTGCTGGGAAAAGGGACCATGGTTTAAAGTTGGATCTAAAGAATTTGCTGAAAAAAGGACATCAGTTTATTGCCTTATTCGAAAGACTTGCTGAGAAAAGTGACCATGGTTTAAAGTCTCATCAACAGAATTTGCTAGAAAAAAGACACCAGTTTATTGCCTCTTTCAACAGACTTGCTGAGAAAAGGAACAATGTTTGAGGTCACATCTGAAGAATTTGCTGGAAAAAAGACCTCATTTTATAGGCTCATTGAAAGATTTGCTGGGAAAGGGGACCATGATTTAGAGTCTCACCTACAAAATTTGCTGGAAAAAAGACATCAGTTTATTGCATCAATCCATAGACTTGCTGAGAAAAGGGACAACGTTCGAAGTTACATCTAAAGATTTTGCTGGAAAAAGACCTGTTTATAGGCTTATTGAAAGATTTGCTGAAAAAAGGACCATGATTTAGAGTCCCACCAGATTATTGCATCATTCTAAAGATTTGCTGAGAAAAGGGACTACAGTTTAAAGACTCATCTACAGATATTGCTGAAAAAAGCCTGTTTATTGCCTCATTCCAATGACCTGCTGAGAAAAGGGACCGTGGTTTAAAGTCTCATCTGGACTTGCTGAAAAAAGAGACCTCGGTTTGTAGTCTAGCTTAGGGATTTTGAGGGAAGTGGTGTTAGTGACAATGTTGATTGTTAACATCTGGGATGGTGGGGGTGGCCCTCGGAAAGGACACCTAGGTAAGCTTCGAACCAGCGCTCTCAGCTACCAACAGGTCAGACATACAGTACTCTAACCACTGTGCTTTTTCATTCCCTCGTACTTGTTTTCAAAACAAAAATTTCCAATTTTCATCGACAGTAGAAGTCACTCCTGGGTTGGATTTTTTCATCTCTCTTTTTTTTTCAAAAGCACACCAGGGCACATCACATACCTTCATTATGATCTTATACCAAAGTCAAATATTCTCCTGAGCGCACCCTCCTTTTATGTCAATATTTTCACGCAATAAAAGACCAGTAAAACCCATTTTAACGACACTAATGTTTCCTACAGGATTTCCATCCAATTTTAGTATGCAAGCAGGGTTTGGGGAGATTGCCTGTTTAAAACCACCAGACCTTTGGTTGTGTACAAGGTTTTATGCGTTGCGACCGTTTTGTGGGCTGTATGACCGTTTAATGTGCCACCGATGTGTGTGGCGGGCGCGACTCTTTGTGACTGAATGGATGCACAAAGCGAAAAAGGAACGAGATGTCTAGTCTTTCTTTTAAGAAAGAAAGAAAGAAAGAAAGAAATAGAAAAGGAAGAAGGAGGATGGAGGAGATTTTCTTTATTTCCTGTTGGATTCACTAAGAAATTTCTGCCGAGTTCAGATGTCTCGAGGTCGCTCAAATACTCGCAACACACACGTGTGAAAAAGTGCACAGAAGCGAGAAGAGAGGTATTTGCCTCTCTCTCTCTCTCTCTCTCTCTCTCTCTCTCTCTCTCCTCTCTCTCTCTCTCTCTCTCTCTCAAACGAGTGAGAAAAGGAGAGGAGAGGAGAGAGAGGGAAAGAAAGCAAAAATAAAAGATGAAAAGAGAAAGGACACTAAACGTCTGGCTGAATTATGCATAGGGGCAAAAAAAAAAAAAAAAAAAAGCTGGGAGGGACGAAAGGAAAGGGCGGGGTTGCATGGACCAATAGAATGCAAGGATATAGAAATAGAATGAGACAAGTCAATATGGATACTTGTGACAAGATTGCATCGGATGTTGTACGAATGTGATCCAATTTTACGCAATTAACCCAATGTGATTTTTTTAAAAACCCAACAGAACTTGCAAAAAAGTAAGAATATTTGCAAAGCCCCACAACAATCATTTGGCCAGAAAAAGGCATTTCACTTTAGAGCCCTTACAGATCCTGTTGCGTGATGTTTCACCGAACACATTCATTTTTTCTCTGCTATGGGAGTTGCTATGATGTAAATCACGTCATTATGTTTTGAAGAGCAAAAGGTGTGACATTTTAGATCTCATTCAAACCTAGGTTGCTGGTTTTGTATTACTTTAACATTGTCATTATTGTGATTCTTCTTCCACTTGCTGGCTGCTAGTCTGCCTGACTTACATGTGGCCTTTATAACTGGCTAAAATGCTGAAACGGAAAGCTGAATAAATAGTTGGGTGTTTTAATCTTGCTGTGTACTTGCAAATCACTCTTGAGATTATAACACTGGATGAGCAGTTTGCGACTATGACTAGTTTTGGACTACTTGCCATAAAGGCAAGCCACACTACGATCCAGGGGATGCTCAACTGCTTGAATCTGAGCTTACCTCACTCACCAAAATGACAGACTTGGTGTGGGGATCTAGGGTTGGCAAGAGTAAATGCATCACGATTTTGATTGATTGATTGATTGGTTGGTTGATTGATTGATTGATCGATCGATCGATCAGTCGATCGATTGGTTGATTGATTGATGATGATCGGTTAATTTACCTGATGGATGTATGGATAGATGGATGGATTGATTGGTTGATTGACTTGTTGATTGATTGATTGATTGATTGATTGATTGATGATTGATTGATTGATTGATTGATTGATTGATTTTTTCTGTTTCCAGGTTTCCAAGGAGTTTCATTCTCTGTGTGCGGGATATTCCCTGTGCTCTGCACCCCATCTGCACGGAAACCTCAGTGGATGCAGCAGCAACGTATTCTCAGCTGCTGGTGTGAAGCATCAGGTATGTTCTGTCTGGACAGCATAGAGTTTGCCAATGCCGACGCAAAAATCACAGCAGATTTTTAACAAGCGTATATAACCATCTGCAAGGCTTTTGGTACGTTTGTACACAAGATGCCTTATTTTTGAAGTCGTAAAAATTCATAGAATACCTGTATTAGTTCTACCCCTGTGTCTATCCTCATGAGCAGAAGAATAAGTCTAGGTAACAGAATTACGGCTGGATCGCAGTTTGCAACGATTGCTTAAAAAAAACGTTCTAAATCTTAAAACTACAACATCAAACTGCAAACAACAATTTTTCAGCGCTGTGTGTATTGTGCAGTTCTATCAAGATTCACCTATTCTATCTTCGAGAGTATTTTTAAAAATTTAATTCTTTTATTTCGAGGATACTGGGATAAGCACGCGTGTTGGTTGTTGATGTTTTTTACATCCAATCCCCAGGTGTATGCAGTTCGCAAATTTTGTCATCCCTTCGCACCGGCACACAACTTTTTCATAGCTTGTATTTGGTGTAGCCTACTCGTACTCCGTGTCTTGCTGCTGCTAGAGCTATGTTGTTTTGATCTAACAACATTCTGTTGAAACCCAAATGGGAAAGGCTGACTTATGTGGCTTATTGACGCTTTGATCTCTTGGTCTAGGTAAATTGGCAAACCTTGAAAAAAAGCTTAGCTGTTTGTGCCGCCCCCATACATTGTATGCAAAGGTAGATTTGATTTTATACCCACGAAGAAGTGCAAATATTTAATTAATTTAATTAGCATGCACATAATCTGTAAGCGCCTGTAAAGCTTGCACAAAAGTTGCCGGATTAAGAGAATCGTAAACATCCGTGGAAAAGCCTACCTATATTCGTTCAGCCGCCGTGTTAAACATAATTGTTTTTTTTTTTAAAGTTTTGTCATAACCATTTCGTGATTATGCCAGAAACAAGAGGCCATATCAAAGTCCTGTCTACTTGCAGTGTTTTATGCATTTTACTTGCAGCTGCATATTGAAAGAATCACGAATGGAAATAAGCCGTATTACCTATCACCTCAAACTCCGCGACTTTCTTTTCCTAAGTCAGCACGTCTGCATTTGAGAACTGAATGTGATTTGGCTTAGATTCCATAACACTATTTCTATCTCTCTACCTACCTACCTCCTATCTATCTATCTATCTATCTATCTATCTATCTATCTATCTATCTATCTATCTATCTAACTGTTTGTCTGTCTGTCTGTCTATCTATCTATCTATCTATCTATCTATCTATCTATCTATCTATCCCGTAGTCCGGCGACTGTGGAGGCACCCCCGAAGACTTGATAAGTTCCCTCCATTCCTCCATCTGTTCTGCCTTTCTCAAAGTTTTGTTGAGTTCTAGGCCTGTCCATTCGTTGGTGTTGTCCTCCCATCTCTTCCTTACGCTACATACATGTACATTTACATCTGTAAGATAGAGTTATGCTTTGATTAATGTAGTTAGTTACGCCGGTATATGTTTTTTGGGGTAAACCAGTAACAGTGGGATAACAGCGATGTGTTAAATGTACGACAATAATTATTGTTCTTCATTACTTTTCCTCACAATGCCATTTCCCATGCGCAGTCCTCTTAATTAAGTCTGGTTGAAAGGGCCAGTACTTTTCAAACGCTCATTGGTCATTGTGTCCCTGCTTTAATAGATGTTAATAACGATGATGATAATAGTAACGATAATAATAATAATAATAATAATAATAATAATAATAATAATAATAATAATAATAATAATAATAATGTTAATAATAATGTTAATAATAATAATAATAATGATGATGATGATGATGATGATGATGATGATGGATGATGGATGATGATGATGATGATGATGATGATGATGATAATTTGGTTTTACATTCCCAGCTTTTTGTAGGTAAACTATATGAAAAACACAAAAATGTCTCTTTCTTTTTTAATTCTTGTTGTTTCAGGAATTAGGGCTTATGTGTAGGTAGACAATATAATTATGTCAGAACCAATACTCGCTTTTCATAGAAAAACAATTAGTGCAATTCTTTTCTCTCATTTCTAAATTGATAATAAAAAAAAACGCCTATGGTAATTAAAGAAAAAAATAGTTGTCTAATTCCTTTTCTCTCTTTTAATATATTTTTAATGTCTTTAATAATCATAGAAAATCTAGTCGTCTAATTTATTTCTCTCTTTTTAAATTTAAAATATTTTAAATGACTCTGGTAATTAGAAAATCAAGTAGTCTCATTCTTTTCTCTCTTTCCTTTAAATGAAAAAAAAATGCTTTTTGTAATTATAGAAAATTAAGTAGTCACGTTCCTCCCTCTCTCTTATTTTGATGTCTCCGGTAATTTTTGTTATTTTGATCTTGATGTCTTATTCTCGTATGATAACTTGATATCCAATTATGATGACCAGGTTTCATGTTTTGTTTTACAGTTTTGTTCCCATTATTATCATATATTATTTCATTCATTTTTTTCGTGTACATTCTTGGTCGCTATATGTTTTGAAATGTCAATCTGATAGCTATGATAATATCGAACATTGATAATAACTTGATATTGTTTCGGGGTTGGTTTGCAAAATGTCCTGTTTTTTCATTAACGTCTGCCAATTGCATTATTTTGTCAGCTAAACAAGTTTCCATTAGGTTGAGTATGATGTTAGCTCTGAGCTTGTTGGTTTTAACCAAACTTTTATTCATTTAGAACAACGTAACACCGATATATGAAATGAGTACAACAAGCAATGACCTGTATAAGTAATCTACTCCAGCATTTTTGTGCAATATGGTCAGAACACTCGCTTTCTCCAAGCTAAGGTTAAGCAGAATCGAGCGTGGTTACCAACCACGCTCGATCTTATTTAATATAGGTTTGGAGAAAGCGGGTGCTCTGACCACTGAGCTACCCCGTCCCCAAGGCTTAGACATACCAGAAGAATAAAACTATTTTGGTTTTACTCCCCCACAACTCTGATTAAAAAGACTCCCAATAATTAGCAGGCTGTTAAAGAACCCATACATTGGGGTGAAGACAAAGTTGTATCTAATCTTTCTGTAACTCACTTCAGCTATAAAAAAAAATCGGTTTCTTAGTTGGGTTGTTTTTTGTTGTTGCTTATGGGGGGGCTTTTTTGTTGTTGTTTTGTTTGTATTGTTTTCTTTTTTGTTGTTTTGTTTTTTTTTTTGTTGTTTGTTTTTGTTGGAGTTGTTTTGCTTTTTTTTTTTTTTTTTTTTTTGGGGGGGGGGGGGGGCAGAAGAGAAAGCAAATGTGCTTGTTTGTTTTTTTTCATCAAAAAAAATCTGTCATCTGGTTGGGGTTTGTTTTACGAAAATAATGAATGCTATCACAAAGTGACTGATCTACTCATTTTCGTTGTGGTTTTTGTTGTTGTTTTTTTGGCTGGTTGAGGTTTGTTGCTGTTGTTGTTGTTCTTTTATTTGTTTCCTCTATAAGTTTCTGTATAGCATGTCACACTTACTCAGTGTGAGGTGTCTGCCACTTGATGTTAAATACGTTAAGCGATAAATGCTTAAAAATTACAACATAAATCCTTTTAGCACAAACTAAGATCTTGGGGCCAGTTTCTGCACCAGGTTAAATAAAGATTTGGGTTGGGGGCGGGGGTAGGGTGGGGGGTTCTCTTTAGGCTGATAATTGTTACGTGTAGACAAGTTAGAATTCTCAAAACCATGTGGCCCAACGAAAACTTTCTAACAATCGTAAAGAAGTGTAAACTTAAAGGTATGGGCATGTCAAAATCAAAAGGACTTGCGAAAACAATACTGCAAGGCACTGTCCAAGGAAGAGGAAAAAAGAGGCAGACCAAGGAAGAGATGGAGAACAACATCAGCGAATGGACAGGCCTAGAACTCAACAAAACCCTGAGAAAGGCAGAACAGAGAGAGGAATGGAGGAGCTGGTTGCCAAGTCTTCAGGGGTGGCACCACGGCCACCAGACTAGGATAGATAGATAGATAGATAGATAGATAGATAGATAGACAGACAGACAGACAGACAGACAGACAGACAGACAGACAGACAGACAGATAGATAGATAGATAGATAGATAGATAGATAGATAGATAGATAGATAGATAGATAGATAGATAGATAGATAGAAAACTGTCTAATCACTTCATTTGAAGATGTTAACAAAAACAAATGTTTGAATATAACCGAACAACATGCATGAAACATTTAACCACAGTATTTTACCACAATGTCATGAACAAACAATTTCTTGTGATAAATTAAAAATGTCTATATTCAAGTTGCACCTATTATATCCTATATGTATCATCAACATTTTTATCATTAGGCAAGTACTTCCTGTTGTTAAGAGTAATCTAGCCATGAACTCTGGACAGTTGAATTCATTTTTTGTATCCTTTTATTTCCAGGATAATGGAATAAGCACTCATGTTATTTTTACATCCAGTCCCCGGGTGTATGCAGACTTGTCAATTTTGTCATCCGTTTCCACCACCGGCACACAATGGCCTACTCTTCCGAAAAGTGGAACAGGTTTTAACGTGTGCGCAAGATGTTCTGCGTGCGTTCGCATACGGGACCATGGTTTAGAGTCTCATCCGAAGGACTTTCTTGGGGCAGTAGTGGAGCCAGCACTGATGTTAACTCCAGAGGAAAAATCCTCTTGGATCGAGATTCGAACCTGGATCAGCAGATCACGAGCGCATCACTCTGACCACCAGGC
>CM060316.1:61288048-61308048 GCA_030674155.1 Stramonita haemastoma
CTCTATCTCTTGTCTCTCAAACATCAAACCTCACGTGTGAACGACTGTCGCACCCCCATCAGTATAAATGCAGCCAACCAGCATCGCAAGCAAGCAAGCCCAGCTTACACACACCACCACGTACGCGCAAGCCCAAGGCATCAGCTGCATCTGCTTCCGCATCAGCATCCCCATCATCAACAGCAGCAGCAGTAGCAGCAGCAACAACGAGAGCCAACGCCACCACTATCATCATCGCCCCCGAAGCGTCGTCGCCGTCGTCTAATTCGTCAGACGGTGGCAGCAGAAGCAAGGCAATAGCATCAACAGCGGCAAGAAGCAGCAGCAGCAGCAGCAGCAGCAGCAAGCAAAGCCCTCTTAGACTAGTTATTATACCCCCATCACCCAGTCTTGCAGCCACCTGTCTGTTTTCAGCGTAGTAAAGTCGTCGTCGGTTTGTCTTTTAGAGAGAGAGAGTGTGTGGGGGGAAAGGGGTGGTGGGTAGGTTGGGTGGGGGTAGGAAGGTAGGGGGTTAGGCGAGGCCGTCGGCGCGAGCGGGGGTGGTAGAGGCGGAGAGGTGGTGGGGGGGGGGTGTGATAGTGGGTGAAGGGGGTCAAAGACTGATGCCAAGCCCCCACGTGGGTTTTTGTTCTTGTCTTCTTTTTTTTGTTTTTGTTAGCACGCAGAATGAAACGATCTTATATATGTACGCTGTATGTTGTCTATCTCATGTGTGTGTGTGTGTGTGTGTGTGTGTGTGTGTGTGTGTGTGTGTGTGTGTGTGTGTGTGTGTGTGTGTGTCTCTGTCTCTGTCTCTCTCTGTCTCTCTCTGTCTCTCTGTCTCTGTCTGTCTCTGTCTGTCTGTCTGTCTGTCTGTCTGTCTGTCTGTCTGTCTGTCTGTCTGTCTGTCTGTCTCTCTCTCTCTCTCTCTCTCTCTCTCTCTCTCTCTCTCTCTCTCTCTCTCTCTCTCTCTCTCTCTCTCTCTCTCTCTCTCTCTCTTTATGCAACAACATCCAAAATCATTGTTCTGATTTTCAAGTAAAGTCCTACTCTTGAATTTTCCGATTTTCCTTTATTTTATTTTCCTATTTTAATATCACGGGTTTGGGTGTGTGTGTGTGTGTGTGTGTGTGTGTGTGTGTGTGTGTGTGTGTGTGTGTGTGTGTGTGTGTGTGTATGTGTGTGTGTGTGTGTGTGTGGTTCTTTTTTATAGTTTTGGAGGGGAGGGGAGGGGGGTTTGTTTTGTTTTGTTTTGTTCTGTTTGGGTGGGTTCTTTTTTCTGTTTCTTTATCTGTTCTTTTTCTGTTTGATTGTCATTTAATGTTCGTTCTATTTTCATTTCATTCTTTCCCCTGATTGTCATTTTTTAAAGTCAGCCATTACATTTTTTGTATCTAAGATTATCTCTTTTTTTTTCTCTCTGATTAGGAGCTTTTTTGAGTATCGTTTGTTTTGGGCTGAGATTGTGATTTTTTGTTTATTTGTCTTATCAGTCTTCTTTCTGTTGTTAATTGCGGTATCTTCCTTGTTGTTGTTGTGCGTTCCTAGCTTAACACCCCGGGGGTCAACCAGAATGTGCACTCTGACTCACTCATCCATCCCCACCTGGGAATCACTGTGAGATGGAAATTGCACACTGAATGAGAAGTTTTGCCTGTATGGCTGTTTCCAAATACCACTTCATATACGCAGCCATACTCCGACTTCAGATGATTTTTCTCCTTTAAAGGGGAGTGCCAGTCGTTATGTTAAGAGCTTGTCGTGGCTGAAGGCAATCTCAACACATTTTACAACATAACAACATTTTAGTGTAGGCCTAGGTAATAGCTGACATTATTGACCGACACAGCTTTTGGCCAGAGCCATGTTTGTTCCAGTTTGATTATTATTCTTTTCCCACTTTGTTTGACACTTTCAAATCCAATCTAAAGACACACTTATTTCCTACCTAGGATCTTCCTCCATCATCACACTTCACATAATTATGTCCCTATTTTCATTCAGTCTCCTCCATCTCCATCACAATGTGTTGTCGTGTGTGTGTGTGTGTGTGTGTGTGTGTGTGTGTGTGTGTGTGTGTGTGTGTGTGTGTGTGTGTGTGTGTATGTGTGTGTGTGCGTGTGTGTGTGTTTGCTTCCATTTGTGTAAATATATAATTTGTTGTGTGTGACTGATTTGAATGCAAGTGCTTTGATTTGTTTGCTTTACAAGATTTAGCGCTTTAAAAATTCCATGTATTATTATTCTTTTACAAATTCTGTTTTGTTTGACTATAAGCTTCTTATTTTTTGCTTTGATTTCTCAACTTTTTTTTTCTTATATCAGGGTTCTTTTCTTGTATGTGTCATTCTTGTCCATTCCTTCTTTCTGTTGATTGTTTCTTCTGTTCTTTTCGTTTATTGGTTTATGTTCTGTTTTAAATGTCAGTTTTATGCTGTTTACATGTTGTCTTTTCTGTTGGATTATCATTTTTCTTTTCTTTTTTTTAATCTGTCTTTTGTCTGGTTATCAGGTTTTTGCATTCGTTTTTTTTTTGGTATTTGTCAGCCGTTTTCAATATTCTGTTTATTAACACTGAAGTTTTTTGTGTCTTTTTTTTTTTGCCTATCAGTTTGTTGTTTATTAGGGCTTTTTGTTGGTTTTTTTTTCTGATCAGGCTTCTTTGTTTTTGTTTATCATCAGGTTTTTGTTTATTATCAGGGGGTTTTTGTTATTGTTTATAAGCATGTTCTTTGCTATTGTTTTTTTTCCCTTTTTTAGCTGATTTTCTTGTTTAACTGTCTTCCATGTTTTCTTTTTTTTTCTGTTTAATATTTTTGTAACATTTTCTTTGTTGGGTTATCAGGTGTTGTTGTTGTTTTTTAATAAGTTCCGTTTCAGTTTAACTGTCAGTACTTTTTTCCTGTTTTAATTTTAAATTTGTTTGCCCATGTTAACATTTCTGATTTATTTGTTTTGTTTGAAGTTTCTTTCCCGTTTTCTATTCTTTTTCTGTTTAATTGTGAGTCTTTTATTTCCTTATCTATTGTATATACCGGGTATATATATATATAAGAGAGAGAGAGAGAGAGAGAGAGAGAGAGAGAGAGAGAGAGAGAGAGAGAGAGAGAGAGAGAGGAGAGAGAGAGAGAGAGAGAGAGAGAGAGAGATGATAGACAAGGGTGACTCATCCCATGTGGGACATTTGCTGTTGATCTGCTGATCACTATCTGCCTTGTAAAGCCTGTCGTTTGTTTGTGATTATATCATAGTCCCTGCAGAGGGACTGTAGCAGCAATTAAGTCATCCCACTTCGGCCTCTGGGGCCACCCCAAAAATAGCAACAATTCTTTCAAACAACTGTGCCAGGCCCCAGCAAGGACATGATAATCTTGTATGTCATACATTTTTTTTCTGTTTGTCAGGGGTTATATGTAGGGCTGTTCGCCTGCCAATATGTAAACCGTGAGTTTCTGGGTTCTTACTCAGCCTCGCCCTTTCTTCCCAATTTGACGAAAAAATCGAACTGAATGTCAAAGTCATTCGCATGAGACTGCAAACCGAGGCCCGTGTGCGAACGCACGCAGAACATCTTGTGCACATGTTAAAACCCCGTTCAGCCTTTCGAAAGAGCAGGCTATCGTGTGCCGGTAGGAGCGGATGACAAAAGTATAAAAAAATTTAAAAGCATGCACACAGGTGTCGTGTTTAGATACCATCCCTGAGGAAAAATCGGGAGTTGGAGTCCAAGGGTGGCTTGGGGCTGTATATGGCAACGTTCTGATGGCTCCTGCGACGGTACTGGAACCATTCATATCGGTCATTGCCTTTCCAATGGATCATTCCAGTGGCGTGGAGAGGGGGGGGGGTCTGCTGCATGGGTAACAGCTTGCCTTCCACACTTACTTACCCAGGCTTTGCGCTCTAAAGGCTAGAGCGCAACTCCATAGTCTTCCGAGACTGATGGGTGCCTACTACTAGGGGTTATATGTAGGGCTTTACGTCCTGGGTCACTCAACCCCTGTGGGACATTACCTGTTGATATGCTGATAAACAACTTGTTAGGGGTTGTTTTTCTGTTCTGTTCTAAGTGGTGTTTTTCCCTGTTAACAATTGTTTTCTTGTTGAGTTGAAAGTTTTGTGCCTGTGTATCAGTTCTTTTTGTTTGTGTTTTTGTTTATTTCATGTTTTTTTCTTGCTGATCAGTTTTTTTTCTGTGTATTAAGATTTATTTTGTTGTTGTTTTTTTCCTGTTCAAAAGGTTTTGAGTGTGTGTGTGTGTGTTTTGATCATGAGTTATCACCCTGTTAAACAGGGTTGTTTTTTTTCTTTTTGGTTATATTAAGTTATCTCCCTGTTTACTGGCTTTTGTTCTTCTCTGAAACCATTTTCTTGTTTATTGATCAAAAAGGCTCTGTTTGACACGGTTTTTTTGTAAGTATTGATTCATCTTTTTTTTCCCCCTGCGAATCACTTCTTAACTTCCCCATTTACTGTTTTTATCTGTTCATGAGTAGGGTGTGGTTTTGTTTTTGTTTAGATTGTTTTAGATTTTTTTTTTTGGGGGGGGGGGGGGGGGAGGGGGCTATCTTCGTATTCTGTTTTATCCCTTTTTTTGTTTTGTTTATCGGTGTTCTTTTTATTATTTCCAGTTCTTTACTGGCTATTATATTGTTTTGGTTCTGTTTCTGTTTTCCTCGTGTGCATTAATCAGCTTTTTTCCTCCTGTTCCATTAGTTTTTCTTTTCTTTTCTAGCAGTTTTTTGTCTGTTTCTCTGTCATTTTGTTTCTGTTTGATCATGAATTCTCTGTTTGTTTCATTATGAGCTCCCTCTCCCTCACTCTGTGTGTGTGTGTTTTGTTTTGACTGGGGGTGGGGGGTTAAGCTTGATTTTTTTTTTTCGGGAGTAGGGTTGGGGGTGTTTGCTTATCAGTGTTTGTTCCTATTAACCAGCTCTGATTTTGCTTATCTTTTCTTTTCTATTTCTTTGTTCTTTTTCTGACACATTTTTCTTTGTTTATCAGATTTTTATGTGTTTCATTATCAATTATTATTGTTTGTCTTGTATGGTTAACAGGGGTTTTTTTCCGCGGAGGGGAGGGGTGGAGGGGTGGGTTACTCTTTTTCTGTTTTCAGAGGGTTTTTTAAAGATGATATTTTTAGTTGTCTCCTGTTTAGAAGGTTTTTGATTGGGGGTTCTTTTTCCTAGTTTGATTCCCCTATAACTGGTACACAGATTTTTTTTTATATTGGAACAATCTTTATCATATCTTTACAAAAAAATATCAATTTGAAACAAGATGAGAAGTGTTGCCTTTCTTTCCTAGCGTAGCGATACACAGATCTACATATGGATCATTGCAGACATTTTCTAAAGGTGAAAGGTATACCTTTATACAATTTCAGTAATCATATCAGTAACTCTCCCTTCTTCTTCTTCTCTTCTAAATTCTTCTTCTTCTTCTTTCTTCTTTCAAATTCTTCAAATTCTTCTCCAAATTCTTTTTCTTCAAATTCTACTTCAAATTTTTTCTTCAAATTCTTTTCTCTTTTTTTTTAATTCTTCTCCTTCATCTTTGCATTCTTCTTCTTCTTTGCATTCTTACTTTTTGCATTTTTTCCCTTTTTGCATTGTTCCTTTTTGCATTCTTCTTCAAATTCTTCTTCTTCAAATTCTTCTTCTCCTTCTTCTTCTTTTTCAAATTCTTCTTCTTCTTTGCATTCTTCTTCTTCTTCAAATTCTTCTTCTTCTTCAAATTCTTCTTCTTCTTCAAATTCTTCTTCTTCCGACCGGCACACAATGGCCTACTCTTTCGAAAAGCGGAACACGCAAGATGTTGTGCGTGCGTTTGCACTCAGGGCCTCGGTTTATAGTCTCATCCGAAGGACTTTTGGAGAGAGTGGAGTCGTCGCTGATGTTGACTCCAGGGAAAAAAATTATCCTTTTGAAAGGGATTCAAACCCGGGTCATCAGATTTTGAGCGCAACGTTCTAACCACTAACCACTGTCCCTCCCCGACAGACAGACAGACAGACAGACAGACAGTTGGGAAGTTATACACACAGCAAACGTGCATGCAAAGTGAAAGTATCTCCGTGTAGACAAAAAAAGAAAACCCAACAAAGCTTGCACAGCTGATACACCGGATGTACGTCGACGCCTCAGAACACAAGACTCTTTTTAGATCACAAGAAAAAAGCCGGGAGAGAAACGAACAGACCAAAAAAAAAAAAGAAGAAAGAGAGAGCAAGAAAAAAGAAAAGGAAAGACAAAACAAAAAAGAGAAGTCACATCAAGCGATGGAAAAGGTACGAAACAACAGTTTAATCCTTTAAAGTAGCTAAGTATCTAAGCCTACCCCCCTCCGGCTAGAAGAGGCCGACTGTGAAATGTAAGGGGGGAAAGGCAAAAAAGATGGAGGACATAGATAGACAAAGGTGTGGCCAGGCCTAACTGTCTCTGAGGCTTTTCAGCACAAAGAGGCCGACATGTTTAGAATGTACACCTTCACACGCTACCCAAAACACCCTCTGGTCCTACTACCCCTCCTCCCCCCCTTCAACCCCCCCCCCCCCCCCCCCCCCCCCCCCCCCCCCCCCCCCCCTTTAGCTCTCAGTGTTACTGCTTGTTGCACTAGTTTGCACTCCAGCTTACGCTAGCCTTTGACTTACACTGCTATAGCTCCCTAGACCCCTTTTTTTTGCTGAATGAGAGTGTTGGGTCTTCTATACTCTTTTCTTCTTCTTCTCATTCGGATTCTTCTCATTCTTCTTCTTTTTCGCATTGTTGGCCTTCTTCTTCTTCTTGAAATTCTTCTTTCGCGTCTTCTTCTTCTACCCTCTTCTTTTTCTTCTTCAAATTTGTCGTCTTTTTCAATTCTTCTTCTTCAAAGTCTTCTTCCTCCTCCTTTTCTTCTTTTTTTCCACTTCTCCTCCTCCCCATTCCTTCTCCTTCTCCTTCTCCTCCTTATTCTTCTCCATCAAATTCTTCGCTTCTTCAAATCCTTTCTTCTTCGTTTCAAATTCTTGTCTTTTCAAATTTGCTTCAAATTCCTCTCTTTTCGAATCTTCTTCAATTCTTCGTCTTTCAATTCTTCTTCAAATTCTTCGTCTTTTTCAAATTCTTCTTCAAATTCCTCGTCTTTTTCTAAATTCTCTCTTCCTCTCTGAAGAGTTTTAGAAAAGGTGCTACATTCATTTAAGATCTGTCTACATGATTCATCCAGATTAGTTATGTCCTCAACAAGGCAGGTGGCTTCAACAACATGGTTTCCTCTGTCCAATCAGCAAAGGCGTTGATCCATCCACCCGTTTGTGTCCCTCTACCGTACGTACCCCCATCGTCTCTGTCCATCTGACATTCCTGAAGAATTGTAGAACTTTTGTTAGCAGGCCACTGGTGTGTGTAACGGCCACAGATAACCAAATATATTTTCTAAAAATATTTTAGAAAGTGTTTGGGGGGGGGGGGGTTGTTGTTGTGTTGGTTTTTTTAGTCCATTGAAATTGTTGTTTTGTGTTGGGCATTGTTTGTGGGGGGGGGGGAAAGCGTAAAAACACTGCTTAGAAATAAGGGAAAATACAAGTAGAGGAGGGGAGCAGAAGATGAAATAACAGAATGATAAAAAAAAAAATGTTGGTAGAATTATCAACATGTCGTATGCTATCCTATCACCATACACACACGCGCGCGCGCGCCCAACACACACACACATACACACTGCACGCACACACACATGACACACACACACAACGACACCACACCACACACACACAACACACATCACAACAACACACATCCACACCACAACGTGCACGCACACATACACCCATGCGCGCGCGTGTGTGTTTTTCTTGTTTTGTGGCAGAATCTTTCAATGGAAATGACACACAAAGTATGACTCCATTATCTTAATTATACGCCGGTTTTCCTTACGGAGGAGAAGGAATGTATGCAACTGAGATTCAGCGATTCTTGTTATTTCAAGAACATGAATAACAACATGAGAAATCTTTATATCGTAAAATAGCTTTTACAGTCAAAGCATTTTCGGGAAATTTTAATATTTTTTTTTGTCTAGGTAACTTTTTTTCAAAACTTGGTTGTTGTTGTTGTTGCGTGTTTGGTTTTTTGTTTAGGATTTTGGGGTGTTTTATCGTCATCGTTTTTTCTTCTTTTTTTGGGGGGGGTGGGAAGGGGAGGTTGTTGTTTGTTTAATTTTTATTTTTTTTTTGTTTTTGTTTGACGGTTTTATGATCATAGACTGGTTACTCTGTGGATAGAACGTTTCTGATGGACTGTGCATTGCTATATTCTACAGTTCTTAGATACGCTGAACGAACTTGAAAACATTAGACACTGAAGTCGTATATTTCAGGGTTTTTTTATCTTAAAAAATTCATTAGAAGTGTGTGACTACATGAACATATCTGTCTGGTATAAAGATGTTTTTTAAAAGCAGAATTATTCGTGGGGTCATAATGGTTACGCATTTCATTAGCTTAGTAAATATATGGTTACACACTGCAAGATAAGTCAGAGTACAAAAAAAGGATTACATGGTGGTATGTTTCTGTTATTACTATTTGATATAGGAATTACAAGGATAATTGTGTAGCTATATACTCTAGTGGGGGGCGGGATAGCCTGATGGTGAGAGTGATGCGCTCGTGATTATGCTGACCCGGGTTCGAATCTCGTTCGAGGGGATTTTTCCTCTGGTGTTAACATCAGTGCCGACCCACTCCTCTCAAAGGTCCTTCAGATGAGACTATAAACCGAGGTCCCGTGTGCGAACGCACGCAGAATATCTTGCGCACACGTTAAAACCCGTTCTGCTTTTCGAAAGGGTAGGCCATTTTGTGCAATTGGGGGCGGACGACAAAACCGACAAAACTCGTACACACGTGAACTGGGTGTAAAAAAACCCACATGAGTGCTTATTCTATTGTCCTCGAAATAAAAGATTTTTGTTTAACTTATAGGACTGTCATAGTCGAACGCTCAGACAGCAACTCCGGTTGCCTTGACAAATGCCGTGGTGCGCTGAAGGCCCTCCAGGAATCCAAAGAGCTTGTCCCTCATCGGCAGGTCAGTAGGCCAGATATCGGCCTTCACTCAGGTTTTGGTGTGTTGGACAGGTCTGGAGGAAGTGTTCCACTGTCGTGGGAGAAGTACCACAGGGGCACGCCTCAGAATCACCACTGTGGAACTTGGTGAACATGTGATGTCTGAGTCTGCAGTGTCCAGTCCTCAGTCTCACAATCGTGACTATTTGGAAAGCGGATTTACACAGAAAACTGGCCTTAAAATCAAGTTTAAGAGATTTTATAGTTATGATTATGGTTGGTCTGTGTCTCTGTTTGAAAAATGCAGTACATACAGGAATATATGGTTATTTACCTCACAGCTGTATTTACAGTTTGAAAAAACTAGTTTACATGAATACAAAACGCTGCTGGTATTATATTCTTTTACAGATTTTGTGGAGGTGTCATTGGGTATCTGCCATCTTTAGGGTCAGGGAAGGTAAAGCAGCGAGGGAGAGGAGATGGGCCCCGCCCTCAATATGCTGGTCCTCTAGAGAAGCTGAGGTCTCTGACTCCTCGCTCCCCTACGACCACATAGGTTACGAGACACCTTTACCTTTATTTTATGGAGGTGGGATAGCCTAGTGGTTAAAGTGTTAAGCGTACGATCTGACAGCCTGGATTCACGCCATCACCACCACTGAGATTCTCAGTTGAGGGTACTTTTCCTCTGAAGTTAACATCAGTACTGACTCCACACAGGTGAGCGGTGTTCTAGAGATAACGCGCCTGCCTAGAAAGCAAAAAGTCCAGGTTTCAAGTGTTTGGTGGTTCGATCCCTGTTTAGGCCCAAAACCTTTCCTCGATCCACCAGACAATGAGTGGTAGTGTGGGTGCTAGTCTTTCGGGTGAGACGACAAACCGAGGTCCCGTGTGCAATACTCATTTAGTGCACGTAGTAGAACTCACGGCAACAAGAGAGTTGTCCCTAGAAAAAATTATGTATTAAAAACGGCCACTCTGGTAGGAAACCAAATACATATACAGACAGGAAGATAAAAAAAAAAATTGGCGCTACTCTTGTGACGACACGCTCTCCCCGGGAGAGCAGCCTGAACATTATAATGCAATGCAATGCAAACAATACAAACAATGCAATACAATACAACACAATAACATACAATACAAACAATGCAATACAATACAATACAACACAATATAATACAATACAATACAATACAAACACTACCCTTAACGTCTTTACTTCATATCACAATCCTTTACTATATCTCTTTCGTACGTAGGGACATTTTAACGTGCTTACAAGTATGACTGGAGTGCGTACACGTGTATGTCCACACGTATTGAGCATAGAGGTCCTAACCGCTTGGTACACACACACCACACACACACACACAAAACACACACACACACACCACACACACACACACACACACACACACACACACACACACACACACACACACACCACACACACACACACACACACACACACACAAAACACGTTGAAATCATAAAATTTGAGAACATTAGCAAGCTTTGCAGCGAGCCCAACCACTTGTTCGTTCTAGCGCAGACAGACAGACAGACAAAAAACAAAACAAAAACAAAAACAGCAAAAACTGTGAAGTCATGAATTTGGCAAACTTTGGCAGCAATGAAGTGAGCAGCAGGAAGCCAGTGAAGCAGGAAGGAAGATGCCAAAGTCGGGTCTACATAGCGCTTCATGACCTGCCTGCCTGCCTGTCTACCTGCCTACCTGCCTACCTGCTCCTGCCTGCCTGCTTGCCTGCCTGCCTACCTGCCTGTCTCTCTGCCTGCCTGCTTACCAGCCTGCTGAGGCCAGGTTCCCCAGACAGGGATGTGCTGTGCTGACAGTGATAGAATTAGAGGGTCTTCTGCAAATAGACCTTGTTCCAATTCTCCAGGGCTGTCACGCCCTGACATAAAAAATAATGTACATATTGTATGCTCTGTCTGTCTGTCTCTGCCTTCTCTCTCTCTGTCTCTCTCTCTCTGTCTGTCTCTGTCTCTGTCTCTGTCTCTCTCTCTCTCTCTCTCTCTCTCTCTCTCTCTCTCTCTTCTCTCTCTCTCTCTCTCTCCATTCCCTTCTTCCACCCCACCCTCCGTACCCCACATAATTTAAAAACAGAAAGACAAGTAAACAAGGAAGCGTTTAGCTGAACCCATTGTCGTTTTTTCACCTGTTTATGCACCATATCAACTGACATTAGCTTTTTTTTCCCGTTCCTCAGTTACAGCTCCAGGATTCACCAATGGTGAGATTTTTGCGGTTTTGTAAATTTTGTCATCCGTTCCCACCGGCAAACAATGGTCCACTCTTCAATATCTTAAACCACTTTTTTAAGTCCCGGCAGATTTCTCTGCGTGAAATTCAGGCTGCCCTACCCGGGGAGAGTGCGTCGCCACAAGAAACAGCGCCACCCAGTATTTTTTTTTCTTTTTCCTGTCTGCAACTGTAGTTGTTTCCCATCAAAGATGCTTTTTTTCTACAGAATTCCGAAATGTTGAACATGTTTAAGCATGTGTGCAAGATATTACGCGTGGATTCATACACGGAACCTCGGTTTATAGTCTCATCCGGTGGACTTTTGGGGGAGCGGAGTCGGCACTGATGTTACCTCCAGATGGAAAATCTCCTTTTAACAGGCTATCTCGGTGGTGGCTTGAACGTGGACTCGAACCCGGGCTGTCAGAGATCTTGGACGCAACGCTCTAACCACAAGGCTATCCTGTCCCCGCGAGCGCATGTCAATTTTCTCACTAACTATTTCATCCACGGAAACCAAACAGGGCAGGATTATAGATTTACATGAACATTGGCTTTTTTTTTTTATAACTTCCCATTAATTCTCTGACGGCTGTAAAAGGCAATTTCTATCTAATGGGAAATAACCTCTTCGTAGGAAACACTAATGATCTCCCTTGACAATATTTTTTTAGTTACAGTTTGTGTAGCCCTTGTTTCTGTCATTACTATATAACCTATCTTTTATTCGGTAGATCATCTTTTATAAATCTTTATTTCTTGTAGTTGCGTGTTATAAAATATTGAAGTATACATTTTCTCTTTATTCCATTGGGTTTTTTTTTCTTTATCGGGAAGTTTTAAACAGAAAGGTCAGGCTTGCCTTTCTATTACACACACACACACCACCACCACCCACCACACACATACAACCATCACCACCACCACACGCACCCGCGCTAGACAGCAAGAAGTAAAGTCTCGGTCCCCCGTTTGACCCCTAACTTTTCTCCTAGCCACTAGACCTTGAGTGGTGGTCTGGGTGCTAGTCTTTTAGATGACAAGTCGTGGAGGGTCTGGTCCTTGTCATTTTTCCACCTCAGTCTTGCCATCAACTTGAAGAGAGAAAAAAAAACCAACATCAGTTTGTGCTGCTGTGTAAGATCCCGGTTCAAGTAAACGGAAAATACTTGTGGAATTAATCAAAAGGTGAATTGGTCGTCTAGATGTAACGCGCCTGCCTTAAAAGTGAAAAGTCCGGATCGGAAGTGTACGGTGGTTTGAACCCCGTTTGGGCCCAAAACTTTTCCCCAATCCATTAGACCACGAGTGATGGTCGGGGTGCAGGTCTTTCGGATGAGACGATAAACCGAGGTCCCGTGTGTTACACAAAATTATTTAGCGCAACTAAAAGAACCCACAGCAACAAGAGAGTTGTCCATGGGAAAATTCTTTAGAAAAAACCCACTCTGATAGGGAAACAAATACAGTTGCAGACAGGAAAAGAAAAAACAATACTGGGTGGCCCTGCTTTTGTTTCAACGCGCTCTCCCGGAGAGAGCAGCCTGAATTTCACGTAGAGAATCTGACGTTACTGAAAAGTGGTGTAAAATGTAAATGTAAAATGTAAAAGATCCTATAATGGAAATAGTTTTTTACTCAGACGTTATTTAAAAGGAAATAGCTTTTTACTCAGACAGATGAGATTTTTCACTAAAAATTACCACAACCTCGCATGGCGGTCATTCATAACTCAAGTATGCCGGATAAAACAGAGAAAGCAGAATGAGATTGGTGGGACGGAATGTATTAAAGTTCAAAACACTTTAATCATCCCATGATGGGCAATTACAAAGGGAAAAAAAGGGGGGGGGAGGAAGTAAAGAAAAATGCATTGTGTGCTAATCAAAAAAAAATTTTTTTTAATTCAAATGAAAACGTGAAGGGAGGTAACAATATTTTTTTAAATAATCATAATTTCCCTTTAAAAAATGTGTGGTTTTTTTCCTTCTTTAAAAAATGATTATTTCCTTCTTACTAAAAAGCTGTAAAAGGTTGCATGCGTGCGTGTAAATGATTTGAATGCAAGCACTGCGATTGGTTTGTTTTACAAGATTCAGCGCTGCACAAATTCATTATTTATTTTTTATTTTTTTTTATATTTTTTTTTTTTATTATCGTTATTATCTATTTTATAGCGAGGATAATGGAATAAGCACTCATGCGCTTTTTTCATCCAGTCCCCGTGTGTATGCAGGTTTGTAAATATTGTCATCTGTTCCCACCGGCACACAATGACCTATTCTTACGAAATGCAGAACAGGATTTAACGTGTGCGCAAGATGTTCTGCGTTCATTTGCACACATATTGTTGTTATTATCATTATAGTAATAACAATGATGATGGTGATGGTGACAATCATCATCATTATCATCATCATTATAATTATATGATAATGATGATTATCGTCATCATTATTATTATTATCATTATTATCATTATATATTGATTATTAATTAGCACACACTCTGAATCGACAGTGCTGTGTTTCGCCAGGCATCTATACATCTACCATGGGTTAACTTTCTATACCATACATGTTACATACTACTCAATTTACAACATAACAATATGGGATAATTATAGAAGACAAGGAAGTGAGCGTAGTGTGGTAGAACAAGGAGGGATTATGGGAGGGAAATTAGCTGTAGCCAATAATATTGGCTGTTGTCTGTCTGTCTGTCTGTCTGTCGTCTTCTGTCTGTCAGTCTATCTGTCTATCATCATATTATGATGTACACAGTGTGATGCTTTCTTCTCTCCTGTTTTCACTATCCATGCTCTCCCGTGGGGATGCCTGGGATCTGTCAGTATAAATACCATCCCCAGCTTCTGGAAAAAAATCTGTGCTAGAAATTTTGTTTTTTCTATCACTCTCTTTGTTTCTGCCTTGTTCCTTTTCTTTTTCTGTCACCTCCTTCTTGTCTATTTTCTGCATTCTTGGTCCATTTACCTGCCCTTTTTTGCAGAAAGATTTAAAAGATAACAATTATCTCTTATGCCGATGTCGGACAAAAATAAAATAGACAACAATAGTTGCTGTCTGAGCGTTCGACGAGAAGAAGAAGTCTATCCACGCATTTCGAAAATCTTACGTTGTCAAGTCTTCGGGGGTGTCCCCACGGTCACCAGACTGAGAGATAGATAGATAATAGATAGATAGATAGATAGATAGATAGATAGATAGATAGATAATAGATAGATAGATAGATAGATAGATAGATAGATAATAGATAGACAGACAGACAGAGAGACAGACAGACAGACAGACAGACAGACAGAGACAGACAGACAGACAGACAGTAGACAGACAGACAGACAGACAGATAGAAGATAGATAGTAGTAGATAGATAGATAGATAGTAGATAGATAGATAGATAGATAGATAGATAGATAGATAGATAGATAGATATAGATAGATAGATTAGATAGACAGACAGACAGACAGACAGACAGACAGACAGACAGACACAAGACATAAATAAAATACAGACCTCAACAACAAAAAAACACAACCTATATGAATAATGACGAATAATTATAATTATTGACTACACCACATGTGGGTGTGTGGGTTGGGGGGTGGAGAGGAAGCAAGAAAAGGGAAGAAGGGAAAGTCTTCGACAAGCCTTCCAACAACCTGATTGTGTCCAGCTAGCCTCATCCTCCATCCCTCTGCCACCCCAACCCCACCACACCACACCTCGCCCCCACCCCCACCACCCCCACCTCCCCCACCCCCCTTACTCCATGAGTGTGATGAAGACGGCTAGGCAGGATCGGAAGGAGGTCAGAGACACCTGAAATAGTACTCTTCCTCCCATTAGTTCCACGCTTCCTCCTGATCCTAACGTGCAGGACTCAGGTAGGCATGCTCGCTGAAAGAGACTCGTAGTTGGAGACTCTTTTAAAAAGTATCTCTGTCCCCCTTTCCCCTTCCTCCTCTTCCTCCTCTCCTCTTCCTCCTCCTCCTCCTCCTTCTCCTCTTCCGCCCTTTTTTTCCCTCTTCCTTACCTTCAGGCAGTTGTCTGTTAACATGCTGAAGATTTTTTGTGGGTGGGTTTTTTGTGGGGGTGGGGGGGATCTTTAGGGGGGGGTCTCTTTTTCCAGAGGCGGGTACCTGGTCATTTTGCTCGTCTGCAATGATGCTGGCTTTGATGTTGATACCCTCTCATTTCTCTCTCTCTCTCTCTCCTCTCTCTCTCTCTCTCTCTCTCTCTCTCTCTCTCTCTCTCTCTCTCTCTCTCTCTCTCTCTCTCTCTCTCTCTCTCTCTCTCTCTCTCTCTCTCTTCCCTCTGGTCTCGATATGGCGTTTCCTTCTTTTTCCTTCCTATTTTTCATCATCTTCTTCTTCTTCTTCTTCTTTCTTCTTCTTCTTCTTCTTCTTCCTTCTTCTTCTTCTTCTTCTTCGCGCGTGATTGTGTGTGTGTCTGTGTCTGTGTTGTCTGTGTGTGTCTCTGTGTGCTCTGTGTGTCTCTGTGTGTTTATTTTATTCTTTTATATCGAGAATAATGGGATAAGCACTCTTATGCTTTTTTTTTACATCCAGTCCCCACGTGCATGCAGTTTTGTAAAGTCATCTGTTCCCACCGGCAAACGATGGCCTCTCTTACGAAAAGCGGAACAGGATTTAATGTGTGCGCAAGATGTTCTGCGTGTGTACACACACGGGACCTCGGTTTATAGTCTCATCCGAAGGACTTTTGGAGAGAGTGGAGTCAGCACTGATGTTAACTCCAAGAGAAAAATCTCCTCGAACGGGAATCGAACTCGAGTCGTCAAATTTCGAGCGCAATGTTCTGACCACTAGGCTATCCTGCCCCCCTGTGTGTGTGTGTGTGTGTGTGGTGTGGGTGTGTGTGTGTGTGTGTGGTGTGTGTGTGTGTTTGTGTGTTTGTGTGTTGTGTGTGTGTGTGTTGAGGCGGCGCCCATTTCCTCTCCCTCACTGCTTTACCTCCTCTGACCCTAAAGAGGCAGGTACCCATTCACAGCTGGATGAGCTGGGGGACTGTACTGAAGCCTAGGCGCGCAAGGCGTGTGTGTATATCGTAGTCTGTGAGTGTCTGTGTTGTCTCTGTCTGTCTATCTGTCTGTCTGTCTGTCTGCCTGTCTGTCTGTCTCTGTCTGTCTGTCTTCTCTCTCTCTCTCTCTCTCTCTCTCTCTCTCTCTCTCTCTCTCTCTCTCTCTCTCTCTCTCTCTCTCTCCTCTCTCTCTCTCCCTCTCCCCCTCTCCCTCTCTATCTGTCTGTCTGTCTATCTATCTATCTATCTATCTATCTATCTATCTATCTATCTGTCTGTCTATCTGTCTATCTCTGTGTTTCGGGGACTGCCTATCTGATTCTGTCTGTCTCTCTCTCTACCCCCTCTTTCTCTCTACCCCCTCTCTCTGTCTGTCTGTCTCTGTCTGTCTCTGTCTGTCTCTGTCTGTCTCTGTCTGTCTCTGTCTCTGTCTCTGTCTCTCTCTCTCTGTCTCTCTGTCTCTGTCTCTGTCTCTCTGTCTCTGTCTCTCTCTCTCTCTCTTCTCTTCTCTCTCTCTCTCTCTCTCTTCTCTCTCTCTCTCTCTCTCTCTCTCTCTCTCTCTCTCTCTCTCTCTCTCTCTCTCTCTCTCTCTCTCTCTTCTTCTTCTCTCTCGACCTTCCTCTACATATCAATTCCAAATGTGAACTATTTGCAGATGACACAACCATACATACGAGCCATAATGACATTGACTATCTCACAACTTTATTACAAAAAAGCACTGACGACCTTGTCAAATGGACTGAACTGAACCACATGACTATCCATCCCCAAAAAAACAAAATGCATGCTTATCACTACCAGACAAAAGCGACAAAATTTACCACATAAACTATTTCCAATTCACATAAAAAAGGAAGCAATCGAACAGACCTCTCACCACAAAGTTCTAGGAGTGACAATTGATGAAAATCTTAGCTGGTTCTACCACATATCTCACCTATGCAAATACTTGTCCAAAAAAGTCTACCAGTTGATTAAAATTAAACACTTTCTCGATTTTCATTCAAGGAAACTGTTTTTTCAAGCTTATATACAATCCTCAATAGACTATGCTGCAACCCTGTGGGACTCTGCCAGTGCTAATATCATGAAACCATTACTAAGTCTGTATAAACGTGGTCTCAAACTGGTCCTTCTGAAGAAAACAACCTTGCTAGAAGGGGATTATACTCAGTTAAATATCCTTCCCCTACACCAAAGACTAAAATATAACAAAGGCATCATGATGTTTAAGATACTGACAGGAAATGTCCCCACATCCTTAAAAGACAAATTCCCAATGAATCATTCCAGAAATACGGTAAAGCCAAGTGTCCCAATCCCAAGAATAGACTTGTTCAAAACTAGCTTACTATATTCAGGCCCTACGCTATGGAACTCCCTCCCTGACTCAATTAAACAGCATCAATCATTAACAACCTTAAAAAAATCACCTTCTAATCTACTTGATGAATCAAAAATAACAAACCACACTTCTCCCGTCTCAAACTATCTGCCCTCTCCCTCCTCACTTCTCTCAGATTATGATGATCTTATGACTATAATCATAAGACTAAGTGAGGTGTGTGTGTGTGTGTGTGTGTGTGTGTGTGTGTGTGTGTGTGTGTGTGTGTGTGTGTGTGTGTGTGTGTGTGAGTGTGTGTGTGTGTGTGTGTGTGAGTGTGTGTGTGTGTGTGTGTGAGTGTGTGTGAGTTGGGTTTTGTTTTGTTTTTTGTTCAAAAACTGTGCTTTATGGGACTTATTTTGATAATAGATGGCGGGATTGATGTTTTCAGTCATTTAACCTCATCATATTCTCATGCTTGCTCTTTAATTATTGCGCCTTTTTTTTTTTTTGTGCTTTGATTGGTTTTTGTTTGGTTTTTTGTACTCAAATCAAATTCTTCATTGATTTTTTTGTTGTTGTTGCTTTGATTGGTTTTTGTTTGGTTTTTTGTACTCAAATCAAATTCTTCATTGATTTTTACTTCATATTTTCGTTTCTGAATGAGTGCCTTTTTATAACATTACCTTAATATTGTATCTCTGTCTTATTTCTTACCTGTTGTTGTTGCTCTTTCTCACCCTTTATCAAAATCTTATGTTTTATGGGACATAGTTTGATGATAGATGGTGGTGGATTGATGTTTTCAGTCATCTAACCTCATCATATTCTCATATTTGATCTATAATCATTGCGCCTTTTTTCTTTTTTTTCTTTCCTTTTTTTTGTTTGTTTGTTTGTTTGTTTGTTTATGTTTTGTTTTGTTGTTGTTGTTTTTTTTTTTGTGTGTTTTTTTGTTGTTGTTTTTTTGGTTTTGTTTCTTTGTTTCTTTGTTTGCTTGTTTATTATTCAAATCAAAATTATCATTGATTCTTCCTTCTTATTTTCGTTTTTGAATGAGTGCCTTTTTTATAACATTACCTTAATATTGTATCTATGTCTTATTTCTTACCTGTTGTTTGATACTTGGTGTGGTTTGCTCTTGGTAATTGGATCATTATAATTGTTCTTGTTTTAGTTGAGGCTGTCTTTTTATCTTGATGTTATCCCTGAAAGGGGCGGGGACTGGATGTAAAAAAGCACATGAGTGCTTATCTATTATCCTCGAATAAAAGAATTTTTGCCTTGCCTTTGCCTTGCCTTGTCTCTCTCTCTCTCTCTCTCTCTCTCTCTCTCTCTCTCTCTCTCTCTCTCCTCTCTCTCTCTCCTCCTCTCCTCTCTCTCTCTCTCTTCTCTCTCCTTCTCTCTCTCTCTTCTCTGTCCTTAATGTCCCTCTCCGCAGTCTCGTCATTCAGTGACACTCAGTTAATTTTCATCGAAGCTTCTTCCTCCCTCTTTCGCCCTGTGAGGACAGCAGTGAAGGTAGAATTTACCAGGGAAAAAACGGGGTAAAAAAGGAAAGCATTAGTGGCCACAGTGTGTGTGTGTGTGTGTGTGGGGGGGGGGTATGCGTGTGTGGTGGTGTGTGGTGTGTGTGTGTGTGTGTGTGTGTGTGTGTGCGTGCGTGCGTGCGTGCGTGTGTGTGTGTGCGTGTACGTGCGTGTGTGCGTGTGTTTTTATTTTTTTTAATCTATTTATTCTTGTATATCGAGGATGATGGAATAAGCACTTATGTGTGTGTGTGTGTGTGTGTGTGTGTGTGGTGTGTGTGTGTGTGTGTGTGTGTGTGTGTGTGTGTGTGTGTGTGTGTGTGTGTGTGTGTGTGGACTGACTGGAAATGAGTTGAACATCCTTTTCTTTCAAATAAGCGGCGCCTGGGATGAGTGGATAAAACGACTGGCTTGCGCTTCTAATGTAGTTCTTGAATATAGAATCTCGGCTCATTATCTTGAAGATTACGGACGATTGGTGGTGGTGGTGGTGGTGGTAGTGGTGGTGCAGGCAGTGATGATGATGATGATGATGATGATGATGATGATGATGATGATGATGATGATGATGATGATGATGATGATGATGATGATGATGATGATATGATGATTTGGGGGGGGTAACAATGTCTCGGGTGAACTTCAAAGCAGACTTGTCAAGTATTGTATAGTTTAGTTTTGTACTTTATATTGCACGGCATTGTTATTGTATTTGTATTGTTGCAAAATCTTCAGTGGTGCCTAGCGCCTCTACAGTCTATGAAAACTACAGGATAGGTGAA
>CM060316.1:61315548-61318048 GCA_030674155.1 Stramonita haemastoma
TCAGGGGGGAAGGGGGAGGGAGTAGGTAGGTAGGTAGGTAGGTGGGTTGTTAATGTTGTAAAGACTTCAGACAGTTCAAAAAACAACCCGGTTAGACCTGTCTTGGGTGAAGATCCACACGTACTAGATGGTTATTTGAATTGTCTACATTGGAAGTGGGATGGCTGAGAGGTCAGAGCACTCGCTTTCTCCAAGCTAAAGTTAAGCAGCATTGAGCGTGGTTACCAACTGGATGGGTAACCGTTTGAGAGCGCCTTGGCTTGGCTTGGCGGTGGGAACAGATGACAATATTTACAAAACTGCATACACACGGGGACCGGATGAAAAAAAAGCACATAATTGCTTATTCTGTTATCCTAGATGTAAAAGAATAAATAAGTAAATAAATAAATAAATAAAGTCCCCCAGTTCACCTAGCTGTAAATGGGTACCTGCCCTCTTTAGGGACAGGGACGGTAAAGCAGCGAGGGAAAGGAGATAGGCGCCGTCCTCAATATGCTGGCCCCTAGAAAAATCTGAGGTCTCTGATGCCTCGCTCCCCAACGACCACATGGGTTATGGGATACCTTTACCTTTACATTGGATTGTGGAGGATGAGAGAATCAATTGCACAATATGTTCAGTTCCCACTGCATCTTTTACTAAAGGATGATCTTTCAGATCTATACATAAATATTATAATTGTGTGGCTTTAGTCTAACCATCATGATGTCTTCACAGTCTATGGTTTCCGTCTCAAAATGTTTCGTCAATGGTCTTTTTTTTTAACTCAGTATTGCAAGTACTACCAGGAACTAGCTCCTACGTTGTGTTCTCAATTTTCAATCACTGCTGGGGGGGGGGTTCTTTTTTATAATAACTATCAAAACTTCCCGATCTTTGTGTGTGTGTGTGTGTGCGTGTGTGGTGTGTGAGAGAGAGAGAGAGAGACAGACAGACAGACAGACAGACAGACAGACAGACAGACAGACAGAGAAGAGAGAGAGAGAGAGAGAGAGAGAGAGAGAGAGAGAGAGAGAGAGAGAGAGAGGATTCACATAAGTAGATCGTTATTTGAATCGTCTACATTGGATTATCATCATCATTAAATCGTTATTATCATTATCATGTTTTTTATCATTATTATCATCATTATTATTATTATGTTGTTGTTATCATTATCATTAGCAGTAGTAGCAGTAGTAGTGCCGTTTTCATAATTGTTATAATTCAAATTATCTCTGGTAAGCAGATACACTATTTGGTAAGGTGAGAATGCATATTCAATCTGTTTTATAAATGTAGCTTATCGTAAACAAGCCGCCGCTGTAGTCTAGTGGTTAGGGCGTTGGACTCGTAATCTAAAGGTTGCGAGTTCGATCCCAGCTTTCGGCTATGGTGTTGTGTCCTTGGAAAAGGCACTTTACGGCTATTTTCTCACCCCACCCAGGTGTAAAAGGGGTACCAACCTTGTGTTGGGGGTTAACCCTGCGATAGACTGGCGTCCCTATCCAGGGGGGAGTCTATGACTCTCAGTCGCTTAACGCCACAGAAACCGGGATAAGCACCGGCCTGATGAGCCTTAGGCTCGGGACAGACTTTTTATCGTAAAACAAACAGAAAATGAGGATGATGATGATGATGATGATGATGATGATGATGATGATGATGATGATGATGATGATGATGATGATGATGATGATGATGATGATTTCAAAGTGTAAACAAGTCATTTTTACTTAATCAAATGTATATGGTGTAGGATATCAGAGAGGTAGGGTACTAGACATCATAGCATTTTTTTTATATTTGATTCACTGACTTCCACACAGTACATTGCTCTAAGACAGAAAAAAGACCCTAGTTAGTATTCAACCCTGCGGAACACCGATATGTTTTTTTTTCGAAAGTAGCTGCTGGAGTTTAAATTGAAAAGTCATCTGTGAATAAGTCGAGAAACATTCATCATTTTTTTCTATTTCCTCCCATACATCATGCTCTGTTGTGTTGTACAGAAGTGCGCTAAGTTAAACCTGATTGAAAGCTTTTGGTATGTCAGAATGAATTGCCCATACTTCGCTATTTAGTAATCAAGTGAAGAACATAGATCATCGCCGTTACACAGCAACTGATTTAATCATGGAATTTCCAGAGATGAAAATTTAATGCTGATAGAGAGAGGGAGGTGCTAACTTGCTAGACGATTGGAAATGATAGACATGGAAATGGTGGACGCGATAGCCCCACCGTTAAGACCTTACGACTTTAATCCCATGGTTCGATGAAGTCGAAGGTCTAAATCCCGGCGGCAGCGTCTGGTGTATTAAATGTGGAGATTTTTACAATCTCCCAGAGTTGACCTATCAAGTACAGACCTGCCAGTGCCTTAATGCATTCTGTGTGTAATGTACACATGCAGGAGATCAAATATGTACGCTAAAAATTCCGTAATTCATGTCAGGGTTCAGTGCGTTTCAGAAACATGAACACACCCAGCTGTGTTTGTTGGGGAGCGAGGCAT
>CM060316.1:61320529-61325529 GCA_030674155.1 Stramonita haemastoma
TATATTTTTGTTTGCTTTTTCATCTATTATTATTCGTCACTGTATCTCTTTGTGTTTAGTATCATATTAATATTTAGTGTGTGATTGGTTATATTGATTTAGCAAAAATTGTTGTATCTTAGTTGTTCTTAAAATATTTTTCCCAATTTATATGTTTTATTATTTTTTATGACCGTAGTATATGATCTATGTAAAAACAGGACTGGATTCAAAAAGTTGTTTATTATAACACATTCATTCCTTACAGATTTTGATTTGTGTTTATTTTTAGTTTTCGAAATTGAACTATAGCTTATTTTGTCAAAAAATTTCATAATCAAGTCTCTTATTTTGATAGATCTTACATACATACATATATATATATATATATATATATATATATAAAAATCAATCCTAACATGTCTCTAACTTTAGACAAGTGGCCCACAAAGCAAGGCCTCCGTGTAGGCTACCTGAATATCAACAATGCAACAAACAAAAAAGATGATATTTCGACCATACTGCACAATGATGAGAATACATTTCATTTGTTTTGCCTTGCTGAATCTCGACTCTCACCACACGTAACTGACACATGCATGAATATTCCAGGATATCAGATTTTTCGACAGGATCCACACAAGCCCAAGTCCACTGGGTTATTAACATATTTCGCTTCTTCACTGAGTTGCAAAAGATTATACAACTTTGATGTTTATGACATTGAATCAATTTGGGTTGAAATAAAATTAAAACACAATAATCCAATATTAATAGGATTCATATACAGAAATCCTTCAGAAACCACAGAATGGTTTGAAAAATTCAACTCTCTTATGGATGAAGTGACATTTTTAAACTATGAAACAATTATTCTTGGGGATTTTAACATCGACTTATTAAAAACCCAAGCCTAAATGGAGTCACAACATCACTATGCATGGCCTGGAACAACTAATAGACAAACCAACTCGGATAACAGATAACTCTAGAACTTTGATAGATCATATCTATACTACTACAAAACAAAACATAACAGAAGTATGTGCCCCCTCCTGTGGATGCAGTGATCACAATGCTGTGTGTTTAACTTGGTTTAAACATCGTGTCAAAATTCCCAAAGTAGGACATAAAACCATCTTTTACAGAAAATTTAATAACTTCAACGAACAAGACTTTCTTTCAGACTTGATAAATTCGCCATTCCAAGACATATATCAAATCAGAGACCCCAACGAAGCTGCAGAATTCTGGATTACCACATTTATTTCAGTGTATGATAGGCATGCCCCCTTCATCAAAAAAAGAGTTAAAGAAAAAATAAAACCTCCTTGGATAACAAAAGACATAGAGTCAGAAATGCGCTTAAGAGACTATTTGAAAACCCATGGTACAAAAGAAGAATTTAAAATGCAAAGAAACAAAGTAACTTCACTAAAACGGAGATCAAAACGTGATTACTTTCAAAAACTGTTAATTACAACTACCGACTCTCGCCAGGTATGGAAAGCCATCAATATTTTATGTAATAGACCTATATCAAAAAGCCAAAAGACAGTTAAAGACATAACAGCTGATGAACTGAACACCCATTTCTCAAACATCGCTACTAAAATCATATCATGTGATAAGTCAAATGAAAATGATCTCCAATACTTAGAACAATATATTGAATCAAAAGAAATTAAATTCCCAGTTGAATTATTGCCAATGACAATTAAAGACGTGTTGGAAAGTCTATCTCTCAAAAAAAATTCCAGAAACACGTGACCTTGACAATCTGGATGGAAAAATATTGAACCTTTCTGGTCCTATTATAGCTGAAACACTGACATATCTATATAACTTGTGTATAGATAAAAGCAACATTCCTCTTATATTTAAAAAGGCAAAAGTCATACCAGTCCACAAATCTGGAGATTCTTCTTGTCCTTCAAATTACAGACCAATTTCAATCCTATCGGTCTTATCCAAACCCATTGAAAAACATATCCAAAAATCTTTATATTCCTACTTTGTTAACAACAACCTAATAAATGAAGATCAGTCAGGCTTTCGTAAAAACTATTCTTGTCACACAGCTCTAACTCAACTAACAGACAGTCTCTTACACAACATAAATGAAAATAACTATACAGGCCTAATTTTTGTTGACTTTGAAAAAGCATTTGATGTAATTAATCACTCCCTGCTAGTGCGTAAACTTCACCTATACAAAACTAACACCTGAAATAATCAATCTTTTAAAAAGTTTTTTGTTAGATAGACAGCAGTTGGTAACTGCAAATAATCAAACATCAGAATTAGTATCTATTAGATATGGAGTACCACAAGGATCAATATTGGGTCCTCTTTTGTTCTCAATATATGTAAATGACTTACCCTTATTTCTAGATTGTAGCTGTGAAATGTTTGCTGATGACACATCCCTCTATTGTAGTGATACTGACCCCCACAGACTAACACTCAAACTTCAAAACAATATCAACAAATTGATTACTTGGACTCAATTAAACCATATGTCCTTAAATGCTCAAAAAACTAAAAGTATGTACGTACTAGCACGACAAAAGAGGCAAAAAATGAAAAGTAAATTTCAACCTCTGTTGATAGATCAAAAAATCATTGAAGAAGTTGACTCACACAAAATTCTGGGTGTAATTATCGACAATAATCTTACTTGGACTGACCATGTGATGGCACAAGGAAAACGTCTTACAAACAAGGTACGTCAGCTATCAAAAATAAAAACACTTTCTAGATAGTCATTCACGCAAACTCTTTTTTTGTGGACACATCTTGCCAATAGTTGACTATGCCTCATCTCTTTGGGACAACTGCAGTGAAACTAATTTGAAATTCATCCATCGATTATATAAAAGAGCGCTAAAACTTGTCCTATTAAAATCAAGCTCCCTAACCATCAATGATTATAAGCTAACAAATATTCTTACATTTCAAAACAGGCTTTATCTCAATAAAGCTCTATTTGTACAAAAAGTTGTCAATGGAAATGCCCCTCCCAAGATCACCAATAGATTCAAAATTAATGAGCACAGGCATAACCATCTACTAACATTTCCCAGACCCAGAAACAATCTTTACAAAACAAGCTTCCTATATTCAGGTAGTGATTTATGGAACAAGCTCCCAAAACATTTAAAATGTATCAAAAATAAAAATCAGTTCAAAAATCAGTTGAAAAATCACTTAATGCGCTTATGCAAAAATGTTTAAGAACTACACATCAATCCAATCAACCATACTTAGAACAGACTAAAGATATTGATACTCTCTGCTAACCCCGAAAAATCTTTCACGTGTGGCTCACTGTGACTGAAAAAGCTACACTTTGCTTGCTATATATGTATGTGGAAGGGGGAAAAGGGGGAGAAAGGGTGTTTTTTTTTTTTTTTTTTATTTTTTTTTTTATATAATTTAATTTTGAACAGGATAGGGAATAAGTGAAGTATGTAAACACGTGTATATTCTGCAAATTCACAAGGAGAAAACCAAACCACTGATTTGACGACTAGATTGGATTTTTTTTTTTTTTTTTTTTTTTTTTTCACTTACCCAGTTTAATAGTTTCAGGATAAATATTTAATTTTTATTTTATTTTATTAATTATACTAATGAGACTATTAGCACTATTATATTTATATTATTTTGATAAGTGGAAAGGCCTTACTTTTTTGTTCTGGTTGTTGTTGTGTATGTTTTTTGTTGTGTTTTGTTTGTTTTTTGTTTGTTTGTTTGAATGTTTGTTTGTTTGTTTTTGTTCATATGTGTAGGGTTTTTTATTCATGAAATATAATCATAAATCATTATTATAATTCTTCTGGTTGCTGTTTGTGTTTCCCCCTTCCTCTTGATACCCCCTTCCCACCCGTTCCCACCCCCCCTCCAAATTTTTTTCTTTTTTGAGTGTGTGGGGTTTTTTGTGTGTGTGTGTTTTTTGGGGGGGGTTGTGTTTGTTTGTTTGCTTGTTTTTTGTTTGTTTTTTGCTTTAGTTTTGTTTTGCTTGTTTTTTTTTCGTTCATTATGTTTGTTTGGTTCTCTGTTGCTTTTGTTTGTTTATTAGTTTTTTGGTTAGTTTGAATGTTTGTTAGTGTATATGTTATTTCCTCTCAGTGGAGATTGGTATTATCATATGTATTGTTGCGTTTGTTTTTCGGGGTTTTATTTTTGTTTTTTTGTTTGTTTGTTTTGTTTTGTTTTGTTTTTTCTTTTCTTCCTCATAACATAAGTATGAATTGAAGTGTGGAGATAATGTAATCTGACATAAGTTGCTTATTGACATTTCATGGATTTTTTTATTATTTTTATTTATTTTTTTATTTTTATTTTCTATTTTTAAGTCTTAAATAATGGTTGGTGACATTGTATTGATATAAGCTGTTGACACCACATTTTTTTTTTTTTTTTTTTTTTTTAAAACAATTTTAAATGTGTGCATGCCCATATGTTTGTTATGTTATTCCACTCAGTGGTGATGGGTATTATCATATGGTATTGTTGCTTTAGTTGTTTTTTCTTTTCTTTCCTTCTAATATATAATCCGTGTGGATTGGTTTTTTGATGTTTTGGTCTGATTGTTTGTTTTTTGGTGGTTTTTTTTGTTTGTTTTTTGGTGGTTTTATTATTATTATTATTTTTTTTTTTTTTAAGTCTTAAATAATGGTTGGTGACATTGTATTGATATAAGCTGTTTGACACCATATGATTTAAAATTTTCTTTTTTTTTTTAATGTGTGCATGCCCATATGTTTGTTATGTTATTCCACTAAGTGGTGATGGGTATTATCATATGGTATTGTTGTTTTAGTTGTTTTTTTTTTTTTCTTCCTTTTAATATATAATCCGTGTGGATTGGTTTTTTGATGTTTTGGTTTGATTGTTTGTTTTTTGGTGTGTTTTTATGTGTTTTTTTGTTTGTTTGTTTGGTTTTGTTTTTCTTTTGTTTGATTGTATGTTTGTTAGCGTATATGTTATTTCCTCTCAGTGATGATGGGTATTAT
>CM060316.1:61330529-61338029 GCA_030674155.1 Stramonita haemastoma
CTTCAAAATCGTGGACAGCATATATATAATATATATATAATCTTATTGGTCTTTTTGTCCCACACTAACTCAAAGCCAAGAAATACAAGATCTGCTGGCGAAGAAGAGAAGTGCCCACCAGGTTCACCTTGCACAACCATCTTGTCCAGCAAAGAAAGCTGCCTTTCGTCTTACATGCAGCAACCTCCAGCGCCAGCGCCTCTGACGCAAAGATTGATAAAGATGTAGACAACAGACTGGCAAAGGCAAAACAGTGCTTTTGGCAGACTCTACCACCGTGTCTGGAAAAACAAACACCTGAAGAAAGACACCAAGATCAGTGTCTACAGAGCCGTGGTACTGACCACCCTCCTGTACGGCTCTGAGTCATGGGTCACATACAGACACCACCTGCGAATTCTGGAACGCTTCCACCAACGCTGTCTCCGCTCCATCCTCGACATCCACTGGAGCGACTTCACCACGAATGCTGAGGTGCTGGAGCAAGCAGGGATCACCAGCATTGAGGCCATGTTGCTGAAAACGCAGCTACGCTGGGCAGGGCATGTCTCTAGAATGGAGGACCATCGCCTACCGAAGATGGTTCTCTACGGTGAACTTTCCACCGGACACCGCTACAGAGGCGCACCAAAGAAGAGATTTAAAGACTCTCTGAAGAAATCTCTGTCAGCCTGCCTCATAGACCATAACCAGTGGTCAGTCCTTGCTGCTGACCGGCAGGCCTGGCGACACACTGTGCATCAGTCGGTCTCCTCCTTTGAGGACAATCGCAGAGCGGCCTTTGAGGAGAGGTGAATGAGGAGGAAGAACCGCGTCCCCTCTACATCAACCCCAGAATCGACTTTCCCCTGCAGCCGCTGCGGCCGGGTTTGTTTGTCACGCATTGGACTGAACAGCCACCAGCGAGCCTGCACCAGACTGGACAGTGCCCTTAATCTTCGTTCGCGAAGCCAAGCCATGAACTCAAAGCACAATTTTTGTAGTTGTTTGATGCGAGTTCAGGGTTTCAGTGGAGGATTGGAGTAGATGCAGATATTGAAAATCAGCTAGGCTAGATCAGTTTGGAGAGTAGAAGTGATTTTAGTACCGCTATTCTAGCAGAATGCACAGCAGGCTAGATCAGTTTGGAAAGTAGAAGTGATTTTAGTACCGCTATTCATGGAGACAGGATGTAAAAAGCACATGCATGTAAGTGCTTATTCCATTAACCTCGGAATAAAAGACTAAATAATTAAATAGATAAATTAAATCTCTCTTGGGGGGGAGAGAGGGGGGACGGATAGCCTAGTGGTCAGAACATTGTGCACGCAATTTGACAACCCGGATTCGATTCCGGTCGAGGAGATTTTTCTCCTGGAGTTAACATCAGTGCTGACTTCACTCTCCCCAAAAGTCCTTCGGATGAGACTATAAACCGAGGCCCCTTGTGCTAACGCACGCAGAACATCTTGCGCACACGTTAAATGCTGTTCCGCTTTTCGTAAGAGTAGGCCATCGTGTGCCGGTGAGAACAGATGACATCTACAAAACTGCATACACGCGGGGACTGGATGTAAAAAAGCGCATGGGCGCTTATCCCATTATCCTCGATATAAAAGAATAAATCTCTCTCTCTCTCTCTCTCTCTCTCTCTCTCTCTCTCTCTCTCTCTCTCTCTCTCTCTCTCTCTTCTCTCTCTCTCTCTCTGATCCCTGCTGAGAAATTTAAGAAACATTTCATGAAATAAAGACTTTCGCTCACGCACAGGCCTATACCTCTGACACTATCATCTGTGAAAGTGAAGACAAGTCTTTCAGTTTACCGAACAAATGACACTTACAACCCAGCAGATTACTTTTGGTTTGTAAAACAAACACCAAACACATGACTCAGAAGGTAAAAGACATTTATTCCAAGCTGCAGCTGAGGACACTTGCTGATTGTGATGGACTCAAAGACAGTATTAGTGCCGGACTGGGTATTCTACATGTTAGATGGATGCTATCAGATTTTTTACTGGGTTAGATATGACTGTAGTGTGTGTGTGTGTGTGTGTGTGTGTGTGTGTGTGTGTGTGTGTGTGTGTGTGTGTGTGTGTGTGTGTGTGTGTGTATGTGTGTATGTGTGTATGTGTGTGTGCCTGTGTGTCTGTGTCTGTGTGTACACCCCATTGTACGCGCGCGCGCGCGCGGTGTGTGTGTGTGTGTGTGTGTGTGTGTGTGTGTGTGTGTGTGTGTGTGTGTGTGTTGTTGTCTGTTGTCTGTCTGTTGTCTGTCTGTCTGTCTGTCTGTGTGTTGTTGTGTTTGTGTGTGTGTGGTGTGTGTGTGTGTGTGTGTGTGTGTGTGCGTGCTGCGTGTGCATGTGCACACACGCGTGTCTGTGTGTACTGTCTGTGTGTACACCCCCTGTAGGCCCTACGTGATTTGATTTATGATTGATTTATGATTTATTATTTTATATCGAGGATAATGGAATAAGCACTCGTGTGCTTTTTACGTCCAGTCCCCGTGTGTATGTAGTTTTGTAAAAGTCATCTGTTCCCACCGGCACACGTGGCCTACTCTTACGAAAAGCGGAACAGGATTTAACGTGTGCGCAAGATGTTCTGAGTGTGTTCGCACACGGGACCTCGGTTTAAAGTTCTCGAGGACGTATATGTGTGTGTATGTATGTGAGAGAGAGAGAGAGAGGAGAGAGAGAGAGAGAGAGAGAGAGAGAGAGAGAGAGAGAGAGAGAGAGAGAGAGAGAGAGAGAGAGAGAGAGGAGAGAAATTGTACAGATAGGCATACAGTTAGGTTTTTCAGAGTTGAAAAGGGCAGAGCCAGCAATCAGACAGAATGTAGGGATATGGAAACCCTGTCGGTACGGAACCTGTCACAGAACAGACTTGATTATGCCAGTTATATTTGTTATGTCCCCCACCTCCCTTGCCCCTTTTGCAATGGCAGAAAAAGTCAGGCCACGATTTATTGAATTTGAATGTAAATCTCTTGCACCATGTCCTGGATTCCATGCCATGCCCATCATTGATTTAGGGGCTGTAGAAAGAATACACTTTTATGTCTGAAAATGTCTGTTTTGTGCCCAATCCCCTTCCCACTGTCCCCTTCGGAATGGGTTTAAAAAGCTTTATACCAATTCTCTCTCTCTCTCTCTCTCTCTTCTCTCTCTCTCTCTCTCTCTCTCTCTCTCTCTCTCTTGGTGATGGGGGTTTATGATTAAGGCTTGCTGTTACCTTTTTTTCGTGTTTTTTTTTTAAAAGATATATCCCTAATCAGGGCAAGGGCCAGATGAAAAAAAGTATGTTATACTCTCTAACCCTTGAAAAATAAAGATTATTCATTCATTAATGCATTCATTCGTTTGTTCTCTCTGAGGATTGAGAATAGGTGGATTTAAGACAGGAAATGCCACACAGTACGTGGCTACTCTGACTTGTTCAACAGATCTGTCCAGAAAAGACTGATAGACAGCCAAAGAAACCAACGTTTCAGAAGAATACACAATGGAACTGTCCTTCAATCAGATGGTGAAGATTTAGAGGCATGCCAGTCTGGTGACATTGTGATGGAATAGGCATGCAAACCAGACACTGATTTAGAAGGTGTGTACTGGTTTGTCAAACAGCAAGACAAAAACTTGATAAAAGAGGAAAAAAACTATCAAACTCACCAGTTTGCAGAGGCAAGCGAAGCAATTCAGGACAGACGACAATGGCCGACCTTATCACGTGCATCACGGGATTTAGCGACGCCTCGTGACCTCCCCCAGTTTTCTAGTGGCTGGCAGTGTGTGTGTGTGTCACAGAGACTGGACACAAGAAATGCTGTCACAAATCTGGACAGGAAAGAGTGGGGTGTTTGGCTGTACATTTTGAAGATCAGTGCCGTGATTTCCATGTCTTTATTTTATTTTATATTATTATGTATATAAATAATTATATTTTTGTGGTTTCCATGTCATGAAATGGTGTGGGGCTGCCACATTCCCCTTGCTGTATGAGCTTATTAGCTTAAAGCAATAAAAAAAAATTGTTATCATTAGCTTATCGCTCCTCTCTCTCTCTCTCTCTCTCTCCTCTCTCTCTCTCTCTCTCTCTCTCTCTCTCTCTCTCTCTCTCTCTCTCTCTCTCTCTCTCCAAATTCTGACCAAAAGAAAGGTAGATGACCTATATTTGCTGTGTCCAGATCCACCACTGCAACAGGACACACGAGAGAGAGACAGAGGGAGGGAGAGACAGACAGACAGACACCAAGCCAAGTCTTACAAACTGTCCTTGTAAACTGCACATAACAATCAGTGATAGGCCTATATAAAATTAAATCAATAAAATGTGAGGAGAAAATCCAGCAAAATGCGAAATACCACTCCAAAAATTCATATCAAAATATCATATCTAAATAAAGCAACAATTTAGGGTACCCTTTGGAAAAAAAATACGCACAAATCCGCTTGTGGCATGCAAGCGCCGCACACACACACACCACTCGCACAAAGTCACGCACACACGCACGTGCACACACACGCATACACCCACACAGGACGGGACTCAGGCTGAGTGACACCCTGAGAAAGGTCGAGGACAGAGGGAAATGGAGAGAGATATAAGAGCTGGTTGTGAGGTCTTCCGTGGCGCCCCTAGGGTCTAAACAGACGATGGGATAGAAGACGAAGAAGATTCGACTTGGCTTGACTCTCTTCTGTCTGTCTGTCTGTCTGTCTGTCTGTCTGTCTGTCTATCTCTCTCTCTCTCTCTCTCTCTCTCTCTCTCTCTCTCTCTCTCTCTCTCTCTCTCTCTCTCTCTCTCTCTCTCTCTCTCTCTCTCTCTCTCTCTCAGTCCAGTAATTTTATTTGTTCTTTATGTAATTTTACTCAAATTGAATCCAATTTAAAGTATATTTCTTAGTATATAGTTCAATGATGTTGCGCGTATGCTAATTGTGTGTGTGGTGTTTGTGTGTGCGTGCGTGTGTGCGTGCATATGCGTGCGTACGTGCGCGCGCCCGTGTGTGTGTATTTTGCAAGCATTATTCTCTTTCAATGTTAAGCCTAATTTCCTTCTCTCAAAATATTATGATTGTTTGGTTTGTTTTGTTGTTGATAGTTATGGTGCGGGGTTTCTAGTGGATTGAATATGATGTTGATAGTTTGTTATGTTTTGTGTTTTTTTCTGATCGGTTAATGGCTACACGTGGGGAGTAAACCTAACCCAAAAATCCGACTTGGAGAGGGATGGGCTCCGCCAGGTTTGATTTGCCCAAGACACAGATATGAGGACTACAAACGAAATCTCCATACCAGATCGTCGTCGCCCGGGTTACCAAGGATCTGCCCTCTGTTGCACATTAAGACAGAGGTAGAAAGTAGGCTATGCTACTGATGTATAACGCAGCAAGATCCGTGCCAGAAACTACATCACCATTGGCACTGAGAATGTACGAACACTAAGAACCACAAGCAAAGTGGAAGAACTAACTCATGAGATGGCCAGATACCATTGGCACATCCCAGGGCTCTGTGAGGTAAGGTGCAAAAACATGAGAGAAACAACGACCCAGGAAAGGAAATTTTCAGCAGTGCCAGAATTACCGCACAATCAGCCTCATATGCCACCCAAGCAAGGTCATGTTGAAGATTATACTGAACAGACTGAAGTCACAAGCAGAGACCATCATTGCCGAGGAACAAGCAGGTTTCATGCCAGGGCGTAGCACAACTAAACAGATATTCAACCTCAGAATACTCTGTGAGAGGTACCCTACCTTCAACACCAAAAGACCTCTACCTCGTATTTATTGGTTTTAAGAAGGCATCCGGCAGGGTATGGCATGCAGCTTTGTGGGCAACCATGAATTTGTACAGCATCAATGCAAACTAGATGTCGAAATTCTTCTTCTTCTTCTTCTTCTTCTTCTTCTTCTTCTTCTTCTTCTTCTTCTTTTCTTCTTCTTCTTCTTCTTACTGATTCGCAATTCTTCTTCGCAATTCTTCATTCTTCTTCTTCCTCATTCTTCTTCTTCTTCTTCTTTGCTGTTGTTGTTGTTGTTGTTGTTGTTGTTGTTGTTTTCTTCTTCTCTTCTTCTTCTTCTTCTTCTTCTTCTTCTTCTTCTTCTTCTTCTTCTTCTTCTTCTTCTTCTTTTTCACAACTCTTCTTCTTCTTCTTCTTCTTCTTCTTCTTCTTCTTCTTCTTCTTCTTCTTCTTCTCTCTTCTTCTTTCTTTCTTCTTCTTCTTCTTTCTTCTTCTTTGCAGCAATTCTTCTTCTTCTTCTTTGTCCGCAATTCTTCTTCTTCTTTTTCTTCTTCTTTCGCAATTCTCCTTTTTCGCAATTCTTCTTTCTTTTCTTTCTTTCTCTTTTCCTTCTCTTTCTTCTTCTTCTTCTTCTCTTCTTCTTCTTCTTCTTCTTCTTCTTCTTCTTCTTTCTTCCTTTGCAATTGTTGTTGTTGTTGTTGTTGTTCTTCTTCTTCTTCTTCTTCTTCTTCTCTTCTTCTTCTTCTTCTTCTTCTTCTTCTTCTTCTTCTTCTTCTTCTTCTTTGCAATTGTTTTTTGTTGTTGTTGTTGTGTTGTTGTTGTTGTTGTGTTGTTGTTCTTTCTTCTTCTTCTTCTTCTTGCAATTGTTGTTGTTTTGTTGTTGTTGTTGTTGTTGTTGTTGTTGTTGTTGTTGTTGTTGTTGTTGTTGTTTTCTTCTTCTTCTCTTCTTCTTCTTCTTCTTCTCTTCTTCTTCTTCTTCTTTTCTTCTTCTTCTCTTTTTTCTTCTTCGCATTCTTTTTTCATTGCATTTCTTCTTCTTCGCAATTCTTTCCATTTTTCGCAATTCTTCGCTTCTTTTCACAATCTTTTTCGCAATTCTGCATTCTTATTCTTCTTGGTGTTGTTGTTGTTGTTGTTGTTGTTGTTGTTGTTCTTCTTCTTCTTTCTTCTTTCTTCTTTGCAATTGTTATTCTTGTTCTTGTTGTTGTTCTTGTTGTTATTGTTGTTGTTCTTCTTCTTCTTTTTCTTCTGCTTCTTCTTTTTCACAACTCTTCTTGTTCTTGTTCTTGTTCTTCTTCTTCGCAATTCTTCTTCGCAATTCTTCTTCTTCTTTTCTTCTTCTTCTTCTTCTTCTTCTTCTTCTTTCTTCTTCTTCTTCTTCTTCTTTGACATTGACATCAGGGCTGCATTGCTTTTCTTGCTCTCATCCACAGGAACCCCCCCAAAACTGACACGAAGTAGCCAGTGACCATTCTATGTTACTGACTTCTGACTGGCATTGCTTTTAAGGAGAGAGAGAGAGAGAGAGAGAGGAGAGAAGAGAGAGGAGAGAGAGAGAGAGAGAGAGAGAGAGAGAGAGAGAGAGAGAGAGAGAGAGAGAGAGAAGAGAGAGAGAGATTTATTCTTTTATATCGAGGATAACAGAATAAGCAATCATGTGCTTTTTTTCATCCGGTCCCCCGTGTGATTGCAGTTTTTGTAAATATTGTCATCTGTTCCCACCGGCACACGATGGCCTACTCTTACGAAAAGCGGAACAGGATTTAACGTGT
>CM060316.1:61343029-61367841 GCA_030674155.1 Stramonita haemastoma
TGTGTGAATCTCTATGCTATTGTTTTCCCATAAAAGTTGTGCATAATTTCCTTTTCTATAAATCTGTTAAATGTATTATGTTCTTGTAGTTTGCTATTGGAACTGTTTCTTTCTCTTAATGATAAATATTGGTTAAGTTCATTCTGTCCTTTTCCCAAAATGGTGTTATTTATATGATTTACTTTGTTGATACATGGTGGTGGGATGCTGTTATCAGTTGATTGAGCCGTCATGTTCTCTGTTTGCTGCTTTCTTATTTGCCTTTAAAAAAAAATCATCATATCAATTGTCTGGGTTATTTCTCCTGTGTGTGATTTTTTTGTTATTGGCTTTTCTGTGCTTATTTCTGTTCTTTTTTGTTGGTTTTGTCCTTGCTGTTGTTTTTGATTAGGTTTTGGTTAGTGGGTTTTGTTTTGTTGTTGTTGCTTTTTATGTTTGTTGTTGTTGTCTTGTTTTGGATCATGATAATATCCCTGATGAGGGTGGGGACTGGATGTAAAAATGCACATGAGTGTTTATGCATTATCCTCGAAATAAAAGAATTTGACATGACTCTCTCTCTCTCTCTCTCTCTCTCTCTCTCTCTCTCTCTCTCTCTCTCTCTCTCTCTCTCTCTCTCTCTCCTCCCCCTCTTACTCTCTTATTTTTGACTTATTGGTCTGTTTTGTCGCTATCTATATTATATCATGTAATATTTGTTTGTTTATTATATTAATGATTGATTTTGATTTTGAATTTTTTTTTTGGCATGGATTTTGTTAATGCTCTGAATGGAAATGCTTTTCTTGTTTTCTGCTTTGATGCTATAAAGTCTCTCTAAGATGGTGATCATGTTGGTATTGAATGCATGTTATGTGAGCGTGCACTCATGCACATGTGTATACATGTGTGTATTTATTTTATTCTTTTATTTTTGATGGAAATGAAACTTTTTTTTTTTTTTTTTTTACTTCCAGTTCCCTGTGGTATGCACAGACCTGTGCTCCTAAGCTCCTTCCTATTTGGAAAAAAATAGGAAAATATGGAAATGTGGTTTCATTTACTCACTCGGCTTTGACAGTTTTCTCTCCTGCTATTCACCACGTCCTGGCTATTTGTACGGGTTAGGAAAAAAATAAGCCAAAAAAAGTTATTGTAAGTTAGGGAATGAAGCTCTGGGAATTATTTAATAATACACTGAGTAATTTGGTGTCAAAGCATAAAGTTTCTTACTTTAATAGTCTAGCTGGTAGGTAAAAAAAAAAAAAAGTAACGGTGTCCCATAATGTAGACAGTCGTCAGAGACCTCAGCTTCTCTAGGGGCCAGCATATTGAGGGTGGTGCCCATCTCCTCTCCCTCGCTGCTTTACCTTCCTTGACCCTACAGGAGGCAGGTACCCATTTACAGCTGGGTGAACTGGGGGGACTGTACTGAAGCCAAGGTGTGCAAACGGTCACCTATTCAACTTGTAACCACACTCAATGCTGCTTAACTTTGACTTGGGGGAAAGCAAGTGCTCTGATCACTTAGGTATCCCCCCCCCCCCCCCCACTTAGCTAGTAGAGGTACTTAAAAAGTATCCCTAATTTTTGTTCCCAAAACTTGCAACTTTTAGACTGTATCCCAGGAACCACAAGGAGGTGAAACAAGCCTTCCAATGCTAAAAAAAAAAAAAAAATCACAAACAATAATTGAAGTTCATTTTAGAAGAATATGATAGGTACTAGGATGTGGTATTGTGCACATATAATTCAGGAAATTGTGAAATGAAAGGTGTGGCATTCTTGTGGCATGTGAAGGCTAGGTGATCCAGAACTGGATGGAACACAAGGAAAATGACTAAAATCGCAATGCCAGTCCCCAAGCATGAACTGTAAAAAACTCATCCCCTTTCATATCTGTTGCATCCAACAGCTCACTTTTGATTGACACATTGACTGCTTCACCCACCTCAGTCCCCTCTTCTTGGCTGTGCAGTGAGTGGGATTTGGCAGATTCCACACCTCCCTCCCCTCTCTCTCTCATCAGAAAACTTTAATTATTATCATCACTCCCTTCATTAATGTCACAACATTCAGTCTGACGCATTTCAATAACTTTAATAATACCGAAATGTTGTCTTCCTTGTCTTTTATTGCGCTTTGTGGTTGCTAAGGTGAAGCAGCCAAAGCCATTTTTTACACTGACAGTAACGAAATGCAGTGGGTCAGAGGTCACGACCCAGCATAGGCCTAGCGATGTTCTGATTGGTTGCTTTCGCCTGCAATGCTATTATACATTATGGTGCTAGTCTCTGAATTGAAAACGGTCTAAACCTCGTATTCACGATCGTGAACGTTCGTGTTAAACTGTTGTGTGACGAATGCTCTTGATCAGAAACGTTGGGGCAGAGAGAGTGAATTGAAATCCGATTTTTTAACACAAAATACCCGAAAATCGAAAACACTGTCTGCTATCTTCAGGGACTTAATAATTTATTCATCTTCCCTCACGTTGTGTGCTATCGTTCAGATACTATGCCTTGTCTCCCCTTACGGTCTACAATGCATGCGCGTGGCACCTCTTTCAAAACAAACATGGCAGAAAGTGAAAATTCTGACAAAACTGACACATTTGCAAGCAAAGATGTGGAATAAACACAAAATTACGGTAGCAGGCCAGGATGGGGCTAGTAAAGGTACTATTTTGGATATAGATCTATGCATAAACAACAAAATTGACTATTGGTTTTGCCTGTGGCATTGGCTAGGCTAGTGAAATTTAATCTTTTATTCCCACGTGGTGTCTAAAGTGGTGTCTAAAAGTAGAACACATTGAAAAATAACAAACCACGGCACTTACGTCATAAAGCGCTGATTTCTGAGCAAATCATGGAATAGTGAACCTTTTGCATCTTGGAAAATCAGTTGATTGTTAAAACGTCATAGTAACTGGTTCTGCAGTTGCATGGTATAGAACAATCTCTGCTGCTGTATTGGACAGCAGCAAAGCAGTGAATCAATCAGGATGATGTGTTTGCAGGATGAACAGACAGACAGACAGATGGACAGACAGACGGCTGCAGAGTGACCAACTGTTGGCTGCACAGGTCTGTAAGTCATTGCTGTGCTACCTGGCAAAGTGCCAGCAAGGTATGTGTGAATTGGTGTCTGTTGAAACTTCTGTCTGTCTGTCTCTGTTGGTGTGTGTGTGTGTGTGTGTGTGTGTGTGTGTGTGTGTGTGTGTTTAAAATTCTTTTATTTAAAGAAAAGTAGAAGAAGCACATGCCCTTTTATTTTTTTTTACATCAAGGATCAAGTCCCTGTGTGTATAAGTTTTATGAATTTTGTCATCCGTTCCGACTGGCACACAATGGCCTACTCTTTCGAAAAGCGGAATAGGTTTTAAAGTGAGCAAGATGTTCTGCATGTGTTTGAACATGGGACTTCAGTTTAAAGTCTCATCCGAAGGACTTTTGGGGGAGTGGAATCGTCACTGATGTTAGCTTCAGGAAAAAATATCCCGTTGATTGGGATTCAAACCCACATCCGTATCAGCAAATCATGAGCGCAATGTGCAAAGCTCTAACCAGCCAGGCTGTAATGTCCTCTGTGTGTGTGTGTGTGTGTGTGTGTTTTGTGTGTGTGTGTGTGTGTGTGCTTATTTATTTGTTTATTTATTTATTCTTTTATATCGAGGATGATGGAATAAGCAATCATATGCTTTTTTACATCCAGTCCCCGTGTGTATGCAGTTTTGTAAATGTCATCTGTTCCCACTGGCACACGATGGCCTACTCTTATGAAAAGCAGAACAGGATTTATCATGTGCGCAAGATGTTCTGCTTGCGTTCGCACACGGGGTCTCGGTTTATAGTCTCATCCAAAAGACTTTTGGGGAGATTTGTGTGTGTGTGTATTTTTTAAATTTTGTACCACTTTGTCACAACAGATTTCTTTGCTTGAAATTCAGGCTGCTCTCCCCGGGGAGAGCCCTTCACCAGAAATGCAGCATGTACCCATTTTAAAAATCTTTTTTCTGCATGCAACTGTATTTGTTTCCCTATCAGAGTGGCTTTTTCTACAGAATTTTGCCAGGGTCAACCCCCTTGTTGCCATGGGTTCTTTTACGTATGCTAAATAGTGATGGATAACACACAAGACCTCGGTTTATCGTCTCATCCAAAAGACTAGTGCCCAGACCACCACTCAGGGTCTAATGAATGGGGAAAAAGTTTCGGGCCCAAACGGGGTACAACCACCGCACACTTCGACCCAGACTTTTTACTTTCTAGGAAAGGCACCTTACTACCTAGACCACTGATCCACTATATTCTCTTGTGTGTGTGTGTGTGTGTGTGTGTGTGTGTGTGTTGTTTGACTGTATGTGTGAGACTGTGTATGTGTGTGTGTGTGTGTTTGACAGTGTGTGTGTTTGACTCTGTGTGTGTGAGACTCTGTGTGTGGTGTGTGTGTGTGTGTGTGTGTGTGTGTGTGTGTGTGTGTTTGGTGTGTGTGTGTGTGCGTGCGCGCACATGTGTTCGTGCGTGTGTGTGTGTGTGTGTTGTGTGTGTATGTACGTGTGTGTGTGTGTTTATCTGTCTGTGTCTCTGTGAGTGTGTGACTCTGTGTGTTTGTGTGTGTGTGTGATTCTCTGTGTGTGTGTGTGTGTGTGTGTGTGTGTGTGTGTGTGTTTATTCTTTTCTTTTATTTTATTTTATTCTTTTATACGAGGACAATGGGATAAGCACTCTTGTGCTTTTTTACATCCAGTCCCCCTGTGTATGCAGTTTTGTAAATGTCATCTGTTCCCACCGGCACACAATGGCCTACTCTTACAAAAAGTGGAACAGGATTTAACATGTGTGCAAGATGTTCTGCGTGCATTCACACTCCGGCCTCGATTTATAGTCTCATCCGAAGGACTTTGGGAGAGAGTGGAGTCAGCACTGATGTTAACTCCAGGCGAAAAATCTCCTGAAACGGAATCGAACCTGGGTCGTCCTGCGTGTGACTCTGTGTGTGTGTGTGTGTGTGTGTGTGTGTGTGTGTGTGTGTGTGTGTGTGTGTGTGTGTGTGTTTTAGTGTGTGTGTGTGTGTGTTTTAGTGTGTGTGTGTGTGTTTTAGTGTGTGTGTGTGTTGTCTATATGCCCAAGAAGGTATGGTAGAACCAACCTCTCTGCCTCTCAACAAAAATCCAAGGACACAGAGCTGTGGTGGCCCTGCCCTGTAGTAGGGTTCAGAACCCTGGGTCCTGCACAGTCATCAGCTGATCAAGCTGTTGGAGCGCTTCATTAACACGCCTTCCTTTGAGTTCCACCCTTGGTGACCAGTGGCAAGATGATGTCACCATTGAAGAAATTCTTCACAGAGCCAACCTGCCTGGTCTGGAGTCCATAGTGCTGCAGCAGAAACTTGTTAGGCTGAAGATGGAGCAAGGATGGAGGACACACGAAAAACTGAAGCTGTCTTCTTTGGCCAGCTGAAACAGGGCAAAGGTCACTGCTACATTCCCAGGAAAGGCTTCAGAGACAAACTGAGGAAGCAGCTGTTACAGGCAGGAATCCAGCACTAGACATGGCATTGGGACAAGTTTTGGTATTCCACCAGAAGAGCCATCAGAAAGTTTGAACTGCAGAGAAGCGTCGCAGCAAAAAAGAAGTGTAAGAGGCTGGAGGGTGATGAGGGGATGACCAGCAACAGTGGCAGTTCCTTCCTTCATGTTCCCAGCATGCAGCAGAATGTGCTCCTCACCCATCAGTCTCTTCAGTCACCTCAGGGCTTGTAGAAACGGAAACCGTCTCTTTTCCTCCCATGGTTCTCCCAGGCAAAGAGCCAGCCATCATCACTACACAGATGTATGTTGTTCAGAGTTTGCCATGTAGTTTAAACTTTTAGTACTTACTCTTTTTGTTATAGACATTAGAAAGGTGCGCTTTATAAACCAAACAAAACATCTTAGTGATATTTCTATCAGAGGGGAATGGCCCATTCTGTCCGGAATGTAAAAAACAAACCCCAACCAAAAGGGTTCCTGACTTGCGCATAAAACATTGCCGGAAGACTTGACGGTGTTTCAAAGTACTGCAGTCTGTAAGTGATCACCTTGAGGCCAGATGAGAATCAACTGAGCTTTTCTACAGAATGATGAAACAGCTGTAAACAGTGTTAACTTTATAGTTGAAAGAGTGCCAAAGTATTCCATGTCAGTTGAGAAGCGTAAACATGCCAGCCAAGTTTTCATTTTCTGTTTTAGTGGTCAGCTTATTAAGAAGGTGTCTTTGTGCGCACAACCTTCCATATACGCTTCACCACAACTGCCAAGAAATCATCTCAGCTGATGCAGGAACACACAAAGCAGATATGTAAAAAACACAAAGCAGATGCACAAGTACACAAATCAGATGCACAAATACACGTCAAATTTATACATGACTAGTCAATTACAGGACAACAGCAGCCTCCCCCTGACCAGCAAACTCCAGGTCTGTATGTATACCAAGGCCTGTGATCTCAGCTCTCTGCTGTAGGGGCAGCCAGATCTGAACACCAGACAGGAGAACTCCAGGCCTGCATAGTTTTCATCTTCCTGTGATCTCAGCTGTCTGCTGTATGGCAGCCAGACCTGGACACCAGACAGGAGAACTACAGGCCTGTACAGTTTTCATCTTCCTGTGATCTCAGCTCTCTGCTGTATGGCAGCCAGACCTGGACACCAGACAGGAGAACTACAGGCCTGCACAGTTTTCATCTTCCCTGTCTGCATGAAATCCTAGGCATGACTTGGGAGGGCAAAGTCCCCTACACATGTATCTCTATATCTGTTCTGGACCAGGCACACTCCTTCAGCATGTGCTGTTTGCTGTGTCAACGCCGTCTCTGCTGCACTGGTCATCAGCACTGTAGGAAGGATATGGACACCGGTCATTCAGCACTGTAGGAAGGACATGGACACTGGTCATCAGCGCTGTAGGAAGGACATGGACACTGGTCATTAGCACTGTAGGAAGGACATGGACACCGGTCATCAGCACTGTAGGAAGGATGGACACTGGTCATCAGCACTGTAGGAAGTACATGGACACTGGTCATCAGCACTGTAGGAAGAACATGGACACTGGTCATCAGATGAAGGACAATGGACACTGGTCATCAGATGAAGGACATGGACACTGGTCATCAGATGAAGGACATGGACACTGGTCATCACATGAAGGACATGGACACTGGTCATCAGCACTGTAGGAAGAATGGTCGCATTACCCAGGATGTACAGACAGGGAACTGGCAGCAGAAGGACATGGATTGTCCCTCCAAGGCGTCCAGCACTGCACATGGGATGTGTGCACATGGGACAGGAAAGCTGGACATCAGCCCTGACAGTGGGGAGTCCACGTGCAGAAAATGGCAACAACGCAGAGTAATCAACTCTGACAGTGGGAAGTCACATGCAGAAAATGGCAACACGCAGATAATCAACTCTGACAGTGGGAAGTCACATGCAGAAAATGGCAACATGCAGAGTAATCAACTCTGACAGTGGGAAGTCACATGCAGAAAATGGCAACACGCAGAGTAATCAACTCTGACAGTGGGAAGTCACATGCAGAAAATGGCAACACGCAGAGTAATCAACTCTGACAGTGGGAAGTCACAGCAGAAAATGGCAACACGCAGAGTAATCAACTCTGACAGTGGGAAGTCACATGCAGAAAATGGCAACACGCAGAGTAATCAACTCTGACAGTGGGAAGTCACATGCAGAAAAGGCAACACGCAGAGTAATCAACTCTGACAGTGGGAAGTCACATGCAGAAAATGGCAACACACAGAGTAATCAACTCTGACAGTGGGGAGTCACATGCAGAAAATGGCAACATGCAGAGGGCAGTACATGAAGGAATTTGCAGGGAAGAGGAAGAGACTCCAACAGTGGAAGGACAGAAGAAGCTGCTGAAAGCAGAGACAGCAAAACCAGGCCATTAACCTACCATCCAGTTTTTTTTAAAGGATAATAGAATGAGCACTTTTTTTTTCTTAACATCCAGTCCATTATATATTCAATTTTATAAAGTTTGTTGTCTGTTCCCACTGGCACACAATGGCCTACTACTCTTTCAAAACGTGTGGGCAAGATGTTTTCCATGCATTTGCACACAGGACCTTTGGTTTATAGTCTTTTTTTGAAGGATTTTTCGGGGGGATTGAAGTGAGCACCGGTGGTGTGTGTGCATACGCATGCACGCATGCATGCATGCACACATGCATGCGTGTTTGTGTGTGTGTGTGGGGTGTGTGAGAGAGAGAGAGAGAGGGGGGGGGGGGGGGAGAGAGAGAGAGAGAGAGAGAGAGAGAGGGGAGAGAGAGAGAGAGAGCAAAAGCAAAGGGCATAAGAGCTGTATATATAATATATCTGTCATTTAGCAGCTGTGTAAATGTTTCATTTTTTTCCTTTTTTTTCCTATTGTTGTTATAGTTGTATGACCTTCCACACCTCCCACCCTATTGCCTTTCCCTTGTTGTCAAGGATTTGGTTCTATACTCGGTAATAACTGTTCCCCAAGTCTTTGTAGCTGATGCCAGCATGACAGGTTTACTGATAGTCAGGATTCCTCTTCCTCAGTTTAACCCTTCAGTCGGTGTGTGGGCTGATGCCATCTTGATACCCAAGGTCAGTACAATCAGGGTTGACGAGTCAGTGTGTTATTATTCAAGGTCAGTACAGTCAGGGTTAACATGCCCAGTGTGCTAGTATCAAGGTCAGTATAGTCAGGGTTAACAGGTCAGTGTGTTGTTATTCAAGGTCAGTACAGTCAGGGTTAACAGGTCAGTGTGCTAGTATCAAGGTCAGTATAGTCAGGGTTAACAGGTCAGTTGTGTTGTTATTCAAGGTCAAGTACAGTCAGGGTTTAACAGGATCAGTGTGTTGTTATTCAAGGTCAGTACAGTCGGGGTTTTAACAGTCAGTGTTTCATTATTCAAGGTCAGTCCCGTCAGGGTTAAACAGGTCAGTGTGCTAGTATCAAGGTCAGTATAGTCAGGGTTAACAGGTCAGTGTGTTGTTATTCAAGGTCAGTACAGTCAGGGTTAACAGGTCAGTGTGGTTGTTTATTCAAGGTCAGTACAGTCAGGGTTAACAGGTCAGTGTTTCATTATTCAAGGGTCAGTACAGTCAGGGTTGACAGGTCAGTTTGTTTTTAAATTCAAGGTCGGTACAGTCAGGGTTGACAGGTCAGTGTTTCATTATTCAAGGTTCAGTACAGTCAGGGTTGACAGGTCAGCTTGTTTATTATTCAAGGTCAGTACAGTCAGGGTTGACAGGTCAGTTTGTTATTTATTCAAGGTCGGTACAGTCAGGGTTGACAGTCAGTGTTTCATTATTCAAGGTCAGTACAGTCAGGGTTAAACAGGTCAGCTTGTTATTATTCAAGGTCAGTACAGTCAGGGTTGACAGGTCAGTGTTTCATTATTCAAGGTCAGTAAAGCCCAGGGTTGACAGGTCAGTGTTTCATTATTCAAGGTCAGTACAGTCAGGGTTGACAGGTCATGTTTCATTATTCAAGGTCAGTTTCATTCTGGGTTGACAGGTCAGGTGTTATTTTTCTAGGTCAGTACAATGCAGGTTGGTGTGTTGTGGACGAGTGGTCCATCTCTGTTCAATTCTTTTCATTCCACATAATCCTGTCTAGTTCAGAACAGCTCGAATTTTTTATCATTCCACATAATCCTGTTAAGTTTGAGAACAGCTTCCATTCTTTATCATTCAACAAAATCCTGTTTAGTTTGAGAACAGCTTCATTTCTTTATCATTCCACATAATCCTGTTTAGTTTGAGAACAGCTTCATTTCTTTATCATTCCACATAATCCTGTTTAGTTTGAGGACAGCTTAATCAATTAATGTCTGATGTCAGCTGACTACTCTGCCCCTTGTGCCGGTGTTAAAAAAATTATTCTTTTTTTTTATCTGTGAGGTATACCCCTGGTCAGTGTAGAATTTGGCAGGCTTTTCTTTGAGGAAATCAAGCTGGTTTGGATTGTTGTAGTCATAAACATTTCTGTTTCTTTGCTTCTTGATTTAAAATGCTGTTGAAATGTCCCGATACATGTTTAGCAAAATCCTTTTTAAAAAAATTGAATGTTCATTTACCTTGAAGATAGCACTGGTTTTGTAAGCTTCAATATATTTCTTGCCAATATTTTTTTAAAATATGACATTTCACATGTGGTCAGGCTGGGCACTGTTCAATAACATGACTTCTGTCCAGTATGGACCAGAAATTCTCTCCAGCAGTCTGCAGGACATTGGCACCAGCTGTTAGCTCACTCATGGAATTTTTAGCTAGTAAGAATCGGGGAATGAAAAATAAATAAATGAATGAAAATTTAGAAAAAAAACCCACACAGACAACAAACACAGACACACGTTTTTACACAGACACAGACACACACAGACACACACAGACACACACAGACATACACAGACACACAGACACACGCCCCACACACACACCCACACACAACACACAAAACCACACAAAACACACACACACACACACACCCCACACACACACACACACACACACACATTCACTCAAAGAGCAAAAGATCTCGACAGGTATGTTGTTGAATGTTTTAGTATTATGGTGTGGGTTTTTAAAAAAAAATATATAAATATAAAATTTCTTCCTTTAAGGTAATAGTTATGAAATGTAAGGCTGTGTCTTAGAAGCTTTGGTCAGTCATGACAGTCCTTCAGATATTGTGGATTACAGAGTTGTTAAATTGACCCTCCAGATGGATGTAGCAGAGAGCTGTTAACTTATGTTCAGGTTCAGGAGATGGACTGAATGATGCTGTAAAAAGCAGTCCAAATGGCCGTCATTGGCTTGTAACTTTCTTTTTTTTCTTCTTCTTTATAAGAGTTTTGGTGCTGTTTTTTTCTGAATACAGGTTGGTCTATGGGACACACCACAAAACACCACACAACACACACACACACACACACACACACACACAAAACACACACACACACACACCACACACACACACACACACACACACAACACACACACAACACACACACAACACACACACAACACACACAACCCCCTACTTCAGTACCGCTAAGATCTGGGTACCTTACTACAGCATGTATTGTTTTAGTTCATGCTGCTCAGCTTCCTTTTGTTTCCAGTTCTACTAGTTCATCATCAGCTACAGTTTTTCTGAGGAGGTTAGAATCTGTTCATGGGGGTGTTGTGGTTAAGTACAGTTTCCTTTGCCACATTCTTTGATTTCCTTCCACCAGTTCTTCACACTTTGGTCTGAGGTGCATGACTGTTGCATTCAAAACCTTGATACCTGACTAGCACTTGAACCTTTTTTACATGACTGTAGCACTTTGAACCTTGATACATGACTGTAGCGCTTGAACCTTTATACATGACTGTAGCACTTGAACCTAGATACATGATTGTATCTCATTATCTTAGACTTGAATATATATGACTGTAATAATTGAAAATTTAGGCAAAATTTTATCACTATGCAGCACTTTACATTTAGATTTGACAATAACATAGGGTAATTTAAACGTAAATGTATTACCCCCCCCCTCCCCCCCCCTCCCATCCTAAAGTAAATCTTGTGGAACCGGGAAAGGCCAAACAGGGATCAGACTGCATGCTTACTGAGTGCAAACTGTTTTGTTTCATTTTCTCTTATGCCTTCTTGTCACTTCACAGAGGAGGGACTTTGTTCTTTCTGCCAAACTTTGTTCAGTATTTCCTTAATGGATTAGTGACTGCTTTTCTCAGGGTGTAATAGATATCCCAATTTTCTCTATGTCATCACTCATTCCCAGTTTTCTTAAAGTCGGTACAACATTTGACAAGGTTTAGTGTTGGCTTATTGCAGCATTGGTTAGGAAGCTTCAGTAGAGGCATATCATTGGATATTTTCTTCATTTTAGTTTTCTGATCTGATTAGCTTTTTTCTGCATCATTTTGTTTTATCCAGAGTTCTGTCTGATGAGAATGTCAATATCTCGCTTTCAGTAGGTATGTCTGTGTAAACTTACCAGCTTGCAACCACCCCCCTCCCCTAAACACAACCTTACCAATTTAAAGACACACACACACACACAAACGCACACATGTACTATATAAGCACATGTGATGGAATAGGGATGCAGAAGATACTAAGAGAGAGAAATAAAGATGACTAAAATTTTATTTACTCGGGTACCACATTGGCACAATGACTTTTTTTTCTCCTTTGCTAGACTTCCAAATTCATTTTCAGAACCAGTGTTAAAGAGACACACTTGTCAGCTTTGAACCCTGGTAAGCCACACTCCCTTACACCCAAAAGCAACTCAGGATTCATTTCTTTTGGGGTTATCAAATGGGGATTCATAAAACATCCACTCCAATGCATGAAGTCCTTTTCAGAATGTTCACACACACACCACACTTTAGCGCCCACGCATGCATGAACGTGCACACTCACACACACGCACAACATTCACACATGCACGCACTGCCTGCAGGCATGCGCACATATCCACCTGCACCTCCACACCACCACCTACTCACCCCAGGATGAGGACAGTCTCCATAGGAGTGATATGGTTGGCTGAAAGCGCCCATCCCCTCCCAATATTGCAATGGCGCAACGTCAAGCAAGAGCACTAAAAGAGAGTGAAGTACTGCAAGTCTACCAACACTAAGGCTCGAGAAAGCTCACTGTCCGTGCTGCTTTAAGAAATGGCGCCTGGCCGAGGCTATTGGGAAACATTTGGGGCCCGTGTTCATGCACATGCAAAACATGAACACGCCACAACATGAGCACACACACGGCATGAATACACACACACACATGCGCAAACACACACACATTGTATGAGTACACACAAACACATGCACGCGCGCACACACACCACACAACAAAAAACACACACACACACACACACAAACTTTGTTGATCCTTTAGGGGGATGGTGGGGGGGATGGACTTACGATGCCTTGAGGGGTGGTTTTGTGAATTTTGTTTGATAGTTCTGAGGGGGTGGATCCTGTGGTGCTGGAGGGTCTTTGTTGGGTGTGGTGTTCATCACCGGGGTTGTTGTGGGGTTGTTGTTTTTTTTTTGTCGATTTGCTTTGAGCAAAATTTGCGTTTTTCCAGGTAAAAATTGTATTTGGGTGGAAAACATTGGGTGAGACTTTGTTTCTCACCAAGAACATTTGGGCCATACAACAAGGAAACTCGCCCACCACTGCATACATGTGCAGAAAAGACACAGAGAAAAATGCCGAAGGGAAAGGGAAAATACCACCACACATATGTGTCCTCCATAAAAAAAACCCCCATTCATGGCAGTACATTTCAAAGGTAGGAGGGAGTTTGAGTGAGGGAAATTAAAGAGGGATGCATCGTATACATGTATGCGTGCATGTACACACACACACACAAAAGAAAACCCCATGCACATATGCCTATGCATGCCAAAACTGACTATACTGCCAGGTGGAAAACCAATCTTTCTGGTTATTGCCTTTCTCCTATACATGTGCAATTCCTTTCTGTAGAAATTGTGTGAAAAATGACGTGTTCACAGGGAGTCCATCACCTGCAAAGTTGGATTTCCTGTTTTGTTGGCTTCTTTCCCTAAAAGGATTCATTTTTTACAATTTAAAAAAATGTTTTTACCTGTTTTTACCCCAAGTTCCAAATTTTTTTGATGATAAGAATTCTTTTTTTACTGACAAATCATCATCTTTCGGGGAGAAGTTTGGGAAGCAAAAGTGGTCTTCCCGATTTCTTTGGGTGGCCATTTCTTTTTTCCAGAAAAAAAAATTTGTGGTTCAGCCAGCCTGGCCTCCCCATGATTTTCACAAGATTCCCCTGACAAAAACCAAACTAGACAATCCTTTAAACCAATGTCATTTTTTGTTTCTTCCAGTTACGTGGCCCGTTCAAAACATGTAGATAAATGGTATATCTTTTGATAGATTTGATGGATTAGCTCCTTTGCCATCAAAATTCTCTTATTAAGAAAATGTCTGTCCAAAAAGGTAACTTAAACATAAACACATTTGACTGCAGAAGGAAAGAAAAAAAGACGAAACTCTGTTTGACATGTGGCGCTAAAGATTTGCTGAATTTGGTCTTTATTTCCCCCAAAGCACAGCCATACTGCCTGACCGACTGGATATAGTGATACACAAACAGTGAACATAACGTACCCACATGGCTGAATAGGATTGGTATTGACTTAGTTACTGATTCGCAGGGGTTTAAACAGAGGTACATGACCATAAAGACCTAAGAAACAGGACGTGTACCGCTCGGGAAAATTTCTACTCTTTTCTTTTATCGCATCTTTCATTCGGCTGCTCTCTCTTTTTCTCTGAAGGTACAAAGAATACAATTATTTGTTAGTCACGATGAATACATTCTGTTAAGCTTTTACTGTCTTTTTTTTTTTTTTGTTTGTTGCCAAAACTCATTGTTTGAAAAATTATTTTGTCAAAGAGTGGAATTTTTAGGAATAGATGTGAGTTATCAGATAGTGTTGGTGGTGGGGACCCCGGGCAGATGTGCACACTGTGGCTTGGTAGGTCCCTGTGTTCACGTCAGCTCAGAGGACCTCACAGAAAGCTGACCAGATCAAAACCAGTAGATTTTTTATAAAGTGTTCAGAAACATGAAAACATTCAAACAACATACAAATAGATGAAACAGTGTGAAGAAACATAAAAGCATTCACAACTTAACTAGTAAAAGATAGAGTGGGTTCAGAAAATGAAAAAAATCACAACAAACTAGTAATGATAAAGAGTAAAAATCGGGACAAAATTCAATAACATAATTGTGGAGTGTGTTTTTTTTCAAGGTGGGGTGGGGGTTTTTAGCTCCTGATTATTTCAGGTTAAAAATCGTTTGGAGACAGGGTTAGAGCTGGTAAAATGACCTGTAGACTCACCCGGGGAGGATGGCATTTCAAAGAGACCAATCTTTGGACTTTTCGAAAGTTTTATTTATTTATTTCCAGCTGTTATTTTTTTTCCCCCCCCCCCCCCCCCTTTTTTTCAGGTGTGGGTTCTTAAAAGTGTTTGTTTCATAAATACCAAAAACTTAATTCCTTATGCTCACTATCCGCCCTTCAGTTTATTGTCCTTTTCGGGGGATTACAGATGCAAGCTTAATTCCTCTACCAGTATCCCGCCCTTCATTTATTCCTTGTTCTGGGGGTAATTTAGAACAAGCTTAATTCCTTATACTAAAACTCCATTATCCTCAATATAAAAAATGAAAAAAATAAATAAACACTATCTCCCTTTTTGTTTTTGTCTTATTCTGGGCACCATAGCTACAAGGGTTTATTCCTCAAATCATGCTTCCATTATCAAGAATATAAAAAAAATAAATGAATGAATGAAAAAAATAAATAAATAAATAAATAAATAAATAATTCACTATCTCCTTCATTTATTGTCCTTTTTGATTCAGCTGGTTTTCCAAAATACTTTTTTTTACGGCATAAGAGGGTAAATGTATTTGCCTGAAATTTCCGAAAATAAACCCTTTACGGAACCCTTGTTATGTCCATATTCCTTTGATTTGTAGTGTTTCAATTGTTGGTACTGGGAAGTTCTAGTTAGTGTCCATATTCCTTTGTAGTGATACAAGTTGTTGGTTATGGGAATTTTAGTTGTGTCCCCTAATTCCTTTTATTTTTTTAGTGATACAATTTGTTGGTACCAGGGAAAATCCTATTTGTGTTTCCCTATTCTTTTGTATTTGTAGTGATACAATTGTTGGGACAGGGAAAAATTTTCCAAGGGTTAGTGTCCATATTCCTTTGGGATTTTTTAGTGGGTACAATTTGTTGGTACAGGGAAATCTAGTTTAGTTCCATATTCCTTTGTAGTGTTTCAAGTTGTTGGTTAAAAGGGAAGTCCTGTTACAAGTTCCTTTGTAGTGATTAAAAGGTGGCCAGCCCTTTAAGTATTTCTTTCTGTTTGTTGGGGTGGTCATAAGGGAATATTTCAGATTGTTTCCCTCTTTTTGTGGTTTGACATATTGCTTTGAAAGGTGACTTCATCCCATTGTATGGAAAGGGTGATGAATTTTTTTTTGTACTGACTATTCTCCACCTTTTCCCGTACCTAAAAAAATTTTACTCCTTTGTTGTGTACACACATTGGCTTCATACTGCAGATAAATTCTCTCATCTTTGAAAGTTTAAGGGGCTTTCTGAGTTTGCCCTGTTTTTTGCCCCCAGTTTCTGTAAAAGTTTTCTTCTTTGTACTTCTGTTGTGAAATCTTTTTTAGTAAAGGGCTACCCGCTTCACTGGTAGTGTTTCTGCAAGGTTTTCCCCAGCCCCTCCTTTTTCCAGCATGTTTGTGACCCGATTGTAGTAAGGACAAAGGGCTGGCTGTGTCTTGGCAATCCAGTTCTTCCATTTCTCTCTCCTCCTTTGTTTTTGCCCTCCTGTCTACCCCCCCCCTGTTCTTTTGGTTTTTGTGAAAATGTAGGACAAATAAGGTACCGTCATAGGGGGGGGGAAAAGTGACAGGGGGTGATGAGTTTGTGTGTGTGTATGTGTATGTTTTGAGTGTGTGTGTTTTGGGGGTGTGTGTGTGTTGTGTGTGTGTGGTGTGTGGGTGTGTGTTTTGTGTGTGTGTTGAGTGAGTAGATTTTTTTAAAATAGTAATAGTGGGTTTTATACTGTAAAAATAGCTTTTTTTTTAAAAAAAGTAAAAAATTCGAAGTGTAATCCCCGTTTTTAATGTCGGGGCCACATCTTTTTACAAAACAAGTCAATTTTAAAAGGGGGGGGGGGGGGGGGGGGGGGGGGAGAGGGGTGAGAGAGAGAGAGAGAGAGAGTGTGTGTGTGTGTTGTGTGTGTGTGTTTTGTGTGTGTTTGGGTTTTGTGTGTGTGTGTGTACAAAAGTGGGGGGACTGTTCCATCTCCTTTTTTGGCCCCTTAGAACATGCTGCTCCCTGTTTAAACAGCCGTAAAACTGCTGTTTTTGGAGTTGAAAAAGGAGCCCCTAGCCAGGGGGGGGGAAAAGGGGGGTTTTGCTCCCCTTTCCCGGGGCAGTGCCCCCCCAGGGCCCCGGGTCTCTACAGCCCCAAAAAAACCAAAGCCCAATTTCCTTTCCTTCCGTGTACCCCGGGCCCAAAACCGGGGGGGAAATTTTTTTTTTTTTTTTTTTTTACTGATTTTTAAAAAATTTACCCCAAAGGAAAAATATTTTTTTGGGGGGAAAAGGGGGAGGAATTTTAAATTGCCTGGAAAGGGGTTTTGCCCCCGGGGAAGGATTTTTTTGGGGGGGGGGGGGGGGGGGGGGGGGGGAAGGGGGAATCCCCCCGATGGAAAGCCCCCTCTGCCTTGAGGGATATCCAGAAAAAAGCCCTGGAAATCTCCCGGGGGAAAAAAAAAACAGAGTGGAGCCTCCAAAGTGTGGACAAACTTCCCCCTTTTCCCCCGGGTTCCCCCTTTTTTCCCTTTCCCTTTCCCCCAAATCTTGCAGCAATTTTAGGGTTTCCAGATGACAAAAAAGGGAAAAAAGGGCAGCCTTTTCCCCGTCCAGGGGGGGAAGGAACCCACGGGCCCCTTTTGGGGGAAAAGGGGGAAAGGCCCCCCAGTATGGCTGATGGTATGGACGACAGGGGGGAACCTAATCTAAATGTGGACTAGGGGGCCCCGGGGAAAAAAAACTAGGTTTTTGGTGAGGGGAGGACAAAAAACCCCTTTTTTAACGTGCAAAAAACCACCTCCTGCAAAAAAGAGGGGAAGGGGGGGGGGGGGGGGGCCCCGGTTTTCCCTGCCTGCTCTTCAGGGGCTGCAGTTTTCACTGTGCCAGGGCCCCCAATCACATCCCCCCCAAAAAAACAGCAAGGAAGAAGACGGGCATGTCCAACAGAAAAACTTTTTTTTAAAAAAAAACCCGGGGGAGAAACCCCGGACAGTGTCCAACAGAAGGGGTCCCCCTTTAAAACAACACACAACCCCCCATCAAAACCAAAAGCAGTTACAGTTTTGCACATGCAGACAAAAAACCCCCTTTTATTTTTTTAAAGAACAAAATTTTATTTTCCGAAGAACACATGCATTCTCGAAAGAACACAAATGCCCTTTTTTTTAAAAAAAACAAGTTTTTGGCAGAAGGGGTTTTTGCGTTTATTAGGTTTTTCTCATGTGATGACACTTGTGGAAAATGTTTTAAAATCAAACTGTCGAAAAATTCCATTTTTGCCTAATTAATTTTTTTGTTTGTGATTTTGAAAGAAGTTTTTGAGGAAAACCTGGTGAAATCGGTTTTCCCCTCTTTAGGGGGGAAAAAGATAAGCTTGAGTATGGCCCAAAAAAAACAGCCAGGGGTAATTAAAAATTTCTATTTTTAAAAACCCCTTGGGGTTAAAAAAACCCCACAGCTGTTTTGTGCAGTTCCCCCTGGATAGAAATTTTAAAGGTCAGAGTGAGGGGCCAAAAACTTTTACACATCAGCTTTGACTGAACCCCCTCTACAAGAATTTTTTTGGTTTGTTTTTTTTTTTTTTTTGATTTTTTTTTTTAAAGTCACTTCGTAGCCAAAAATTGTATTGAAGTTTTTTAGAATGAAAAAACAAGAGCCCCCCTAGGGCACATTCCCCACAAGTGGGTGTGAACAACTGTGGGGCATTCAGCTTCCTCCATACATGTCCCCACAGGATCTCTGACCGCACATGGGGAAAACAGGGTTTTTCCGGGGGGGGGGACACAAAAATTTCCAACCCCCAAAATAGGGGGGAAATCAATTTTAAAAAACTGTCAACCCCCTGGACAAGTTCACCCCATTACGACCCCCCTTTTCCATGTGGGCCCCCAAAGGGGGACAAAAACCCCTGAAAAAAAAAACAAACCCCCTTGTATTTTTACTTTTCCCCCCCTTTGTGTGTGTGGGGGTTGTGGTGTGTGTGTGTGTGTGTGGGTGTGTGTGTTGTGTGTGTGTGTTGTTTTTTTGTTTGTTTTTTTTTGTTTTTTTTGTTTTTTTTTTTGGGTTTTTTTTTTTTTTTTTGTTTTTGTGTGTGGGGTTTTTTTGTTGGGGTGGGTTTGTTTTTTTGTTTTTTGTGTTTTTTTTTTCTATCTATTTATTTTTTTTATATAAAAGGTAAGGGAAAAGCACTCTTTGTTCTTTCATCCGTCCTTGTGTGGGGGGAGTTTTGTAAATGTATCTGTTCCCACCGGCACCAAAGGCCTACCTTATGATGTTTAATCAAGGGAAAAAAACCCTCCTTGACCGGGAAATCGAACCTGATTTCCCCAGTCGTCAAATTGCGAGGGTGTGTGTGTGTGTGTGCTTGTGTGTGTGTGTGTTGTGTGTGGGTGTGCGCATGCGTGGGTGGGTGTGCTGCATGTGTGTGTTTTGTGCTTGTGTGTGTGTGGTTTTGTGTTTGTGGGCGCATGGGTGTGTGCGTTTGTGTGTGTTTTGGCATGCATTGTCGTTTGTGTGTGTGTGTGTGCGTGCGTGTGTGTGTGTTTTTGTGCGTGCGTGCGTGCATGTGTGTGGTGGGGTGTGTGTTTTATTATTTTTTTTAATCTTATTTTTATTATTATTTTTTTATATCGATATTGGAAAAAAGCACTCATCGCTTTTTTTTATCTAATCCCCACGTGTATGCATTTTTAAAATATTTTCATCTGTTCCTATTTGGCACACAATGGCCACTCTTATGAAAAGTGGAACAGGATTTAATGTGTGCTCAAGATGTTCTGCGTGCGTTCGCACATGGGGCCCCCATTTACGGTCTAAACCGAAAGCCCTTTTGGGGAGGTGGACAACACTGATGTTAACTCAGGGGAAAAATTCCCTTGAACGGGAATCAGACTTTAGGTCGTTCAAATTTGACGCATGTTCTGACCACGGGCTATCCCGTCCCATTGTGGGGGTTTGGGGGGCTGCGTGTGGCCAAAATTGTGTTGTGTATTGTGTGCAGCGTACGTGTGTGCATGCATGCATGCGTGCGGCATACTTGTGCAGTATGTTTGTGTGTGTGTGTGCGTAGGAATCCTTTATTTGTACAAAAAAAATATACCAGAAAAATTGATTTGTTTTAAACATGACTAGTGCGTCAAGAAAGTTGAAGCCCTCTAAGGGGGGGGGGGGGGGGATAATGTTGAAAAATTATTGCTGAATTTTAAAATACATTTTTCCTTCTGTGAGTTGGAAGGTCAAAAGTGTGGATTACAGGATTGGGCGGAGGGACAAACCAGGGCTATAAACAAGGATTACTGTGTGGGTGTGCGGGTGTGTGTGTGGCTATGGAGGGATGTTTGGGGGGGGGGGGGGGGGGAGGGGGGAACAAACACATTTTTTCTCATGTTGGTTTTGTTTATTTCCAGGTTTCTATCCAAGGCAAACAGACAATCAGGTAGCTGGCACATTTTTATTTGGTAAGTTTTGTTGTGTGTGTTTATTCATTTTATTTTAATTTTTTTTTTATTGAAGATAATGGAATAACATATGGGGGCTTTTTTAAATCAATCCCGTGTGTATGTAGTTTTTGTAAAATTCTGTCATTGTTTTCCCTAGCACACAAAACCTACTTTAACAAAAAGCGAAACAAAATTTTAACGTAGCGCAAGATGTTTTTGCCCTGCGTTTGCATGTGGGCCTCATTTATTTTCTTTATTGGAAAGACTTTTGGGAAAAGAAGGCAGAAAAGCCAAAGGATGAAGGGTTTAAATGTTTTTGAACACTGTATACTTACATGTTCACTCGTGAGTTTGGGAAGGTTGGTGTGTGGAAAAAGTGGAGGGGACAGGCCTGGGAGGAAAAACATCAGGACTGTGGCCGAGGGGAATTACTGAGGTGTGGGTGTGGGTGGGAATGGTGTTTGTGTGGGGGGGGGGGGGGGTTTGGGGGGTTGTTTTGGATGTGTTTGGGGTGTAGGTGGGTTGGATGTGGAGGGGGTTTAAAAGGTTTAGGAAGAAAAGGAAAAGACATGATGAAGGTGTAAATGTTGTTGGGGAAAACACGGGGTAAAATCCAAAGTTCACCTGGGGAGTTGCAAGGTTGGTGTGTGGAACAGTGGAAAGACGGACTGGGAGGAAGGGCTGTCAGGACCTGGGCAGAGGAAATACTGTAGGTTGTGGGTGGGTTGGGAATGTGGTTTTGTATGTTTGTGGTGTGGGGGTGTGGGGTTTATGTGGGTGGTTTGGGGTGGGGGTGGGTGTGGTGTGGGGGGGTGTTGGGGGGGGGGGGGGGGGGGGAGTGCCCCCTTTCATCTTCTCATGTTGGTTTTGTTGTATTTCCAGGTTTCTGTCCAATGGCAGCAGACAATCAGGTGGCTGGCACATTTTTATTGGTAAGTTGTGTGTGTGTGCTTATTCATTTTATTTTTTTTATTTTTTAAAATTAGGATAATGGAATAAGCACTCTGTGCTTTAATTACATCCAGGCCCTTATATCAGTTTTGTAAATTTTTGTTATCTGTTTTCCCGCCGGCACAGGATTGCTATCTTTACGAAAAATCAGAACCAGATTTTCAACGTGTGCGCAAGATGATCGCGTGCGTTTTGCCCCCCAGGCCTCCAATTTAAGTCCCCAACCAAAGGACTTTTGGGGAGGGTGTTTTTGTGGTTGTTTGGGTGTGTGTGTGTGTGTGTGTTGGTGTGTTGTGGGGTTTTGTGTGTGGTGTGTTTTGTGAGGGAAGGGGGGGGAAGTTTTGTTTTATATTTTTTATTTTTTAGATGTTTATTGTGTGTTTTTATTTTTGTGTTTGTGGTTTTTTTTTTTTTGTGGGTTTTTTTAAAAGTCTATTTTTTGTGTTCATTTTTTGCATGTTCATTTAAAAAATTGTCCGTTTTTGTTTTTTTTGTTGAATTTTGTTTTGTGCTATTTTGTTGATGGGTTTGGTGTTTTTTGATGTCACAGGTTTGTGGAAAACTGCAGAAATGGGAAGACAATGGGAAGGGACAGTTGAGGGCTGGGGTCTGCCTTAGGTGGATTAGATTACGCATAGTTGTAGAAAAAAAAGCTGAACAAAAATAATGACTTACAAAATAAGCTGCACAAAAAAAAAATGATCTTAAAATAATAAGGGGAAAACAAAAATAGCTGAAAAGTGTACAAAAATAGCTGATCTTACAATAATAATGCCATACAAAAACAGTTGAAATGCTGAACAAAAAAAAAGGTGATAATAACTGAACAAAAAATAGCTGATCTTACAAAAGTAATGTCATACAAAAATAGCTGAAATACGAACAAAAAATTTATTTGACCTTTTTTTTTTAAAAACATGGCAGGGGTATGATGATGTTGGAAATGTTGTTGTGAACACCGTGTACATCATGTTCACTTCTGGGTGAGTTTTAAAGGTTGGTGTTTGGAGGACAGGATTTGGGAGGAAGACTGTCAGGGACTGTGGCAGAGGAATTACTGTGGGTGGTGGTGGGAGTGTGTTTTGGTTGGTGGGTGTGTGTGTGGGGGGGGGGTCTGGATTGTGTGGATTTGTACGGGGTGTGGAGTGTGCAGGTGTGGGGTAGGTGGGTATGGATTGGGAGGGGTGTTGGGGGGGGGGGGGGGGGGGGGGAGAATGGCATAAATCTTTCTCATGTTATTTCTGTTGTATTTTTCCAGGGTTTCTGTCCAAAGGCAGTTGACAATCAGGTAGCGGGGCACATTTTTTTTGGTAAGTGGTTGTTTTAAATTTTTTTTTTTTTTTTTTTTTTGTACCACTTTATATCACAGAATTTTTCTGCGTGAAATTGGGCAGTTTTCCACGGGGAGAGCCTTTCGCCCAATGAAGCGCCTACCCATTTTTTCTTTCTTTTTCCGTATCAACTGTGTGGTAACAACGGGACCCGGTTTTTTTGATCCGAAAAAATTTGCACCCCCCCCCACCATAGGGGTTTAAAGGATGGGGAAAAGTTTTGGGCCCAAAAGGGTACGAACCACCGCCACTCTGAAACCCGAACTTTCTGCTTTCTTGGCAGGCCCCGTTACCCCCCTAGACCACCGACCCAAATGGGGGGGGGGGGGGGGGCGCCCCCTTAGGTACGTAAGTGTTGAGTGTGCGTTGTGTTTTGATTACGCATATTAGTACAAATAATGTAAAAATTATAGGTTGATTTTTTTTTTTTAATAGGGTGCATGAAAAAAGCGAAGAAATCTTTAAGGGGGGGGGGGGGGGGGGGGGGGGGGGGGGGGGGGAGGGGGGGGGGGGGGGGGGGAAGAAGTGGGGGGCTTGATGGGGGGTTTAATTTTGTGGACACTGTGTACAAAACCATGTTACTCTGTGAGTTGCAAGGTGGTGTGTGGAGACAGTGGGGGGACAGGACTGGGAGGAAGACAAGGGCAGGACTGTGGGAGAGGTAACTTCGTAGGGGGTGGGTGGGGGTGTAAATTTTTGTGGGGTGTGTGGGGGTGTGGGGGTTTTTTGTGTATTTGGGATGGTGCGAGTGTGTAGGGGTGTGGGTGTAGGTGGGGGATGGGTTGGAGGGGTGTTTGGGGGGGGGCGGGGGGGGGGGGAGGGGTCATCACTTTTTCTTGAGGTTTTGTTGCATTTCCAGGTTTCATCCAAGGGGTGCAAAAACAATCAGGGGTGGTGGCCATGTAATTTGGTAAGTGGTGGTGTGTGTGTTTTTAATTTTTTTTTATTTTTTTTTTAATTTTTTTTTATATTGAGGATAATGGAATAAGCACTTGTGTGCTTTTATACATCCAGTCCCCTTGTGTATCAGTTTTGTAAATTTTGTTTTCTGTTCCCACCGGCACGGGGGCCTAAATCTTACCAAAAGCGGGGAAAAGGATTTAAAAGTTTACAAGAATCTTTTGCGTTTGCACTGGGCCCAAATTTTAAGTCTCCTCCGAAAACTTTTGGGGAAGGGGGGTGTTTTTGGGATGTTGGGGAAAGGAGGGTGTACTTATGGGTTTTTTTTTGTTTTTTTAAATTTTTTTTTATAGTTTACTTTGTGTGTTTCTATTTTTTTGGGGGGGGGGGGGGGGGTTTAGGAGGGGGGTGGTATTTGTTTTTTTGTTCATTTTTGCAGGTTTTATTTTTAAAAAAATTGGCCGTTTTTGTTTTCTTTTGAATTTTTTTTCGTTTTTGTGGGTTTTGTTGATGATTTGGTGTGTTTTGATGTCACAAAAAGGGTTTGGTGAAATTGGCGGAAAAATGTGAAGCAATGGGAAGGGGGAAAAAGTTGAGGGTGGAGTCTGCCTGTGAGGGTGTAGTGTTAAAATTACGCATAGTTTTTTAGAAATAAAAGCGAACAAAAAAAGCTGACTTCAATAATAATGCTGTACAAAAGTAATGATTTTAAAAATATAATGCCATAACAAAAATACGAATAATGCTCCCATAAAAATAAATGATCTTTTTTTTTTTTTAAGATGGTTTTTGGGTATGATGATTGGGGTAAATGTTTTTTTTGAACACTGTGTTCATCCATGTTTTCAAAATCTGTGAGTTTGCAAGGTTGGTGTTGGAGACAATGGAGGACAGGACTGGGGGAAGGCAAGGGGCTGTGGCCGAGGGGAATTACTGTAGGTGGTGGGTGTGGGTTGGGTTTCAGTTTTGCCTGGGACTTTTTGGGACTATCCCACCCCTTTGGGGGGGAACCCCCTCTTTCCCAAAAAAAAAAAGTGGGAAAAGGGGGCCCCTTTAAAAAAATGTTTTTCCAAAGGGGGCGTTTTGCACTTTTCCTTTAAAAATTTTTTTCCCCCCCTTTTGTCAAAACACCCCCCTTTTGGGGGGGTTTTTTTTAAACTGGCAGTTTTGGGGGGAAAAAATTTTAAAAACTTGTACCAAAAAAAATTTTTTTTAAAAAACCCCAAAAAATTTTTTTTACA
>CM060316.1:61372941-61375441 GCA_030674155.1 Stramonita haemastoma
CAGACAGACAGACAGACAGACAGAAAAGGAAGAAAGAGAGAAAGAAAGAAAGAAAGAAGTAAGGACACAAACAAACAAAACAAATAAAAAAAGAAGATGTCCAGATAGAAAAAAAAAGGTAGACAGACATACAGAAAAATAAAGGAAAGAAAAAAAAAGAAGACAGACAGAAAGAAAAGAAACGACAAAAAACCACGAAAGAATGACATAAAAGAAAAGAAACAAAAAAATGAAAGAAAGACACAAAAGAACAGAAAGAAAGAAATGAAAGAAAGACAGAAAATAAAAGAAAAGAAAGAAAGAAAAGAAACAAAGAAACAAAGAACCAAGGAAGGAAACAAAGACAGAAAAAACTAAGAAAAGAAAAAAACTAAGAAAAGAAAAAAACTAAGAAAAAATAAAGAAAAAACACAACAAAGAAAAGAAAGAAAGAAAACAAAGGAAAAAAAGAAAACAAAGAAAAGAAAAAAGAAATAAAGAATAAAAATGCAAAAAATAACAAAGAAAGTAAGACAAAAGAACAGCAAAGATAAGTAAAAAAAACACAAAAAAACCAGTCTTGCAACAGGCAGCTTTTTCTGCAGCAGAAAGGAAAAGTTGTCACTTATCTGCTACACACTGAAATCAATACAGTGTGATGTGATTGAGAGAATGTGTAAGGAAGTGAAAATGACTCTGCCTCTCCTTTCCACTACCCCCCCCCCCCCCCACACACACACACACCCCACGCCTCGCACAAGTATAAGAATAAAACGAAGAGAGAGAGGTGCACGGAGAGAGAGAGAGAAAGAGAGAGAGAGAGAGAGAGAGAGAGAGAGAGAGAGAGAGAGAGAGAGAGAGAGACAGAGACAGAGACAGAGACAGAGACAGAGAGAGACAGACAGACAGACAGACAGACAGACAGACACACAGACACACAGACAGACAGACACAAAGACACACAGACAGACACACAGACACACAGACAGACAAACAGACAGACACACAGACAGACAGAGACAGAGAAGGGGGCAGATAACAAACAGAACTAGAACAGTACAGAACAGAACAGAAGAGAGCAGAACAGAAGAGAGAATGTCAAACTCTTTTAGTCAGATTGTAATAGAATTTTTTTTAAACGTTTAAAAAAAACGTTTTTTTTCATCCAGCCAGGCAGATAGAGAGAGGGGGGAGGAGGGAGAGAGGAGTGAGACAGAGAGAGTGAGATCGAGAGAGAGAGAGAGAGAGAGAGAGAGAGAGAGAGAGAGAGAGAAGAGAGAGAGAGAGAGAGAGAGAGAGAGAGAGAGAGAGAGATCACTAGTGGCAGAGACAGGTTCAGAGACACAGACGCACACACACACCACACACACACACACGCAGACACACACACACACACGCACGCACAAATATAGAGATATTAAAACCATCCAGAAACAAAAGGAACGAGACAATTAAGAAATGAAATCAAGACTCAAGCTAACAAACAAATTAACAAACAATCGAGATAAACAATTTTAGGACCATGTGAGTTTTAAATTGCAAAGAAAGAAAAAACAACACAAAAGAACTTTGTTTCCAAACGAACACCATTTTTTGACAACACTGACAAAGATGAGGCCATAAAACTATAAGAGACATGTCTACAGTCACAAAATCGATTAAAAATAAACAAAACAAAAGGAAAAGAAAACTAACCTAGCAAACAAGAAAAGATAGCCAGTGCTAAGCTATGAACAAACAAAGCAATCTTGCCTTCAGTTTTCTGTGCAGCAGAAAGGAAAAGTTTGTCACTATCTGCTTGTCACACACTGAAATCAATACTATGTGTGATGTGTGTGATTTAGAGAATGTGTGAGGAGGTGAAAATGACCACAGAGAGAGAGAGAGAAGGAGAGAAAGAAAGAGAGAGAGAAAGGCAGAGACAGAGACAGGTCACTGGTTGCAAAGACAAATACAAAGACACAAAGACACGGAGAGAGATACAGAAAACAGAAACAAAAAGAAGAGACAGATGAGCAATGAAAACAAGGCTCAAACAAAACAAACGACAAACCAACAAAGAACCAAACCAACAAAGAAACGAGATAAACAACTTTAGGGGTAAGTGAGTTTAAAACAATCTAACAAAAAAAAAACAAAAAAAAAACAGATAACTTTTTCGAACGAAAACCATATTTGTTGATACTGACATACAGATGAAGCCATAAAATCATTACAAACATCACCACAAAAAATGAATTAAAAATAAAACAAAACAAACTTAACCAATCAAACATGAAGAGATAGCCAGTGCTAAGCTATGAACAAACAAAGCAATCCTGCCTTCCGTTTTCTCTGCAGCAGAAAGGACAAGTTGCCACAAGACTATCTGCGTATCGCACACTGAAATCAATAGCATGAGATGTGTGTGATTGAGAGAATGTGTGAGGAGGTGAAAATGACCACACACAGAGAAAGATAGAAAGAGGGAGAGAGAGAGAGAGAGAGAGAGAGAGAGAGAGAGAGAGAGAGAGAGAGAGAG
>CM060316.1:61380441-61387941 GCA_030674155.1 Stramonita haemastoma
CTAGAGTTATTGATGTTTACATACGTATTTATTGCTTCTGACGAAACTGCTGGGGACATAACATAACCAAAAATTAACTTTCCCTTAGGAAAAACACACACAACGTTGATCTTTGTTATCTTGATCAAAACCATCATTCTCCTCTTCAACGTCATCATCCCTGCCAGTATCATTCTTATCACCATCATTATCGGTATTTTTCAAAAAATTGTCATATTATAGACCTTTTTACAAATAACTGTTATCATGTACATTTTAATGATATTTGAAGCTAAACTCAGAAAAAACATTCCATCATTTTTTTAAAGTCTTTTTTCTGAAAAATCAGCCCCCATGTTTTATTCATTTATTCATTTAATTCATTCAGATATCTCTTTCTCTATCTATTTATTTTTGTTATTTATTCTTTTATATCGAGGATAATGAAAAAAAACACTCATTAACTTTTTTTTTTACATTCAGTCCTCGTATGTATACAGTTTCGTGAATCTTGTCACCCATTCCCACTACCACACAATGACCTACTCTTCCAAAAAGACTCAAAAAGAACGGAACCGACAACCACACAAATAGAATATTGGAATCATACACTCTGACCCTTTTCCTCACCATTGAAGTACACCCTATGGAATTCATTCCATGAAGTAATCTGCCACGAAGCGCGCGAGCAGAAGGCAGGCAGGAGAAGTGAATGGGTTTGTGTTAATTCCTCTAGTCCCTCATGGCTCACCATTACGGCGTTATAGCTTCACTCATCTTGTCTGGCCAGCGTTCCCTGGATATGACGTCTTCTTCTCACCCCCACCTCCCACCTCCTTCCCTCATATTTGAGTTGACACTGTTAATTTGCTGACTGGTGCGGGGGGTCAAAAATCGATGACACATTGGATCTGGTCAGGAGTAATGAGAGAGGAGATCACTTCAGCAGCAACATGATCTGGCGAGACTCGTTGGTTGAGTTGGTTGCTTTTTTTTTTCCTGATGTGGTTGTCGGTTGGTTTTGTTTTTGTTTTTTGTGTTTTTTTGCTGCTGGTTTTGTGTGTTTATTCCTAAACGTACGAGTACCAAGTTACTGGCTAAGCAAAAAAGTTTGGTGGGTTTTTGTTGTGGCGTTGGCTCACCAATGCTGTGGGGTTACATTTACATTTACATGTTACACCACAATGATTCACGGCAGATTTCTCTGCGTGAAATTCGGGATGCTCTCCCCTGGGGAGAGCGCGTCGCCACAAGAGAAGCGCCACCCATTTTTTTTTTCTTATCCTGTCTGCAACTGTATTTGTTTCCCTATCAGAGAGGCTTTTTTCTAAAGAATTTTGCCAGGGACAACTCCCTTGTTGCCGTGGGTTCTTTTACTTGCGCTAAATATGTGTAACACTAGGGACCACGGTTTATCGTCTCATCCGAAAGACTAGCACCCAAACCACCTCTCATGGTCTAATGGATGGGGAAGAAAAGTTTAGGGCCCAAACGGGATTCAAACCACCGCACACTTCGACCCGGACTTTTCGCTTTCTAGACAGGCGCGTTACCTCTAGACCACCGATCCATCAAAGAACGTAAGCATCTGATTTTGTCAAGTCGAGCAGTCTTGAGTGGCAGCTATACTGTGCGAGGCTTGGTTTTACAATAGATTTTTTTTCCAACAGGATTGAGATTTGTATATAGCTAGCTAACACACTCAACGCTGTAGAGTAGGAAGAGTTGGGGCTGTCTGACTATTGAGTTAGTCCTGGCCTGTAGCTCCTCTCAAATTTGAACTGAGACTATTAATTTGCTGTCAGGCGGTAGAAAATCGATATCCAGTTTGATATGGGGAGCAGTCATGCAAACAGTGATTTAGCAACAACGTAAGTAAGCATGACCCAGGCCAGGTCAGGTCAGGTCAGGTCAGGTCAGGTCAGGCTGGTGGTCGTCTGCCCACGTGTTGTTGTCCTGTTTCTCTTTCCTTTTGGGGGGTATCTGTCTCTTTGTCGGATTAATGTCAAGCTGTGGGTTTAGCTATTTTTCTCCTTGTTCTTCTTGTTGTTCTTCTTCTTGTTGTTGTTCTTCTTCTTGTTGTTGTTCTTCTTGTTCTTGTTCTTCTTGTTCTTGTTCTTGTTCTTCTTGTTCTTCTTGTTCTTGTTCTTCTTGTTCTTGTTGTTCTTGTTCTTGTTGTTCTTGTTCTTGTTCTTCTTGTTCTTCTTGTTCTTGCTCTTGTTCTTCTTCTTCTTCTTCTTCTTCTTCTTCTTCTTCTTCTTCTTCTTCTTCTTCTTCTTCAGAATTCTTCAGAATTCTTCAGAATTCTTCAGAATTCTTCTTCAGAATTCTCCTTCTTTAAAATTCTTCTTCTTCTTAAGAACTCTTCTTCAGAATTCTTCTCCTTCTTCTCCTTTTTCTCCTTCTCCTCTTCCTCCTTCTTCTACTATGTTTTCTCATTCTTCTTAACTCATCAAAACTTGGGATGCACGCAAAACTTTCTAAGAGAACAGCGCTGAAGAATAAAAACAAAAAACAAAAAAAAATCATAGACGAAAATACACACCCTTCAAAATACTCTTCACCATTTTCGTCTCTTTTGAACTTGTCTGTTCCGCTCCCACACAGCTGTTACAGGCCCAGCCTAAAGAAAGAACACCCTCACAGAGCCGAAAGAGGACTAAATGGAAACTACTCGTATTATTAACAACCCTATATGCCCTCCTTTTTGTGACCGCGAGGCTATTATTGTATTTTTTATATATTTTTTTAGATATCGTGTCTGGCACTCCTACAAAATGGTTTCCATCCCACTATTCTACTAGTACTACTGCCCCATTCTTTTTCAAAGTTTGAGCTGATACTATTCATATATGTAATTTTTTTTTAATGTTATTCATTTTTAGTGTGTTCGTTCTTTTTCGAGAATAATGGAATAAGTATTCTTGTGCTTTTTTACATCCACCCCCCTTGTGTATGTGGTTTTGTAAATTTTATCATCTGTTCCCACCGTCCCACAATGGCCTACTCTTTTGAATAGCGGAACAGGATTTAATGTGTGCGCAAGATGTTCTGCGTGCGTCCGCACACAGGACCTCGGTTTTTTAGTCTCATCCGAAGGACTTTTGGGGAGGGTGGAGTCTGCACTGATATTATTAACCCCAGGGGAAAAATCCCCTTAAACGGGAAACGAACTCGGGGTTGTCAGATTATGAGCGCAATGTTCTAACCACTAGGTTATCTCGTCTCCAATAATACCGTCTTGTATTCTGGCTTGTTAGAGGCGGAGAAAATCGATATCCATTCTGATCTGGTGAGCAATAATTCAAAAAAGGTGGGGTATTAATAGCTTGATAATGCCGATCCTGCCAGAGTGGTTGCCACTGTTGTTCTTATCCGTTGTTGGGTCATGTCCTTCGGCACATGCTTAATATAAAGCTGCAGGGTTTGCCCTGGGTTGAGCTTTATCTTGTCTGTTTTGTTAGAAGGGGGGTGGGTGGGTAGGGGTTGTGGTTTGGCTTGGCCCGTGGTCTTTTTATAGGAGAGGTCAAGGTGTGTGTGTGTGTGTGTGTGTGTGTGTGTGTGTGTGTGTGTGTGTGTGTGTGTGTGTGTGTGTGTGTGTGCGTTTGTGTGTGTGTGTGTGTATGTGTTTGTGTGTGTTGTGTGTGTGTGTGTTGTGTGTGTGTATGTGCGTGTTGTGTGTGTGTGTGTGTGTGTGTGTGTGTGTGTGTGGTGTGTGTGTGTGTGTGTGTGTGTGTGTGTGTGTGTGGTGTGTGTGCGTGTATTTTGTTGTTGTTGTTATTATTGCTGCTATTGGTGATATGTTTATATATATATATGTATATGTATATATATAATATATATATGTATATGTATATGTATATCTATATTTATATATGTATATGTGTATCGATATCTATATTTATATATGTATATGTGTATCTATATCTATATATTTATTTATATATATAAGTCAGAATTGAAACACGAATATTAAAAAATGCACCAAAGCACTTTGACCCTTTTGTCTGTCACCTCTAAAGCACATTTCAGCAGACACTTCATTCTTTTTCCATGTAAAGAAAAGAGAGGGGGAAAAAAACCTTGAAGAAGCAAAAGATGGACTAACGTACATGGCAACATGCCGTTCTAGTAAATGTCCCATTATCAGCCATCCTAGTTCTTCCTCTTCAGACATCTTGTCTGGCAGATCCCACAGAATGGCTTCAGCGCCAGTTCCCCGCCAACCAGTCTCTTCTCCTCTGACGATATCCGGCCGAACAGTGTTCATTTGGGTCTGGCTAAGCTAGAGAGAAATCAATATCACCTTTGATCTGGTGAGCCACCATTCCAAAAAAAAAGGTTATTAGCAGTTTGATCAATCCCCCCATGGTTTTAGTGTTGTTAACTACCTTTGTGGGTTTGCCTGGGAACTGTCAGTATACATAGCATCCCTGCCTTCTGGAAATTCTGTGCCAGGAATTTCCTCTTTTCTATACTTCTCTATGTTTCTGCCTTTTTCCCTTCCTTCTTGTTATCGCCTTCTTGTCTATTTATTTTCGTTTTGCTTTTTTGGTCCATATTCCTGCCTTTATTTCCCGAAAGACATTTTTTTTTAAATCGCTCCCATACCAAAGTCAGATGCACGGGGCCTGACTTGTTAGGTGCTTAACGGCAGCACAAAGCATTTTCGCTTATATGACAGACTACAATAGTTGCTGTCTGGTTGTTCGATAAAGAAGAAAAAAAAGTGTTGTTACTCAAGCTTATCATGTCAGAGTGCTCGCTGTTTTCTAGAGTCGGCTGATACGGTAATGGAGTTTGAGTTCAGTGTCCAGTATATCTTTGCCATGCTGTAAAGATGTGGTAACGGAATAGCTCAGTGGTCAAAGCACTCGCTTTCCCCCAGCCAAGGTCAAGCAGCATCGAACGTGGTTTACCGTGGATGGCTGACCGTTTGCGAGCCTTGGCTTTAGTACTGTCCCCATGTTCCCCCAGTTGTAAATGGGTACCTGCCTATTTAGGGTTTAGGAAAGGTAAAGCAGAGAGGGAGATGATATAGACGCCACCCTCAGTATGCTGGTCCCTGGAGAATACGGAGTCTCTGATGCCTCGCTTCCCTATACCACATGTTATGGGACACCTTTACCTTTACCTTTACATTTTAAAGATATGCATGAAACACTGTTTGTGAAGAAAACTCAACATCTGTTGTTGTCACCTTCACGTCATATTTTTTAGTGATATTACCATTGTCGTTGTGATGATCATTACTGTCACACCACCACCACAACCATCATTGTCTCCATTACTTACCGTCGTTATAATCATCAACATCGCCATGATTGTCATCATCATTAACATTATCATCGGATCCTCCATCTCCTCCTCACCATCACCATCACATCATCATCATCATCATCATCACCATTACCATCATCATCATCGTCGCCGTCGTCATCGTCGTCATCATCATCAGCAGCAGCAGCAGCAGCAGCATCGTCGTCGTCATCGTCGTCGTTGTCGTCATCATCATTAGCAGCAGCAGCAGTAGGAGCAGCAGCAGCAGCAGCATCATCATCATCATCATCATCATCATCGTCGTCGTCGTCGTCGTCGTCGTCATCATCATCTTCATCACCACTACCACCAACAAAACCGTCATCACCTTCAAAGAAGCAAACAAAAAAACCATCTAAATAAAACCAAATATTCAAAACTTAGCAAGAAAAATTGGAAAACTTTCAAAAAGGACCCCCCCCCCCCTCACTTTTCCCCTCTTCCCCCCCCCCCCCCCAGCGAAAACAGACCACTCCACCCACAGACCACTTCCCTGTCCTTCTGGACACGTCCAATCTATTTTGTATCGCCCCCAACCCTCCCCCCCCCCCACACACACACAACACACACACAGTCACACACACACACAAACATACACAACACACACACACACACACACACACACACACACACACACACACACACACATACACACACCACAACACACACACACACACACACACACAACACACAAACACACACACAACACACACACACACACACACACACACACACACACACACACACACACACACACACACACACACACACACACACACACACACACACACACACAACACACACACACAACACCCCACTACCCACAAAACACACACATACCCACCCCCAACCCCCACCCCACCCCACCCCCACCCCCACATACACAATTCTCTCCTCCTCCTCCTCCTCCTTCTCCTACCCTGGCCAATAAACGGAGCCCAGTGAAGGAGCAAAAACAGCAAACAGGGAAAGGGGAACTAACTGCTAACTTGTTCATTTTCGCGCCTTTTCTCATCCTCCTCACTTCATGGTGGGCAATGGCCCAGTCTACTTCTTCAGACAACTTGTCAGTGTTTTCCTCAGGATTGGCCTCATTGCAAGTCTCCTCTCTAACCCTCTTTCTCTCATTTCTCCTAGACTTGTAAGAGTCCTTCTTCTTCCTCTTTTAGACGACACAGTCAGTTTGCTAGCTCGATGAGGGGGGGGGGGGAGGGGAGAAAGAAGAATAGGATGTGAGGTTTGGTTTGGTAAGGAATGATAGATAGGAACATGTATGAGCAATTTCATTTGGGTGAAGTCCTGAAGTCTTGATTTTGTTGGCTGTTGTAAGAGTGTGTGTTTTGTGGGTTATTTGTGTCTTGGTGGGTAAAATTGTGTGAAAGTGCTGACTTTGTTTTGGGGAAATTCTTTTTAACTCGTAGGATGTTTAGCCTTTTTTTCTTTGGTGGGGAATGATACATAGAAACACGTATTAGCAATTTCATTTGGTAAACCCCTAAGTCTTGATTTTGTTGGCTGTCGTTGGTGTGTGTGTGTGTGCTTGTGAGTTAGGCCTTGTTTCTTGGTGGGGAAGCTTGTGGGAAAGTGCTGACTTTGTATTGGGAAATTTCTTTTTAACTCGTATGAGGTTTAGCCTTTTTTTCTTCTTGGAGAGTAATGATAGATAGAACCTGGTATCAGCAATTTCATGTAGTAAAGCCCTGAAGTCTTGATGTTGTTGGCTGTCGTAGGGTGGATGGGTGCTTGTTGGTTACTTGTTTCTTGGTGGGTAAGCTTGTGTGAAAGCACTGACTTTATTTTGGGAAAGTTCCTTTTAGACGGTATGAAGTTTGGACTTTTTTCCTTGGTGAGTAATGATAGGTAGAAACTGGTATTATCAATTTCATGTAGTCAAGCCCTGAAGGCTTGATTTTTCTTGGCTGTTTTAGGGTGTGTGTGTGTATGTGTGTGTGTGTGTATGTATATGTGCTTGTGGTTTACTTATTTCTTATTGTCAAGTTTGTGCGAAAGCCTTGACTTTGTATTGGGGAATATCTATTATGAGGTTTACCCTTTTTTTCTTGGAGAGCAATGATAGATAGAAACAACTATTAGCAATTTTATGTAGTGAAGCCCTGAAGTCTTGATTTTGTTGGCTGTTGTGAGGGGGGGGGGGGGGGTGCTTGTGGGTTACTTGTATCAGGGGTGGGGTGGGGGTAAGCT
>CM060316.1:61395441-61400441 GCA_030674155.1 Stramonita haemastoma
GAGAGAGAGAGAGAGCATATTCAGATTACATCATCATAAAAAACCCAGTCAATAAAGTATTTGAAAACATCCATAAAAATACTTCTTTAAACAATAATTGTCATCAATGAAACCTATAGGAGATGAAAAAAGCAAAACATAAAAAGCAAAAAACAAAACAAAAACAAACAAAAAAAACAAAATAAAAACAAACAAAAAACCACCATGAGAAGCAACAACACAGAAACAAACAATCAAAAAGCAAAACAAAAAACAAAATAGAACTAAGAACAACAAAACTGTAGATATAAAAATATCAAATAGCAACGAAACAGCATTTAAAGTTATATGAACCAGGTTTAAATCAACTCAAATCATTAAAATATCATATATACTATTAAAAAAGAAGACTACAATCATTTAGGGCATGGTACACAAGGCATCACATAATGCGACATATCTTTTAAACCAGAACATTCATATTATGAAAATCAAATACATTCCAGGGAATAGTAAGGAGAGCCATTACTAAGAGAAATACCCAAACAAAAAGACAAAGAAAAAACCAAACAACAACAATGTAATTACAAGCAGGCAAAACACGTCAAGAATAGTATGGTTAAAAACATTTATATAAAAAAGTCTAGTATTTAGACATAATCTAATGCATTATCAGATAGTGCAATACATGATGAAAAATCAAGATAACATTTTCAAATAATAATACACATAAGATACAAATCCTAATTCAGCAACTAAAAAGTTTTACTATTTAAAAAAAAAAAAAAAAAAAAAAAAAAAAGGATTGCCAATAACATGGATTCCAAATAACATACAAGTGTTCAGTTCATAAACATACTATTCAAAACATGTAGTGGGGGTTCTGTTGTGTAATTAACATACAAGCACTCAGTTTGTAAACATACTATTCATAACATGTAGTAGGGGCTCTGTTGTGTCAGCATATTATTAAGTATTTTTGAGGTGGGTATAAATGGCTTTCTTGAAAGTTTCTTTACTCTGGGATGTTTTCACGTGTGCCGGAAGCGTGTTCCAGAGTAAGCCACCTGAGTATGCAAGGCTTGATTTAAACAAGTCAATTCTAGGTTTTGGTAGTTGAATTTTGTTGGAGTATCGGGAAGACATATGGAATTTGGATTGGAGGGTTTGTGGAGCAAGTCCTGTCATGATTTTGTGCATAAATATTCCTTTATTTATGGTGAACATATCTTTTAATGGAAGAGAGAGAGAGAGAGAGAGAGAGAGAGAAGAGAGAGAGAGAGAGAGAGAGAGAGAGAGAGAGAGAGATAATGACAGTGTATTGTGCAAAACATAAAAGCCTCATTTGCATGGGTAGAGTGCGATGGGGATGGGCACAAAACACCTACAAAGATGAAAGGCATACTTTATGACAGCCCTTATGGTCATCATGACATTGATTCCATAAGTGTGTGTGTGTATATGTGTTTGTTTGTTTGTGTGTGAGTGTGTTTGTTTGTTGTGTGTGTGTGTGTGTGTGTGTGTGTGTGTGTGTGTGCGTGTGTGTGTGTGTGAAAGGGAGAGAGAGAGAGGGAGAAACGTACAGAGAGATAGATAAAGATTTACAGACAGAGAGGCAGAAAGAGAGAGACAGAACGAGAGGTTGCTTTGACAGGAAAGAAACATACATACTTTTGCTACTGTAAGAAGCCGTTAAGACTTTTTTGCAAGGGGTGGGGGAGGGGAACAAAGTGTTTTACATCAATGCCATCATGTGTGCATTCATTTATTTTTTCTTCTTTTTTTATTTAGGATAAAACAAGCTATGATAAACCAGCTATCGATGTCAACATTTACAGTTAGAAATCAGAAAAGATGTCAAAGCAAGTATAAGTTGTGCACACCATACAAAATGAATTCTAATATATGATACGACATTCATATTTTCTGATGAAAGACTGGAAACCACATGCTTTGCACCAAAATAACATATTTTTTTACTTGCGAATTCTACGTGTTAAAAAATAGATAATTTCATTCACAAGGATGTGTAAAATGAACATGAATTTCTTCCGAGCTATTGGTGTAAATGAAAAAACACTCCTGATCGAAATGTCTTTCCGTACTTTTTCTGTTTTATAAACAATAAACATAACCATAAAAGGAAACAAGTCCCTCACGCCGATGCAGAAACATTAGAACATTGTATTTCGCTTTGGATAATATGGCACGAGCTGGTTTCATTATACTGCATTGTTTCACCATGTAAAAGAAAAGACAAAAAACAGAAAAAGACCTCAAAAAAACCTTTATGTCGCAAAAGCTGAAAGAACTGACCTTTTGACGCCTTTGGTTTTTACGAAAGTAACATTTTCCCCACAGAGAGCCTTGAGCTAGAACCATGTTTGGATATAATTAGATCGAAGGTCAATTGTGAATCAGTCCCCTATGGGGAGTAGCGAGTCCTGAAAAGAAACAAGAGATCTCATCAAAAGCAGAAATAACGGCAGTGGAGAAAATAGAGAACATAGCTTTTATAGTTCTCATACTCTGTGCCGTTATACATCCGCCAACATTTATTCCTTTGGGTGACAGAACCATGGTTTAAAAAAAATAAAAACAACAACAACAAAAACCAAAACCGTTGTCATCCAATGTTTGAAAAAAAAGGCATTGATTTGATTGGTTCTAGCTAGGAAGTGAGACAGACGTGAACTTTGATTGTGATTGGTTGATTCAAAGCTGGCAGGCTAACGTGCCGTAACGGGATTGGTCTCTTCAAAACTTGCTGACGGTGCAACGAAGGAAGCGAAGAGACAGAAAGGAGCAGAAGGTGACACGTGACACGTTGGGGAGGGAGTGTGGCTCGTGGCTCGTGGCTGTGGCGACGTTTTGGAGGGATGATGGAGGATCCAGGACCCCTCAGTTCCCCTGAGGGTTATCTGAGTTCCCCGGACAGCCACCTGAGGTCCCCAGAAGAGGTGTCTGATGACTTCCACAGCCAGCTGAAGAATGCTAGGATCTACTCTGCAGAGGACTACGACACTGTGGAGGGCGAAGAGTTTAAGGTAAGATGCTTGTGGTGGTGTATGTGTGTTTGTGTGTTGGTGTTGTAGTTGTTATTGTTGTGTGTGAGTTTTGTGTGTGTTTGTTTGTTTGTTTGTGTGTGTGTGTAAATCTGTCTTTTTGTCTGTCTATCTGTCTGTCTGTCTGTCTGTGTGATATCTTGTGGTCATGTTGTGGTGTTCTGTGGTGTATATACATGTATGTATGTGTGTATTGGTGTTGATGTAGTTAGTTAGTTTGATGTTGTTGGCTTGTTATTCTTATTGTGTGTTATAAACTATGTGGCCATGTCTTTTTTCTTTTCATAGATTATTTGTAGCTTTTCAATTCTTTTTATCGTTTGCTTTTGCTTTTTCTTGAGTCTGAATATTCCTGTCTCTTTTTCTGTCTCTGTCTGTGTGTGTGTCTCTCTCTGTGTCTCTTGCCTCTCTGTCTCTGTCTTTTTCTCTCTCTGTGTTAATTTTTCTTTTTACCATTCTCTCTCTATTTTGTTCCATATAATTCATTGTTGCATGCAATTATCTATGTTGGCTTTCATGATTAAGAACTAGCTGTTTTCTCAAACTTGAAGATTGATCTTCTATTTTTGTCTCTGTATTAGTCTCATTAAAAAAATTGATGTGTGCTTATTGTTACTGCAAATTTGTCTCTGTTTCTGCCTGTCTCTCTTTCACTCTCTGTCTCTCATAGTGTTGTGTGTGGTGTGTGTGTGTGTGTGTGTGTGTGTGTGTGTGTGTGTGTGTTTGTGTCTGTCTGTGTCTGTGCTATTGTCTGTGGTCAGAGTCTGAGATTATAAGAAGTCTGTCATGCTCTCTCTGATTTTCTCAGCGTACATTTCTCTGAAAATGTGTTTTGCTTAAATATTGTTTTCTTTCGTTTAAATAGATTTTTCCATCTTGTTTACAATCACCTGATTTCATAGTTTTTGTTTTGCTCTTATCAATATGCCTGTCAGTATTGTAATTGCCCTTCAGGGATGATTAAAGTGTTTTTGACTTTGACTTGACTTGACTTGACTAACCAATGTGTCCGTTTTTTGTCTGTTTGTCTGAGTTTTCCTCTGCCTTTGCCCTACATATTGTTCTTTCTTTTATAGTTAAAACCAATTTAACAGAGAAACACAGCTAGTTTCAGATGGTCATGTGTATGTGTTCTTACTGGCAACCCTCGTCTATTGTACTTGCACTACTGGTTTCTTTAAGGTTTGAAGCGGTAGATCATAATAGGTATACATGAATTACTATCTCTGTCTATCTGTCTGTCTGTCTCTCTGTCTGTAATTCTCTCTCATGATCTATCTCTCTCTCTTTCTCTCTTTTCTGTCTCTGTCTTTCTCTGTATCTGTCTCTCTCTGTCTTTCTGTCTCTGTCTCTCTGTCTGTCTGTCTGTCTGTCTGTCTGTCTGTCTGTCTGTCTGTCTGTCTGTCTGTCTGTCTCTCTCTCTCTCTCTCTCTCTCTCTCTCTCTCTCTCCTCTCCTCTCTCTCTCTCTCTCTCTCTCTCTCTCTCTCTCTCTCTCTCTCCTCCTTCTCCTCCTCCTCCTCTTTCTCCTTCTCCTCCTCCTGCTGCTGCTGCTGCTGCTCCTCCTCCTCCTCCTCCTCCTCCTCCTCCTCCTCAGCATCAATCATGTGTGAGTCAAGTCAATGTGAAGTGAAGAGCAAAGTAGGTCACATCTTTGCCTCTCCCTGCTTTGTCTCATCCTACATTGCCTGTCATGCTGAACACAAACAACAAAAGTGTCTCCAAGCACACACGCACACACACACACATTACACACATACACACATACGCACACATTACACACACATACATACAAACACATACACCACACATACTCACATACTCACAAACACTACAAACACTACACATGCGCACGCACACACTCATACACACTCTCACACACACGCGCGCATGCACTCGCACACACACACACACGTACACACAATAAACACACGCCACACACTACACACACAAACACA
>CM060316.1:61420878-61428378 GCA_030674155.1 Stramonita haemastoma
AGTGCATGCACGTACGTGAACACTACCATGCATGCTTGCGCATAAACGTGCATGTGCGTATGCATTGCTAAACACTTGTTTGGTTTAACCTTAAGAAAACAAAAAAACAATAGACTACAAAAAATAAGTTACTCCTCTTCCCTCTCACTGTCTTCACTTTTACGCTTCAACAAAGCCTTGACCCCCTCCCTCTTATCCCGCCACCATCCCCACCCCCACCACTCCCCATCCTACCCCCACCCCCTTCCCACATGCATCCCCATTCTTTCCTTCCGGGTATCTTGTCTTTTTTTCATCTCGTCTGCTAAACTCCGCTCTTTTGTGTAATGTACTTAAGACAGAGGAAACTTGGTTCCATTTTTTCCCAAGGGTATGCCTCTCTCTCCTCTCTCTCTCTCTCTCTCTCTCTCTCTCTCTCTCTCTCTCTCTCTCTCCTTCTCTCTCTCTCTCTCTCTCTCTCTCTCTCTCTCTCTCTCTCTCTCTCTCTCTCTCTCTCTCTCTCTCTCAACTCCATGTGGAGATGTCCTCTCGCACGTGGGTCTACTGCGTATGTAGGCAAGCGTGCGCTTGCGTCGTGTGCATACGCGCAAGGAATCATGCACGCTTACCTGCACAGAGACACAATAACACACATACACACAGACACACGCGATTACAGGCACGCAAATACACAAACAGGCACGTACACCGAGCACACACACATACGCACACACATACAGGCACGCACACACACACACACACGTGCACGCGCGTGCGCACGCACGCACGCATGACACACACACACATAATACCTCTCTCTCTCTCTCTCTCTCTCTCTCTCTCTCTCTCCTCTCTCTCCTCTCCTCTCTCTTCTCTCTCTCTCTCTCTCTCTCTCTCTCTCTCTCTCTCTCTCTCTCAACTCCATGTGGAGATGTCCTCTCGCACGTGGGTGTACTGCGTATGTAGGCAAGCGTGCGCTTGCGTCGTGTGCATATGCGCAAGAATCATGCACGCTTACCTGCACAGACACAATGACACACAGACACACAGACACACGCGATTACAGGCACGCAAGTACGCAAACAGGCACGTACACCGAGCACACACACATACTCACACACATACAGGCACACACACACACACACACACACGTGCACGCGCGTGCGCACGCACGCACGCATGACACACACACACATAATACCTCTCTCTCTCTCTCTCCTCTCTCTCTCTCTCTCTCTCTCTCTCTCTCTCTCTCTCCTCTCTCTCTCTCTCTCTCTCTCTCTCTCTCTCTCTCTCTCTCTCTCTCTCTCTCTTTCTGTGTGTCGTGCTCTAAAACAAATAGTTACGTTGTTAACCGACAAAGCATCACCATGTTGTGAGAACGTGAATATGCATGCTTTCCGACACTGAGTCTTGGATGTTTGTAAATCTAATTTTTATTTCGTCCGTTTGTCTGCTTGTTTGATGACTGTTTGTTTGTTTGTTTGTTGTTCTGTATTTTTAGTTTTGCTTTGTTTTGTTTGTCTGTTTGTTTGATTGGTATCCATTTGTTTATTGTTTATTTTTATTTTCATTTTGTTTGTTTCTCTGCTTGTTTGATGTACAAGCATCTGGGGAGTTTTAGAGAATGGAGTAGAAAGGAGCATTTGTTTCTTTTTTTCTCTCTCTTTGATTCGAACGCTCTTTACCTCCCCTTACCCCACCCAGTTTTGTTATCTCCATCTCCACGTTTATCAGTGTCATGGGCACCACAGGTGAGTGGTTAGAAGTGTCTGACTTGCTTCCAATTTGTTTGTGTAGTCATGGGTTCGAAACCTCGGCAGCGGCAACTGGTTCCAGTCCAATCCAATCCAAGCCAGTTGCACAGTGCACAAATCCAACATCACTCAGTAGGGCCGAGTCAAGAGTGCTAAATTTACCATGCTCCTTCTTTTTACCTTGTCTATGTGTGGTCAGCTCCTGCTATAAATAGCACCAGCTGGCCCCAACTGGGCTGGGATGGGATGGGATAATTAGCAGCTGAGAGGAACTGAAAGTAGGAAAAACTGACAGCTGTGACTGTCTTGGTTATAGCCTCACCGACCACACAAGCGATATCGAGGCTGTCACCTCGTAAAATTTAAAACTCAGATTAAAACTGTGCAACTGTGTATATACAGATTAAAACAGGGTATAAAACCAACTTTACTCTCCTTGCTTGTATCGTCGCCCTGGTCAACCATAAGGGTCAGCCCAGGACGGGCACCGCGTTGTGGGAAAACCCACATCGATCACACATACAATGAGATAAAACCAAAAGCAGATTCCTTAAAACAACCTAGTTATTAGCAACCGACTATACCCATAATTTTTATACTCATATCAGACGGAAAAAACACATTTTCTCAGGAAGTTAAAAATAGTGTTCGATGGTACATCCCGAAAAAGGATCCTTGGGGAGTCTGCAGTAAACTGCTTGTGCCTAACATCATGGGCATCTGGACACTCCAGAAGCAGTAGGGATTCTTCACGACCTTCCGGGTATGTTTAAAGGGCAGGCCTTCATTCCTGTTTGTGTGCGTGGACGCCTAAAGAAGATCATATATACTCAACAAGGATATAATAATAATAAAATAATAATAATAATAATAATAATAATAATAATAATAATAAAATAATAATAATAATAATAATAAATGGAGGCCTATGTAGCGCGAATTCCCAAAAACATGGGCTCACCGCGCTATACAAAGGATCTGGCTGTTCATGTCAGAGTTCGGTGGGTTTCGTTCCTGAAACACGAACATGCCCAGCATGCACCAGTGCCTGGAGAGAGATGGGCTCCGCCAGGTTCAACTAATTTTTGGTCCTTGCACGACACGCTCAGCTTCTTGAAAGATTCAGTGCAGTGCACAATGACTTCTCGAGGAGTTAAAGTGGGAAGCTAGGTTGATGTTTTTATTGTATAATTAGGCTGATATCCTCAGCTCGGAAGACTGGCACTGGCTAAGTTGATCCAACAATGTGATAAAGACAGTTGACATTGCAGCTGCTTTGCAAATGGTCTTGAAAAGCATGGCCCGTAGTGTTTGCTTTTTGGGGGGAGGGTTCCCTGTTGTTGCGTTTTTGTTTGGTTGGGGGGGGGGGGGGTTGTTCCTCGGCTACAGCTGCGAGGTTTACCAATGGTGACATTTCGAGCATGCGACCGTTTTTGTCCGACTTTGGGGATGTATGCTAGGTATGTTCGTGTTTCCGTAACCCACCGAACACTGACATGAATAAAGAAATCTTTAACGTACATATTTGATCTTCTGCAAGTATATATATATATATATATATATATATACATACATATATATATATATATATATATATATATATATATATATATATAAATATATATATATATATATATAATATATAAATGATTGAGAAGTATATTATATAATATATAAATGATTGAGAAGTTGGTACCTGCACTTGTCTTTCCTCACTACTTTTTCCTCAATAATACTTTGTGGTCAAGTGGGAATTGCATCTCTAGTAGATCCAAGTGTAGGCCATTTATATTTTTTTCCCAACTTCTCTTGCCTGTGCATGCACTTAAAGTGTATTGCAATGTTTGGGTTATTATCCAGCTAAGACTGACCACTTGGCTGGATACAAACTTTATGACCTCCCTTGCATCCTTTCATAGGATCCCCAAACTTAAGGCACAAAGATTCACTAGGTGCTTATTTTGTCTTATACAGTTTTTTTTTTCAACATATATTCTAAGCATATTTTCTTTCTCTTTTTATCATTGTCTTTTGAGGGCAGCTTCAAAAGTTCACAGGAATATCAAATATTCCTTTGAATGCAATTGACACTTTTAAATTTTGAAAAGTGACTTGCTGTAAGGTACCACAGCAGGTAGAGTTTCAATCACCGCCGGGACCTCTGATGAGGGCTCATCCAGAAGCCGAAACTCGAGTCAGGTCAGGCCAAAGGCATGGTTTTTACACAGAAATGCCTACAATACTGCCACTGAAAGACATTATTCTCTAGAATTTATTTTCATTTCATTTTTTTTAAATTTGAATCTTTGATAAGTCGTTTTCAAAATGATTGAGAAGTTGGTACCTGCACTTGTCTTTCCTCACTACTTTTTCCTCAATAATATATATATATATATAATTTATATATATATATATATATATATATATATATATATATATATATATATATAATATACACTAAGGGAATTGACGTTGTCCTAGGAGACGATAAAGAAAACCCTAGCCTTAATTCACCAGACGCCGCCGAGATTCGAACCCACGACATCATTAACCCATGGGACTGAAGTTGACCTGTCTTAGTGTCTGTCGCGTAGGGAATTTACAATCAGCCAACTGAGAAATCTCAGAAAGTGAATAGTTATGCTTTGATGGGGACCATTAAGCTATCTGCCATGAAGCTATCGACTCATGACCTAATATACTACAGCTTTGTTACCGAAAAGGATATGGGGTGATGTTTCACTTAGATGGTGATTCGCTGTATGGAAACACGTTCGTGACAAATGATCATGAGAATTATGGGGAAGATTGCGCGATGTGAATTAGTTTGGATTTTACATCGGTGACTATATCCATGTGTTTTAAAACGGGGAATCTTCTTCTTCTTCAAATTCTTCAAATTCTTCAAATTCTTCTTCTTCAAATTCTTCTTCTTCAAATTCTTCAAATTCTTCTTCTTCAAATTCTTCTTCTTCAAATTCTTCCTCTTCAAATTCTTCTTCTTCTTCAAATTCTCCTTCTTCAAATTCTTCTTCTTCTTCAAATTCTTCATCAAATTCTTCTTTCTCTTCATTTTCTACAATTCTCCTTCTACTGCTGAACACACACTTTTGCCACTTGCATCTTCATCTTCACCGCTGTTACCCTGACCTTTTCTGTGTGTGCTCATTTCCAGGAAGCATACCACCAGTATCAGACAAGGGCCTAGTTTCCAATTCCCAGTCCAAGGGCCCAGTTTCCAATTCCCAGTCCGCATTAAATCCTGTTAAACACAGTTTTCTCCATTTCGCTAAATAAGCACAAAACTTGCTCTGTTGAATAAAACGAGTGTGTGCTGTGGAAAACCCTCCCTTTCTTTTTTCGATTGGCCATTTCACAAAATATACATCTTGTTTGCCATCTCCCTTTACTAGTGCCTCTGCTACCCAGGCTGCAAAATGCAGTTGTTGTAAATGTCAAGTAGTATCAAAGATGCAACTCCTTTAAGAAAATTATCTGTTTTTCTCCACAAAATAGTCTTTTTGTTACAGAGAAATATACTGGAAGGCGGGTTTTATTGTAAGGATTTTATACACAATAATGATGATGGAGAAATGATTACGATGTGAGAATTGGTTTTGTTCTCATGTCAGTGGACATGACCACATGCATGATTACGGTATAGAAACTTGCAGTGGAAACAAGGAGGCGGTGTATTTGCATGCACGAAGAAAACTCAAGATGAATTTTTTTCCTTGACCTGGGAAAGAACCTAGCTTTTGACGAGAACTGTTGAAAGTTGTACACGATGAGGATTTAAATGTTTAATGCATGAATCTTTGGAAAGAAAACAGAATTATCGTAACAGGATTATCGATTCAGTAACTTTATATTGCGACCTCACTGTACAGGCCGCAATTCGCTGTTAACGTCTGACCCAAATGTGGCTACACTCAGGTTTCTGAACGGCAGCAACTTAAGCGAACAGCAGCGCAGCAACAATCTAAAAACTCTTGAAAAACGAACTGCTGGATTAAAAGTGTCACAACTTTACACAGTCTTGCATGCAACATGGATTTGGCTTTGTGAATTCAGCAAATATGTTGCGCTCTCTGTCCTCTAGTCTTCACATCTCAATCACACAGTATGAATAGCAGGGCCAGATGCATGGAAGCACTTTTACTTTACACTGACATTTTTTAACTCAACCACCAAACACACAGAGATATACAGACACACAGACAGAGACAGACACACACACCCATACACACACACTCCCACACACAATCTAAAAACACTTGAAAAACAAACTGCTGGATTAAAACAAATTAGAGTGAACAGACGTTAAATTGAAGACAACAACAACAACTCCCCCCCCCCCCACACACACACACACACCACTTTTTTCTTCAACAGCCACAAAAACGAGCACACTATAAGATTTTTTCCTACTTGATTTATTCTAAAGCTGTCTGTAGATGAGCACATATCCCATTTTATGACCTGTCCAGAAATGTTTCAAACAAAACAAGCAAAATATGTTCCCAACAGTGCCATGGCATTTCTTCAGTTATTTTTTTATTCATTTATTTCGAGGATAATGGAATAAGCCACTAATATACTTTTTTAACATCCTGGTCCCCTTGTATAGCTGTTTTTTTTTAACCAAATTTAGTCATTCGTTCCCCCAATTATTTTCTTTATTTATTCTTTCCTTTATTTCGAGGATAATGAAATAAACACTCACGTGCTTTTCCTACATCCAGTCTTTATGTATTTGCAGTTTTGTCAATATTGTCCTCCATTCCCACCAGCACACAATGGCCTACTCTTACGAAAAGGGAACGTGTGTGTGTGTGTGTGTGTGTGTGTGTGTGTGTGTGTGTGTGTGTTGGTGTTAGATGTGTGCGTGCGTGCGTGCGTGCGCGCGCGCGTATGTATGTCTGTGTGTTTGTCTGTCTGCATGTATGTCTGTGTCTGTGTGCACATGCATTTCAATGCCGAAAGCAGAAAGACAGCTTTTCAAAGACTACTACGGCAATAGCTACTGTTCCCCAGTGTGCTTACAACTGGTGTGCGTGTTTCTGTGCTGTTGTGTAAGAGCAAAGGCTGTGGCGGAATGTCATCCTGTATTTGTCTGCAGGCGTCCATGTTGGGGATCACAGGAGAGAAAGAAAAAAAAAGAAAGAAAGGGAGTGGATCCATCCTAGTTCCTAGTGGATGGATGGAGGGACTTGGACGGCCTCGTCGTCACCACCAACACACGCACACGCCCTTCCACATCACACACACTTACATACGTCCCACCCACCACACACACACTCACACACACCACACTACACACACCACACAACACACAACACACACACACATATCAATTACTACACACACACACAACAACACAACACACAAATGTAACCACACATATTTACTGAAAGTTTATCTGTATTTAGAAGACATGCTATTAACTCAGCCCCCAATATCTCTCATCCTTCTTTCTCTCTTATCTTCTTCCATTACTTCGTCTCTTTTCTTCTCTTTCTTCTTCTTCTTTCTTCTTCTTCTTCTTCTTCTTCTTCTTCTTCTTCTTTCTTCTTCTTCTTCTTCTTCTTCTTCTCTTCTTTTCTTCTTCTCTTTCTCTTCCTTCTTTCTTCTTCTTCTTCTTCTTCTTCTTCTTCTTCTCTTCTTCTTCTTTTTTCTTTTCTTTTCTTTCTTTCTTCTTTTTTCTTTTCTTTTTCTTTTCTTTTCTTTCTTCTTCTTCTTCTCTTTCTTTCTTCTTCTTTCT
>CM060316.1:61433378-61440878 GCA_030674155.1 Stramonita haemastoma
CATTTTTTTTCCTTTGTGTCTTTTGTTTTTCTGTGTTTCTGCTTTTCTTTCTTCTTTCTTTCTTTCTTTCTTTCTTTCTTTTCTTCCTTTCTTTCTTTCTTTTCTTTCTTTCTTTCTTTCTCCCATTTGTTCTTTTCCTCTGTTTGCCTTTTTATGCATTCTTTCCCTCTTTCTTTTCCTGTCTTTCTGTTTTCTTCCTTCTGTTCTTCCTCTCTTCCATCTATCTTTACTTGTTTTCTTCCTCCCTTTTTCTGTTGTCTTCTATCCTTCCTTTAGTCTATCTTTGTTTGTTTTCGTACTTTTTTCCCCCTGTTTCTTTCCTTCTGTCCTTCCTTCCATCTATCTTTTTTTAACTTATTTTTGTCCTTTCATCCTTCTTTCTTTCACTTTTTTCTTTCGTTCTTTTCTGTTATTTACTTTGGGTTTTTTTCTCTTTTTTTTGCATTTCTTCTTTCCTTGCTGATCATTTTGCACGGATTCAGACAGTTGCAGAAAGAATTTCTCTGCGGAGAATCATGGTTATTGCAGTAATGTTACACAAGAGAAAAAAGCAACACAGAAAAATTTGGAACCAGGAAGTGTATTGGGTACAATAGTCTAGATCATGTTTCCGACGAGGCTGGTTGTTCTTTCTTTCCTTTCTTCTTTCTTTCATTCATTCTTTCTTTTATCTTTCTTCCTCTCTGTCTTCTTCTTCTGTCTTCTTCCTGTCTGTCTCTTCTCTCTCTCTCGTCTGTCTGTCTGTCTGTCTCGTCTCTCTCTCTCTCTCTCTCTCTCTCTCTCTCTCTCTCTCTCTCTCTCTGTTTTTCTTGCTTGCTTGCTTTTTTTTTCTTTCTTTCTCTCTATCTTTCTGTTTCCTTTCATCCTTCCTTCCCTTCTTGCTTTCTTTCTTGTTTGTTTCTTCCTTACTTGCTTTTATTCATTCGGTCTTTCTTTCTTCCATTCTTTCTTTTTTATTTGTGTCTTTGTCCGGGGTTACTTTGTTTTGGGGGGTTTCTTTATTTCTCGGCTACAGCTTCGAAGTTCCTAATATGGGTGAAAGTTTTTTGTGCATTTGACCGGGTTTGCCTACTGATAAGGTAGCTACATTCCGACGTCAGGGATCTTTGTAATTGTTTTTTTTTTATGAAAGTAGTTTGTTCCGCAAATTTGAAAAGGGTGCTTTTTTCTCGTACACAAACGTGGAGGTTCAATATTGCTTTCTTGTTTTGTTGTTGCTGATTTTTTTTAGTAAGTATAAATCAGTATGACCGTTTTTAATTCACTGGTGTTCTTTTCTTTTTTTTTTTGTAAGATTTTTAAGGGGAGAGGGCTGTGTTTATTTGTTTTATAATATTAAAATCCCTATATTTTGGCCACATTACTACTATTATTTTCCCCTTTTCTGTAAATCTTTAAAGCGGTTGCTTTGACTAGCATTTAAAACAGATTAAAGCTCTCAAAAAAATGTGTTTAATAGACAAAGTATTTTTCATGCTTTCAAGGCCATCATTTCTAAACGTCGATAACTTCGTTTCGGGGTAATAACTCTGTATTTTTCTTACAAAGCTTAGAGAACTTTAAATCTAAAATGCTAACAAAGGCAATGTGTTTTAAAATCTATGAAAATGTCTTTGAAAAAACAAAACACAAACAAAAGAAGCAGGAAAAGTAGGATTGTTTCAAGTTTCTTCAGACGTGCTGAATGTTTGAATACCAGAACTATCTTTAAACTTCAAATGCGGTATCTTTTTTATTCATTTCTTTAGATTGTTGTTATTGCAGTTGTTGTTGCGTGTGTGTGATTTAATGATGATGATGATGATGATGATGATGATGATGATGATGATGATGATGATGATGATGATGATGATGACTCTCTTTCTCTCTCTGTTCGTCTCTGTCTCTTTCTCTCTGTCTTTCTTTCTGTTTCTGTTCTGTTCTGTCTGTCTGTCTGTCTTGTCTGTCTGTCTGTCTGTCTGTCTGTCTGTCTGTCTGTCTGTCTGTCTGTCTGTCTGTCTGTCTGTCTCTCTCTCTCTCTCTCTCTCTCTCTCTCTCTCTCCTCTCCTCTCTCTCTCTCTCTCTCTCTCTCTCTCTCTCTCTCTCTCTCTCTCTCTCTCTCTCCTCTCTCTCTCTCTTGTTTTGTTTTGTTTTGTTTTGTTTGCGTTGTTTTGAAATCTACGCCACGATTATATTGGATGTGTCTGCTATCCAAGTGCACGCACGCGTACGTGCATTATACGTTTGCTAGCGTCAGTTTGTGCCTGCGTCTATTTGTGTATCCGTGCCTATCATCCACCTATGTCTATGTGCACTGAAGCTGCGGGGCTAGCTGATAAGAAAAAAATGTGAGCTCAATATTTTAAAATAATTAAAGTGAGGAGAAACAAGAAACATCTCGAAGCAAACACATAAGCTGATTAATTTAATCACTGTAAATACAGCCTTTACCGAAACCAATCCCCCATAATGAAAAGAAACACCGAATACGAGGATGTCTAAGAGGCGTATAATCACCTGAACTGATTTTTGGACTTTCAAAATGACACGTACAATGTTTAGCGTGCTACAGATTTGGAAGAAAAGATAACACACACGCACACACGCACGCACGCACGCGCACACACACACACACACAAAAGTGCGCGCGCGCGCACGCGCGCATACACACACATAACACACCAAAAACATAACATAACACACAACACAACACAACACAACACACACACACACATACGTACACACGCGCGCACACATCAGTGTTTATTCCATTATAAGAGAAGAGAATAGAACACACAGTCATAAACAAACACGAACAACACACAACACACACACACACACACACACACCACACACACACACACACACACACAACACACACACACACACACACACACACACACACACACACACACACACACACACACACACACCACACACACACAACACACACACACGCGCGTACCTTTGGGTCAAGAGACTATAAACCGAGGTCCCGTGTGCGAACGCAAACAGAATATCTTGCGCACACGTTAAAACCCGTTCTGCTATTCGGAAAAGTGGGCCATTGTGAGCCGGTGGGATCAGGCGACCAAACTGACAAAACTGTATATACACGGGGACTGGATGAAAAAAAACCACGAGTGCTTATTGTATTATTCTCGAAATTAAAAAAAAAGAAAAAGAAAAATAGATCCGAAATTTAGATAGACAATTGTTTTCTGTCCTATATACATCTTTGTAGCATGTTATTAATTCTTACCTATTGAGGATGGTAAACATCGTGATTGTTGTTAATCCTAAAGTGGTAGTGATGGTTGGTTGGTTTGTGGTGGTGGTGGTGGCAGCGGTAGCGGTGGTGGTGGTGGTGGTGGTGGTGGTGGTGTGGGTGGGGTTGGTGGTGTGGTGTAGTGTGTGTGTATGTGTGTGTATGCATGTATGTGTGCGTGCGTGCGTGCGTGTATGCGTTGTGTGTGTGTGTGGTGTGTGTGTGCGTGCGTGCGCGCGCGCGCCGCGCGCGTGTGTGTGGGTGGGTGGGTGTGGGTGTGGGTTAAACTACGGCAGATTTTTTTGCGTGAAATTCGGGCTGCTCTTCCGGGGGGGGGGGGGGGGAGTGCGTCGCCACAAGAGCTGTGCTACCTATTATTATTGTGCTTTTATGTTTCTGTAGGCTGTTTGTGCTTGTGCATAATTATGCATGTGCATATGCACGCATGTAAAAGAAAAAGAGACAGATGGAAGAAACAGCAGCATTGAATGCATCCATCACCCCCCCCCCCCCTTTCATGCATTGATCGTGACTGTATGTGTGGGTGTTCTTAGGACATTGCCAGTCTCGAAAAGTAAATGGGAGAAAAAAGGTTGGTACGTAGTTAGAGGAAGGGAAGAGAGAGGGAGGGGGAGAAAGGGGAGAGAGAGGAGTGGGGAGAGAGAGAGAGGGAGAGAAAAAGAGAGAGAGAAACAGATGGAAATAAACAGAGACATATGGAGAGAGAGAGAGAGAGAGAGAGAAGAGAGAGAGAGAGAGAGAGAGAGAGAGAGATAGAGAGAGAGAGAAGAGGTGGAGAAGAGAAACAGAGAAAAAGAGAGATGGAAAGATAGAAAGATGGAGAGAGAGATGGAGAGAGAGAAATAAGAGAGAAGGAGAGAGAGAGAGAAGAGACAGAGACAGAGAGACAGAGAGAGAGACAGAGACAGAGACAGAGAGAGAGAGAGATACAAAGAGAGATAGACAGACAGAGAGACCTAGAGATATGAAGAGAGAGAAAGAGAGACGCACAGGCAGACAGACATAAAGACAGACAGAGAGAGAAAGCAGACAGGACAGACAGACAGGCCGACAGACAGAGACAGACAGAGATTTACTGCATCATGTTCAAGATTATAGACATGAGGTGAGGATAGGGGATGGAAATGTTGTGTCCTCTGGGTGTCCTTAACTGGTTTTCCTGTCGCAAACTGGTGTATGTAAGAAGGTCAACAGCGCAAACTCCATCGACCAATAATTAACTGGAAATTTTTCATTTAAACTGCCTAGCACCACCCCTTTATAACAGCACATATTCTCCTGTGAGGATGCTGTGGGTCTGTCAGTATAAATAGCTATCCCACCTTCTGAAAGTTCTGTGCTAGAAATGCCCTCTTTTCTATCCCTCTACTTTATTCCTGCCTTGTTTCTTTTTTCTACTCGTCACCGCCTTCTCGTTTATGTTTTGCCTTTTTGGTTCATTTCCCAGAAAGACTTAAAAATGTTCTCTTCTATGCTAAGTTGGATGCGCTGGGCCTGACTTGTCAGGCGCTTATCGGCAGCGCAACGCATTTTCGCTCATAGACAGACATCAACAGTTGCTGTCTGAGCGTTTGACGAAGAAGATGTTTTGTTGCTGCCTCGTGTCTGTGACGTCCCACCCTGCTGTTCCCACCCGCTCATTTCAATCTCCCCGCCCCAGCCATACCCTGATTCGTTGTGTCTCACCTCGGGTCAGGAGGCCACAGGAGCCATCAATATTAGCCGCCGTGGGCCACCAGCAGAGGGCCTGCATTCTGCGGGTCATTTTGGTGGTGTTGTGGTGCCTGTTCTGAGCAAATACGCAGGACACCACCTACTAAGCCCCTACTAACGACAGTATTGGCTCAGTCGCTGAGCCAGACTGAGTGAGTCACCTCCTGAGGGGCGACTCACCACAACGTCCCTACAACGACGGTCCTCCCGCGACTTTGAACCCAAGGCTTTGACACAAACTCACTACTGGCACAGAAGTGTATGGGCAAACGAATCTGAGGTCAACATAAGACCAGAGCAACGGGGGCCACCGAATCAGAGGCAATGTTTATTATTGACAATGATCAATGGTAATGGGGATGATGTAATGATGCTGCTGTGGAGGTACATCCGCTTTGAGACTAATTGACAGAGTTACTGTCATAATATATCCCGGCATCAACGGGACCGACAGATACAGACACCTGCAGTGTGTCAGGTAATTTGAGCAACACTCTCATATTTGCATCCGTAAAGTGGATGAAGCTCGACTGTGTGGTCCCAATCTCCCGCCGAGCTCACAGCACACTCACTCTGTGTGAGGAGCCGGCGGAGTCCGGAACATCCCTATGACTCTTATGGGAATCAAACCACGACCTTCCAGTCCGAAATCCGAAGCGCTAACCACTGCGCCAGGCAGCTGGCAGACGAAGAAGAAGACAACAACACAGATAAAAGGACAACCTAAAAAAAACTGCAATGCAGTGAAAACGATATTAAATGAACAAAATCTCAGTTGATACTCCGAAAGTAGATAAACACGGTACTCCTTTACAAAGCGCAATAATCTAAAGAAGTTTTCACAGGAAGCCGCCAAGCCAGGGATACAATTTCTCATCTCCGCTGAGCCTTTCCGCTTAAGGACAAAAACCTTCTAACGACACAACAGTTGTAAGGGAGAAGGCGACTAGTTGCGAAAGGTGGAAAAAAAGAGAAAGAAAAATGATAAGGGTTGGAACGTATGAATGTTGTCAGCAGTTCGTAGGAGATATGGCTGTGTGTGCTGATTGCTTTAGGCTAAAACTATATTGGGTTTCAGTCGTGTGTGTGTGTGTGTGTGTGTTAGTGTTAGTGTGTGTGTGTGTGTGTGTGTGTGTGTGTGTGTGTGTGTGTGTGTGTGTGTGTGTGTGTGGTGTGTGTGTGTGTGTGTGTGTGTGGAGATGTGTGTGTTTGTGTGTGGCACAGCGTGCGCGCGCATGTGTGTGTGTGTGTGTGTTGTGTGCGCGTGCGGTCGTGTGTGTGTGTGTGTGTGTGTGTGTGTGTGTGTGATGTGTGTGTGTCCGTGTTTGTGTGGTTGTGTGTGAATCATTTCTCTTTTTTTTTCTTTTTTGAGAATGATGGAATGACGCACCAATTACATCTAGTCTCGTGTGCATATGGTTTTGTATTTTTTTTGGTGAAACATTTGTTAACATGTGTGCAAGATGGTCTTGTATATGTGTGCGTGTGTGTGTGTGTGAAAGAGAGAAGATACACACACATACATACACCCGCACACACATCGAACGCACACACACACACACACACACACACACAATCACACACAATCACAATCACATTAATTTATACACTCCCACCACACTCTCATCTTCAAAAGCACATGTTTTCAATTGTTTGATCTTCCCAACCAAAAACACACACAAAGGAAAAAAAAAAAGAGAGAGAAGAAGGAGAAAAAAACGAGAGAAAGGAAGAATAAAACCCAAGACAAAATGCAAGACAAAATTATGTTTGATCTCTCTCTCTCTCCTTCTGTGAGGTGTGTTGTATTGTTAGCTCGCTTTTAAACCGAGAAGCAAACACTCGCTCTCAGCTGGTCTGTATTGAGCTAGCTCAGTAGACAATGGAGCCAGAAAATGGATTTCTCTCACGTTTCTGTTGTTGTTGCTTCTCGTTTTATTTCAAAGGTGTTTTGTTTGACGTTGTTGTTGTTGTGTTGGTTGTTTTGGTTGTTGGGTGTGTGGTGTGGTGTGTGGTGGTTGGTTGGTGGTGTGGTGGTTGTGTGTGGTGGTTGGTGGTGTGGTGGTGGTGGTGTGGTGGTGGCTGGTGTGTGTGGTGGTGTGGGTGTTGCTGCTGCGCTGCTGCTGCTGCTCTGCTCTGCTGCTGCTGCTGCTGCTGCTGCTGCTGCTGCTGATGATGATGATGATGATGATGATGATGATGATGATGCTTGTTCCTGCTGTTGTTTCTGCTTTTGTCCTATATTTTTTTTTCATCATCACAGTCGTAATAGTCACAAAATATTCTTGGAGTTCTCAAGTAGGCTCGATGTTTTAGGACTGGTTTTAGTTTTATTTTACTTTTCATTTTTCGGACAACAATTTTTTGCTGTGAGAGACTAACACCCAGTTACCAACCACCATCATAACCTCACCACGACAATTACAACAATCACAGTCCACACCACAGCCAACACCGCCACAACTACAAACCACTACCACCACTGCCACTACAGCTACCACCACCAACAACAACATCAC
>CM060316.1:61453449-61460949 GCA_030674155.1 Stramonita haemastoma
CCTTTGGGTTTAAAATCAGTGATATTCTTATGGCATGTTGTTCCAAATGAAAAAAAAAGAAAACAAAGATAAAAAAAAATCATGGTTTTTCAAAAAAGGTGGATTTCTGGGTAGAGTGAAAAATGGTTTTTCGAAATTCTAATTAGAAGTAGTAAATAAGTATTGCTATTTGGGATTTTTTTTTCAAAAAAAGCTTAGTATCAAAGGGGGGTATTGGAAATCAAATTATGAAAGGAAAGGGAAAGCTTTAGTTTAGTCTGGAAAAGGCTTTTTTGAAAAAAACAAGGTTATTTACCCTATAAAATATTCTTTAAAGTGTTTGATATAAAAGTACAGCCTTATTTTACTATTATTCTTCTGAAGTTTGGGGATTTAAGTCGCCTGGATTGTTTAGAAAAAATTCATTTAATGGCATGTAAGCGTTTTTTTTTTGGGGGCTCCTATCAAAACTCCAAGCAAAAATGGTGTATGGTGAACTAGCTAGATATCCTCTGTTGTTAATTCGAGTATTTATGCGTTACGGTACTGGTTCAAAATACTTCAAATGGCACCCCCCCCAGGTTACCTCGCCGGCATACGAAATGCAGCTAAGGTTGATAGCAATGCAAAAAAGATGCTGGGTGTAACATAAGAATGATTTTATGCGATTTGTTGGTTTTATTTATGTATGGTTAAAACGGGTTGGGGGGGGAGTTTATAGGACATTTATGATTCTTTTATTTTTAAGCAGAGAATGATTAGATTTGTTTATTCAGGAATGGCAAAGTTTTTATCTTTTGAAATAAAAGATACTCCATTTACAGGTCTTTTAAAAAACTGTGTTTTTGAAAAGGAATCTTATATTTTGTAACATTGATGTGTATTGCTTTAAAGTTGCCTTGTCACAAGCTAGATTAAATGTCCTACCATTAAATAGCAATCGTCACAGATACAGTAATGACGATCAAGACAAAATGTGTCCGTTCTGTAAAAATGTATTTGAAGACGAACACCATTTGATATCTATATGTCCAATGTATGCAGATCTAAGATTAAAATTTATTCATAATATTTTTTCATCTGCCGCTGTCTGATGTTCTTCATGCAAATAATACACGTTTATCTTTGCAGGTATCAAAGTACATTTTTTATGCCATGCGAAGAAGACAATGCTCGACAGATTTCAACTAGAAAGCAAGATTCAGTTTAAATGTCCTATTCAATTAATAGCCCTCGGTTTCGATTTAGAGCTGAAAGTGAGCAAAAATGGTTTTTCACTTGACATTGGTTTTTCTTTTTCTTTTATTCAATATGCTGGTGTGTGTGTGTGTGTGTGTGTGTGTGTGTGTGTGTGTGTGTGTGTGTGTGTGTGTGTGTGTGTGTGTATGGTGTGTGTGTTGTGTGTGGTGTGTGTGTGTGTGTGTGTGTGTGTGTGTGGTTGTGTGTGTTTTGCAGCTGTATTTTTGTTTTTGTGTCAAAAACGGGAGATATAAATTTAAAATAGAGGCACAATTTAAGCCAATTAAACTACGTATTTAGATAGATTCATTTTATAATATCGATATTTGAGCAGCAAGGTATGCGGGATATTTTTGGGTTATATTGTAAAGCTTACAAAGATAACAATTGGTATCCTTCTGAATTAGTGAAAGTTGTACAAATGATATTCAACAATAAGTCTGCAAACGTATTTTGGTTCAACCAATGGAAGATATGTATTTAAAATTTTTCGTTTATTGAATACTTGATGGTCTGTTTCAAATCGTTTTGTATGACAAGTTTTGGTATTTACAATGGTAGTTGTTCGTATTCCCTTGCAAGCTTTATTATTTTGTTACAGCTGGACTGGGGTGAATGAATAAGACGAGTTTGTTTTGATGCATGCCAGATGACAAACTTTTGAGTACGTATGGAAATATCATGAATCTTGAGTGATGAAAATAATCATTGCATATTTTTGTATATGTGTATTGTGGCCCAGTGGGCCGATGTACATTAAACAATTTCCGAGTTCCGAGTTCCGAGTTCCGAGTTCTTCTCTCTCTCTCCTCTCTCTCTCTCTCTCTCTCTCTCTCTCTCTCTCTCTCTCTCTCTCTCTCTCTCTCTCTCTCTCTTTCTCTTCTCCCCTCTCTCTCTCATTCACTCACTCTCCTCTCTCTCTCTCTCTCTCTCTCTCTCTCTCTCTCTCTCTCTCTCTCTTCTCTCTCTCTCCTCTCTCTCTCTCTCTCTCTCTCTCTCTCTCTCTCTCTCTCTCTCCTCTCTCTCTCTCTCTCTCTCTCGCTCTCTCTCTCCCTCTCTCTCTCTCTCTTTCTCTCTCTTTCTCCCCCCCTGTCTCTTCTCTCTCTCTCTCTCTCTCTCTCTCTCTCTCTCTCTCTCTCTCTCTCTCTCTCTCTCTCTCTCTCTCTCTCTCTCTCTCTCTCTCTTCTCTCTCTCTCTCTCTCTCTCTCTCTCTCTCTCTCTCTCTCTCTCTCTCTCTCTCTCTTCTCTCTCTCTCTCTCTCTCTCTCTCTTCTTCATTCACTCACTCTCTCTCTTTGTCATCTGGTGTGGCAGTAGTAGCAGCAAATACAGGCAACAGTTGAAAGGATCTTTGTCGATTTTACTCGCTCTTTTGATCTGGTGTTTGAAATTGATTCTTTTGTCATACGCTCCACCTTCTCTATCCTCTTCCCCTCCCTCAACCCCTGTTATATCTTCTTCTCACCATTAGGCAATGAGAAATGTATGACTGTGTGCGCGTACGTGTGCACACGTGTTTTTGCGCACTTGCGCTCGCTCTCTGTCTCTCTGCCTTTGTCTCTGTCTGTGTGTGTCTCTCTCTGTGTCTCTCTCTTTCTCTCTCTCCGTGTGACCTATCTGAATAAATCATCTGAAGTCTAAAGTCTGAAGTCTCTTTCTCTCTGTCTCTGTCTCTTTCTCTCTCCCCTCTCTCTCTGTCTCTCTCTGCTCCCTTGAGAATATTTCTCATTATCATTATATTCACGCAAACACATTAGAAATCAAATAAACTTGAAGTCTGTGCCTTTTCATGAATACCTAATGGTTATTTTACATATTCACACCCACATCTGACTAATATTACTTTCGAATGGATAGACATTCAAACGAACACTTTCTCTCTCTCTCTCTCTCTCTCTCTCTCTCTCTCTCTCTCTCTCTCTCTCTCTCTCTCTCTCTCTCTTCTCTCTCTCTCTCTCTCTCTCTCTCTCTCTCTCTCTCTCTCTCTCTCTCTCACACACACACACACACACACACAAACTCACATCATAACCACACCAGTCTTTTAGTCCGAAAAATGCCCCCCCCCCCCCCCCCCCCCCCCCCCCCCCCCCCCCCCCCCCCCCCCCCCCCCCCCCCCCCCCCCCCCCCCCCCCCCCCCCCCCCGAACACTCCTACCCCAACCCAAAACTCATCACAGCAATCATCATACTTATCATACCACAAGGAACTGTTATCGTCCAAACCACAGTAACTGCTCATCAAACGGATCTCTGCCTTCACCGTTACCAAACCGAGGGTTTACGATGGGGAGAAGCAACAATACGGGGATAGCGAGGCGAAAGGTGTAATGGCACGAGGTAGAGGAAGAGAATATGATGAGCACACAGTAATAGAATGATGGCATCTGTTTAGTACCGCACAGACAGACAGTCAGCAATACCCATTCTATGAATCAGTAATGAAGGAACAGTAAATGAGCGTTTACGCTGCCATATGGTGCTGCTGGGCAGGCAGGAAATTTACTAACAAGTTGGTTTGTATTTTGCTGACCTAGCAACAACAAAATGGGGTAGGTTGGGTGCGGGTAGGTTTTATTATGTTAGTTTTGTTTTGGCCTTTTTTTTTTAATAATCGCTCTAAATTAATAAGGAGTTCACACTGCCCTATGGTGCTGGGCTAGCAGGAAATTTACTAACAAATGGTTTGTATTTGCTGACCTAGCAACAATAACAAAAAATGGGGGTAGGTTGGGTGTGGGTGGGTTGGGTTTTGTTGTTGTTGTTGGGTTTTGTGTTAGCCTTTTGTTTAATAATCGCTCTTGATAAAGAATTTTCGGTGCCATATGTCGCTGACTGGCAGGAAAATTGCTGACAAGTTGGTTTGTATTCACTGACCTCGCAACAATAACAAAAACTGAAGGTAGGACGGATGTTAGGAGTGGGGGTTTTATTGGTGTTTTGGCTTTTCTTAATAATCGCTCGTTATAAATGAGTTAACGGTGCCGTATGGTTTTGGCTAGGAGGAAATTTGCGAACAAGAAGGGGATTGTTTGCTGACCTGGCAACAACAAAAACAATGGAGGTAGGTTGGGTGTTGGGGGAAGGGGGTGTTTGTTTCCTTTTGCTTTTGGCTTTTCTTAATAATCACTCTTAATAAAAGACCCTTGCATAGAGTGACTGTCCTTTCAAGTTGGCGATCAAAGATTTCAATAAACTGTTTCCAGTCCGACTTAAAATTAACTGGAAACCTGCAATTTCAACTTTAAAAAAACTAACCCCAAGACTAAAAAAACAAACGCACATAAACCCCTTTCTGTCTAAAAACCAGCTTACGTCACTAAAAAAACAACAACTTAATATCAATGACTTGAGACCATGCTGTTCTTTCTGATTGTGGCTGCTATTCTTCCAGCTTAAAAAAACCAAAATGTTTATTTTTTCGTTTATCAGCATGAGAACTTCACCAATCATTTTTTCCTTGAAGGAATCCGGAAGAATCTTGGATATGCAGCTTCCCCGTAGGGGATACCCGGGGGCCTGTCAGTATAGCTAGCATCCCCACCTTCTGGAAATTCTGTGTATGTGTAAATCAGGCTCGTCCAGCACTCTTGTGCTTGCGCGGGCCTGGCCCCGTTATTTTACAGAATAATTTATTGTGCTATTTTTGGGGGGTGGCCCAAGGTGCCGAAGTGGGATGACTTGCTGCCATAGTTCCTAAATCGGATTACTCCGCTGGGACTTTAATACAATCTGAAATAAAAATCAAAACTTTGAAATTCTGTGCTAGACATTTCCCTCTTTTCTATACCTCCCTTTGCTTTATGCCTTTTCCCTTTTTTTAAAAAAAAATCCTGTCACCTCCTTCTTGTCCATGCTCTGTATACTTGGTCCATTCTCCTGCCTTTTTTCCACAGTAAAACTTAAAGGAAAGCCATTCTTTCCCACGCTGAAGTCGGACGCGCAGGGCCTGACTTGTCAGGTGCTTAACGGCAGTGCAACGCATTTTCGCTTATATGACAGACAACAATAGAAGAAAAGTTCATGCGCACATGACAGGGTTTTTTTTTAATAAAATGTAAAGGATGTGTGTGTAATTGTTAGTGTGTGTGTGTGTGCATGCGTGCGTGCGTGCGTGTGAATGTGTGTGTATTTGTATCTGTCTGTAGGTTTGTCTGTTCGTCTCTTTGTCGGTTTGTCTGTCTGTATGTTTCTGTGTTTTGTGTATTTCTCGAAAACAAAACTCTGGCATGCTTTATTCTAAGAAACTACACTAACATTCTTTTGTTGCGCAAACACTTCCTAGTTGATTCTATTATTTTTCTCTTGTTTATTTCTCTTCTCTCTCTCTCTCTCTCCTCTCTCTCTCTCTCTCTCTCTCTCTCTCTCTCTCTCTCTCTCTCTCTCTCTCTCTCTCTCTCTCTCTCTCTCTCTCTCTCTGGCTCTGAAGTGGCTAATGACAAGCTAGTGTGATCATCGTGACATCCGTTGACAGTCTCTCATCCCAGGTCATGAACCTCGTCATCTGGGATAAACTACTGATTCCTTCACAAACGTGAGATGTATTCCTTGATTCTGCAGAAAAAATGCAAGATTTCAGAAGTCTGTGTATTATTATTTTTTTGTTTGTTTGCTCAGATTTCATTCATTCCGCAACAGTGGATCAGTGGTCTAGAGATAACGCGTCTGCCAAAAAAGCGAAAAGTCCGGGTCGGAAGTGTGCGGTGGTTTGAATCCTGTTTGGGCCTAAAACTTTTCCACCATCCATAAATTAGAACTAAAGTGGTGGTCTGGGTGCTAGTATCCCGAATGAGACAATAAACTGAGGTCCCGTGTGTTACACATCACTATTTAGCGCAGGTTTAAAAAAAAAACAACAACATGCAACAAGGGGAATGTCCCTGGCAAAATTTTGTAGAAAAAACCCCACTCTGATAGGGAAACCAATACAGTTGCAGACAGGAAAAAAATAAAATAATGGATGGCGCTGCACTTGTGGCGACGCGCTCTCCCGGGTAGAGCATCCAGAATTTCACGCAGAGAAATCTGCTGTTACATAAAGTAGTATAAAAATAATATGGATTTTTCAGAGAAATGTATGATTTAAGAAATCTGTATAAGATTTTTTTAGGGGGACGGAGGGCGGTATTTAGGTTTTGAGAAGTCTGTGTATTATTTTGGGTATTCATTCATTGCTTTTTCGGAAGACAGTAGAAGACTTGAGACATTGGTACATTATTTTGGGGTATTTATTTATCAACTCTACAGGAAATCGGAACAGTTCAGACACTTATAGATTTTTTTCTTGAAAAGAGTTCGTGCTACTTTTAAAAAAAATAGCAAGAAAATTTTAATTTTGTCATAGGGAAAGTAAAGGAAAAATAGATACTAAGCATCACAAAATGGAAGATTGTAGGAAAAAAGCTGCAGTAGGGTAAGGTTTTTGTTGTTGTTGATGTTGTTGTTCTTTGCTGTTGTTGTTGTTGTTGTTGTTGTTGTTGTTGTTGTTGTAGCTGTTGTGATCATTGATGATGTTTTCAGATATTGTGTTGTAGTTTGTTTTGTGATTATACTGTTGTAATCGCTGCTGATATGTTCACGTATTGTTTTGTTGTATTTTGTTTTGTGATTATATTTACACCCAGTGGAGATTAATTTTGACTTGGGGACTGTAGTGTTATATTGCATGTGAGTCTCCATCTAAAGTGAGGGGGGGGGGGGGTTGTTGTTTTTGTATGCGTGTTTTTGTTCAGTCCTCGGATAGAAGCTTTGAAGTTCACCATCAGTGCAGTAAGATTTTTGTGTATACGATCGTTGTTTTTCCTCTAATTTATTATTCTTTTATTTTCAGGATAATGGAATAAGCACTCATGTGCTTTTTCACACCCAGTTCCTGTTTGTATGCAGTTTTTATCATTTTGTCATCCGTCCCTACCTGCACACAATGACCTTCTCTTCCGAAAAAACGAAATATGTTTTAACGTGTGCGTAAGATGTTCTGCATGCGTTCGCACACAGGACCTCGGTTTAGAGTCTCATTTGAAGGTTGCTTGCCACGTTCCGACTTCGGGGAGAAATATCCACGTGAGTGGATTTCTCTCTTGAGTTAACAATCCTGCTGAAATGATTCCACTCCCCTTAAAAAAAAGTCCTTTGATTGAGATTTGAAACCGAAGTCTTGTATGTAATTGTACGCACGAAAAACATCTTGGAGGTTTGCTGCATGGCTAACAGCTTGCCCTCCATACTTACTTCCCTAGCCGTTGCACTCTTAAGCCTAGAGCGCACAACTCCATAGTCTTCCG
>CM060316.1:61465949-61468449 GCA_030674155.1 Stramonita haemastoma
AAAGAAAGAAAGAAAGAAAGAAAGAAAGAAAGAAAGAGCAAAAGCAGTAGCAGATGTAGAAGTAGATGCATCATCATCATCGGCAGCAGGAGCGGTAGTAGTAGTGGTAGCAGCAGCAGCAGTTTGGTCAGTATTGCTGTCATTATCGTTGGCATTTCCGTCATCACTTTTTGTCAAAATCGTAACGTCTCAGAGTAAATCCTTATGTGCTATACTGATATCATAATTAGGTCTACCATATGACGTGGAAAGTCAACGTTAGCGTCATCAATGCAACCACCATCTCTGCCAATGTCATTATCATCGTCATTGACATTGACAACGATCACCATTCTCAGACAAATTGGTTTGACTAGTCAGGAGCTTAAAAGCAGCTGAACGCGTTTTTCCTTATATGACAGACAACAATATTTCTTGTCTGAGCATTCGACAAAGAAGAAGAGTGAGAAGAAAAAGGAGGAGGAGGGGGAGGAGGAGGAGGGAGAGGAGGAGGAGGAGGAGGAGGAGGAGGAGGAGGAGGAGGAGGAGGAGGAGGAGAAGAAGAAGAAGAAGAAGAAGAAGAAGAAGAAGAAGAAGAAGAAGAAGAAGAACAACAACAACAACAACAACAACAACAACAACAACAACAACAACAACAACAAGAGCAAGAAGAACAAGAACAAGAAAAAAGAAAACCAGAAAGAAGAAAAAGACGGCCCTTTCCCTCAAACCATCTCTACTCTTGCTGCTGTCTATCCATCCACAGCGACAACCATCTTTGTCATCGCTTTATCTTACCTTGGTTGGTTCCACGGCATTCACAGCATTAATTACAATGCTTCAGGGAATAGTTAGCCATTTGTCATCACCATCCATCTCTATGCTCCAGAAATTGTTAACCATTTAACAGCACCATTCATCTCTATGCTCTAGAAATTGTTAACCATGTGTCACCACTATTAATATCTCTATGCTCTAGAAATTGTTAACCATTTGTCAGCACTATTAATCTCTATGCTCCAGAAATTGTTAACCATTTGTCAGCACCATTAATTGCTATGTTTCTAGTAAATTGTTACCCATTTGATCGGGATCATGAATAATAATTATGATCAAGGGAATTGTTAGCCATTTCCAGCACCATTAATTTGCTATACTGCAACTAATTATTGGTCACTTTTTAATTAGCATAATCCACGGTCTGCGCAAGGGCAAAACTGCCATTCCTCTCCTCTGTCTGAAGTCAGCTCATCCCAGCACGACTCCTCTCTCTCTCTCTCTCCCTCTCCCTCTCTCTCTCTCTCTCTCTCTCTCTCTCTCTCTCTCTCTCTCTCTCTCTCTCTCTCTCTCTCTCTCTCTCTCTCTCTCTCTTCCACCTGCAGTTGACCATGTCAAAGTGCATAACCAGCAAACCAGGACTTCACATGACTTCTCCCCCAGCTTCTTTGGGAGTTGTGACATGCTGCACTGCATTACACTACACTCCACTCCACTCCACTCCACTCCACTCCACTCCACTCCACTACACTACACTGCACTGCACTGCACAGCACCACATCACACTACACTACACTACACTGTACTACACTACAGTACACTACAGTACACTACTGTACACTACACTTCAATACACTACACTACACTACACTACTTTACACTACCCTACCCTACCCTACCCTACCCTACACTGCACTACACTGCACTGCACTGCACTGCACAGCACTGCATTGCACTGCACTGCACTGCACTGCACTGCACTGCACTGCACTGCACTGCACTACACTGCACTGCACTGAAGTGTTCAGGTGGTGAATCATGATCAAGTTGGACCCAGTTGACCCCCATCTCTCTCCATGTGGTGTTGACATGACCGGGAGAGTCTTATCATAACATGTCACAGCTAGTGGCAGTATCGTCTGCGAATAATGATGATTGGTATACATACATACTTGGGGTTGATGGGGTCTATTCCTGGTCTTCTCGTTTGAGGTATAGGCATTTCACTTTAAGCCCAGGTTCTGACTGGTGTCAAAGGTAGAAGATCCCTGTTCCCATGTGATAATTATGACCATGAGCTTCACGGGGTCTGGTACGGTGAGGACGGTGGGTAGAACAATCGAGTTGTGGGATTTCAGGTTTAAACCCCCCCGTGATTGTCTCACTGTACTCTAGACTTAGCTTGGTTGATCCAATGACACGACCGTTGTCCGTATAGTTCGTAAGTACATTCATGGTTGTAATGTTAAAAAAGACTACCAAAAGAAGAATTTTTTAGGTATTTTTTTAATCAAATTGATTGTCTGATTGATTCATCGATTATTGATAGATCGATTCTTTGGACGTGTACGTTTAAGTATTTTTATGCATCTATCCATTCATCTGTTTAATGTGTTTGTTTATTTATTTATCTAATTATTTATTAAATTCTATTCGTTTATCTGGTATCTGTTTCTTTATTTTTTCTGTTTTCTAGGATGATAGAATAAGCACTCGTGTGCCTTATTTTTCACATCCATATTAG
>CM060316.1:61475949-61488449 GCA_030674155.1 Stramonita haemastoma
CTCTCTGTCTCTGTCTCTCTCTCTCTGTCTCTCTCTCTCTCTCTCTCTCTCTCTCTCTCTCTCTCTCCTCTCTCTCTCCTCTCTCTCTCTCTCTCTCTCTCTCTCTCTCCCTCTCCCTCTACCCCTCTCTCTCGGCAAAGTGGAATCTGAATCTCAAATTCTCATTGACAACCATTATTTCATAGGATCATGAAGTTCCACAGAAAAGAAAACTCCCTGCTTCTTTTACCATGGCAGGTAGGATATCTCACCAGAAAAACTGGTGAGTATATGATGGAATCACATTCACCACATGGAGATACCAGGGACCTGTCATTTTAATTAGCATCCTAACCTTCTAAAAAATTATGTGCTAAAAATTCCTTCTTTTCTATCCCTCTCTCTTTATCCCTTTTTTTCCACCACCGTCTTATATATTTTCTGGCTTTTTGGTCCTTTCTCCTGCCTCTTCTACTTTCCAGAAAGATTTTTAAGATAGCAATTTTCTCTCTCTCTCTCTCTCTCTCTCTCTCTCTCTCTCTCTCTCTCTCTCTCTCTCTCTCTCTCTCTCTCTCTCTCTCTCTCTCTCTCTCTCTCTCTCTCTCTCTCTCTCTCTCTTCTCTCTCTCTCTTCCACATGTAGAAGTCACAGGAGTCGGATGCATTGGGCCCTGACATGTCATGCACTTGACTACAACGCAAAGCATTTTCGCTCATGTGACAGACAACAATAGTTACTGTCTGGGTCTTCAATGACGAAAAAGAAGAGGAATGGCACAAGTGTGTGTGTGGGAGAGAGAGGAGAGAGAGAGAGAGAGAGAGAGAGAGAGAGAGAGAGAGAGAGAGAGAGAGAGAGAGAAGACAGACAGACAGACAGACAGACAGACAGACAGACAGACAGAAAGAGAGACAGAAAGAGAGAAGACAGAGAACAGAGACAGAGAGACAGAGAGAGGAGAGAAAGACAGAGAGAGAGAGACAGAGACAGAGACAGAGAGAAAAACACTGAATCGGTTCAGAGAGAGAGACAGAGACACAGAGAGAGAGAAAACACTGAAACGGTTCAGAGACAGATACAGAGACAGAGAGAGAGTGAAAACACTGAATCGGTTCAGAGAGAGAGAGACAGAGACAGAGGAGGTTGGAGGAGGCACAGACACAATCAGTAAATCTAGACCCAAAGCACTAAAGGGAGTCTAGGAAGAATGGTCATTGATTGTCATGGTCTCTGGAGAGTCATTCTAGACCCAGGGCAGGGTCGTGGGGGGGAGAGGGAGGGGGATGGGGAGGTTTTCTTGAATCAACACCTTTACAGGACTGTGGTGGATAGAGTCATAGTTACTTCCACCTCTGATGCAGAATGGACTCCCAGTAAATGTTTATGGGGTGTGTGTGCGTGCGTGTGTGTGTGTGTGTGTGTGTGTGTGTGTGTGTGTGTGTGTGTGTGTGTGTGTGTGTGTGTGTGTGTGTTTATTTTATTTATTTTTCATTTATTCTTTTATATCGAGGATAATGGGATAAGCACTCTTGTGCTTTTTTTTACATCCAGTCAGTGTGTGTGTGGTGTGTGTGTGGTGTGTGTGTGTGTGTGTGTGTGTGTGTATGTGTTGTGTGTGTTGTGGTGTGTGCATGTGTGCATGGTGTGTGTGCGTGCGTGCGCGTGCACACCTGTGTATTTGTGTGCATCCATACAAAAAGTTCTGGGAAGCCTTAAGGAAGACTATTTCTGACCTGCCTGTGTTCGCAAACTGGGTTAAGGGATAGGGAAAGAATGTGTGTGAGGGTGGGGGGGGGGGGGCAGGTTGAACTGGAGTATGTCAGAATGATCCTTAGCCATCTCTATGTTTCCTCTGGCACTGCAGAAAGATGGTTGGCAGATCTGAAAATAGCTCCAGTGGTGGCAGAATGGCAGTTGGAGAACAGTTGGGGATATTTTTTTTCCTCCAGAAAATAATATGGAGCCACACCGCCTCCTTCTAGAAGTGTTTTGAGTATGCGTTGACACTGTACAGTTCTTTCCTAGTCAGCAAATAAGTAGCTAGCTGCTGAGTTAACATTGCTGTCTTCAACTGTGTTTTATCTGAATGGGATGTAGTTATCAAAGATGGTGTAGATTTGAAATTGCACTCCTTATGTCCCCTCTAACGATTATTTAGGTCAAGGGAGTACTTACTGATGATGATGAGGGGTCGGGATAGCCTAGTGGTTAAAGTGATGCGCTCTTTATCTGCTGAGCTGGGTTTGAATCTCGTTCAAGAGGATTTTCCTCATCACATCAATACCGACTCCACTCCCCCCAAAAGTCCTTTGGATGAGACTATAAACTGAGTTCCCGTGTGCGAACGCACGCAGAATGTCTTGCTCACATGTTAAAACACATTCCACTTTTCGTAAGAGTAGGCCATTGTGTGCCAGTGGGAACGGATGACCTCATTTACATAGCCTGCATACACATGGGGACTGAATGTAAAAAAAAACACACGAGTTCATATTCCATTATCTTTGAAATAAAAGAATGAAAAAAAAGGATGATGATGAGGAGGATGAGGAGGATTGTGATGATCATAATGATAGGTTGTAAACTCAGTTCCACTTTGTGTTCTTCGAAGGAGGTGATGCTACACTGACTAGCATACTCTATATACATGATACAACACAGAGCAAGAAATTCACTTAACATACTCTTCAACAAGTTCACAACTAAAACAGCCTCGAAACATAAAACTGAAACCTAAACTCTAAAACAGAGATCAATTTTTTACGCTGGAAGTCTCGTTTTTTAAACAGTGTTAAAACCAGAAGGTTTAATCATATAGTATTGCATTTTCATTCGATCAAAACCTGTCCATACCCTGCCATATCACAATCAAATTAGAAAAAAAGGCAAAAGCAGCCAGTGCCAACTGCTGTGATGCTCGAATATTTATAGACAGTCTACGACTCCAGATCCTGATACCTTGAGGCAAAACGAACTTCGGGGGTTATCTTTCAAATTCTTAAGAAGTCCCGAATAAGCCAACATCCTTCGGCTGTGCTAAGTAGTGCAAAAAGAAAAGTGCAAACCAGGAAGTGTGTGTCACTGTACTTGATTGCACTTCAAGATGCTCCCTATGGAAAGAAAGAATTCAATTTTAGGCACAGCTGGACAACGAAAGGTCTTCATTGAAAAAAGAACCTTCTTTCTAACTCTTGTTTTCCCTTTTCATCTCTCTTGTTTTCACCTTTCACCTCTTACACTGAAGGAAGACATTTCTTGTCAGGCCCTTTGTATCTGTTTAGGGCCCCTAGTTTCTAACACTGAAGAAAAAAAAAACTTTCATTGGTGGGCCCTTTTTATTTGTTTGGACTGGTACCTTAATCGTTTACACTGCAGGAAGACATTTATTCCCGGGGCCCTTGCTATTTGCTTTGGCTCTTACCTCTTACACTGAATCTAGACAGTTATTGCAGTGCCCATTTTAATTTGGGGGGTCCCCTAATCTCTAGCATCGAAAGGAGACATTTCTTGCCTGATTTTTTTCTATTTGTTTGGGCCCGTAATCTTTTAACACTTAAAATAAGACATTTGTTGCCTGACCTTTTTATCATTAGTTTTGTTCTTTAAGTACTAACACTAAAGAAAGACAATTATTGCTTAACCCTTTCTATTTTTATTTAGGTCCTTAACCTCTTAACACTAAAAAAAAGACATTTATTGCCTGCCCTATTTGTCATTAGTTTGGTCCCTTAACTACTTACACTGAAGAAAGACATTTATTGCCAGGCCGTTTCTATTTTGTTTTTTTTAGAGGGGGGGGGGGTGGGCAGCGGTCTCTGAACCTCTTACACTAAAAGAAAGCATTTATTGCAAGACCATTTCCATTTGGTTTGGGCCACCCTTAACCTCTTACACTGAAAGGAGACATTTATTGTCGGACCATTTTTATTTCTATCCTCTCTTAATATCTCAGACTGAAGTTAGAAATTTAATGCCAAGCTCTTTCTTTTTCTTTTTTTTTTGGGGGGGAGGGGGCTCTTAACTTCTTACATTGAAAGGAAACATTTATTTCAAGACCCTTTTCTATTTGTGTTGGTTCGCCCTTAACCTTTTACACTGAAGGAAGATATTTATTGCAAGACCCGTTCTATTCACTTGGGCTGGCCCTCAACTTCTTATACTGAAGGAAGACAATTTCATTGCAGATCCTTTCTTTTCTTCAGGGGGAGGAGGGGGAGGATTCTTAACCTTTTACACTGAAAGAAGACATTATTCTATTGTCAGACACTTTCTTTTTTTTTTTACCTCCCTTAGACTCTTACACTGACGTTAGACGTTTATTGCAAGACCCTGTCTATTTATTTACCATCCATTAACCTCTTACACTGAAGTTAGACATTTATTGCAAGACCCTGTCTATTAATTATTACCTCCCTTAAACTCTTACACTGACGTCAGACATTTATTGCCGGGTCTTTTCTATCTCGTTTAATGCCGTCAGGAGGCTGACATGGAAAGCAATGGAGGCTCAAGGCACTCACTCCAGGCTTGGCCGCGCGGCAAGGACCGCCACCAAGACAGACCAGCGTGAGTCAATAACAGGTAGCAAGATGGAGGACGTAATAATCTGGTGATGGAAGACCTAATAACCCAGTCAGCTTTAACTCCATGGCTTCTTCACTTTCTCAGGAAGCCCAAGGTTTAATTATCACCGTGTGGATGACAGGGGCCTGTCTCTTTTTTTTTTCTTTTCTGTTCTTTTTTGTTTTTTTAACTCTTTCCCCTACGGTGTCTAGACAATATCCTTTCTTTCACTTTAATTTTATACAGACTGTGTCTACAGGCAATTATTTCTTTTTTTATTTGAGGTATTGAATAGTGCTTGATACACTTGAACATTTACAAACTGTTTTTATTTGAAATATTGAATATTGCTTGATACGTTTCAACTTGTGCAAATCTTTTCTTTTTATTTGAAATATTCAATATCGCTTGATACGTTTGAATTCGTGCAAACCAATTTGCTTATTTGAAATATTGAATATTCCTTGATACACTTGAACTTGTGCTAACCAATTCTTTTCATCCAAAATATTGAATGTTACTTGATATCCTGAACTCGCGCAAACGACAACTCTTCAAGCGGTTATTAAAACGTTTGTTCGTGTTAATGTAAAAGACTACGTTAGCTCACATGTGACTGTAGAGAGGGGGAGGTTTTAGGATTGAGGCAGTACCTTACCTTGTATTTCTATGTATGCAAGCAAACAGTATTTTATAATAGACGGGTTCCTTTATGCATGAAACTGCCAGCTTCTTCATTCCAACAACATGTCCAAGGTCATGCCAATACTTACATAAGTCAACCATAAATTACTATGATTTCATAATTGTGCTCAATGATCGGGAATTCCTGTGTTTTCTGAACTTTATCAACCATTTGCAAATTCCAGAAGTCAAACTGCGGCTACCTTTAAGGTGTTTAAGAGCACAAGAGCAACCGCACATGAAAAACTCTCACCATTGGCAAACTTCGCAGCTTTAGCCGAGGAGCAGAAAAAACATAAAATGTGTACTTACAGAAACCTAAGGACATTTTACTTGATTCCCTTAATACATTTGGTTACTTTAAAACAAGTTTTTATCACGTCCCTGGAACTAATTTTCAAAGCGCCAAGAGTGAACAAGTCATGTATGGAAAGGATCATTGTGGGGCTTCATCAGGCCTGGATGACTCAGTGGGGACAGACCAGAGCCCAGTGCCGAGAGAGGTAGGAAGCAGGACTGCTGGAGATGTGATAGACTACTCACTGAATTAGCCAGGGGGAGTAGGCAAGATTTGATTTGGACCCGGTAATGGATTTGGCTATGGGGAAAGCTAAGAGAAAGAGAGAGGGGGGGGAATAGAAGGAGAGAGAGAGGGGCCGGGGGAGAGAGAGAGAGAGGGGAGAGAGAGAGAGAGAGAGAGAGAGAGAGAGAGAGAGAGAGAGAGAGAGAGAGAGAGAGAGAGAGAGAGAGAGAGAGAGACCGACTGACCGACCGACCGACCGACCGACCGACGACGACCGACAACCGACCGATCAACCAACAGACGACGACCCACCGACCGACCGACCGACAGACAGACAACAGACAGACAGACAGACAGACACATACACAGGCACACAGAAACAGAGACACAGAGAGAAACGCACCACGCATATAAGCATACAGACAGACACAGACAGACAGACAGACATACACATAAACAGAACCTCAAAGAGAGAAAGAATCACCCCACACACCAAATACAGAGAAAAAAAACCCTACCCAATCCCATCCAATCTTCTCTCAACACCATCTCTTCCATCCTTTTGTGCAATACCTTCATGGAAGACAGAGAAAAGAATTCAAATTTCAAAAAAAAAAAGTAAATATCAATCTAAGGTCAAAGTCAGCACAACATAGTCTGACACAAAGAACGATGGAAGAGAGATAACGCAACAGAAAGCAGTGGACACCATCAGTCGCCCAAACTTGCACAAATTACACACGCACACACACACACACACATACATACACACACGTACACACACACACACACACACACACAACACCTCACACTCGCGCCCACACGCCGCCCACACACACGCACACACACACACACACACACACACACACACACACACACAACACACACAACTACCCACACATAAAATTCAAATACATCACCCAAACACCCCCACCCACCCATTTAAACCTCCTTTCATCCATCTTCCTACATCTTTCCCTCATCCCAAACTTCCCAGAACAAAATAATACTTCCCAGGAAAAAAACAAACAAAAAAAATCTTTCAATCTAAATCCATAGAAAATAAAGATCGAAATGAATTAGCACAATCGTCGCATCTGACACAAAGAATAATGGAAGCGAACGCAACAGAAAGCAATAGACACCACAGTCAGTATTTGCCCAGGCAGGGGAGTGAGTCTAGCATTTTCTTTTTTTTTTTCTTTTATTTCAAGATCATGGAATAAGCAGTCGTGTGCTTTTTTTTTTTTTACAGCCAGTCCCAGTCTCAGTGTGTATGCAGTTTTGTCCCTTTGTTCTCCCTTCCCACAGCACACAATGATCTACTCTTTCGAAAAAGCGGAACGGGGTTTGGCGTGTGTGCAAGATGTTCTGCATGCGCTCGCACACGGGACCTCGGTTTATAGTCTTATCCGAAGGACTTTAGGGGAAGACGGAGGGGGGGGGGGGGGGGGGGGGGGTGGAGTCGGTACTAATGTAAATTCCAGAGGAAAAATCCTCTTGAACGAGTTTTGAACCCGGGTCAGCAGATCACGAGTGCATTGCTCTGGCCGGCGCTGCGGCGTGTGTGTGTGTGTGTGTGTGTGTGTGTGTGTGTGTGTGTGTGTGTGTTGTGTCTGTGTGTCTGTGTGTCTGTGTGTCTGTGTATCTGTGTGTTGTCTTTCTGTCTTCTTCTGTCTGTCTGCTGTCTGTCTCTATGTGTGTATGTCTATGTATGTATGTATTATGTATGTATGTATGTATGTATGTATGTATGTATGTATGTATGTATGTATGTATGTATGATCATGTATGCATGTATGCATGTATGTATGTACGTACATGCCTGACTGTGCCTGAAAAATGCTGTTACTGCTTTCTAGAAGGTCAATAACTATGACTGAAAATGAACAGTCAGCGAAAGAAAATTCTGTGCGATGCAATGGGCATTGACACTGACTACTGTATTATTCTTTTCAGTTATGGATTGACTGACTGACTGACATGATAGCTGGAATGCAAGAGGCGGGATATTGAACACTTTCGGGGTGATTGGGCTGATTGAAATGTTGGGAGAGAAGAGAGAGAGAGAGAGAGAGAGAGAGAGAGAGAGAGAGAGAGAGAGAGAGGGGAGAGAGAGAGAGAGAGAGAGAAGAGAGAGAGAGAGAGAGAGAGAGGAGGAGAGAGAGATTAGGGGAGAGAGTAGGGGGAGAGAGAAAATAAGAGACATACAGAGAGCGATAGAGAGAGAGAAACACAGAGAGAAAACAGAGAGAAAGAGAGAGGGGGGACGGGAGGGAGAGAGATATAGAGAGAGGGGATAGGAGAGACAGTCAGAGAGAGAAAGAGAGAGAGGGAGAGGGAGATAGATCGATAGATAAAGAGATCGAGCGAGAGCGAGAGAGAGATAGAGAGACAGACACAGAGACACAGAGACACAGAGACACAGAGACAGAGGCAGAGAGAAAAGCGATAGTTGTGACAAAGCCAATAAAGCGATCAATAGCAGACACATTTGTATCAAGTGTCGCTCAAAGCTGTAAGCTATGTGATGTTGAGTGTGTCAATTTCTCAAAGCGCCGCACCAGTTAAGAACTGACATACAGTTACAGACGTCTGATATCAGGGATTATAGAGAGACATTCGATGAAATTAAAAACGCTCGACTTTCCTTCGGGTGGGTATTTTCAGCTTTTTTTTTTTTTTTTTTACTATCTGTCTGATTCTGAGAGAGAGAGATGGGGGGAGTGAGTGAGTGTGTGTGTGTGTGTGTGTTTGTGAGTGTGTGTGTGTGTGTTGTGTGTGTGTGTGTGTGTGTGTGTGTGTGTGTGTGTGTGTGTGTGTGTGTTTTGTGTGTGTGTGTGTTGTGTGTGTGTGTGTGTATGTATTAGTGTGCGTGTTTTCAAGTGCGCATGCTTTTGCGTATATGCATGTTTGTGCATTAATTTTATGCAATCTCTCACACACACACACACACACACAAAACACACACATACACACTCATTCACAAAACACCCCACACACACACACACACACACACACATCACACACACCACACAACACACACAACACAACACAACACACACACACACACCCCACCCCCACTCACCCCTCACTCCCACCCCAACATATTACAAGCAAGGAGAAAACCACCATAACACACACTATACTACCATCATACAATTCATTTGCACATTTCTCTCTCTGTATGTCTCATCCTCATTCTCCAAACACTATCTTACATAACCTTTGGCCACCACAACGACTCTGCAACTACTTTTTTTTCTATAATAACACCGATACGAATACAACAGTACAGGTTTCTATTCAAAGGCATGGTTTCCAGTTGGCAATTCTCTAGAGGGGGGTCAATCTCACGGAGCCTAGAAGAACGATCTGAGAATCGATCCCTGCTCCACACGTGAGGTGTTGTGGCGCCACATGGCTGGTTCAATGTTAGTTTGTGTTACTCTTGGTACTGGGAGTGATTTCAGACCTGATCAGGTAGTGGATAGAGGAGTGATTGTTGTGAGGTGTTGCCACGTACTTTGCTGGTTCTGCACTAACATTTGAAAAGAACGGAATTGTTTATTTTCTGCCTGTATTAGGTATCTTTTCCGATTCCGCACTAGTGTCAGTTGGATGAGACTATATAAATTGAAGCTCCAGTGTGCGAACGCACGTAGAGCATCTTGTGCACACGTTTAAAACCCTGTTCCGCCTTTTGACAGAATAGGCCATTATGTGTCGGTAGGAGCAGATGACAGCAAAATATGACAAACCAACATGCACATAGGTGTGTTCAGACACCATCCCTGAGGAAAAATTGGGAAGGTGATTCAGGTCTGTAGGCCTATATGGCAACGTTCTGCCGGTTCCTGCTACGGCACTGGAACCCTTTATATAGGCGATTGCTTTTCCAATGGACCATTCCTACGACGTGGAGAGCTGGGGTCTGCTGCATGGGTAACAGCTTGCCCTCTGTACTTACTTCCCCAGGTTTTGCACTCTAGAGCCTAGGGCGCAACTCCATAGTCTTCTGAGACTGACGGGTGCCTACTGCTCTGTATCCTTGGTACTCTCTAGCTCTGTTGGTGCATCTATTTCCTATCTTTCTATCTGTCTATATATCTATCTATCTACATATCTATCTATATCTAAACCGAGGCCCCGTGTGCGAACGCACGCAGAACATCTTGCGCACACGTTAAATCCTGTTCCGCTTTTCGTAAGAGTAGGCCATCGTGTGCCGGTGGGAACATATGACAATATTTACAAAAACTGCATACACACGGGGACCGGATGAAAAAAAGCACATGATTGCTTATTCTGTTATCCTCGATATAAAAGAATAAATAAATAAATAAATAAATATCTATGTATCTATGTACCTACCTATCTATTTATCTATCTATCTATTTGCATGTCTATTTCTACTGAGCGTTCGACGAGGAATTGTGAATGATGTTATGATTACCATATCCTAGGAGAAAAGGTAAAAAAGATAGAGGTGTCCTATAACCTCTGTGGTCGTAGGGGAGCGAGGTGTCAGAGACCTCAGCTTCTCTAAGGGCCGGCATATTGAGGGCGGCATCCATCTCCTCTCCCTCGCTGCTTTAACTTTCCTTACCCTAAAGAGTGCAGGTACCCATTTACAGCTGGGTAAACTGTGGGACTGTACTGAAGCCAAGGCGCGCAAACGGCCACCCATCCACTGGGTAACCACGCTCGATGCTGCTTAACCTTAGCTTGGGAGAAAGCGAGTGCTCTGACCACTGAGCTATCCCGTCCCCAAACAGACTGGCAAACAGAGTCTAAATATTTTAGGATGGTTGGGATATATTTTTGCAAGACAACATAACGCAAAATGCACTCCATCTTCTGTTACTTCAGTAAGTATAAAAACATATTGTATCAAGTTCACTATGCGTTCTTCATTTAACACTTCTATCTGCCACACCCAGTCCGAATTTAGCCGTTATTTTTTTTCTTTAATGCATACTCATTTGCAGTTATAAATAGGGTTGGTTTGACGTCATGTAAGCTTATGAACTGTCGATACGTTCTGTATCTATTACTAAACTGTATAGATTCCATCCATTTTGCCAGCTTTTCCTGACCTGGCTATTTTTTTTTTATAATCTGGACCAGTTGGCAAAAGTGTTCAAGTCTATTGCGGTAAGCAATGACAATCAATCAGTCTTTATTTAAAAAGAAAAAAAACCAACAAGCAATAAACGAGAGATAGAGAGAGAAAGAGCGAGAGAGAGAGAGAGAGAGAGAGAGAGAGAGAGAGAGAGAGAGAGAGAGAGAGAGAGAGAGAGAGAGAGAGACAGACAGACAGACAGACAGACAGACAGACAGACAGACAGACAGACAGACAGACAGACAGACAGACAGACAGACAGACAGAGAGACACAGAGAGAGAGAGACAGAGACAGAGAGAGTCAAGTAAAAATTCTTTTATTTCGAGGATAATGAATAAGCACTTATGCGCTATTTTACATCCAGTACCCGCCCATTTCAGGGATAACATTAAAAAAAAAAAAAAAAACTCTTTCGAGAAAATAGATTAGATAAGATAGATAGATAGATAGATAGATAGATAGATAAGATAGATAGATAGAAGATAGATAGAAGATAGATAGATAGATGGATAAATAGACAGACAGACCAACAGACAGACAAAAACGAGATGACAGATAGAGACACGGACAGACAGACAAAAACAGACTGAAGAGACAGAGAGACAGACAAAAACAGAACAGACAGACAGACTTAACAAAAACAGTGACTGAGACAGTAGGACAACCAGACCGAGAGATTCGCGTTGTCTTGTAGCTGGTGAGGGAGGGGGGGGATGATGGGGGTGGGTGGGAGTGGAGGAGTGAGTTTGGAACCGTATGATTGAGTGAGCAGAGGTGTTTATTAATTGCACAGGCAGGTGTGTGATTGGCAAGTGTGCGTCACGTCAGTGACCGTATGGCTGATGTTTGTGCCAGTGCGAGCGTGGCTTTTGTCACGTACCTACAATGTCTATTATAACTACTGTCCTTTTTTCTTCTAGTCTTCTTCTTCTTCAGCTCAGCTGATCGACGTTTCTTAAAACTGGAAGGTTTTATGTCAGTTTGCCTATCTTTAAGAACCATGCATGAAGGAAGGAAGGAAGGAAGGAAGGAAGGAAGGAAGGAAGGGAGGAAGGAAGGAAGGATTGGAGGAGGGAGGAAGGAAGGAAGGAAGGGAGGGAGGAAAGAAGGAAGGAAGGAAGGAAGGAAAGAAGGAAGGAAGGAATGGATGAAGGAAGGAAGAAAGAAAGAAGGAAAGAAAGAGAGAAAGAAAGAAAGAATGAATGAATGAATGAACGGACAAAAATGACAGAAAGAAAAAAAGAATAAAGGAAGGAAGGAGGGAAAGAAGAAAAATGAAGACTGAAGCACAAAGAGAGAAATAAGAGAGCAATCGAAAATAAAGTGATCAATAAAGCAATAAAGAAGACAATGTCAAAAAAGAAAGGGAGAAGGAAAGAAAGAAAGATAGAAAGAAAGAAAAACAGAAACGAAAGAAAGAAGAAAAAGAAAGAAAAACAGACAAAAACATAGAAAGAAAGAAAGAAAGACAGAAGCAAAGAAACAAGAAAAGAAACAAGAAAAGAAAGAACAAAAAAGAAAAAAAGAAAGAAAGAAAGAAAGAAAAGAAAGAAAGAAAGAAAGAAAGAGAAAGAAAGAACAGAAAGACAGACAGAAAGAAAGAAAGGTAGACAAAGAAAGAAAGTAA
>CM060316.1:61490949-61493449 GCA_030674155.1 Stramonita haemastoma
GGTGTGTTGATGTGCAATGTCAATCGCTCACATGGCACACAGATGCTTGGTTGGTTTTGCAAAGAGTAATCATTAGACTCATGCATACGGAACGTGAATGGACAAAGCGTGGAACCTTTGTGGAATCCTCCCTCGTGTCTTTTCCCTTTCAGCACTTTTGTTGTTCAATGTTCTTGTTGTGGAAGCTATTTATTTTTGTTTGTTTGCTTTGCTTGGTTGTTTGATGTGTGTGTGTGTGTGTGTGTGGCGCGCGCGCGCGCGCGCGCGCGCGTGTGTGTGTGTATATAAGTGTGTGTGCGCTCGCTCTCTCTCTCTCTCTCTCTCTCTCTCTCTCTCTCTCCTCTCTCTCTCTCTCTCTCTCTCTCTCTCTCTCTCTCTCTCTCTCTCTCTCTCTCTCTCTCTCTCTCTCTCTCTCTCTCTCTCTCTCTCTCTCTCTCTCTCTCTCTCTCTCTCTCTCTCTCTCTCTCTCTCTCTCTCTCTCTCTCTCTCTCTCTGCTTCTGACAGGACAAGATTGCTTTCGTAAAATAAACCACTATCAAACAAAACAAAAACAAAGGAAATGGGGAAAAAAGAAAAAGAAACAAAAATCTCAGCATCATACAGAAGCAAAAGGAAACCTCGTTTTGTTTAACTGAGTGTAAGGCGTTTGTGTGCATGGTTTTTAAGTTATGTGTAGACGAATTAAAAATGTCAAAACCTGAGTGAACGTGACCTGTAGTGCACATGAAATGTTTTTAACTAGCCCATTAGTAACAAACACAGTGCTAACTAAAGTATGACAGACAATTGACAAATTAATATTATATTCACCTTAGCAAACATCACTCGATTCCGAATCACAAAGGCCCAGTACAAATTGCAATCAGCACTCTCTCAAACAATACGCACACTCCAAAGGACATTAAGTTCACAGCGTCAAACGCACTCTTGAAGTCAACTTTAGTACGTTTAGCACTGAAAAAGTTAATGCCCTTTTGAGTGTGTGTACTCTTTAAGAGAGTACTTATGGCAAGTTGTACTATGCTCTTTTCCATGCTTTTAGTTCAATGACCGCATGATTAAGAGTTAAAAACACATATTCAGAATACTTTAAATATTCAAAATGAGTTAAAACAAATGTACCTGCTTAGTTCTTTAAAGTAATCCTTTTTCATCATAGTCTTAGTGTTTGGATATGGAAATGTCATCAGTGCGGTTTATAATAAATTCTGGAGTGATAGAGAATTTTTTTCTTTTTTGGTATGGTCATTGTTTGCTGATGATGTTGTAATGTTGTTTAGGAGAGAAAAGGGCTGACAAAATCAAATAGATATTTTGACAGCAAAGGCAGGCAGGCCATGTCTAACAGTCAGTTTAGATAGAGTTAGCACATAAATATTTTGTCAAAAAGTACTGAGGATTTTCAGAGGAAGAGATACCGTCAATGCATTAGAAAAAGACTTCTATATAAATGTAGCAGTTAGGCCCTATGAGCATTTAGGTAAAAGGTTCTTAATACACTAAATACTACATTCTGCACTAGATGCATTTTCCACAATGTGGGGGGAAAACTCGCTCTTGTAGAATCACCAAAGCAGCTAAACTGTATGAACTTTTTTTTTTAATGTTTGACTTACAAACCGTGCTCATATTTTCAGTGCTAAGGTTTTAAATGCTGAAGGGTTCAGCTTATGGTTATACTTCATGTGTTGCTGCCATGCTGTTTTGATCTGATTCAACCCTGTTTAAACCAAAGACTGAAAGCAAATTGACAAATGCAGAAAAAAAGCTGACCTATGCCGCGAATTTTTTTTGGCGAGAATTAAAAACAACAACCCTTTTATTATCTCATAGAAAGAGAAATTCAAGCGGGTACAAGCCATACATTAAAAATCGTAAACATGTAAACACAGTAATACCACGGGGGGAAAAACACAAGAAAGAAAAGAGATCGTCTTATTTCCTGTTGTTCTTTACAAAGATATACATTGATTCCTTGAACCATCAGCGCAACTACTGGCTCAAGTTACCAACTCCTAGAATCATGCTTTTAAATAAAAAAAAAAGTGAAACATAGTGGTCTAACGAACAAAACTGCCGAGGAAGTTAATCTTATCAAGTGAAGATATTTTGTCACAGTAAGAGTTATAAATAGTACTATGTAGATAATTTTTGGAGCTGGAAATGGAGAGTGCCTAATGCTGGATCATATAGTCCAAAAACTAATCTATTTTAACAACAAACATTCTAATGACATGAAAATTGATATACTGGGCTTTTTCTTCTATCAAAAATACTTTTTCTTCAGAATAAAAAGTATGTTTTTGTATGCATATAAATTATGACAAAATGACAAATGACAGATGCATGCACCAGCGGGGGAAAATATGTGCGTCTGCTTAGTGTGGTGGGGGGTGTGTGTGTGTGCGTGTGTCTGTCTGTCTGTGTCTGTGTGTGCATGCGTACGTGTGTGCGTGCGTGCGTGCGTTGGGCTCGTTTTCGTGCAAGCACCCAAGATAC
>CM060316.1:61495949-61503449 GCA_030674155.1 Stramonita haemastoma
CACTGATTAATAGATAGATAGATAGATAGATAGATAGATAGATAGATAGATAGATAGATAGATAGATAGATAGGTAGGTAGTGTAGGTAGTGCAGGCAGGGCAGGCAGGTTAGGTAGGCAAGGCAGGCAGGCAGGCAGGCAGGCAGGCAGAGATAGAGAGAGAATATATAGAAGAGATAGAGAGATAGAGAAGATAGAGAGAGAGATAGATAGATAGATAGTAGATAGATAGATAGATAGATAGATAGATAGATAGATAGATAGATAGATAGATAGATAGATAGATAGATAGATAGATAGATAGATAAATAGACGATAGATAGATAGATAAAATACATGAATTAATATATAGCGCTATATCTTGTATAAAACAAATCAAAGCGATAGAAAGATAGATAGAAGATAGATAGATAGATAGATAGATAGATAGATAGATAGATAGATAGATAGATAGATAGATAGATAGATAGATAGATAGATAGAAATAGATAGATAGATGAGTGGACAGAGAAATATAAAAGATAGATAAATAGAAAAAAAAGAAGTTAAACAGACACGGAGAGAGAGAGGGTGGGGAGGTAGAGAGAGAGAGGGCAAAAAAGGCAGAGAGAGAGAAAACGAAGAAGACGAAGAAGACGAAGAAGAATTTGAAGAAGAAGAAGAATTGGAAGAAGAAGAAGAATTTGAAGAAGAAGAAGAAGAAGAAAAAAGAAGAAGAAGAAGAAGAAGAAGAAGAAGAAGAAGAAGAAGAAGAAGAAGAAGAAGAGAGAAGAAAGAAGAAGAAGAAGAACAACAACAACAACAACGAACAACAACAACACCACAACAACAACACAACATTGAAGAGAAATTACGATTATTGTCAGATTAATCAGCGATGTAAGCAAGCATAAAATGATGTTTAAAACAATTATCAAATCATGCTGGAGAGAAATAAATGAATGAACAGGGATACTGCAGTGTTAATGTCTCTCACCTTTGGTTTCCCAACGCATCACCACCTAGCTGTAGTGTATTCTGCAAGTGCCATGACCTAGCAGGATAATGAAATCAGTTGCTGGAAGGGGGGGGGCAGGAGAGGCATGACAATAGCGCTAGCAGTGCCAGATTTCTACAGAAAACTTCATTCATTATTCAGGCATATTATGTACTCCTCGTGTCTCAAACACTGTTTGCTGGTTACGTAACTGAAGTAAACGTTTTCATCTTGGAAAATCAGGATAGAAATGGTTTCCACTTTTGTCTCTATTTTTCTGCGTTTCTTTTTCCTACCACTGTTTTAAGTTGATAAAAGTGCACTGCTGTTTTCGTTTTTTCCCCATGCATATTTATGTGTTGGCTTATATAACACAGTGTATTTGCTTAAATGTGTAAGGCAAAGGTGTCCCATAACTTATGTGGTCGTAGGGGAGCGAGGCGTCAGAGACCTCAGCTTCTCCAGGGGCCAGCCTATTGAGGGCATCGCCCATCTCCTCTCCCTCGCTGCTTGACCTTCCCTGACCCTCAAGAGGGCAGGTACCCATTTACATGGGTGAACTGGGGACTGTACTGAAATCAGGTTGCGGAAATGGTCACTGGATCCAACTGGTAACCACGTTCGATGCTGCTTGGGGAAAGCGAGTGTTCTAACAACTGAGCGATCCTGCCCCATGTGTGTTCGGCCTAAAAACCAGTTTTGTGTGGATTTGGCTTAAAGGGCTTCGATGAGTGAACTGACAGTTTACCTCAAAGTAATTATTCCAGTCACAATAGCTATTCATAACCCAACTGCCTATGTACCAGTCAAAACATATTCCTGACCCAAAATATCTATGATTCCACTCATATAATTATTTATAATCATATGCTCGTGATTCCAATCATTTTCTTTATAACCCCAAATCTTTATGATTCCAGTCTTTTTTTTCATATCCCAAAAGCGCTATGATTCTAGTCACAGCTATTCGTAACCACAAATCTCTAAAATTTCAGTCACATTATCGTAACCTAAGATTGTCTTTATCCGTTATCTAACCCTAAATCTCTATCATTCTAGTCACAATCATTTGTAGCCTGAACGCTCTATAATTCCAGTCATAATTATTTGTCATTCAAAAAGCTCAATAACTCTTCATTCACAATTCTTCATAACTCAAAATATCGATAATATCCAGTCAAAATTAGTTTGTCATCTCAAAAAGTCTATGATTCCAGTTACAATTATTCATAACCCCAAATCTCTATCATTCCAGTCACAATTATTTGTAACCCCAAATCTCTATAACTCCAGTCACAAGCACTCAAACTCAAAAACCTCCATAATTCCAGTCACAATAATTATTCGTAACCCAAAAGCTGTAATAACTCAGAGACTACCCATGAATTAACCAGCACACTGACATATTGCTATTGGCAGCAGACCTGATCAAATTCGTAGGGAGGTTGGGATGTCTTTTTTTCTCCCTGATCTGTAAATCTTTTCCACCTCTGCTATTTCGTTCGATGCCATCCGAGGTTAATGGTTGTCATGAGTTGACAGTCCCCTAATGCACTGGTCAGTTTTTTCTCCATAAGGATGTCTCCCATTTGGGGTGTATGTATGTGTCATTTGAGAAGGAGAGAGGAGGGGGGAGGGGTTGGGTGGAGATGGATGAGGGAGCAGGTTTGTTATGTGCTTGTGTAGTGTGTTAATGTCTGTCTGTCTGTCTGGTCTGCATGCATGTCTGTTTGTGTTTTGTGGTGTATAAGTGCGTTCCACTTGGTGTAACACACACACGCGCACATGCATGCATGCACACACACGCGCACGCGCATGCACACACACAAATACACACAATTATGTGAATACACCCTTTCTCTCTCTTTCTGTGTTGTGTTTGTGTGTGTGTGTGTGTCTGTGTGTGTGTGTGTGTGCTGTGTGGTCTGTCTGATCTGTCTGTCTGTCTGTCTCTGTCTGTCTGTCTGTCTGTCTGTCTGTCTCTGTCTCCTCTCTCTCTCCTCTCTCTCTCTCTCTCTCTCTCTCTCTCTCTCTCTCTCTCTCTCTCTCTCTCTCTCTCTCTCTCTCTCTCTCTCTCTCTCTCTCTCTCTCTCCTCTCTCTCTCTCTCTCTCTCCTCCTCCTCTCTACTCCCTATACTATCCCTTCAAGATGCTTCTTCTCCGTTAATTGTATTTGCCCATTTGCATCATCATATCTGTCCCAAAATGGACAAGGAACAGGGAAAAAGGCAGCAGCAGCAAAAAAAAAAAAAAAAAACCGCAACGAAATTCAAACCTCAGCTCTGATTGGTTTAGATACAGCATGTCTAGCCAATCAGCGAGCGTGTAATTGTGTGCCGGAGAGGAAGCCAGCTAAAGTAACATGGTTCCCAAGTTGGCAGAACCTGCCTCCTGCTTACACAGGTCAGGTTTCCTTCCTGGCTGTCCTGTTTCCTGTCTGTCTGTCTGTCTGTCTTTCTCTCTATTTTCTCTCTGTCTCTCTGTCTGTCTGTCCGTCTCTCACTCTGTCTGTCTATCTCTCAGTCTGTCTGTGCTGACATCAGCATGACCATGCGAGACAACACAAAAAACGTTTTTGCATGTGCACAAGGACTCATCGATTCACGCATGCTCACACACACACATGCGCGCATGCTCGTACACATATAAACACATACTTACACACCGCGCGCACGCGCGCACGCACGCATGCACGCACGCACCCACACCCACACACACGCACGCACGCACGCACACACACACACCACACACTGCCCACATACCATCTGGAGATTAGAACAAGTTTGGTTTGGACATAATTATATAGACACATACATACATGCATGCACCACCACACCACCCCACCCCCACACCCCACACCCCCCACACCCCCCACACACTACACTCCCCCTTTCTGCACGCGTACGTGTGCTGTGTACAAGCATGAAAACAGACTCGGTCCCAGGGGAAGACAGAAAGAGTGCCAGAGCTGACAGATTAGTGGAGAACCCCATTCATTATTCAGGCATGTACCCAGCACCTATCACCCACATACACTTTATGTGCTTGTTTGTTACCTAACAAACAGAGACAGGCTGTGTTTGCATAGCATGAGGTTAAGACTGATATTTCTCTCACATTGTCTCACTCTTTCATCAAATTCACATTCAAATTCAAACACTTTCATTATTTCACAAAATAGAGACATTCATGTGTGGGTTACAATTAACTGTACATGAAAAAAGGAAATAGGAAAAAACATTTCTGGCAAAGGAATAACATAGTACAGTGTAAAACCACTGCCTCGCACATATTACAAGACAATACCCTCAGCAATACCAAAAACCAGCACTTTATCGTCTAATTAAAAGAGGAATTCACATGGTCACAAGCCATATATATATATATAAGAGTAATAAACAGAATTATTTATCACAGAAAGTAACAATATTCAATCTTTAAAAAAAAAAAACAGATACACACACACGCACGTATGTATTTCATCTTTTCGTTTATCTCACAGCTTTTAAAAGAATATTTTCTGCTTTTTTGATTTGCTATGTAAGGGTACACTCTTTTCGTTTCTTATCTTTCTTTGTTGAAGTCGTTCAGGTATGGATGCACTTTCTCAGATGTTTCGCCAATGCATATATGAATGCCTAAGACGAGCTCTCTCGTATGTGTGTGTGTGTGAGTGATTATGTGATTGTGTGTTGTGTGATGTGTGTGTGTGTGTGTGTGTGTGTGTGTGTGTGTGTGTGTGTGTGTGTGTGTGTGTGTGTGTGTTTATGTGTGTGTTTGCGTGAGAGAGAGAGAGAGACAGACAGACAGACAGACAGACAGACAGACAGACAGACAATCAGAAAGCAAGTCCATAATTGTTGGCATTTGTACACGTTTTTGTCCTCGTACACAATCTGTGCAAGCATCTGTTCAGCTAAAACACACACACACCACACACACACACACACACACACACACACACACACACACACACACACACACACACACACACACACACACACACACACAGATAGCTATAAGTCATCTGAGATCATCAGAAAGAAGAAGAAGAAGATCATCATCGTCATCATCATCTTCATCATCATCGTCGTCGTCGTCGTCGTTGTCTCATCATCATCATCATCATCATCATCATCATCATCATCATCACATCATCATCATCACGGCCAGTGATTATTATCACAAATTATTCATAACCCGAGAGCCAAAGACCCAGGTCTGTTCCATCAAAGATTCAACGCACTGACATGTTTATGTTGTCAGCCGACAGTGATCAGGTTTACTCACCGAACTGTGTGTTTTGTTTATGTGTGTTGTGTTGTGTTGTATTGTATTGTATTGTATGTTTGTTTTATTGTATGTATTGTATTGTATTGTATTGTATTGTATTGTATTGTATTGTATTGATTTTATTGTATTGTATTGTGTATTGTTTGTATTGTGTTGTGTTGTTTGTATAGTATTGCATCTGATGTGTTGTATTATATGTGTTGTTTTGTGTTGTGTTGTATCGTATTGCATGTATTATATTGTATTGTATTGCATCGTATTGTGTTGTATTGTATTGCAATGTACTGTATTGTGTTGTGTTGTAATGTATCGTATTATATTGTATTGCGTTGCATTGCATTGTATTGTATTGTACTGGTATTGTGTTGCGTTGCATTGCATTATATTGTATTGTATTGTATTGCATTGCATTATATTGTATTGTATTGTATTGTACTGTATTGTATTGTATTGTATTGCATTGTATTGTATTATGTTGGGTCGTGCTGTATTGTACTGTATTGTCTGTGTGGTTGATCGGTGGTCTAGAGGTAACACGCCTACCTAGAAAGCGAAAAGTCCTGGTCGGAAGTGTGCGGTGGTTCAAATCCTGTTCGGGCTCAAAGCTTTCCCCCATCCATTAGACCATGATTGGTAGTCTGGGGTTAGTCTTTCGGATGAGACGTTAAACTGAGGTCCCGTGTGTTACACAAAATTACCCAGAGCAAGTAAAAGAACCCACTGGAACAAGGCAGTTGTCCCTGGCAAAATTCTGTAGAAAAACCGCCACTCCGATAGGAAAATAAATACAGATGCAGACAGGAAAAGAAAAGAAAACTGGGTGGCGCTGCTTTTGTGGCGTTGCGCTCTCCGGGCCCGAGGAGAGCATCCCAAATTACACGCAGAGAAATTGTCCGTGACTTATAGTGGTGTAACATTTTTTATCTACAGTCACAGTAGATTTCTCTGTGTAAAATTCTGGGATGTTCTCCCAATACCAGGGAGAGAGCATGCCACTTTGTTGAGTGGCGCCACTCTTTTTGTTTTGTTGCTCTTTTACATCTAGTCCCCATGTTATGCAGTTTTGTATATTATGTCATCCGTTCCCACCACCGGCACACAATGGCCTACTCCTCCAAAAAGCGGAACAGGTGTTAACATGTAGGCAAGATGTTGTGCATAAGTTTTATTAACACGAGACCTTGGTTCAGAGTAAGCAGAGCGGGGGGAGGGGAAGGGAGGGGAGAGAGAGAGAGAGAGAGACAGACAGACAGACAGACAGACAGACAGACAGACAGACAGAGACAGAGACACAGAGACACAGAGACACACACAGAGAGACACACAGAGACAGAGAGAGACAGAGAGAGACAGAGATTTGATTTTTTTTTTTAAATTATTCTTTGATATCGAGGATAACGGAATAAGCACTTTTGTGCTTTTTTACATCCAGTTCCCGTGTGTATGCAGTTTTGTAAGTGTCATCCGTTCCCACCGGCACACGATGGCCTACTCTTACGAAAAGCGGAACGGGATTTAACGTGTGAGAGAGAGACAGAAAGACAGAGAGAGAAAAACAGAGAGAGAGAGAAACAGAGAGAGAGAGAGAGAGAGAAGAGAGAGAGAGAGAGAGAGAGAGAGAGAGAGAGAGAGAGAGAGAGAGAGAGAGAGAGAGAGAGAGAGAGAGAGAGAGAGAGAGAGAGAGAAGGGAGGGGGGGGCGATTTGGGTTCAACCTCTCTTTGTAAATTCCCACAGCGATTTTGTAGGACGTCGTCTGAGGTTAGTGGATGTCAGAGTGTGACAGTCCCTTAATGCACTGCTCACTCTGTCCTAGCTTAGGCTGCCTGCCAATGCATGCGTGCGTGCGTGCGTACGTGTGTGTGTGTGCGTGTGTGTCAAGTCAAAGTCAAAGTCAAAGTCAAGTCAAACTTTTATTTCCAGATGGTACATTGAGTAAGCAGTACAATTGCTTTTTTTCATCAAGCCATCCATCTAAAAAATAAAATAAAATAAAAAATTTTTAAAAATTTTAAAAAGGAGAAAAAAATAGAGAAAGTCATATTTGAACAAGGAAAAACTTAAAGAAGATATGTGGTACAAATGAAAAGATTAAAAATGAACTTGAAAAATATTCACACCAAAAGAAGAAACTACATACACACACACACACACACACACACACACACACACACACACACACACACACACACACACACACACACACACACACATATATATATATATATATATT
>CM060316.1:61527102-61534602 GCA_030674155.1 Stramonita haemastoma
ATGTGGTGTTTGTGGCGGTTGTGGTGGTGGTTGTGGTGGTGGTTGTGGTGGTGGTTGTGGAAGTGGTGGTGATGGTGATGGTGGTTGTGGTAGTAGTGGTGGTGGTGGTGGTAGCATTGGTGATATTTGTAACGATAACGATGACGACGAAAATCATGATGATAGGAGTAGTTGGGGGTGATAATGACGACTGTCTAAAGAAGATGTGTGTGTGTGTGTGTGTGTGTGTGTGTGTTGTGTGTGTGTGTGTGTGTGGTGTGTGTGTGTGTGTGTGTGTGTGTGTGTTTGCGCGCGCGCACGCGCGCGTGTGTGTGTGTGTATCTTTACAGATTGTGGTGGGGATGAGTAGTGACTTTGCGAAAAAGACAGTTTTAAAAATAATTAATGATCATGAAACCTGTTGTGGATGGAAAAATAAATAACAGTGATTGTACAGACGTTTACAATGATGATGGTTAATAATTGTAATGCTGGTACTGTTGCTTTAACTGATGCTGCTGCTGCTGCTGCTATTGCCGATGAAGACGATGCTGCTGCTGCTGTTGCTGCTGCTGCTGCTGCTTATGACGAACACCCATAACAGACAAACATGGTAATGATTGTGAAGATCAAGCCTACAACGGTGACGATGATGATGAAGACAAAACAAACGATGACAAGGAAGAACATGGTAGTGATTGCCATGATGATCAAGACGACAATAACGACAACGATGACGACAACAACGACAACGACGACATCAACAACGACATCGACGACAACGATAATGACAAGACCAATAGTGACGAAAACACTGATGGTGATGATGACACTAACCACAGCGATAGTGGTGACTGCCGGGGAAAGTAGAAATCCACAGAGCTTGTGGCAGGAGAAATGATTGACACTGTGCCGATATCCAGGAAACCAGCAATCACACACACAGTCCTTCCAGCCCACAATAACATCACCCCACCCCCAAAAAACAAAAAAATCATGACAGCAACAACAACAACGACAACCTCAAACGACATCACCACCACCATGATGATAATGATGATGGCAACAATGATAATCATGACATGACAACTTGCCGGCCGGACATCCGTGACGAAGGTGATACTGAAGATAATGATGATAATGATAATTATGATAATGGTGATGATGATCATGATGAAAGTAATGCCTGGAGAATTATCACTGGTCAGTGTAGTTATCTACGACAAACCGTACACATAGTGAGAGTGGCGGAACGATCATGATTGTTTGGACATGTCTGTTGTCACTTCTATCACCAGTGTTGATGACGCAGACAAGAGATTATGAGATGGGGGGTGGGAGTGGGGGGTTTGAAAATGATAGTGGTGGTGATGCTGATAGTAGTGGTGGTGGTGGTGGTGGTGGTGGTGGTGGTGGTGGTGGTAGTGGTGGTGGTGGTGGTGGTGGTGGTGGCCGTGATGGTGGTGGTGGTGGTAAAGGTGGTAATGAGGATGGATGGAGGAAGTGACAAGAGTTGTGAAGGTTCCATTTGCAGTTTCTGCTGATGTTTGGAGTAGGAGGCATCCATTAATCTCGGAAGACTATGGAGTTGCGCGCTCTAGGCTTAAGAGTGCAACGGCTAGGGAAGTAAGTATGGAGGGCAAGCTGTTAGCCATGCAGCAAACCTCCAAGATGTTTTTCGTGCGTACAATTACATACAAGACTTCGGTTTCAAATCTCAATCAAAGGACTTTTTTTTTAAGGGGAGTGGAATCATTTCAGCAGGATTGTTAACTCAAGAGAGAAATCCACTCAAGTGGATATTTCTCCCCGAAGTCGGAACGTGGCAAGCAACCTTCAAATGAGACTCTAAACCGAGGTCCTGTGTGCGAACGCATGCAGAACATCTTACGCACACGTTAAAACATGTTTTGTTTTTCGGAAGAGAAGGCCATTGTGTGTAGGTAGGGACGGATGACAAAATTGATAAAAACTGCATACAAACAGGAACTGGATGTGAGAAAAGCACATATGAGTGCTTATTCCATTATTCTGAAAATAAAAGAATAATAAATTAAAGGGAAAAAACGATCGTAGACACAAAAATCTTACTGCACTGATGGTGAACTTTGAAGCTTCTAGCCGAGGATGAACAAAAACACGCAAACAACAAAAAAACCAACAACCCCCCCTTCACTTTAGATAGAGACTCACATGCAATATAACACTACAGTCCCCAAATCAAAATAAATCTCTACTGGGCGTAAATAAAATCACAAAACAAAATACAACAAAACAATACGTGAACCTTATTATCAGCAGCGATTACAACAATATAATCACAAAACAAACTACAACACAATATCTGAAAACATCATCAGCGATCACAGCAGCTACAACAACAACAGCAAGAACAACAACAACAACAGCAACAACAACAACAACAACAGCAATGAACAACAACATCAACAATAACAAAAACCTTACCCTACTGCAGCTTTTTTTCTACAATCTTCCATTTTGTGATGCTTAGTATCTATTTTTCCTTTACTTTCCCCATGACAAAATTAAAATTTTCTTGCTATTTTTTTTTTAAAGTAGCACGAACTCTTTTCAAGAAAAAAATCTATAAGTGTCTGAACTGTTCCGATTTCCTGTAGAGTTGATAAATAAATAAGCTGGAGAACTTACCAACAGGTCATTCAGACCGTATCATCTCCATGCGTCTGCCACTGGAGAACAAGCAGCACATCACTCTCTTCAGTGTGTATTCCCCGACTCTTCAAGCAGACCCTGCAGACAAGAACAAATTCTACTGTGACCTGCGCAGCCTGGTAAGAAAACACCCTGCAGACGACAAGGTCATTATCCTTGGGGATTTCAATGCTAGAGTTGGCCGAGATTCAGAAGCCTGGAAGGGAGTTCTGGGGAAACATGGAGTTGGGAATTGCAATGACAACGGGCGTCTCCTGCTAGAGTTCTGCACTGAACTGCAGTTAATCATCACTAACACAATCTTCCAGCAGAAGGACAGTCTAAAAACAACCTGGATGCATCCTCGGTCCAAACATTGGCACCTCATAGACTACGTCTTAGTGCGCCAGAAAGACCAAAGTGATGTCTTGCACACCAGAGTGATGCCCAGTGCAGAATGCCACACAGACCACCGCCTCGTGCGATGCAACCTCAGCCTTCACATCAAGCCAAAGTCAAAACGAGGAGGTCCCCCCAGAAAGAAACTCCAGGTTGGCAGCCTCAAGTCCGCTGAAGTGAAAGCTGTGCTGCAGTCCAACCTCCAGTCAAAGCTGGAAGTCGAGGACTGCCCCTCTGACCCCTGTCCAGAAACGCTCTGGACCCGCCTAAAAACTGCCATCCTGCAGACCTCTGCAGAGGTCTTGGGCTTTTCCACTAAGAAGAACAAGGACTGGTTCGACGAAAATGACCAAGAAATACAAGATCTGCTGGCGAAGAAGAGAAGTGCCCACCAGGCTCACCTTGCACAACCATCTTGTCCAGCAAAGAAAGCTGCCTTTCGTCTTACATGCAGCAACCTCCAGCGCCAGCTTAGAGTTATCCAAAACGAGTGGTGGATTAACCTCGCCCAGAAAACTCAGCTCTGCGCTGACACAGGTGACTACAGAGGCTTCTACGAAGCTTTGAAGGCAGTCTATGGACCCTCTCACCAAGTGTTGAGTCCTTTGCGCAGCACTGACGGCCAGGCACTCCTCACAGACAAGATGTCCATATTGAACCGCTGGGCTGAACACTTTCAAACCCTCTTCAGCGCTGATCGCACTGTTGATGACGCAGTGATCCAACAGATCCCACAGCAACCAGTGAAAGAAGAACTGGACGAAGCCCCAACCCTGGAAGAGGTAACTAAAGCCATAGAACAACTGAAGAGTGGGAAGGCTGCAGGCGTCGACGGTATTCCACCAGAATTATGGAAAAACGGGGGGCAAACACTGCACTGCAAGCTCCATGAATTTTTTGTCTGCTGCTGGGAGCAGGGAAAGTTACCACAAAACTTTCGTGATGCAATCATAATCACCCTTTACAAAAACAAAGGGGAAAAATCCGATTGCTCCAACTACAGGGGGATAACTCTTCTCTCCATCGCTGGCAAAATCCTTGCAAGAGTTCTCCTCAACAGACTAGTACCTGCTGTTGCAGAAACACCACCTCCCTGAGAGCCAGTGCGGCTTCAGAGCTAACAGGGGTACCACCGACATGGTCTTTGTGCTCAGACAACTTCAAGAAAAGTGCCGCGAACAGAACAAGGGACTGTACATCACCTTCGTTGATTTAACCAAGGCATTTGACACTGTGAGCAGGAAGGGCCTGTGGCAGATCATGGAGCGTCTTGGCTGTCCCCCAAAGTTTCTCAACATGGTGATCCAGCTACATGAAGACCAGCGTGGCCAGGTCAGAAACAGCAACGACCTCTCAGAGCCTTTCTCAATCACAAACGGGGTGAAGCAGGGCTGCGTTCTTGCACCAACCCTCTTCACTATCTTCTTCAGCATGATGCTTCAGCGGGCCACAGAAGATCTTGATGACGAAGACGGAGTTTTCATACGCTACCGCACAGATGGCAGCCTATTCAACCTGCGGCGTCTTCAGGCCCACACCAAAACCCTGGAGCAACAAATTCGAGAACTACTTTTTGCTGATGATGCTGCCCTTGTAGCCCACTCAGAAACCGCCCTGCAGCATGTAACATCCTGTTTTGCAGAGGCAGCCCAGCTCTTCGGACTCGAAGTCAGCCTGAAGAAGACAGAGGTTCTCTACCAGCCCGCACCTCAGGTAGCGTACCACCCACCTCACATTACAATTGGTGAGACAGAACTGAAGACAGTCCAGCAGTTTACCTACCTGGGATGCACAATCTCCTCTGACGCAAAGATTGATAAAGATGTAGACAACAGACTGGCAAAGGCAAACAGTGCTTTTGGCAGACTCTACCACCGTGTCTGGAAAAACAAACACCTGAAGAAAGACACCAAGATCAGTGTCTACAGAGCCGTGGTACTGACCACCCTCCTGTATGGCTCTGAGTCATGGGTCACATACAGACACCACCTGCGAATTCTGGAACGCTTCCACCAACGCTGTCTCCGCTCCATCCTCGACATCCACTGGAGCGACTTCACCACGAATGCTGAGGTGCTGGAGCAAGCAGGGATCACCAGCATTGAGGCCATGTTGCTGAAAACGCAGCTACGCTGGGCAGGGCATGTCTTTAGAATGGAGGACCATCGCCTACCGAAGATGGTTCTCTACGGTGAACTTTCCACCGGACACCGCTACAGAGGCGCACCAAAGAAGAGATTTAAAGACTCTCTGAAGAAATCTCTGTCAGCCTGTCTCATAGACCATAACCAGTGGTCAGTCCTTGCTGCTGACCGGCAGGCCTGGCGACACACTGTGCATCAGTCGGTCTCCTCCTTTGAGGACAATCGCAGAGCGGCCCTTGAGGAGAGGCGAATGAGGAGGAAGAACCGCGTCCCCTCTACATCAACCCCAGAATCGACTTTCCCCTGCAGCCGCTGCGGCCGGGTTTGTTTGTCACGCATTGGACTGAACAGCCACCAGCGAGCCTGCACCAGACGTGGACAGTGCCCTTAATCTTCGTTCGCGAAGCCAAGCCATGATGATGACCCCAAAATAATGTACCAATGTTTCAAGTCTTCTACTGTTTTCCGAAAAAGCAATGAATGAATACCCAAAATAATACACAGACTTCTCAAAACCTAAATACCGCCCTCCGTCCCCCTAAAAAAAATCATATACAGACTTCTTAAATCTTACATTTCTCTGAAAAATCCATAATATTTTTATACTACTTTATGTTACAGCAGATTTCTCTGCGTGAAATTTCTAGCGCGTCGCCACAAGTACACCGCCACCCATCATTTTTTTTCTTTTTCCTGTCTGCAACTTTATTTGTTTCCCTATCAGAGTGTTTTTTTTTTCCTACAAACTTTTGCCAGGGATTACCCCCTTGTTGCCATGGGTTCTTTTACGTGCGCTAAATAGTGATGTGTAACACACGAGAGCTCAATGTATCGCCTCATCCTAAAAGACTAGCACCCAGACCACCACTTTAGTTCTAATTCATGGATGGGGGAAACGTTTTAGGCCCAAAGAGGATTCAAACCACCGCACACTTTCGACACGGACTTTTCGCTTTCTAGGCAGACGCGTTACTTCTAGACCACAGTCCACTGTTGCGGAATGAATGAAATCTAAAAACAAAATATAAAATAATGATAATACACAGACTCCGGAAATCTTCCATTTCTTTCTGCAGAATCAAGGAATGCACCTCACGTCTTTGAAGGAATCAGTAGTTTATCCCAGATGACGAGGTTCATGACCTGGGATGAGAGACTGTCAACGGATGCCACGATCATCACACTAGCTTGTCATTAGCCACTTCAGAGAGAGAGAGAGAGTAAGAGAGAGGGAGAGAGAGGGAGGGGGGAGAGAGAGAGAGGGGGGGGAATAAACAGGAGAAAATAATATAATCCACAAGGAAGTGTTTGCGCAACAAAAGAATGTTAGTGTGGTTTCTTAGGCTAAAGCATGCCAGAGTTTTGTTTTCGAGAAATACACAAAACACAGAAACATACAGACAGACAAACCGACAGAAAAATAGACGGACAGACAATCCGACAGACAGATACAAATACACACACACACCCACACTCACGCACGCACGCACGCACACACACACACACACACACACACGCACGCACGCACGCACGCACGCACGCGCACACACACACACACACACACACAAACAAACACACACACTAACATATAGACACACATCCTTTGCTTTTTATTTTTAAAAATCTGCCATGTGCGCGTGAACTTTTCCTTCTATTGTTGTCTGTCATATAGAAAAAAGGCAGGAGAATGGACCAAGTATACAGAACATGGACAAGAAGGAGGCGACAGGACAAAAAGGAACAAGGCATAAAGCAGAGTGAGGTATAGAAAAGAGGGATATGTCTAGCACAGAATTTCTAAGTTTTGATTTTGATTTCAGATTGTATTAAAGTCCCAGCGGAGTAATCCGATTTAGGAACTATGGCAGCAAGTCATCCCACTTCGGCACCTTGGGCCACCCCCAAAAATAGCACAATAAATTATTCTGTAAAATAACGGGGCCAGGCCTGCGCAAACACAAGACTGCTGCACAAGCCTGATTTACACATACACAGAATTTCCAGAAGGTGGGGATGGTATTCATACTGACAGGCCCCCGGGTATCCCCTACGGGGAAGCTGCATATCCTAGATTCTTCCGGATTCCTTCAAGGAAAAGTGATTGGTGAAGTTCTCATGCTGACAAACGAAAAAATAAACATTTTGCTTTTTTATTTAAGCTGGAAGAATAGTAGCCACAATCAGGAAGAACAGCATCGTCTCAAGTCATTGATATTAAGTTTTTTGCCTTTTTTAGTGACGTAAACTGGTTTTTAAACAAAAAGGGATTTTATGTGTGTTTGTTTTTTTAATCTTGGGGTTAGTT
>CM060316.1:61547102-61552102 GCA_030674155.1 Stramonita haemastoma
TGGTGGTGGTGTGACAATAATGATCATCACAACGACAATGGTAATATCACAAAAATATGACGTGAAGGTGACAACAACAGATGTTGAGTTTTCTTCACAAACAGTGTTTCATGCATATCTTTAAATGTAAAGGTAAAGGTGTCCCATAACATGTGGTATAGGGAAGAGAGGCATCAGAGACCCCGTATTCTCCAGGGAGCAGCATATTGAGGGTGGCGTCTATATCATCTCCCTCTCTGCTTTACCTTTCTTAAACCCTAAATAGGCAGGTACCCATTTACAACTGGGTGAACATGGGGACAGTACTAAAGCCAAGGCTCGCAAACGGTCAGCCAGCCACGGTAAACCACGTTCGATGCTGCTTGACCTTGGCTGGGGGAAAGCGAGTGCTTTGACCACTGAGCTATTCCGTTACCACATCTTTACAGCATGGCAAAGATATACTGGACACTTAACTCAAACTTCATTACCGTATCAGCCGACTCTAGAAAACAGTGAGCACTCTGACATGCTAAGCTTGAGTAACAACACTTCTCTTCATTCTTTATCGAACAACCAGACAGCAACTATTGTAGTCTGTCATATGAGCGAAAATGCTTTGCGCTGCCGTTAAGCACCTAACAAGTCAGGCCCAGTGCATCTGACTTCGGCATGGGAGATATTTTTTTCTTTTAAATCTTTCTGGAATAAAATGCAGTAGAATGACCCAATAAGGCACAAAATAGACAAGGGGGAGATGACAGGAAGAAAAAGAAAGAAGCCAGAAGCAAAGAGAAGTATAGAAAAGAGGAAATTCCTGGCACAGAATTTCCAGAAGGCAGGGATGCTATGTATACTGACAGTTCCCAGGCAAACCCACAAAGGGTAGTTAACAACACTAAAACCATGGGGGATTGATCAAACTGCTAATGACCTTTTTGGGGGGAATGATGGCTCACCAGATCAAACAGGTGACATCGATTTCTCTCTCTCTAGCTTAGCCAGACCCCAAATGAACACTGTTTGGCCGGATATCATCATCAGAGGAGAAGGGGCTGGTTAGCAGGGAACTGGCGCTGAAGCCATTCTGTGGGATCTGCCAGACAAGATGTCTGAAGAGGAAGAACTAGGATGGCTGATGATGGGAGAGCTGCTAGAATAGCATTTTGCTATGTGCGTTAGTCCATCTTTTGCTTCTTCAAGTTTTTTTTTCTCCTCTCTTTTATTAACATGAAAAAAAGAATGAAGTGTCTGAAACATGCTTTAGAGGTGACAGACAAAATGGTCAAAGTATTTCGATATCGCGATGTATCTGTTTTTAGTTCATGATTCAATTCCGATATATATAATATATATTATATATATATATATATATATATATATATATATATATATATATATATATATATATATGATATGATATGATATGATATGATATGATAATATGATATGATATGATATTATATATATACCTCTACATACAAATGAATATCAAATTAGCTATACCGTTAAACCGAGCATCATCACAAATAAATTCACCAGCACATAAGAACCATTAATTTTACAATAGCAACATAAACAACAACAACAAACACACACCACACACACACCACACACAAAACACACACACACACACACACACACACACACACACACACACACACACACACACACACACACACACACACACACACACACACACACACACACACACCTTGACCTCTCCTATAAAAAGACCACGGGCCAAGCCAAACCACAACCCCCCCACCCCCCCCCCCCTTCTAACAAAACAGACAAGATAAAGCTCAACCCAGGGCAAACCCTGCAGCTTTATATTAAGCATGTGCCGAAGGACATGACCCAACAACGGATAAGAACAACAGTGGCAACCACTCTGGCAGGATCGGCATTATCAAGCTATTAATACCCCACCTTTTTTGAATTATTGCTCACCAGATCAGAATGGATATCGATTTTCTCCGCCTCTAACAAGCCAGAATACAAGACGGTATTATTGGAGACGAGATAACCTAGTGGTTAGAATATTGCGCTCATAATCTGACAACCCGAGTTCGTTTCCCGTTTAAGGGGATTTTTTCCCCTGGGATTAATAACATCAGTGCAGACTCCACTCTCCCCAAAAGTTCTTCGGATGAGACTAAAAAAACCGAGGCCCTGTGTGCGGACGCACGCAGAACATCTTGCGCACACATTAAATCCTGTTCCGCTATTCAAAATAGTAGGCAATTGTGGGACGGTGGGAACAGATGACAAAATTTACAAAACCACATACACAAGGGGGCTGGATGTAAAAAAGCACAAGAATACTTATATTATTATTCTCGAAAAAGAACGAGGACAAAATAAATAACATGAACAAAAAAAAATATGAATAGTATCAGCTCAAACTTTGAAAAAGAATGGGGCAGTAGTACTAGTAGAATAGTGGGATGGAAACCATTTTATAGGAGTGCCAGACACGATATCTAAAAAAAGAAAAAAAATACAATGATAGCCTCGAGGTCACAAAAAAGGAGGGTATATAGGGTTGTTAATAATACGAGTAGTTTCCATTTAGTCCTCTTTCGGTTCTGTGAGGGTGTTCTTTCTTTAGGATGGGCCTGTAACAGCTGGGTGGGAACGGAAGAGACAAGTTCAAAAGAGACGAAAATGGTGAAGAGTATTTTCAAGAGTGTGTATTTTCGTCTATGTTTTTTGGTGTTTTTTTTATTCTTCAGAGCTGTTCTCTTAGAAAGTTTTGTATGCATCCCAAGTTTTGATGAGTTAAGAAAAAGGAGAAAACGTAGTAGAAGAAGGAGGAAGAGGATGAAGAGGAGGAGAGAAGAGATGAAGAAGTAGAAGAACAATTGTGAAGAAGAATTGTGAAGAAGAGTTGTGAAGAAGAAGAAGTGTGAAGAAGAAGAATTCTGAAGATGAAGAATTGTGAAGAAGAAGAACTCTGAAGAATTCTGAAGAATTGTGAAGAAGAAGAAGAAGAAGAAGAAGAAGAAGAAGAAGAAGAAGAAGAAGAAGAAGAAGAAGAAAGAAGAAGAAGAAGAAGAAGAAGAAGAAGAAGAAGAACAACAACAACAACAACAGCAACAACAACAAAAACAATAACGACAACAACAACAAGAACACGAAGAACAAGAAGAACAGGAGAAAAATAGCTAAACCTACAGCTTGACATTAATCCGACAAAGAGACAGATACCCCCTAAAGGAAAGAGAAACAGGACAACAACACGTGGGCAGACGACCACCAGCCTGACCTGACCTGACCTGACCTGACCTGACCTGACCTGACCTGACCTGGGTCATGCTTACTCACGTTGTTGCTAAATCACTGTTTGCATGACTGCTCCCCATATCAAACTGGATATCGATTTTCTACCGCCTGACAGCAAATTAATAGTCTCAGTTCAAATTTGAGAGGAGCTACAGGCCAGGACTAACTCAATAGTCAGAGCCCCAACTCTTCCTACTCTAAAGCGTTGAGTGTGTTAGCTAGCTATATACAAATCTCAATCCTGTTGGGAAAAAAAATCTATTGTAAAACCAAGCCTCACACAGTATAGCTGCCACTCAAGACTGCTCGACTTGACAAAATCAGATGCTTACGTTCTTTGATGGATCGGTGGTCTAGAGGTAACGCGCCTGTCTAGAAAGCGAAAAGTCCGGGTCAAAGTGTGCGGTGGTTCGAATCCCGTTTGGGCCCTAAACTTTTCTTCCCCCATCCATTAGACCATGAGAGGTGGTTTGGGTGCTAGTCTTTCGGATGAGACGATAAACCGAGGTCCTTGGTGTTACACATATTTAGCGCAATTAAAAGAAACCACGGCAACAAGAGAGTTGTCCCTGGCAAAATTCTTTTAGAAAAAAGCCTCTCTGATAAGGAAAGAAATACAGTTGCAGACAGGAAAAAAAAAAATGGGTGGCGCTTCTCTTGTGGCGACGTACTCTCCTTAGGGGAGAGCAGCCTGAATTTCACGCAGAGAAATTTGCCGTGACTTATTGTGGTGTAACATGTAAATGTAACCACACAGCAAAGTATCATTGGTGAACCAACGCCACAAGAAACCCACCAAACTTTTTTGCTTAGCCAGTAAGTTGGTACTCGTACGTTTAGGAATAAACACACAAAACCAGCAGCAAAAAAACACAAAAAACAAAAACAAAACCAACCGACAACCACATCAGGAAAAAATAAAAGCAACTAACTCAACCAACGAGTCTCACCAGATCATGTTGCTGCTGAAGTGATCTCCTCTCTCATTACTCCTGACCAGATCCAATGTGTCATCGATTTTTTACCCCCCGCACCAGTCAGCAAATTAACAGTGTCAACTCAAATATGAGGGAAGGAGGTGGGAGGTGGGGGTGAGAAGAAGACGTCATTTCCAGGGAACGCTGGCCAGACAAGATGAGTGAAGCTATAACAGCGTAACGATGAGCCATGGGGGACTAGAGGAATTAACAGATACCCATTCACTTCTCCTGCCTGCCTTCTGCTCGCGCGCTTTGTGGCAGATTACTTCATGGAATGAATTCCATAGGGTATACTTCAATGGTGAGAAAAATGGTCAGAGTATATGATTCGGATATTCTGTTTGTGTGGTTGTCGGTTCTGTTCTTTTTTTAGTTTGTTTTTTTTGGAAGAGTAGGTCATTGTGTGGTAGTGGGAATGGGTGACAAGATTCACGAAACTGTATACACACGAGGACTGAATGTAAAAAAAAAGTTAATGAGTGTTTTTTTTCATTATCCTCGATATAAAAGAATAAATAACAAAAATAAATAGATAGAGAAAGAGATATCTGAATGAATAAATGAATAAATGAATAAAACATGGGGGCTGATTTTTCAGAAAAAAGACTTTAAAAAAATGATGGAATGTTTTTTTCTGAGTTTAGCTTCAAATATCATAAAAATGTACATGATAACAGTTATCTGTAAAAAGGTCGATAATATGACAATTTTTTTGAAAAATATCGATAATGATGGTGATAAGAATGATACTGG
>CM060316.1:61557102-61559602 GCA_030674155.1 Stramonita haemastoma
AGAAAGACATGCCGGATCGGTCGAGGCCCGGATCAACAACGACCGCGCTACCCACTGCAAGTCTCCAGGGTGGGAGTGACAAGTGTGCTACTGGGGCAGAACAAACCCTAAAGCTTCCAGATAAAAGGACAACCATTGGTACATGGAATGTAAGAACTCTGTACCAAACAGGAAGAGTACAGGAACTTACACATGAATTACAGAGGTATAAATGGGACATAGTAGGGCTTGCGGAAGTCAGATGGATTGGCTTTGGAGAAACAACCACGCAAGACGGCCACAAAATATAGTACAGCGGAGAAGAAAAACTACATCAACATGGAGTAGGCTTTATTGTCAGGAAAGAGATTGTGTCAAGCATCATCAGCTGCACACCAGTATCCAGCAGACTCATCTCAATCAGAGTTTCTGCAAAACCCAGAATCTCACCATCATCCAAGTGTATGCTCCAACATCTGACTACGATGACGATCAGATAGAAGAATTCTATGAAGAACTTGAAAACGTCATCTCCAAAACGCCCCAAAAAGACATCCTTATTGTGGAAGGCGACTGGAATGCTAAGGTGGGACCTGATGCCTATGACACCTGGGCAGGAACCACAGGACGATTTGGACTGGGAAAAACAAATGACAGAGGACAGCGGCTGCTGGAATTCGCAAAGAAGCACAAACTGACTTTGGCTAACACACTCCACCCTCACAAGCCATCCAGAACATCAACCTGGCACTCACCAAATGGTCTGATTCATAATCAAATTGATTACATTCTGTCACCCCAAAGATTCAAATCCAGCATAAACAAGGCAAACACAAGAACATTCCCAGGAGCTGACATTGGCAGTGACCACGACCTTGTACTTACCACCATCAGGCTGAAACTGAAAGCAAAACAACAGCCAAAAAGCCCACGCATAAGATTCGACCTGGAAAAACTGAAAGACCCAACAGTGGTTGAGATCTTCCAAGCCAACATTGGAGGAAAGTTCGCCGCACTCACAGCCATCGACAATGATGTGGACACATTGGCCAACAACATCAAAGAAGTGCTAACGACAGCAGCAGAAGAAACATTAGGAAGAAGCAGAACAAAGAAACAACCCTGGGTGACAAATGAGGTTCTTGACCTCTGCGACAAAAGAAGAGAACTTAAGAAACAAAAGTTCACAAGTCAAGAAGCTTACAAGAAGTACATGGATAGCCACAGAGAAGTGAGGAAAAAGATGAGAGAAGCCAAAGAAGCGTGGATAGAAGAACAATGCAACAACATTGAAGCTGGAATGACCAAGGGAAACAGCAAAACAGCTTACGACACTTTGAAAGCACTAACGAAAACCACACAGCCTAAAGCCTCTGTTATTGAAGACAAAGAAGGAAATCTTTTAACGGAAAACAATGCCATCCTCCAACGCTGGACAGAATACTGTGAGGGATTGTACAACTACCCACTACGCCCAGATACCAACATAGTTTCTGACAAACCCCCTGAACACCAAGATAAAGACCCACCAATACTAAGGTGTGAAGTAGATGCAGCTATTAGACAATTGAAGAAGGGGAAGTCCCCTGGAATCGATAACATCCCAGCTGAACTCATAAAAAATGGAGGGAATGAAACAGCAAGGCGATTCACAGAACTTTGTCAGAAGATCCACGACACCAAAGAATGGCCAAAAGAATGGACACAGTCTCTTGTAATACCCCTGCCAAAGAAAGGAAACCTCAAACAATGCCAGAACTACAGAACCATCAGTCTCATAAGTCATCCTAGCAAGATCATGCTGCAGGTAGTCCTCAACAGACTGAAAAACCAAGCGGAAAAACTCCTGGCAGAAGAACAAGCGGGCTTTAGACCAAAACGCAGCACAATGGAACAAATTTTCAATCTGAGAATTCTGATAGAGAAGCATCTCCAACACCAAAAAGACTTGTACCACAATTTCATAGACTTCAAAAAGGCCTTTGACAGGGTATGGCATGACGGCCTCTGGCAAGTACTCAGGCACTTCAACATTGACAGCTGTCTAATTGAAGTCATCAAAGCTCTGTACGAGAACGCAGAAAGTGCAGTTTTTATGAATAATCACGTGGGCGAGTTCTTCAAGACCACGGTTGGGGTTCGCCAGGGCTGCCTTCTCTCACCTGTACTCTTCAACCTCTTCCTCGAAAACATCATGACAGAGACACTGCAAAACCACCACACTTCCATCTCCATTGGTGGAAGACCCCTTTGCAACCTCAGATTTGCAGATGACATTGACCTCATGGGCAGCAGCAAACAAGAACTGCAAATCCTCACAGACAATTTAACAGATCGAGCGAGCGCATACGGCATGGAGGTCAGTACAGAGAAATCAAAGATCATGGTCAACAGCGCGAGTAATGACATCACGGAAATAAAGATGAATGGAGAAACACTAGAAGAGGTGAGCCAATTCAAATACTTAGGCTCCATCCTAACAAAAGATGGCACATCAAACAATGAAGTGAAAGCTCGCATT
>CM060316.1:61562102-61564602 GCA_030674155.1 Stramonita haemastoma
CTCTCTCTCTCTCTCTCTCTCCTCTCTCTCTCTCTCTCTCTCTCTCTCTTCTCTCTCTCTCTCCTCTCTCTCTCTCTCTCTCTCTCTCTCTCTCTCTCTCTCTCTCTCTCCTTGCACCTTTCTCTTTTCTTTTTATTCATATACTTGTGCGAGGCGTGGGGTGTGTGTGTGTGTGTGTGGGGAGGGGGGGTAGAGGAAAAGAGGGGCAGAGTCATTTTCACTTCCTTCCCCATTCTCTCAATCACATCACACTGTATTGATTTCAGTGTGTAGCAGATAAGTGACAACTATTCCTTTCTGCTGCAGAAAAAGCTGCCTGTTGCAAGACTGGTTTGTTTGTTTTTTTCACTTATCTTTGCCGTTCTTTTGTCTTACTTTCTTTGTTATTTTTTGCATTTTTATTCTTTATTTCTTTTTTTCTTTTCTTTGTTTTCTTTTTTTCCCTTTGTTTTCTTTCTTTCTTTGTTTTGTTTTTGTTTTCTTTCTTTGGTGTTTATTTTCTTTCTTTTTCCCTTGTTTCGTTATTTTCTTTGTTTTTTTCTTTCTTTGTTTCTTTCCTTGGTTCTTTGTTTCTTTTTTTCCTTCTTTTCTTTCTTTCTTTTCTTTTCTTTTCTTTTCTTTCTTTCATTTCTTTCTTTCTTTTCTTTCTTTCTTTTCTTTGGTGTCTTTCTTTCATTTCTTTCTTTCTTTTATTTCATATCATTCTTTTGTGTGTTTTTTTTTATTTTATTTTCTTTCTGTCTGTCTGTCTTTGTTTGTTTTCTTTCTTTCATGTTTCTGTGTGTCTGTCTACTTTTTTTTTTATCTGGCTTTTTTCTTTTTTATTTGTTTTGTTTTTTTTGTGTCCTTCCTTCTTTCTTCTTTCTTTCTTTTCTTTCTTTCTTTCTTTCTTTCTTTCTTTCTTTCTTTCTTTCTTTCTTTCTTTCTTTCTTTCTTTCTTTCTTTTCTTTCTTTCTTTTCTTTTCTGTCTGTCTGTCTGTCTATCTATCTATCTATCTATTTTCCTTTCTGTCTGTCTGTATGTTTGTCTGTATGTATGTCTTTGTGTCTCTTCTTTCTTTTTTTCCCTTTCTTTTATTTTCTCTTCTGTATTTCTGTCTTTCTTTATTTCTTTTCTTTCTTTTTTCTTTCTCTCATGTTCCTTTCTTCTATGTGTGTTTGTTTGTTTGTTTGTTTGTTTGTTCTCTCTCTCTCTCTCTCTCTCTCTCTCTCTCTCTCTCTCTCTCTCTCTCTCTCTCTCTCTCTCCTCTCTCTCTCTCTCTCTCCTTTCTTTTAAAAGGCTTGTTTTTAGTGATGTCTGTTATGATTTCCCAACCTGACCCGTGTTAGTGATGCTGTAAGTGTCCTTGTTTTATGGTTCTCTTCTTGGTCTTTTGATTTCTTTTACTTTCTTTTATACAGATGTCTCTAAAACTTGTTATGACTTTTTTTTTTTTTTTTTTTTTTTTGGGGGGGGGCTTTCTTTTCATGTGCTCATGTTACTGTAGCTTTTCTCTCTGCTGTGGTCTATCTTTTCGTCTGTGTGGATGTGTAGATGTGTGTGTGGATGTGTGTGTATGTGTGTTGTGTGTGTGTGTGTGTGTGTGTGTGTGTGTGTGTGTGTGTGTGTGTGTCTTTCTCTCTCTGTGTCTCTGTCTCTGTCTCTGTCTCTCTCTCTCCATACACACACACAGATATATATATATATATATATATATATATATATATATATATAATATATATATATGTATGTATGTATGTATGTATATATATACAGATATTATCAATAATCATATGCATATATGCATATATATACATTATTAATGTATATGTATGTGCGTTTATACATACATATAATTATACATGTACATATATGTGTATATACATATATATAATCTGTCTCTCCATCTCTCTGGCTCACGGTCTCCCTCCATCCCCCACACCCCCACCCCCCTAACACACACACACACACACACATCCCTGACTAGCCCCCACCGTGTCTGTTGGGGTCTGTCAGTCCGGCGACTGTCCGATAATTGACCCTTTCTCCCCTGTCTGGCTGGTCACTCAACTGCCCTCCATACTTACCTCCCTTCTCACTCTCTCCCCCCAACCTCTCTGTGTCTCTGTCTCTTTCTGTCTCTATCTCTGTTTCTCTGTCTCTCTCCCTTCTCTCTTTGTCTCTGTCTGTCTTTCTGTCTGTCTGTCTGTCTCTCCCTTTCTCCTCTCTCTGTCGCCTTCTCTGTATATCTCTCTTTATGTCTCTGTCTCTCTCGTTCTATCTCTGTCTCACTGTCTCTCTCTCTCCTTCCCTCCCTCTCCCTCTTTCTCTCTCCCTATCTTTCACTTTTTCTCTTCCTCTCTGTCTGTATGTATGTATGTCTGTCTCTCTCTCACTCTCTCTCTCTCCCTCGCGCGCTCTCTCTCTATATATATCTGTCTCTCTCTCTCTTCCTCTCTATCTCCCTCCCTCTCTCTCTCTCTTTCTCTCTCTTCTTCTTCCTTGCCCTCCTCTTGTCAA
>CM060316.1:61577102-61582102 GCA_030674155.1 Stramonita haemastoma
AACAAAAGTAAAAGCTGTATAAACAAAACGCTGATATGTAATAATCATTTGGCTTTCTGGTAAAACAGCCAGAGGCTTTGCACAGTGGTTTGATAATTTCCTGCTGTAGTGCCTCTGATGACAGACATGGAAGCTTTGTGCTCTTCCCTTTAAACGGTTTCTGGGAAAACCTCCAAAATGTGGATTCCTCTTACTAACACTTGAATTGAAAAGATGAAATAAAAATACTTAATGACTGAATGATCTTATCCACACAGTTCTATGTCAAACCCTTGTGTTGTTTTGTTATGCTGTCGTTGTTTTTAAGTTTTTTTGTTTGTCTTTTTATTTTGCTCCGTACTTCCTTTAGACACTGCTTGTGGTTTATGAATATTCATGAGAGTCATAATTAGGGGAAAAAAAACCCACCTTCGTTCCTTAAACTGAGAGTGCACATACTGTCAAACGCTGAGGAACAGCACTTTACGCTGAGAACGCTTAGCCAAATTAACTATAAACATACGAGACGACACTGAAGACTGACACGCAGAACCGATGATGCCATAGTCGAAGTTAACATCACTCGCTTCATACAATTAGCATGTTTGACACAATTGACCCGCCAACATTAACTGCTTGATTCAATTGGCGTGTTAACCTTAACTTCTTGATGCAACGGGCATGTTAACCTTAACTTCTTGATGCAGCTGGCATGTTAACAGCAAACCGCTTGACAGTAGTGGTAGGCTAGGCACCCGTCAGTCTCGGAAGACTATGGAGTTGTGCTCTAGTGTTTAGAACGCAAAACTTGGGTAGGTAGGTATGGAGGGCAAGCTGTTACCCATGCAGCAGACGCCCCCTCTCCACGCCACTGGAATGGTTCATTGGAAAGGCAGTCGCCGATACGAATGGTTCCAGTACCGTCGCAGGAGCCGCCAGAACGTTGCCATATACAGCCCCGAACTGCCCTGGGGGCTCCAACTCCCCGATTTTTCTCAGGGATGGTGTCTAAATACGACACCTGTGTGCATGCTGTTTTTTTTTTATTATAATTTTGTCATCCGCTCCTACCGGCACACAATGGCCTCTCTATCTCTCTCTCGCTTGACATAATTGGCATGTTAAAAACATTAAACATTTGACAAACTATACCAAGCAAATAATGGTTTTCTTGTGCTTCATCCATATGTATGACCAAATTTTATCCGAATCAGTTTCAAAACAAAGGGTAAAACGACACCGTTTTAACATGCTGAATAGATTCAAGTTATCAACTACAGAAAAAAAAAGTAATTTGACGCAGAACTAACAACATTGCAACAAAAATATACCCTTAGGCTTGTTAATTCTGACGTAAAATGACACACAGATGTGGTGTTTGCCTCTTATGTATGCACAGACGAAACAAACTTTTCTTTCTGTGCATATTGGGGTTGTCTTTTTCAATTATTCCGCTTCCTTCTTCCCATTTTCCTTCATACAGGGTCAATATTATTTTATTATATTATATATATATATATATATATATATATTATATTATATATATACATATACATATACATATTCATAAACATATATAATATATAATATAGATATATAATATATAATATATAATGTGTGTGACACACACACAAAAACACACACACACACACATACAGACAGACAGAGACAGACAGACAGAGATAGAGACACAGAGAGAGACACAGAGAGAGAGAGAGACAGACAGACAGACAGACAGACAGATGGAGACAGACAGACCGACAGACCAGAGAGATACACAGACAGAGAGACTTTAGACAGACACTTACACATGTTACTTTACCAGACTAATGAGACAAGGGAGCTGAAGGGCTTTTTACTGTTCAGACCTGAGGTTTACACACACACACACACAACCACAACACACACACACCACACACACACACCCCACACACACACACACACAACACAACACACACACCACACACACACACACACACATGGTTCCACACCATTTGTCCTGTGATGTGCAGCGGTTGTGACATGACAATGCATATGTAGATATGCAAGTGCCTGCTGTTTGTCTGTCTATCTATCTGTCTGTCTGTCTGTCTGTCTATCTGTCTGCCTGTATGCATGTATGTATGTATGTATGTATGTATGTATGTATGTATGTATGTATGTATGTATGTATGTATGTATGATGTATGTATGTATGTGTGCCTGTTTGTATGTATGTCTCTTGTCTGTCTTTCCGTCCGTCCGTCTGTCTGTTTGTCTGCTCCCCATCTCTCTCTCTCTCTGTCTCTGTCTCTGTCTCTCTCTCTCTGTCTCTGTCTCTCTCTCTCATACTGGACGTGTACACGTAGAAAATCTTGCACACACAGGTTAAATCCTGTTCCACTTCTCAAAAGAGTAGGTCGTGGTGTGCCGTTGAAAAAATTGTCAAAGTTTACAAAACTGCGTACACATGGGACTGGATGGTAAAGAAGCACATTAGTGGTTAAGATATTTCATTGTCCTCGAAATAAAAGGGAAATTCAAGAATAAACACAAAAAATAAATATGTGTGAGTGCAAGTGCGTGCGTGGCGCGCATATATTATATATATATTATATATATATATTATATATATATATATATATATTATATATATATGTCGCTCCACCACGAAATGATTCGCTTAGCACATTATCCAATTTTGCGCTAGGAGCCATTAAAGGCAGGTGGGGTCAAGTTGTCAATTTTGAGATTTTGATTGATTATTAAACTATATCCGTGTATCTACCTAATAATGAAATCAAGGCATACGTTTTTCCTTTTGCTTTTAAATGCGTTTTTGAAATACCAAAGCCCTCATTCTGACAATCTGTTACGAAAGTAGACTTGCCCGTTTCTCATTTTTTCACATCCTGCAGTCTATCATTTCAATTTGTAATAACTTTGCACAGAGTTGTCCGATTTTCAAACCTGTTTTGTTGCATTGAATAGCCTTTTTATTGCAGATTAATAACTTGTCAGTAACTAAAAATTGACCTCTGGTGCAATGCGACTCCTTATGTGGTGGAGCGTCACATATATATAATATAATTAAATAATATATATATAATATATATAATATATATATATATATATATATATATATATATATATATATATATATATATATATATATATATATATAGTATAATGCACTTTCAGTTGCATATGTCGGTTAATGCAGATGTACTTACGTAACCTCTTCGTGTATCTTCGACTCTTATGTGCGTGTAGAAACTATACATACATGCCCCTCTCTCTCCATAATGTTTTGTGTTCTCGTCCTTTGACGCGACAAGCTGAAATTTGCCCTATTGAAAGCACGATACAGATGAATTCGCTTTACATATTCCTGGCACGAAGGCACGAACGACAGGCCATACGCCGGACATGACGTCAGAGCAAACGGAAGTTGGAGTAAAGATGGGGGCAGGGGGGGGGGAGGGGGGAGGATGTGAGCCATGAAAAAAGAAGAAAAATGCTGTCGTAAACAAGTTTTCGACCTAGAGAGAGAGAGAGAGAGAGAGAGAGAGAGAGAGAGAGAGAGAGAGAGAGAGAGAGAGAGAGAGGGGAGAGAGAGAGAGAGAGAGAGAGAGATAGGGAGAGGGAGAAAGAGGGAGGGAGAGAGAGGGAGGGAGTGAGAGAGAGTGAGAGACAGACAGACAGACAGACAGAAAAATAGACAGACAGAGACAGAGAGAGACAGACACAAAAAGACAAAGACAGAGAGACTTCAGACTTTTACTGTAAATGTGCCATACGCATCAATATAAAAGAATGGTTGGCAAAAAGTGTGGGCATATGACATAAGTTTAATATACGTATTTCCATCAGCAAATATGTATGTGAAATTCTGTGATAGCAATAATGCAATAATAAAACAAGAATGTTACATTAGAGAGAGAATACGTGTGTGTTTGTGTGTGTGTGTGTGTGCGCGCGCGCGCGCGTGTGTGTGTAGGGTTTGTGTGTGTGAGTGTGTGTGTGTAGAAATAGGGGATGGGGTGATGGGGAGGGTGTCCAAGTGTGGAACTTGGAGGAAGAAGAGGAGGTTTGTGGCTGGACAGGAGTAGGGAGTAGGGTTTATATTAAGGTGTAAGGGATGATGCTTCAGCGGGCCACAGAAGATCTTGATGACGAAGACGGAGTTTTCATACGCTACCGCACAGATGGCAGCCTATTCAACCTGCGGCGTCTTCAGGCCCACACCAAAATCCTGGAGCAACAAATTCGAGAGCTACTTTTTGCTGATGATGCTGCCCTTGTAGCCCACACAGAAACCGCCCTGCAGCATGTAACATCCTGTTTTGCAGAGGCAGCCCAGCTCTTCGGACTCGAAGTCAGCCTGAAGAAGACAGAGGTTCTCTACCAGCCCGCACCTCAGGTAGCGTACCACCCACCTCACATTACAATTGGTGAGACAGAACTGAAGACAGTCCAGCAGTTTACCTACCTGGGATGCACAATCTCCTCTGACGCAAAGATTGATAAAGATGTAGACAACAGACTGGCAAAGGCAAACAGTGCTTTTGGCAGACTCTACCACCGTGTCTGGAAAAACAAACACCTGAAGAAAGACACCAAGATCAGTGTCTACAGAGCCGTGGTACTGACCACCCTCCTGTACGGCTCTGAGTCATGGGTCACATACAGATACCACCTGCGAATTCTGGAACGCTTCCACCAACGCTGTCTCCGCTCCATCCTCGACATCCACTGGGGCGACTTCACCACGAATGCTGAGGTGCTGGAGCAAGCAGGGATCACCAGCATTGAGGCCATGTTGCTGAAAACGCAGCTACGCTGGGCAGGGCATGTCTCTAGAATGGAGGACCATCGCCTACCGAAGATGGTTCTCTACGGTGAACTTTCCACCGGACACCGCTACAGAGGCGCACCAAAGAAGAGATTTAAAGACTCTCTGAAGAAATCTCTGTCAGCCTGCCTCATAGACCATAACCAGTGGTCAGTCCTTGCTGCTGACCGGCAGGCCTGGCGACACA
>CM060316.1:61584602-61594602 GCA_030674155.1 Stramonita haemastoma
GAATGGTGATGACGTCGACGATGACGTCAATGACGACAATGATGAGGGTGATGACAAAGAAGAAGAAGATGAAGAGAGAAGAAGAAGAAGAAGAGAAGAAGAAGAAGAAGAAGAATTTGTACTGTTGTACTCTATTGACAGAAACGTATTCTGGAGAAGAAAGAATCTTTTAATGTATTCTTGAGTGAGTGAATGTTGAAAGAGGAAAAAAAGTACCTTACTGATTTTAAAATTATTAACCAGAGAGAGAGAGAGAGAGAGAGAGAGAGAGAGAGAGAGAGAGAGAGAGAGAGAGAGAGAGAGAGAGAGAGAGAGAGAGAGAAAGAGACAGAGAGAGAGCTATCCATCCAGCCAGCCAGCTAAAGTGACAGACATACAGACAGACAGACAGACCAGACGGGACAGACAGACAGAGATTAATGGTAGCTTGCATTATGTATGGCATTGAAAGTGCATTTACATTTTGTTGCTTTCTATCTCGCTCTTTCTAAAGTGCACCAGGGGACATAAGGTAAACACGATTGAACATTCTGAAGGGATTTCTTTTGCATAAAAAGAATCTTTTAGGCTCTAAGATGAATGATATCTTTTTTTCCCTTTTACATGTCTTTTTATTGCTTGTGTTGTTGTTTTTTCTATACCCAAACAACAATATTTCAATTTTTTCTTTCTTTCTTCCTTTCTTCCTTCCTTCCTTTTTGTGAAAGGTTTTGCTGTTCATTTTAAAAAGACAAAAATTTCTTTCTTGATTTCCTTTCTCCTTTTTTGTTGTTGTTGTTGTCTTTCTTTGTCTGTTTTAGCGTTTGCTTTTTGTCTCTTTTTGTTCTGTTCGTTGTTCTTGCCTTTTTCTTATAGATATTGCCCTCTTTCTTTCTTTGTTTACTTTCGTTTTCTCACCGCATCCACTTTTCTCCTGTCTTCCCTACATTTCATTTTCTTGTATTTCTTGCATACCATTTTCTGAAACAAAAATTTCTCTGTGTAAAATTTGAGCTGCTTTTTCCTTTCAGAGAGTGTTGCCACAAGAGCAACGCTGCACTTTATTATTATTATTATTATTATTTTAATTCCTGTTTGCTGTGCATCTGTTGCAGAATTATAGAAACAAAGTGATAAAAATCATTCAGAAACAACCACCACAGCAGAAACACACAGCAGCAGAGAGAGTAGACAGAAATACAGAGAGAAAGAGAGAGGGATGGAGAAGAGAGACGGACACACAGAGACAGAGAAAGAGAGAGACACAGAGACAGACAGACAGAGAGACAGACAGACAGTCAGACGGATGGACAGAACCAGATTCACAGAAACAGAAAAACAAACAAACAATAAAAGATGAAAAACAAAGGCAGAAACAGACAGAAAAAAAATCATAAGTGAAATAAAACATTACAAACAAACAGGGAACCAGAGAATCTGACAAAACAGATGTGTTGTGCGCGCGCATGTGTGTGTGTATGCGTGCGTGCGTGCGTGGTGCGTGTGTGTGTGTGTGTGTGTGTGTGTGTGTGTGTGTGTGTGTGTGTGTGTGTGTGTGTGTGTGTGTGTGTGTGTAAAAGTGATGTTCCCTCCAGCAGCCGTGTAATAGATAGCAATATCAGCTACAGGCAACAATTAATGATACACTTCACATCAGTGCTGGTCTCTGACACACAGGCAGGGAAGATAGATAGACAGACACACAGACAAACGGACAGACAAATAGACAGACAGACAGACAGACATACAGAGATATAGACTCACATCGCGCTTGTGCAGCATGCATGCGTGCATAACCACGGACATACACACAATACACTACACACGCGTACACAGCACACAGCTCATCACACACACACACACACACACAACACACACACACACACACACACACAACACAACACACACACACACACACACACACACACACACACACACACACACATTGTCTGGTATCACTGAGAGTGAACGGATGTAAAATCAAACACAGCAACATCACAAACTTCTCTTCTGTCTTCTTCTGTCTGTCCTGTCTTCTCCCTCTGTCTTCTGTCTGTCTTCTGTCTCTCTCTGTCTCTCTGTCTGTCTGTCTGTCTGTCTGTCTGTCTGTCTGTCTGTCTCTCTCTCTCTCTCTTTCTTCTTTTTCTGTCTGTCTGTCTGTCTGTCTGTCTGTCTGTGTCTCTGTCTGTCTGTCTTGTCTGTCTGTCTGTCTGTCTCTCTTCTTCTCTTGTCTCTCTGTCTCTCTCTTCTCTCTTTTCTCTTCTCTCTCTCTCTTTTTCCCTTCTTCTCTTCTTCTGCTCTCGTCTTCTCTCTCTCTCTCTCCTCTCACACTCCCCATCTCACCTCTCCTCATCATCACACCACTCCACCACACACACACACACACACACACCTCTTCTTTTTTTTACCTATGGTCCCAAGCCCCCAAAGGACAGGTCATCTGACAACAGGTCTGTCTGTGGTTTGTGATGTTTGATTTCTCTGACACTATCAATACCATTCCCCCCCCCCCTCCCCACATTTTTTTGTTTTTACCTTGTTTTGCATTTCTCTCTAGATCCTTCTGTCAGCTGATAAAACTGTGAGGTTTACTTTCCGCACTTTTGTTTTTTCATTTCTTCTGATGTAAAAATGGAAAACGCACAAGGTCACAGACACAGATACAGACTGGCTAACAGACAGGTGCATACGTGCAGAAGCACGCATTCACACACGCTTAGACACATACACACATAATTATACGCATGCTTGTTGGCTGGCTTGCTCACTCACACACACACACACACACACACACACACACACACACACACACACACACACACACACACACACACACACACACACACACACGCGGCGCGCGCAGAACATCTTACACATGTATTAAAACACATTCTGCTTTTTGAAAGAGTATGCCATTGTGTGCCAGTGGGAATGGATACAAAATTTACACAACTGTATGTAAGTATGTATGTATGTATGTATGTATGTATGTATGTATGTATGTATGTATGTATGTATGTATGTATGTATGTATGTATGTATGTATGTATGTATGTATGTATGTATGTATTTGTATGCATGCATGCATGCATGCATGCATGCATGCATGCATGCACTGTATGTATGTATGTATGTTATGTATGTATATGTATGTATGTATGTCAATCAATCAATCAATCAATCAATCAATCAAATTTTATTCCAGATGGTACATTGATAAGCAGCGACTCCTTTTTCCACAACATGTATAGTATGTATGTAGATTATGTATGTATGTATGTATGAAGTATTATGTATTTATGTATGTATGTATGTAGTAGTATATATTATGATGTATGTAGTATGTATGTATGTATTATGCAATAGTATGTATGTATGTATGTATGTATGTATGTATGTATGTAGTATGTATGTATGTATGTTATGTATGTATGTATGTATGTATGTATAAATTCATAACACTTTTGCTCATGGCAAATGTCTCTGCATTAAATTTGGGCTGCTCTCTCCAGTAAGAGCACATTGCCAAAAAAGCACTGCCACCCATTATATTTTTGTTCTTTTCCTTTCTGCATGTGTATTTGCTCCCCTATCATAGTAGCTTTTGAGTACAGGATTTTGCCCAGGGACAACTCATTTGTTGGCAAGAATTCTGTACAAAGTCACCTATGACAGATCTCATATGAATGAACCTGACCTAAATCCAAATCAACTTTTTAGAAAATTGTTCTAGGCCTTCAATTTCCAGAGCCATATTGCTTCAGGCGATAGCTTCACGTGTTCCATTTTTGTCAAATATTTCACAGGAAGGCGGGGAGACACACAGTGTGCAAGGGGGAGGACAATAGACAAAAATGAAAACGGACAGACTGTCTTAGCCAAAGCAAATTACTGGGCCGTTTTGGGGTGGGGGTTTTCTTTTTGCCCACTGGGTGATTCAGAAAATCAGTAGGTTTCCCATCTCTCTTTAGCCCACACAAGAGACAGAGAGCTAGAGCCAGAACCAAAGCCAGAGCTAGAGCCAGCAAGCGAGAGAGAGAGAGAGAGAGAGAGAGAGAGAGAGAGAGAGAGAGAGAGAGAGAGAGAGAGAGAGAGAGAGAGAGAGAGAGAGACAGACAGACAGACAGACAGACAGACAGACAGACAGACAGACAGACAGACAGACAGAGACAGAGACAGAGACAGAGAGACAGAGAGACAGAGAGACAGGGAGAGACAGAGAGAGACAGAGACAGAGACAGAGAGGGAGAGACAGACAGACAGACTGACAGACAGACAGACAGACGACAGACAGAGACAGGGAGATAGAGAGGTAGGCTGACAGAGAAGGTAAATAGAAAAAAAACTCAAGAAGGAAGGTTGAAAAAAGTGGAAGAGGAAGGAGGTACAGCACAGCCATCTACAGACAGCTATAAGAACAATGCTATCTTTCTTTAATGAGGGAAAACCTTTTTGAGGAGAAAAAATAGTAGTGTGTGCAAAACCATACGCATGCATGCACACTCAAACACACCCACACTTTTCGTAAGAGTAGGCCATCGTGTGCCGGTGGGAACAGATGACATTTACAAAACTGCATACACACGGGACTGGATGTAAAAAAGCACAAGAGTGCTTATCCCATATCCTTGATAAAAAAAAATAAATGGATACCCACGTACACATGCATACCACACGCATACGCCAAACACACACACACACACACACACAACAACACCACACTCACACTCACACACACACACACACACACACACACACACACACATCCCCACACTTTCACGTATACAAAAGAAAGACAGAGAGAAACACAAAGATAGAAAGATAGAGGAATGGAGAAAGAAAGAAAGAAAGAGAAAAAGAAAGAAAGAAAGAAAGAAAGAAAGAAGAAAGAGAGAAGAAGAAAGAGAAGAAGAAAGAAAAAAGATAAAGAAGAAAGAAAGGAAGACAGAAAAAAAAAGAGAAAGGAGACAAGAGAGAGAGAGAAAGAGAGAGAAAGAAGAGAGAGAGAGAGAGAGAGAGAGAGAGAGAGAGAGAGAGAGAGAGACAGACAGACAGACAGACAGACAGACAGACAGACAGACAGACAGACAGACAGACAGACAGACAAAGAAACAATCAATCAATATATATATATATATATGTTATCTCTATCTCTATCTCCCTCCTCTCTTTCTCTTTCTCTTTTTGCGTGCCTGCATACACATGTGTGTGTGCATGCTTGCACGTAAGTGCATGTGTGTGTGTGTGCGTGTGTGAACGTGGCCAGTCTATGAAAAAGGCATACTTTAGTTGACCTAACGTTACAATCCTAAAATAATTCGAATATTTTGCAAAAATGTAGGTCATTAGTCAAGTTACTAATACATTTCTGAATCGTAACAGAAAACTTTTATTTTCTGTTTTGAAGTTTTTTTGTTTTTTTTTAAATTGGCTACCCAAATCTAGGAACAAACATGAAGTTTCACAGAGCTGAAAGATTACAGCGGTGTTTATCTACTGAGCCTTTTTTATTCTCTCTGCTTTACTGACAAACAAACGACGCCATGGCCTACCATGGGGAATACTCTGCAACATCTTCCGGGTTTGTAATGCGCAGAATTCGCGTGCAAAGATACTGGTGTATCGACGTCTAGCGCAAACGATCGATGAGGAAAACTGCTGGTTGGAGCAATGTCTTAACTTTTGGAAATGTTTGTTAGTTCTCTCCGAGACCATTCCAGAGTTTGCAGAGGGAGGTTTGTTTGCTAGCAAGCGTGATAAACTGAAGCAGTTACCATTCAATGTTACTCGATGGTGCTACTTGTATGACTGGATTTGATGTAGTTGATGCATTAACCTTTTTTCTCTTATTATTATTTTCTTTCGAGGGAAAAGGAATAAGCACTCGTGTGTTGTTGTTTTTTACATCCAGTCCTTGTGCGTATACAGTTTAGAAAATGTTGTCAATCTTCAGTACTTTAGCATGAGAGGGTATACAGTACAGATGATTCTTTTTGTATTATCATCATTGCCACCACACCACCACCACCACCACCATAAAAATCAAAATCAAATCAAAATCTGCTTGTGATGATAATGGCGATAGAGATGACGATATTGCTGTTACACTGCTTTTGTTTACATGCAGGACAGAAATCAGCAACATGCATTCCTATCTGTAAGGTGTGCACACAACATCATTAACAACAAACAAAACTTCCCAAGCAATCAAACCTGATTTGACAGATTTGAACTGACGATACTAATTGGAAGGGGAAAAAAAACATACAAAGAGGCAATAGCATCCAATCCTCAATCCCCAAGGTTGACGTCATTAAAAGTTCAGACAAGCAAGTGCAGTCTAGCATCATCTATTGCCTGTCATTGTCTGGCAATAAGTTTGTGCATGTTTCTATTTTCTACTTGTTTTATTCATTTGTTTCTTTTGGTTTTGGTTTATGTAGTTTTTTGTTGGGTTTTATTCGTACTATATTTCTTATTATTCTGTATTGTTGTTTACAATACGTTTTTTATTTCCTTCTTATCTTTTATGAGTGTCTTGTCTGTATTTTCTTTCAAGTTTTCTATCCTCACGCATCCTTTTCAGTTCATTTATATCTTTGAAGTCGGAATAGGATGTGTAAACAGCATAGGAAGAACCGGTCGCATGCGCCAAAATAAGCTCACCACTTGATAAAACTTTCACTTCTAGCCGAAGGACAGAAGAAAACAAAATAATGTCTATTCATGTATTCAGCCATTGTTTATTGCTCTATTCTATGCATTTATTGGTGATTGTTTCTCCGTTTATGCATTTAGTTATTCGTCTATTGATTATTTACTTATTATTTAGCTTGTTCACAAGAAAGCTTCACACTGAAAGCCAATTTTAAGGAAAAACCGAAACTGCACTCTGTGACTGTAGCTGTACACACTTACTGTGCCATATTCTCTTCCTGCTTTGTACAGGCTACACATGATGGATAGATTCTGGCAGTTTTCATTTTCATATAGCACTCTTGCATTCGTACTGCACGTACTGAGGCATCCACAGATACAAAAACCACTTTTTGTGAAAGACTGGTCTCTGACTCAAAACGCATGTGATTCTGCACACATTTGGTAGTTTGAACTTTTTTTTCTATTTCAGCAAATACCGTACCCCCTCAGTCCTTTGTCGTCTTCTAGTTGTCACACCACAATATGCATGCCGTGGTCAACGCTGTAGGAACACAAGCAATCCTCATTTGATGATCATTTCCAACTTTTCTCGTGACTACCTGTATTGCTCTTGTCCTCAATCCCCAAAAACAAAGTCCACATGCATTTTTCTCATACTTTTAAAAAAATCTGTGAAAATCAGCGAAAAAATTCTGACTGGCATTACATAGAAATACTACATGACCTTCAAGCTAATACGTGAGTGTAACCTTTACCATCCTAAACAAACGACACCATTGCCTGCCATGGGAGAGTACTCTGCCGCAACTTCCGAGTTTCTAACGTGCAGAATTTGTGTGCAAAAGCGACAGTCACATCGACATGTGAAGTGAAGGATCGATGTGAAAAGCGGTTTGCTGGCAGTGTTTTAACTTTTGGAAGAGTTTCTAACTTCCTGCTCGAGTCATCTGAAGCTTTATGGATGTTGTTGCTGTAAATGGATAAAAACTGCTGCAGTTGTCGTTCATTGTCCCTCCTCAGTGATGCTACTTGTGTGTTTGGGGAGTGGAGGGTAGGGGTGGGGGTAGGAGTAGTAGGAAGAGTAATTTCATTAGTGCTGAGAGAACTTGCAGGAGAGGCAACTTCAGACATTCTTCTTCCTCCCCTTCTTTGTCTAATTATGTCAATGTTAAGATGCTTTCGTTTACACAAGAGAGAAAGCCCACACACATGAAATCCTGTGCAGTGTAACATTATTGACATATAACAAACAGTATCCCAAAAGTCAAGCAAAGAAAAAGAGAAACAAAACTTGTTCCTACATCACCCCTCCCCTCACACCTCGCATAAAGAAAGAAAAGACACAACCCCCCCCCCCCCCCTCCAAAAAAAACCCCTTTGGAAAGATACCACAAATTAGAAATTTAACATGTTCAGAACAGCAAGAGCAAATATTCTGTCTGTCTGTCTGTCTGTCTGTTTGTCTGTTTGTTTGTTGTGTGTGTGTGTGTGTGTGTGTGTGTGTGTGTGTGTGTGTGTGTGTGTGTGTGTGTGTGGTGTGTTCCTTTCTTTTACTCCCCTTCTCTCCCTCTCTCTTCTCTCTCTCTCTCTCCCTCCCTCTCTACCCTCTCTCTTTCCCTCTCACAGGCACCCCCATGTGCAAAATGTTTCGTGCATACACGCGTGTGTATTCGCCTGCCTGTATGCGTCCAAACTCACATGTATGTGTGTGCATACGCTGTGCATGCATGAAGGTTTGCCAACAGGGCTGGGAGTAAGGAGAAAAGGGGAGGACCAGGGCAGAGAGTGGAATCTCCAGGCCTGAGATGTTGTCCTTTGTCAGCTGAAGGAGTCTTCACACCAAAGAAATCTTCTCTGTGACGGGGGTCGCACCTCATCTCTATCGCCTGTCAGCTTCTGACACATGGGGCTGTTGCACTTCTCCTCTCTGTCTTGTCTTGTTTCAATATGTTTGTTTTTGATTCTTGTTTTTATTGTGCTGCATTAGATATTTTTTTCATTTGTGTTTTCTTTATTCAGTCTTGTTTTGATTTGGTTTTATTGTGCTTTATTTGACGTGGTTTTATCTGTTGTTTCTTTGTTATTATTCTTATTCCATTCAGTTTCATTTTGTTTATTTGTTTTTTTATTTATTTTCAAACTTTTCAATGAGCTTGTGCAGGTTAACAGAATTTAGTTTTATGTTAGCTTATTTGCTTTTGATTTTTTTTTAATGTTTGATTTAAGTTTTCTTTTCTTTTGATCTTTCTTTATTGTTTTCTTTTGTTTGTTTTTCTTTCTTTCTTCCTTTCTTTCTTTCATTTTTTCTTTCTTTCATTCTTTCTTGTTGTTTTTTTTGTTCTTATTTTTCTGTGTTTTTTTTCTAATGTAGTTTTTGTATTTGTGATCATCACTGAACTTGGAATCCCGCTACCTCAACAATGGGTAAATAGTTACATAGACAAAATATTATGAATAGTAAACTTCACAACTCTAGCTGAAAAACAAAAAAAATGTTGATGTTGCTGCTATTTTGAGGGTGTTTTTTGTTGATACGGTTATTGTTGTTTTTCATCATTTTAGACTGCTTATCATTTTTTTTCTTCCATTTTCTAAAACCAGCTCTGGATAAGTTTATTAGCTATGTCACACTCCCCTCCACCCCTACCCCACACCCATGTATGTGTGCACAAGTGGGTCTATCCCTTCAGCTACATTGTTGTCGCCTGAATGTTTGCAATGGGGGTGGTAGAGAGGAAAAGGGAGAGCCAGGGCAGAGAGTGGAATCTCCAGGCCTGAGATGTTGTCCTTTGTCAGCTGAAGGAGTCTTCACACCAAAGAAGAGATCTTCTCTGTGACTGGGGTCGCACCTCATCTCTATCGCCTGTCAGCTTCTAACACATGGGGCTGTTGCACTTCTCCTCTCTGCCTTGTCTTGTTTCAATATGTTTGTTTTGGTTTATTTTAGTTTAGTTCGCTTCATTTTATCGTAATTTATTTTGTTTAAGTTTTTCATCTGTTTTATTGTTTGAATTTGATTAACGTTCAGTAGGTTATATTTATTGCTCATTGTATTATTATTCAGAGTTGATTTTGTTTTCTTTCTGTAGTTTATTGTTGTTTTTTTATTTATTACGTCTTGTTTTATGTTTTTTTTAAAAATCATTTTACCATTATTAATTGGTGTTTCCTGTGTGAGGCGCTTTTGGAACCTTTTTCTGTTTTTCCTTTATTTCATTAATTGTTTACAAATTGAATGTAGTTGTTGTTCTTTTTAATGTAAATCATTCATTTCTTTACTATTTTATTGTGTGTAGGTTTCTTTTTGTGGATTAAAGCTTTTTCTACTTGTAAGTTATCTGTAGTTATTCAATAAATTAAT
>CM060316.1:61599602-61607102 GCA_030674155.1 Stramonita haemastoma
TCTCTCTCTCTCTCTCTCTCTCTCCTCTCTCTCTCTCTCTCTCTCTCTCTCTCTTTCTCTCTTCTCTCTCTCTCTTCTCTCTTTTCCTCTCTCTCTCTCTCTCTCTCTCTCTCTCTCTCTCTCTCCTCTCTTCTCTCTCTCTTGTGTTTTCTTTTTTTTTTCGGGGGAGTTGGGGGGAGAGGGGGTAATCTCAGTTGTGCTGCATTAATGCTGATCAGCCTAGACTCACACAGAAGCATACTCATGATATTATTTCGTATCTCCCACACTAGACAGAAGAGGCTCCATCATACAGGTATGTAGGTCACCACAAGTTACGTTTGCTCTACTTAGCAATGATAATGTTAATCGGTAGATCGGTGGTCAAGAGGTAACGGACATGCTAGAAAACGAGATATAGCGGGTTTGATCCCTGGTTAAATCGGAACGTTTCACTCATCCAGTACTAGACCTTAATTGGTGGTCTGGGTGCTAGTATTTTGGTTAAGACAATAGACACCTGCCGTACTCAGAGCATTTCTTACAAAGAATGGGTGGAATAGGATGGGTGGGTGAGATGGTTTCAAAGAGTATCATCTATAAAAAGCCCCTTTGAAAAAAATATTGTTGCAAAAACTGTAGCAGAATTAAAACCATCATTTTTTCATGACGTTACAAGTGCAAATAAGAACGATAAACAGGAGAAAGGGAGAGAAGCTATACTCCAGTTAATGGATGTATACTCTCTATCATCACAGACCTGCCCTCCCGTTCATTTTTGATGGCGAAAAGAGGTTTAACCCCAGATAGGAAAATGAAAGAGCGCTTGGCCCATTAGTCTAAGTGTCTGCGTTCCCCTCCGCCTCCCTCTCCCCCCCTCCTCTCCCTCCCATCTCCTCAAGCAAATGTATTGGCAGTGAGCAAACACAGGAACTGGCTTATCGATAAGAAAAAAAAATGATCCCGGTCATTCATTTATTGCTCAGCTTCACCAGGGAGGATAGAAACGATGTTGACAGTGGTGCGATTGTTGATAATGAAGATGACGACTACAACGATGCCGATAGAGATGATGGTGATGATGATGATGATGGTGATGATGATGATGATGATGATGATGATGATGATGATGATGATGATGATGATGATGATGATGATGATGATGATGATGATGATGATGACGACGACGACGACGACAATGATGATGATGATAATGATGAGGAGGAGGAGGAGAAGGAAAAGGAGGAGGAGGAGGACGACGACGACGACATTGACGTCGACGACGACGACGACGACGACAATGAGCCTCAGATGTAAAACCTCGCCAATGGTAAACCTGGAAACTGTAGCAGAGAAACGAAAAGAAAAACCAACCCGACCCTCTTACAACTACTCAGAATCAGATACAGGATCCACACTGCTTAGCGCCACAGAGGAGTTATATACAGTATACTAGCAGCAGCAGGCTACACGACTTTTTTCCCCTGGAGTTAACATCAGTGCAGACTCCACTCTCCCCAACAGTTCTTTGGATGAGACTGTAAACCGAGGCCACGTGTCTGAACGCACGCAGCACATCTTGTGCACATGTGACGTCAAATCCTGTTCTGCTTTTCGAAAGAGTAGGTCATTGTGTGCCCGGTGGGAAGAGAAGACAAAACTGACAAAACCGAATACACACGGGAACTGGATGTAAAAAAAACAGCGAATGAGTGCTTATTCCATTATTCTCGATATAAACGTATAGATAGATAAATAAATAATAAGCTAAATAAGCCAATGCTAGCCCTAGCAAATAATTGCGAGCGTTCTGCGAGTCTGAATTTTAAAAAAGAAGAATTCGAAACACAAAATAACCAAACTTCACAACTCAATTCACAAACCACCGTGTGTTTTAATCTCCCTTTACAACACAAATGTAACCAATTCACCGAGCTTAACCAATCATTGACAAAAGCAGGAAACAAACAGCAATTTATACTTCCAGTCACAAAACGACTCTTTATATATATCAAAACCCATAATGGGTTTTTAACATGCGAAATTAAGAAGATGCAATGACTGTGTCTTCTATCTGGCTCTATAGAAGAAACCGGTTTGTCTCATCCGGTCCTAACAAGGGGCATGAAGCCAGAACGAGTGTTAACTCCCCTTGACGGCTGAGCGCCTCTCTCTCTTTTCCACACCCCCATTAGCCGTGCTGCCGTCTGTCTCCTAGGCTGTAAACCTGCCTTAAGTGCTCTGTGTCTCTCTCTGTGCTTTTCTTGGTCTTAGTGTGGTTGTCTTAGGATGTTGTGATTTTTATCTTTTTCTGTGTTTTCTCTCTGTGTGTGTCTGTTTTTTTATCATTCTGTTTGTCTATTATTGTAATTTCTCCATGAAACAAACCAACACATTTTTGTTGTTCTTCTCCTTGGTCGTTGAACGCTCAGCCAGAAGCTATCGTTGTCTGTCACGTGAGGTGAAAAATGCGTTGTTCCGCTGTAAAGTGCCTGACAAGTCAGTCAGGCCCCCCACATCCAACTTTTGGCGTGTGGTAGGAGAGAATAGAGACACCACCATTATCGTCAGAACCACTGCTATTGTCAGAACTATCGTTATATTGTCGGAGCTGTTGCTATAATAATTGTTAAAACTGTCGCTATTGTCAGAATCACCGCCGTTGTGAAAATCATCGCTATTGTCAGAACCATCGCTATTGCCAGAACCATTCAACGCTATTGTCAGAACAGTCAGCACTATTGTCAGAACAATCAGCACTATTGTCAGAACCATCGTTATTGTCAGAACCATCACTATTGTCAGCATCATCACTTTTGTTAGAACTATCACTACTGTCCATCGCTTTTCTCATTTTTCCTTTTAACTCTCCCGCCTGTCATACTGGTATGATACAAACGCCCTCCAATCCTCCTAACCTCCCCTCCCCTCCCCTCCCCACCAGCCTCCTTATCTCTTCTCCTCCCCAGTCCCTTCACATTATACTCCACCTCCAACCCCCCCCCCTCTCCATTCCCCAATCATAATGTTAGGTTCCAATATCTGATTCTATATGACTGTTAACGCTTCTGTCCCAAGGGGAATATTTCTCTTAGCGATGGTTGAAAGCTCTGTTATCTACGTATAAATGTTGGGTCGATTTAGGTAGTCAGGTCCGTATAGGTGTAGAAATTGAATCACGTTCCTGTTCTGTTCTACTTTGATCGCCAGTCCTTTTTAATGTGTTTGAACACTGTGTGTCTGTCTGTCTCTGTCTGTCTGTCTGTCTGTCTGTCTGTCTGTCTCTGTCTGTTTGTCTTTCTGTTTGTCTGTCTGTCTCTCTGTCTCAACTTCAGATTATCGCATCATGTCTATTTGTTGCTTTTCTTTCATTGCTATTTATTGCAGCAGCTCTAAAGACAGTATTGTACCATATAAATATATCACAAAAAATAATGTCTACATCCCAAAGAACGTCATGCCTTTTATTTTCTTTTTTTAAATCAGTTTTGGGACACAGCTCCAAGTTTCACTCATGGTGGGATTTTGCATAGGCCATCTTTTTGTCCATCGTTAAGGTAGCCGCATTCCGGCTGTGGGGAAGGGTTATGCATTCTAAAACCGTCTCTGTTTCTAGGTGTATTTTTGTACCGTTCAGGTGTGCAATTTTCAAAATTCACAACAGAGGAAAAGCAAAAAAAAATGGTTAAAAAGGTAACAGTGTCCCATAACTATGCCGTGTAGGGGAGCGAGGCACAGAGACCTCAGCTTCTCTAAGGGCACATGTTGAGGCGGCAGCCCATCTCCTCTCCTTCGCTGCTTTACCTTCACAGTCCTAAAGAGGGCAGGTGCCTACTTACAGCTGGGTTAACTGGGGACTATACTGAAGCCAAAGCACGGAAACGGTCACTCATCCATGGTCACCTATCCAAACGGTAACCACGCTTGATGCTGCTCTTAACCTTGCATGGGAAAAGCGAGTACTCTGACCACTGAGCTATCCCTCCCCAAAGCAAAGAAACAAACGCGAAATAACAAATTCACCCTGTTTTGAATAGTGGATGCCAGAATAATAGGACCAAAGAATAATAGTGTTCTCGATCTAATAATGCATGTTTCCACCAAACCCTCACACACTTTTGACAGCTACTTACCACAAACATTTTTTGGTAAAAGGCAGGGAAGAGTGGAGGAGGGGGGTTGCGTGAGTGTTTCTGATAACTAAAATGTTATTCTGAGAGTTAAAGCGACAATATTAATATCTGCTGAAACACACTTTTTGCCAGTAACAAAAACTTCTGCTGAAACCAAACTTTTTGCCAGTAAAAAAAAAGTTTTTTCTTCTTCTTCTTATGTGTTTTCTATCAAAGGTCACAAACCATCACAACTTCTTTTATCTTTAAAATCTATAGAGTTTTTTCATGTTTATCCTTCACCCACTTGCTATCCAGTCTCTATTACCCCGACCCCCTATCCACCGTTAGTATTAAAAGAAGTGACCAGAATATTTCAGCTTCTCTATGAACATCCACAATCCATGGCTATTTTCTACAGACTCTCTTCTCTCCTTTGTAGTTGTTTTTGTTTTCTTTATTATTGTTTTATCTCCTCATTTTCCCGTTCTTCAAGACACCTCTCTTTTTCTTATTTTTTTTGCCAGTTGAGGCTGTAGATGTAAAGCCTTCCCACCCACATACTCTCATTGTCTCTACTCCTCCACTCTGCTTATAATGTGATGCTGGTTAGTAGCAGAGATTCAGTTCAGCTTCTTTGCTATCGCTTGCAACTCACGATCCCCCATCTCTCTCTGTCTCCCTCTGTCTCTGCCCTCTCTTTGACTCTCTCTCTGTCCCTGTCTCTCTCCATCTCTTTCTATCTCTCTCATTCTGTCTCTCTCCATCTCTCCCTCTCTTTTTCTCTTATCTCTCTCACCCTATCTCTCTTCTCTTTCTCTCTCTCTCTCTCTCTCTCTCTCTCTCTCTCTCTCTCTCTCTCTCTCTCTCTCTCTCTCTCTCTCTCTCTCTCTCTCTGCTCTCTCTCTCTCTCTACACACACGACGCACGCACGCACGCACACACACACACACACACACTCTCTCTCTCTCTCCATCTCCCCTCACATCTCCTCTCCTCATCCTCTCTCTCTCTCTCTCCTCTCCATCTCCATCTCTTCTCTCTTTCCCCTCCCCTCTTCTCTGCTTCTCTCTTTCTCTTCTCTCTGTCATCTCAGTTCACCCCATTTTCTGTTGCTCTTGTTTAGTTTTCCGGGAATCAGGCCAGCAGTCATCATCAGCTTTAGCTCATTAGCTCTTTCCACGTGAGTGGCTGACGCTTCTCGCCTGCTGTAATGGCGGTCCTGGTCCACTAGCTGAAAAGCCCTGCTATTGGAGCGTGAGATCAGGTCAGCGCTGTTGATTGCTTTCCTGTTGGAAAATAAAACCTGTCTGTCATTCCGATATCAATGCTTTGTCTGTTTTATAGGACTAGCTTTATTTGGGAGAAAAAACAAGTCTGTTTATTCCTGTTTGCAAAATGTGTCAGCTGTTGGGTAGCGTACGTCGTGATTTGCTTGACACAGGTTCCAATCTCGTTCAAGAGGTTGTTTTTTTTCCTCTGAAGTTAACATCAGTGCTGACTCCACTCTTTCCCAAAATGTTCTTCGGATCAGACTATAAACCGAGGTCCCGTGTGCAAACGTACGCAGATCATTCTTGCTCACACTTTAAAACCTGTTCCCCTTTTCGGAGGAGTAGGCCATTGCGTGCCGTTGGGAATGGATGACAAAATTGACAAAGCTGCATATAAACGGGGACTGGATGTAAAAAAAAACCACATGAGTGCTTATTCCATTATCTTCAACATAAAAAAATAAAATAGAATAAGCTAAATCCCTTCTTTGCCGGCACTATTGTTTTAGGATCAAAGTAGGTAGGATGACCACCCCTTACCCAAGATAGTGAGCGTCACAACGTCCGCCTAACGACACGCTTTTTTAACTTGAAGACTATAAAGACTTTTGGAGTGAAATCATCACAGGAGTCGGAGGGAAGGAGAAAACATTACTAGGGACACCACGAGATCAGGACAATATAAGCCCCTGAATTAGATACTGTTCACTTTCAGTCTGATTAACAGCTGGAAGTTATGACAATAACAGTTTTGAAATCTGGCTAGATTTAATATTAAACAAGATTCATCACCTTCGATCATTTTGTAGGAAACGGAAAATAGGCTCTGGTTTGGTGGCTCCTGTAACTCTGAAAAAGAGATGATGCTACACGAGAGGGGTGTTTTCTACGGTTCTTGTGTAATGAATCCTGGCGGCGTTTCGACCAGAGATAATATATAGATAGTATATTATACTGATCCTGCTGCTCTCGTTGTCAGCTAATCTGAGCAAATGTGTTAGCATCATAGCATGAGGTGATGCACAACTGTATAGCAACAGCTTTGTGTTAGCATATGTATAATGATGCAGAGCTGTATAGAAAAAATCTTTGTGTCAGCATATGTATTAAAAAGGTAACGGTAAAGGTGTCCCATAACCTATGTGGTAGTAGGGGAGCGAGACATCAGAGACCTCAGCTTCTCTAGGGGCCAGCGTATTGAGGGCGGCGCCCATCTCCTCTCCCTCGCTACTTTACCTTCCCTGACCCTAAAGAGGGCAGGCACCCATTGGCATCTGGATGAACTGGGAGACGGGGGGACAGTACTGAAGCCAAGGCGCACAAACGGTCACTCACCCACTTCATAACCACGCTCGATGCTGCTTAAACTTAGCTTTGGGAAAGCAAGTGCTCTGAACACAGATGTATGATAAGAGGATGGAGAACTGCATATTACCAATCTTTACACGGAGTATCAAATTCACGTATAGATCATCTAAAGGCCGAATATCCCTCCCTCTGACAGAACACAAACCCACAACCTTCAAATCCTGAGTTCTATAAGCTAACCACTGTACCAAGGCATCAAATTCTGCTCAAACACAATCCACAGATTTCAACTCGTTTTTGTACTTCAAGCAACCAGAATATCTTACATCAGAAATAGAACTGATTTACCAGTCAATACTATAGCCCACTAAAACACACACACACACACACACACACACACACACACACACACACACACACACACACACACACACACACACACACACACACACACACACACACTCCACACCAGCACCAGTATTGTTTTAATCAATCCAAGTTTGTTCTGCATCAATGTTCTACGTGCTGTAGATATGAATGAGAGGTGACAACGATATCGCGAGTTATTCAATAATTGATCATCCTCGGTTAAGACTACGGTAACAAAACCTGTGTACTTACACGTCTTTTTGTGTGTGGAAAGTTTGGGTACCGACTTCTTTTCTTTTCGTAAAATTGTTGTTGTGGTTCTTTGCACTGCGTGGTGATCTAACTCATGTAGTCCAGGATGGATGGTGAGGGGTTTGGGGACAAGCAAAAATAAACTAAGTGTTTATCTACCGTGGTGATGCCAGGAAACTGTCAGCACAAAATTAATAGCATCCTTA
>CM060316.1:61612102-61634602 GCA_030674155.1 Stramonita haemastoma
ATTTTATTTCGTTCTTTTATTTCGAGGATAATTATAAAAACACTCACTTGCTTTTAAAAAAAATTACATCCAGTCCCAGTGTGTGTGTGTGTGTGTGTGTGTGTGTGTGTGTGCGCGCGCGCGTGTGTGTGTGCGCGCGCGGTGTGTGTGTGCGCGCGTGCACATGCACGCGCGCGTGTGTGTATGTGTGTGTGTGCCTTCACACACTCGTATATATGCATAATTTATTATGTGTGTGCATGTAAGTGCGTGAGTGTGTGTGTACGCGTGTTCGTGCATGCATGCATGTTAGTTTGCGTGCATGCATATATGTTTATGTACATGTGCGCGCTCGTGTATGTATGTGTATGCGTCGCATTGTTCACGTTTGTGAGGGGGGTGGGTGGGAGTAGCGTGCTTGATTTTTTTGTACATAAACATCAGCCACACAAAGGAGACAATGGGCATTGCAAGATTTCAGGAAGGAATAGAGAGCTTGCTTTATTATTCATTTCTCTCTTTCACCTGCTCCTCTCAATGCCTTTGTCTTTTGCTGTTTTATTTGTCTATCTTCTTTCTGTTCAGCTCCTTCCTCTCCCTTTATTGGGCTTCCCACACTTTTACAAATGTTTTGGGAAATAATTATTTCCTTAAAAAAAACCAACAAACAAACAAAGCAGAAGGTTGAAATGAAGGAATATTTAGATCGAATTTTGAAGAATGTGTAGTGAGGTGCGGTGTGATGTGGTGTGGTGTGGTGTGATGCAGTGTGGTGCAGTGTAGTGTAATGTGACTATGCGAGAGCCAGAGCATTATATACCTAGGACATTTCGTTCGTTTGATGTTTGTTTGTTTTCTTTTATTTTATTTCATTTGTTTGTTTCTTTCTGTTTACCGTTTTTAGAGTTGTATTTCTAATATTGTGAAACGCCTACAGCTCAAGAAAGATCCTTCTGTATGGAATTATACGTTTTTGCAATTAATATTCTTGTTACTACTACTACTACTACTACTACTACTACTACTACTACTACTACTACTACTACTACTAACTACTACTATGGGTTAAAAAAGATCAAGTGTTAATATCGTCATCACCACCATCGTCATTCATATTATCATCATGATCATCTTTATGATTCTTCTTGCTCTTGCTCTTTTTCTTCCCCCTCCTGTTGTTCTTGTTCTTGTTCTTCTTGCTCTTCTTCTTCGTACCGTATTATTATTATTATTATTATTATTATTATTATTATTATTATTATTATTATTATTATTATTATTATTATTATTATTTATTATCATTATTATTATCAGTATTATTTATATCATTATTATTATCATAGCTATCATCATTATTGATATCATTGTCTTTTTTTCATTTACCTGTACTGTCGATGATCTGAAGATGCATGTAGGCGGTATCATCGAAATTTCCGTTTAAGTGGATTGTTTCCCTTCCAGCGAACATTAATTACCCACCCCTCGATTCTCCAGTATGTCCATCCAAAGAAAACTATAAACCGAAGTGCCAAGTATTTGCCACTACACGCAGAACATCCAGAACACACAAAAAGCCCATTCTGCAAAAGAGTTAAGCTCTATGGCCAACTGATCGGATCACACGAACATTATAGCAACATCAATGTTTTCTTACTGTTGTGACCTGGAAAGGAATCCGCTCCTTTAGATTCTATCTGCTCTAAAACTCATTGCTTGGAAGTTTTCAGTGCTATGTCTAAGTAACTGCTCCAGGAGTCTAGAAAGAAGTGAAAAGCAACTAACTCGCAACACAAACAAGTCCTTGCATTTCGCTCATGTGACAGATAACAGTAGTTGCTGTCTGTGCGTTAAACGTCGAAGCAGAAGAAGAAGAAGTGTACTTTCTTTAAGTGTTCTCTGTTGTTGTTTTTTTTTGCTGAGGTTCAGTTTGATAGGAATGACGTGTGTGGTCGTCAGATGTACAGAAGTGTTTGAAGTTCTAACCCTGAAAATGGCGAAGTTCAGAGGTAGGTGCCTGGTGAATAATAAAAGTAAGGATTTGAAGGATCTTCCAGAGCAGTTTGTATACAGATTTGTCCGTGCTGTGATTCCCCTTTTCCATATATACAGACAAGCATTTTTCAGGTTCTGAGATTTATATCCAAATGTTCGTGTGAGCATAAGGACATCTGGACTGGCCAAGACTGTCTTACAGGGAACAGTACAAGAAGGGAGACGAAGAGGCAGACAGAGGAAACAATGGGAAGACAATATCAGAGAGTGGACAGGCCTTGGGTGGAATGATTTGCTACGAAGGGCGAAGGACCGTGGGGAGTGGAGGAAGCTGGTTGCAAAATTGTCAGTGTTACTCCCACAGTCCACGGTACTATAGGACAGGTGAAGGTGAAAAAGAATGATTGATATCAGTATTATAGATTTACAGTTACACGGACATACCCAATGCTCCTCCCCAAGGCTTCACTGGCTGGTGCTTTGGGACAGGGGATGGACGACGCGACCATCTACTAAGTAGATTTCTTGTCAGATATTCTATTGCGATGTCAGAAGGTTTGGCTATCAGTACTGATTTTTTCCTTGGGAAACTGGAAACTGGTAGGCGCAGGGAATAAGAGACCTCGATCTGTACTTGAATTCCTTTTTTCTATAACATCAATTGGAAAGACAAATACTGAGACTAGGTGATGTATTACGTGAAACGTCGTTAGGTGACTCCAGTGCCTCAGTTACCATCAGCACTTAAAGTAAAGTACACTTCTTCTTCGTCGTCGAACGCTCAAACAGCAGCTACTGTTGTCTGTCCTTTGAGTGAAAATGCGTTGCGCTGCCGTTAAGCGCCTGACAAATCAGGCCTAGCGCATCTTACTTTGGTGTGGAAGAGAATTGCTATCGTATAAATCTTTTTGGACAAAAAAGGCAGGAGAATAGACCAAGAAAGCAGAAAATAGACAAGAAAGAGGTTACAGGAAGAAAAGGTACAAGGCAGAAACAAAGGGAGGGATAGAAAAGAGGGAATTCGTGGCACATAATTTGCAGAAGGTGGAGATGCTATTTATACTGACAGTACCCCGGAAACCCCAGGGGAGAAGCAAAATACGCAGTGATCTAGACGTTTCCAAAGAACATACAGAACAACTTTTAATGACAACGACCAAAATATGTAAGCAAGAGCCATTCACTAAGGAATCCAAAAGATAGTTCTAGTAATACAAGACAAACCCACACTACAGATAGAGAACAGTGCAAGCAAAGCACTGGAAACATCAACCTCCATGCCATTCCTCTTGTACAGCAGCCAGCTAGATCAACCTTTTCAGCTTTACTTTCACCGGGCTCAGATCAAGCGTACAGACCCAATGCCTGGCCACAGACATTCAGCCAACATCTAACCCTATCAACCAGAAAAAAAACCTTCAAATGGCAGTCAGAGAGTTTGGGTGAGCTAGGCAAGGTTTCCATTCGCAGTCTTCACCGATGGTTCAAAACCGGCCAAGCAAAAAGAATCAAAGGATTAGTGTGGTTTGTTTGGGTTTGTTTTCGGCTAGGAAGAGTTTTGTCTTGCTGTCTGATATCGTAGTCGTCATCGTCTCTTTGGCTGTCCGTCTCTGTCTCTTTTGTCTCCTTCTTGTTCTCCTCTGTCTCTTCTGCTCTCTGTCTCTTCTCGTCTCTCTCTCTTCTCTCTCTTCTCTTCCTTTCTCTCTCTTCTCTTCTCTTCTCTCTCTCTCTCTCTCTCTCTCTCTCTCTCTTCTCTCTCTCTCTCTCTCTCTCTCTCTCCTCTCTCTCTCTCTCTCTCTCTCTCTCTCTCTCTCTCTCTCTCTCTCTCTCTCTCTCTCTCTCTCTCTCTCCTCTCTCTCTCTCTCTCTCTCTCTCGCTCGCTCGCTCGCTCGCTCTGTTTGCCCGTTTGCTATGCTGGCAACTCTGTCGAATGTTTTGTTTTGTTGTTGTTGTTTTTTACAAAAAAAAAAACACCACCAAATGAAGCAACACTAACATTCTTTCACTTACCAGCAAGGGGAGGAGGAGGAGGAAGAGGAGGAGAAGGAGGAGGAAGAGGAGAAGGAAGAGGAGGAGAAGGAGGAGGAAGAGGAGAAGAAGGAGGAAGAGGAGGAGGAAGAGGAGGAGGAGGAGGAGGAGGAGAAGGAAGAAGAAGAAGACGAAGAAGAAGAAGAAGAAGAAGAAGAAGAAGAAGAAGAAGAAGAAGAAGAAGAAGAAGAAGAAGAACAAGACAAGAAGAAGAAGAAAGAGGAGAAAGAGGAGGAGGACGACGAGGAGGAAAACAGAGAGTTCCAGCCATCCCCTCTCTTCAACAGAATCAAATCAAGCGAAAAAGGCTTCTCTCTGCATCCCTCAGACACCAGCTTCATTCACTTCCCCCTAAAAGCCAGCAGAGCAGAAGAAGTTCAAATGGCCATCCCATACTGTGGCCCAGTGAACCGCCCTCCTGTGCTGTCTGTGCAGGCTTTTCTTAATGTTAACCAGCCGACCAAAAGGGGAAGGAATGAATGCCTAAGCTCCAAAAAGACACTGGCCTCCCCTTGCTGTCTTTTGTTGTTGTAGATATTGAATGTGAAAAGATCAGATTCGTTCTTATGTATAGTTAGTTAGGTATGCTGTGCGGATGCTTATTTTTAAAGAGAGAGAGTTAAAAACAAAAGTAAAGGTGTCCCATAACCTATGTGGTAGCAGGGGCGCGAGGTGTCAGACACCTCAGCTTTTCTAGGGGCTAGCATATTGAGGGCAGCGCCTATCTCCTCTTCTTTTGTCGCTTAATCTTATATATATATATATATATATATATATATACATATATATATATATATATATATATATATATATATATATATATATATATATATAATATATATATATTGCTCTCTTGCATCTTGGAGGGTTTCCAATGGATTCACAGGGTATTTTGTCTTACAAGTAGAATTTAATTCCAAAAGCCTAAATTTCACTCTTAAACTGCCAAATGGAATTTTAAAAAAAATACAACCTGAGATGCATTTTGCAGTATTTCTTTTTTCCAGTAAAATGTCTTCTGTAGATTCTAAACTTTTCTTTGGGGGGGGGGGGGATATCTTAAAAGCATCACTAACAGCAGCAACAAACAATTTTTTAAAGTCAAACTTTCGTCTTCATTTGTAGGCAAATCAAGTAATAACAATTTTGACAAAGTGATACGCACTTTGAAAATATCATACAAGTAAACACATTATGTAAAACAAAAACACGCTTAAAAGTTAAATCTCTTGTAAAGTTTGGTTTAAATTCTATATTGTCTTGGTAAAGTCTTTTTAAAAAGACAAGCCAAGCAAAACTGGATAGAAATAATGGATATATGCCTGGTATCGTGTTCTGATCCAGATACAGTTTTCTTCTTTTGTTTTTTTATTTTATGTTTTTTTGTTACACTTTTCTCAAGTGCAACCCCCATCATCTTCTTTCTCACTACAGACATGAAATAACGACTTTCTTATTTCTTCCCGTTTCCGTTTATGCCATTTTTTGGGACATTATGGTCTCCTTACATATCGCTGTAACCTCCTGTGAGAATTTTTGCTTAACGGTATTGGGTTTTTTGTGTGTACAAAGTTCAGCACGTAATAACGTTCAGAGATAGTGTCCATTAAAAAGTTATTTTCCCAACACTTCCTTTACTCTCTGTTTTTTTCTTTCTTTCTTTCTTTTCTTCTTCCAATATTTCGTACTCTCCTTGGCTTGGCATTTTTGTAAAAGCTGAGTTTAATCGTGTGTGCAGTAGAGACATTAGTTTTGTGTCGTAAGTTCTATATCGACTTCGCCATAGCAAGCTATCATATTTTTATGGATAGAATATCATCTTCTTTTTTTTTTTAAAGATGTTTTTATGTATACACGCCATACATACGCGCGGACACACACACGCACGTATGCATGCACTATACACACACACGCGCGCGCACGCGCACACACACACACACACACACACACACACACACACACACACACACACACACACACAAACACACAGAGAAACACAAACACACACCTTTTAGATACTCATGCAGAATCTACTTTCCATCAAGGAGCATTCTCTGCAATAATATTAACCAATTAAGCGCATGATTATCTCTCAACCCTTCTAGGATGAAACTCAGACAGCAACTGCGTGTTTTACATTTCACATCACTTTAAGTGAAGACAATTTTCCCTGTGTGACATCCAGTCTGCTCTCCCCGAGAAGAACGCGTCGCCACAAGAGCAAAGCCACTCATTACGTTTTTACATTTCCTGTCTGCAACTGCATTTGTTTCCCTATCACAGTGGCATTTTTTAAATAAAGACTTTTGCCAGGAGCAACTCTCTTGATGCCTTGGGGTTCTTTATGTGCGCTAAATAATTCAGAGTAGAACAAAAGACTTTGGATTAACGTATCATCCGAAAGACTAGCATCCAGACCACCACTCATGGTCTAATGGATGGGGGTAAAGTTTTGGGCCCAAACGGGGATCAAAACACCGCACACTTCCGACCCCTACTTTTCGCTTTCTAGGCAGGCCCGTTATCTCTAGACCACCGACTCACCACTATTATTGTTTGTTATATGAGCGAAATGCATCACACTACCCTCAAGTCAGGCCCAGCGCATCTGACTTCGGCATAAGAGAGAATTGTTATATTTCAAGTCTTTCCGAAAAAATAGGCAGGAGAATAGACTAAGATGACAGAATATTGACAAAGAAAGAGGAGACAGGAAGAAAAAATTGAACAAAGCAGAAACCAAGAGAGTGATGGAAAAGAGGGAATTTTTAACACAGAATTTCCCGAAGGTGGGAATATTAGTTATAATTTCAGGCCCCCGGCATCCCAGCGGCTGAATTATCTATTGTGGGAGTCGAAACTTTAGTTACTTCGGACAGAATGAAGGATTTTCTTCCTAAAATACTTTTATAAAATTCTTGTGTTTTTGGCTAGAGCTTCGAGGTTTATCAGCGGTAAGATTTTGTCTATACCACTGTTTTTGCCCATCACCAGTATGAATTGAGTGCTTTAAAAGATGGCAATGTGTAGCATGCAATATATATCTCTCTCTCTGAGCACGTTTCCATACAGTCTCTTGACAAGTCTGCGGCATAATAACCAAATCAAGTGCTCAGAAAGTTTCTTTAAGTTAAAGTAACAAAGTTTATTTTCTACCAAAATCTGCTGACAAGAAAGTAGTAGCAGAAAGAAGAAGAATGAAAAAGGAATCATCATGGACAACGTGATGACATTTATGTGGAGGGGTGCATGTGCAGACTGTCTTAGACGAAACTCATCTATCTTTTTTCTCTTTATGCTTCTTTCTTTCTCCTTTCTACAAGATGGTTCACATTTAACACAGCTGCAGACGACAGTTCTCCTGCTCACTTTCGTGTGACCTTTCAAATATACTTTTTCGTTTTTAAAAAATCTATTCTTGTGCGTCGGTTATGACATTTCTATAAAAAAAAATTGAATACTTCAATCAATATATTTTAAGAGGATGTCTCACCCTTTCTTATTTATTTAGTTTTTTATGGGGTTTTGGCGAAATTGAGATTAAGGTAAGAAGGATTCATGTTTTCATTGCGCTATTAACATTTCATTCTTGGTTCTCAAAATTAATGTCTGCTTTGTTGTCTCTACGACTACTGCTATTCTTTTCGTTTGAGATGCTTTATATAAAAAGACTTCTTGTATCAGGATATATTTAACACGCGCGGGCATTTGTGTATGTGTGTGTACGTGTGTGTGTGTGTGTGTGTCTTTGTGTGTGTGTGTGTGTGTGTGTGTGTGTGTGTGTGTGTGTGTGTGTGTGTGTGTGTGTGTGTGTGAATGTGTGTGTGAGAGAGAGTGTGTGTGCGCGTGTGTGTGCGTGTGTGTGAGTGTATGTGTGTGTGTGCGTGTGTGTGCATGTATGTGTGTATGTGTGTTTATGTGTGTGTATGTGTGTGCGCGTGTGTCTGTATGCATGTATATTTGTGTGTGTGTGTGTACGTGTGCGTTCGTGTGCGCGTGCATGTGTACGCGCGTGCTTGCATGCATGCATACATGAGCGTGTGCGTGACTGAGTCTATGTCTGATCGTATGGATATGTATTCCTGTGCTCCTCGCGTTTCTTTCTGTGTAGAAAGTTAAAGATGCAAAACTCCTTAACTCTATTAGGTGACTGTAGAACTGGCTAGGATATTCTCAAGTACAGTACAGGTTAACATATTCCTAAAAGAATAAGAAAACCCAATCACATTATCAGGAGCAACAACACACATGGCTTGCATAATCGTGCATAAGGTTTTAACGTGTGCGCGCACGGAGAGCATCCTCCTCACACGTTAAAACCTTTATCCGCTTTTCGGAAGAGTAGGCCGTTGTGGGACAGTGGGGAACAGATAAGAAAAAATATACAACACGGCATACACACATGGTTAATGGCTGTAATAAAAACAACATGAGTGCGGTTTTCATTAGCCTGGAAAGAAACAAAAAATATGAAACGAGAAAGCGTCTTCTACGGAAAAAGTATGAGACTCTTAGCTCTGAATCTATGTATAGCAGAAATCAAGAACAAAAGTCTTACAAAGTGCTCTTTGATTCACTCCCTATAAAGTAACTGACAATGATTACGAAGACAGATTCATGGCCAGTCTGAAACCTTGGCCGAGTTTATGAGCCATTTTATGGACTCTTCTAATCCCATACATCCAAATAAAAACTGTGATGAGCAGCAGGAAACCAGATTGCTAAGCCACACACACACACACACACACACACACACACACACACACACACACACACACACACACACACACACACACACACACACACACACACACACACACACACAACACACACACACACACACACACACACACACACACACACACACACACACACACACACACACACACACACACACACACACACAGAGAGAGAGAGAGAGAGAGAGAGAGAGAGAGAGAGAGAGAGAGAGAGAGAGAGAGAGAGAGAGAGAGAGAGAGAGAGAGAGAGAGAGAGAGAGAGAGAATACACACAGAAACACACACATACACTGATGCAAGCAAGCAAGCACACACATATACACATACAGACACACTAACACACACACATGCACGACACACTCACACACACATGCACTGACACAAGCATCACACACACACATCACCACACAACACACACACACACACACACACACACACAACACACACACAGAAACACACGTACACATACACTGATGCAAGCGTACACATATACACTTACAGGCACACTAACACACACACATAATCATGTACTGACACAAGCACACACATACACACACACATACACGCACACTCACACACACACTCACACACACACATACACACACATGTATGACAAAATTTGCAAAACTGCATACACATGGGGACTGGATGAAAAAAGACATGAGTGCTTATTCCATTATCCTCGAAATAAAAGAATGATAAAAAAATAAACAAAACATACACACGCACGCACGCATGCACACACACACACACACACACACACACACACACACACACACACACACACACACAACACACACACACACACACACACACACACACACCACACCACACACATACACACAATGACACACAACAAAAAACAAAACACCCAAGAATTCTGGGGATCTTCTTCATTACTGTGAAATCCAGCTGAATGACATCAAAATGAACAGTAATTTGATAGTTCGTTCCACAGTGTGCTGATATCTTGTTTATTCTAACATGTTGTCATTCTTTGTTGTGGCCCTCTAATCTGCAAGTTCTATTTGCTCTGTTCGTGTTTGTGTTATCTCTAACTGTCTATCGGTCTGTTTTTCTGGCTGTTTGTTTCTTTCTGTCTGTCTGTGTCTGTCTGTCTGTTGACTGTCTGTCTGTCTAGATGACCGGTGGCTGGCTATAATTATGTTTGACTCCCTCTCCCCGTATGTATGTCTATCTGTCTGTAAGTCTGTACCCGTCTGTCTCTCTGGTTCTGTCTCTGTCACTGGCTCTGTTTCTGTCTGTCTTTTTTGTCTCTGCTCTCGTTCCACCCTCTCTCTCTCCTCCCTCTATGTGCGTGTGCGTGCATGCGTTCGTGGGTGCGTGCGTACGTACGTGTGTGCGGGTGTGTGTAAGTGTACTGTTTTATCATTTACATCTTCATCTGAATCAGAGATCAAAGTCAAATAGTTAAGTAGTAACATAATTCCACTTTCTTTGAGTGAAAAACAAAGACATGTAAAAAATGATAACAAAACAACATTTCTTGAGCTACACTTTCCAACCGAAACAGAAATCAATGCTGACAGAAAAACAGGCTTTCTAGCTCTAAGGTAAGGTAAAAGGTAAAGGTGTCCTATTACCTATGTGGTCGTAGGGGAGCGAGCGAGAGAGACCTCAGCTTCTCTAGGGGCCAGATTTTGAAGGTGGCACCTATCTCCACTCCCTCCTGCTTTTACCTTCCCTGACCCTAAACAGGACAGGTACCTATTTACAGCTGGGTGTGAACTGGGTGACTGTACTGAAACCAAGGGCGCAAACAGTCACCCATCCATTGGAAAAACCACGCTCAAAGCTGCTTAAAACCTTAGCTTGGAGGGCAAAGCGAGAGTGCTGTGACCACTGAGCTATCCCGTCCTCTCTACTCTAAACGCAGGCTTAATTCAGTTACCCTGAACCCTCAGACCACAATGAGGAAAATGGCCTCTCTTAGTGCCACGGCTAAATTCATGAGCTCTCCTTGTGGACTCCTAAAATCTCCAAAAGCCAGGAAAAAAGAAACGACGCCACAACAGAAGGTTAAGCAAGGGGGAACAGGCAGACACTTTTGCTCAACAGGCCAGATTGAGGTGATCTCATCCCAGGGTTGTAAAGTTCAGGCCTGCAAGTGAAACGAACGATTCAGGCGTTACAGAGTTGGATTTCGTTTGTTTTGAGACAGGGTTTTTTGTTTTGGTTTTTCTGGTTTGTTGTTTTGTCTGTTTTCTTGTTGGTTTGAGTATGTTTATATTATAATTTTTGTTAGGTCATTTTTCTTCTTTCAGCTTTTACATTTTGGAAGTATTGTTTGAGTATTAACAAAATTGTCTGTGTACTCTTGTTTTTGAGGGTAGCCTTTATTATATTTTTTATTTCAAATATTGTCTCTTTATATTATTGAATTAGTTTATTATTTATTTCTTTTTATTTCGTGACGATATGTAATAAGCATTCATGTGCTTTTTTTTACATTCTGGTCTCCCATGTGTTATAGCAGTTTTGCATTTTTTGTATCCGTTCCTACCGGTACACAATGGCATCACTTTCCAAAAATAGCGGAACGTGTGTTTTAACAGTGTTTCGCAAGTGTTCTGCGTGGCATTCGCACAGGGGACCTCAGGTTTGTAGTCGTCATTCCGAATGACTGTTCACACCTCACAAGCACTTTTTAGAGCAATAAAAGGAAATTTAATCAGTGTTCTTGTTCGTTTAAACTCAACACAACACACACACTACCTCCCCACACATACCCCCACAGTCCCACCCCCACACACACACTATTCCCCTCACACACACACATACAAGGAAAACCAAAGAGAAGGAGCGTGGGAGGTGGTGGTGAGGCATTGGAAGGAGGGTCAACTAGTGTTATTTCACTGGGTGCCTAGAAAACGCCACGGACAACAGGATGCTGGAGAGACATGCTTAGTGGCTGATGTACAACATTAATGAAGTCCCTGATTCCCTTCCTGCCTGCTAATAGGAAACACTGCAGCCCCTGGGGAATGGGTGTAAACGGGGATAGCGTAATACCAAAAAAAGGAAAAAAAAGAAAGAAAGAAAGAAAGAAAGAGAGAGGGAAAAAGAAAGAAAGGAAAAAAAAAGAAAGAAAGGAAGAAAGAAGAAAGAAAGAAGAGAGAGAGAAAGAAGAAGAGGAAAGAAAAAAGAAGAAGGAAGGAAGAAAGAAACAAAGAAAGAAAGAAAGAAAATTATAAATTTTATTGAGTGCCTGTGTGTTGTATAGGTCGAATGCAAGCGCTTTGATTTGCTTTTTACAAGATATAGCGCTAGATATCAATTCCATGTATTATCATTTATTATTAAAGAAGAAAAGAAAGAAAAAAAAAAGAAAGAAACAAACAAACAAAGAAAGAAAGAAACAAAGACAGAAAGAAAGGAAGGAAGGATAAAAGAAAAAAAGAAAAAAGAATGGAAGAAAAATGGATAAAAGAATGAATGGCAGAAAAAGAAAGAAAGAAAGAATTGAAGAAAGAGACACAGAAAGAAAGAAAGAAAAAGACAAAAGAAAAGAAAGATGAAAGAAAGAATGAAAGCAGAAAGAAAGCAAGAAACAAAGAAAAAAGGAAGGAAGGATAGAAGGAAGGAGGGATAAAAGAAAGAAAGAAAGTTTTCGTATCACTGCAAGACGCTTTGTTCCATGATGCACGTGAAACCTGAGCTATACTGTGTTCACCCACACATACGGGTCAGGAGAGTAGTGAGCGTGCTGCGGGCACCTCGCTTCATTTCACGTCACTCTACAGGGACCGGGGCTAACGCCACTTCGTGTCTATGCAGGCACCATGTTTTAATATCCCATCCATCACTTTGCTGCAGCATCATCGCCATTTTGGGCTGTTTGGGAGCTAAAGCTACAGGTAAAACTGATGGTTGTTTTTGTATAATATTATGGTGGTTTTGGGGGGGTGGGGTGTTACATGTTTGTTTTGGTACTGTTTTGGGGAGGGGTTAGGTTGTGTGTTGGAAGTTAAGTCGCGCGCGCGCGCGAGTGTGTGTGTTTTCGTGTGTGCTTTTTCTTTCGGGGGGATGGGGTGGAGTCATTCCTCAGCTAGAGCTCTGAGGTTTCACCAATGGTGTGATTCTTGCATATGCAACCGTTTTTACCCACCATTAAGGTTAGCCACATTTCGAGTTCGGAAATGGATGTCTAAAGACGACACCTGTACTGTGTGCTTCAGTGAAATATTCTATATACTAAAACTGTTGCGAGGTGACAGGAAGAAAAGTTACATTAACAAGGTAGAAACAGAGGCTTAGAAAAGAGGGAATTCTTCAAGCAGGATTTCCAGGAAGGTAGGAGTACTAGTTATGCTAACAAGTCCCTTGCAGCCCCACGAGAGGAGTCCAAATATTGGGGGAATAGATAGGGTCCTAATGTTAACGCCGGAGGAAAACAACTCGACAGGCGCCTAGGTGGTGGTATGATCTCAGACTATCAGATCACACAGTCAACGTTCTAACCACTAGACTAATCCATCCCGTGCACCCACCCCACCCCACCTCAACCCCTACCCCTCCACTTGTCATATAACTACGGTATGAGGAGGAAAATGACTTGGTGAGTTAGAGAACATAGGAATAGTTCACACTGAGTTGTTATAAACAGAACAACATGTTTTGGTTTCTCACAAAAGTTTTTAAAAGTATGGAATCGAAACGGACATACTCACATACTACACACATACACGCATCATTAAAAATTACAGAATTTTGCATTTAAGGAATCTCACAGCTTGTAGCAGTAAAACAGAACATATGTCTTCATGTTGCATTATTGTAAAGTAGCAAGTTTTCACGATCTTTTTTTTCTGAGGGTAGCATGCTCCTAGCTAATCCTCGCTAGAATATTTACACTTTGTTTCTTCTGTACAGAGGAGCCGTGTGTCATCAGACCGCTGACAAACGGCAGACCACCACCACCACCCCCACCCCCCACCCCCACCATCACCACCCCCACCACCACCACGCCATCGCATCCACAAACCAGCCTAAGCACACACAGTTCCCCCTAAGACCAGTACCCTACCACCACTACCCCTACCACCCCACCACCACCACCACCACCACCACCCCTACCACCACCCCTACACCACCACCACCACCCTACACCCCTACCACACCACCACCCACCACCACCCCTACCACCACCACCACCCCCTACCACCACCACCACCACAGAACCACAGCCAAGAAACCACTTTGCCCTCTGAAAGAAACAGCGCAAGAAACGACCTGGGTGCGGAATGCAGAGTCAGTGCTCGGGTATGACATGACATGACATGACATGACATGACAGCGATGGGGGCACTACGGCCACGTATAGGGATAGACTGGGTCACTGACGGGTCATTATTGAGATAGTTGCAAAATCAGGCCACCTGCATCTTCTCCAGGGGACATGAAATCCACACCCATACTTCTAGCTCGAAACAACACACAGGACTCAACTCCTAATTTTGTTAAACATTAGATTTTTTTTCATCCCAGACCATCAAGATTCAAGATTTTTGTTTTTTTCAACAGTTTTCAATTTAAAGATTGAGGGGTACAAGCTGTAATGCTGTCCAACAAGATGAAAACTTTTCGTAATCCGCGGACAGACTTGAAGAGATAACATGAAACTTGCACATAGGCCACACAGAACATTGCCCCTGCAAGACTGGCAAGTAGACTAGAAAAGATGTGTGACAGCCCTGTCAAAAACATAAGACACTCAGAAGCATCTAGCCAAGACTGGCAACCAGACTTAGAAAAGATGTGCGACAGACCTGCTCAACAACAAAAGACCCTCAAAAGCATCTAGCCTGAACCCACCCCCCCCCCCCCCCCCCCCCAGTGGCCAAAAGCTATACGGTGACTTGGAGGACCTGCAGCGTACTGCTGCCTTCACTGCAGAGACCGAGCTGTCTGTTCACTGAGGACTGCAAAGAAAAGCGGGACTTCAACTGTCAAGTAAATGTGAGTGGGATATTTATTTCTGTAGACACTTGTTACACTTGGCATCATTTGTATTTTTTGTTTGCCGTCTGTCTGTCTGTCCATCTCGTTGTCTGTCTGTCTCATGTTTGTGGCTTCGTAAGTGTTTGTGTTTTGTTTTTTTCCCCAGTATTACAGATTTTTGTTTGATGTTGTCAGCTGTTTCGAAGCAGTTTATTCGTTTGCGTCCTTTTTTAATGCTACGGTCTTCTTCCTCCTCCACCCCCCCTCCACCCACCCCGTGTGGTGTGGGTGTCTGTCCTGCGTCCTGTACTGTCTGTCGTCTGTCTGCTCTCTCTCTCTCTCTCTCTCTCTCTCTCTCTCTCTCTCTCTCTCTCTCTCTCTCTCTCTCTCTCTCTCTCTCTCTCTCTCTCTCTCTCTCTCCCCCTCCTCCCCCTCTGGATCTCTCTGATCCACTCCCCCTCTCTCCTGTCTCTCCCCTCTCTCCTCTTTCCCCTCTCTTCTCTCTGTCTCTCTCTCTGTCTCTCTCTCATGTTTGTGGCTTCATCATTTTTTTTTCACCTCCCACCCCCCCCCATTCTAGCTTTTTTTTTTGATGTTGTAGCATGTTTTCGAACACTTTTTTCGTCCTCCTAACGCTTCGTCTTCTTCTTCCTCCGCCCTCCCCCCCACCGTTTTTTTCTCTCTACTCTTTTCCTCTCTCCTCACTCCTCTCCTCCTCCCTTTCGGATCCACTCACCTCTCATCTCTCCTCTCCTTAGTCTCTCCTCTCTCCCCTCTACTCCCCCCTCTCTATGTCTTCCCCCTCCCCCCCCTCTACTCTCCCTTACTCCTGTCTCTTCTCTGTCTCCCTCTGTCTTCTGTCTGCTCTCGCCCGCTCCTCTCGCTCTTCCCCTCTCTCCCCTTCTATATCCTCCCTCTCTACTATCTCTCTCCCTCATCTTTCCCCTCCTCCCTCATCTCCTCCTCTCTACTCTCTCTCGTTCTCTGTCTCTGTCTCCCTCTGTCTTTGTCTGCTCTCGTCTCTCTCTCTCTCTCTCTCTCTCTCTCTCTCTCTCTCTCTCTCTCTCTCTCTCGCTCTCTCTCTCCTCTCTCTCTCTCTCTCTCTCTCTCTCTCTCTCTCTCTTCTTCTGTTGGTTTTGTTTTGTTTGTTTTGGTTTTTGTTGTTGTAACATGCTTCGAAGCAATTTATTCATTTGCGTCTTTTTTTTCTTTTTTTTTTTTAAAAGACGCTCTTCTCGCCCCACCCCCCCCCCCTCCTTCCATTTCTATGCGTCTCCGTCTCTGTCTCTTTATCTTTCTCTCTTTATTTTACTCACTGCCTCTGTCTTTTGTCTTTGTCTCTGTCTCCCTATCTCTGTCTCTGTCTCTCTCTTTCTGTCTCTTTCTCGCTCGCGCACACACAAGCACAAAAATTATACATGTACGTATGTATATGTATGTCTGTATTTATATTTCTTATGCATGTATGAACGTAGTCTTTGCTTTCAGACACTTCATAGCATCCTTTGACCTCCTACCACACAATCCTAGACCCGCATGACTCTCACTATTTAGGCCCGTGTTGGTCAATAAAAGGGTAGGGAATGGAGACACAGGAAATGGAACGAAGCTTCTGCTTCTGCTTCGTCCAACTCTGACAGGATTTTTCGAAAAATGCCTTGCGCTGCCGTTAAGTGCCTGACAATTCAGGCCCTGCGCATCCGATTTCGGTATACAGCAAAGCCCTGGGTGTTTTTTTTATATCTGGGATTAGAGGAAAATATCGGATCGTCTTTTTCATCGAACACTCAGACAGCAACTACAGTTTGTCATGTGAGCGAAAACGCGTTGCGCCGCTGTTAAGTGCCTGACAAGTCCGACCCAGTGCCTGACTGCTTCGTTCACTGGGGATATTTATGCCTGGGAGACTCGTTTTCATGGAGGTTCCAGCATGTTTCCCGATCACACAGAATTGAGCCACATAGCGCAATATTTCAATGCACTGTTGTGAGTCCTACGTAACCTCCTCCGAAAGCGCAGCGCGCGCAGTGAGCAGTCTCCGTAGACCTCCTGCATGCAGTCTTCCACAGTGGAAAGTCTACAGAGGTCAGTCAGTGTGCACACAGCCACCGACCACACTACTGCCGCCTTGCAACAACCGATTTCACAGGCATGACCAGAAACATAACACAACCGGCTGTGAGACGTCTGGACAGTGGGCTTACCCCACAAGAAAGGGACACCTGTCTCACCTGCACATTTTCTGCCTTCTCCCTTCACCTATCCCGTAGTCTTGGGGCACTTATCCCTGAGCTTTTACAACCAACTTCGTCCTCCTCCAGTCTCGCGCGCGCGCGCCAATTTCGGCTTTTTCCCCGTAGCAGGTCGAGGCCAGTCCAGTCCACTCGGTCGCGTTCGTTTGATGGACTATTGGACTGACTGCCCGGTCAGTAGCCTGCCGTCAAACGATCACTGGGCACCACACTTCTGATTGCATCCTCAGTCCTTGCTAAATGATAAAAAGATAAAATAAAAAATAAAACTTAGAGTAGGGAATAAAATAAATGATAAAAAACCTAAACCATTTCATTAAACGAAACATTTGAATAGGAAATAGTGTACAGAGATTGAATATAAATTTTAAAAAGCTAAACCATAGAAGAAAAAAAAATAGGGAACAAAAATTAACTGCAAGAGGACAGGAGCGCAATCTGGGTGACAGTGATCCTGGTGTCCGTAAACACCACCACCTACAAACACCACAACCTACAGACATCTTGGTGTCCGTAAACACCACCACCTACAAACACCACAACCCTACAGACACCTGTGTCCGTAAACACCACCACCTACAGACATCTCGGTGTCTAAACACCACCACCTACAAACACCACCACCTACAGACATCTTGGTGTCCGTAAACACCACCACCTACAGACATCTTGGTGTCCGTAAACACCACCACCTACAGACATCTTGGTGTCCGTAAACACCACCACCTACAGACATCTTGGTGTCCGTAAACACCCACCTACAGTCATCTTGGTGTCCGTAAACACCGCCGAGTCATCTTGGTGCAAACACCACCTACTGTGATCTTCGTGTAAACACCACCTACAGTGATCCTTGTGTCTGTAAACACCACCACCTACAGGATCTTGGTGTGTAAACACCACCTACAGGGATTCTTGGTGTCTGTAAACACCACCACCTACAGCGATCTTGGTGTTGGAAAACACCACCTACACATGTTTTGAGACGGTTGTCACGAGAAATTGGGACTTTTGTCACCTCTCACATGTTCACTGCATTTCCTTTGGCTCCTTCCTTTTCCCATACTTTATTCCACACGGGTCTTGATCTGGTGAGTGGTCGTGCGGGTCATATGAGAGGCCTCTTCTGTGGTGAGTCATCATGTGGATCATCTTGGAGCCGTCTACTCAAAAAATGAACCATCGTCTGGAAAGCTGACATCAACAAAAATGCTCAGAACATGTAAGTATACACGCAGTGCAAAGCTGTCGTGGAGAACTGACTTCATCAAACTGCTTAGGACGTGTAAGTATATTAGAAATGTACAGCTTAGTGGAGCGACTTTATTATACACGACTCAGATCGGTATGGGGTGTTTTAGCTCTGAAGTTTGAGTAAAACTGATATCGCTCTGGTAAAGCACGATGAGTCGTTAAGGTTTTCGTTTTCTAATCGTAAGGACTGTATGTGTGTGTTTTTGTTTGCTTGATGATTATTGTGTTGAAAGAATGCCTCCACGCTTGGAATTTATTCAAGAAAAACGTGCCGAAATGGTACTTTATAACTTTTGTTTTGGAGTTTTTTCCCGAAAGAAATGTACCAAATTTTGTACTTGATAAATTTGTTTTGGGAATTTATTCAAATACAAAGATGTGCAGAAAAGCGTACTTGATAACTTCATTTCAAAATTTATTTAACTGGGCATTAACTATTTGTCGGCAACCGAGATAGCCTAGTGGTCAGAGCGTTAAGCTCATGATCTTATGGTCAGGGTTTGAGCCACCGCGGAGACTTCCATTCAATATTATTTCCCCTGGTGTTAACATCTCTCCCAATCTCACTCTCACCAAAGTCTCTTAGATGAGACTTAAGCCAAGATCCCACCTGCAAACGCACGCAGAACATGTTGGGTACTTTTAAAACCTGTTTTGCTTTTAGGAAGAGTAGGCTATTGCATGCACGTGTCTGTTGGAACTGAGGACTTTTTTTTTAATCGTGCACATTAGTGTTGTGTTTGGACATCATCCCCGAAGTCGTATTGCGGATCTGCTGTTAGGCAAACGATCCTATGATTATGCAAGGTATCACCATTAGTGAACCTCGGAACTCTGGCTGAGGCACGAAAAAAACATAGTGCATGCATAACACAGGGATGTTCACACACAACACACACGCACGCACGCACGCACGCACGCACACACGCCTGTTTTACTGTCGATGACTTTTTGCTTTCAGGGGCTGTGGGTCTGGAGTCAAGGGCCAGTGACCTAACCTGACACGTGTAAGGGCAGCCATATTGACCTGCCTTTTCTACAAGGGGAGAGCATCAGTATTAGCAAGGCCCATAACCAAGACGGTGTAAGGTTGGACATGAAGCAGGAGTTTCCGGGTCCACGGTGCCGTTCACAGATCTGAAACCTAGGAGCGAACAATACGTGCATTCCCTCTGGCAGGAGGAGTGGAACGCTCAGACGGACACAAGCTTTTTCGTATCCGTCCCAACCTGAAAGAGGTTTCCCTCTGTGTGTCAAAAACCGAAGGGAGGCGACGGTGCTCACCAGGATACACATGGGTCATTCTCACGTCACTCATGTTCACTTGCTGAAAGACGAGGGAACCCCATGGTGTGTGACTTGGACGTGCGGTAACCATCAGGCATCTGCTCCTGGAGTGTCGGGATGTTCAGGTATTAGGCACAACATTTTACCGCGGACTCCCTAAAGATCCTCTTTCGGGATGTTCCACCGGACAACATCGACGACAAAATCGAAAGCACTTGCAAACTATCAATGACAACATCGAAGACAACACGAAAAATCGAGGACAACAGCAAGGACATTGTTACGTGTGTTTTTGTCAAACATAGATGATGAATGCAGATGCGGTTGTGGCGGTAGTAGAAGTAGCAGCAGTAGAGTCTAGTAGTAGTTATTGTAATGCGTAATATTGCATAAGAGAGAGAGAGAGAGAAGAAGAGAGAGAGAGAGAGAGAGAGAGAGAGAGAGAGAGAGAGAGAGAGAGAGAGAGAGAGAGAGAGAGAGAGAGAGAAACACTTTTGAAACACTTTTATTAAGGGATAAGAATAAGCACACATAATGGCTTTTTACATCCAGCCCTCAATCAAAGAAAATCATAACAATGGAAACAAATCAACTGCAAATTTAAAAACAACAACAAAAAAGAAAAATAACATAAATAATCGTTGTAACATCATAGAAATGCACGACAAAAGGAGATTTTGTCCCCCCCAAAAAGGAAATACGCACAAAGGGGAAAAAAATAATAATGCAATGCCATACAAGAGAAGATATTATGTGAATCGTGCCTGTATATTCATTCATTAGAATAGAATGATACTTATTTTAAAAAGTATACAGACTAGTATTGACATTAACTGAGGATGAAACATCATTCCATAATAAACCACCAGAGTAAGTAAGAGAGGAGGGAGGGAGAGAGAGAGAGGGGGGGGGGGGTATGATAGCTGAATCAAGTTCCACAATATTATGATCAAGGTTATGGGATGATCTACCATTAATATATCATTCCGAAATGTACGTAGTATAATGAAAATATGCAAGTTCAATTAAATGACCGTTTCAAAATATTCTAAAGGGATTTTTTTCCCTATACATTACAAAACGCGATTGATGTAAATTCTAACTTCTAATTTAATTTTATTTCGGATAATGGTATGAGCGCTTCGTGTGCTTTTATATATCCAGTCCCCCTGTCTGTACTTTTCTTTTTAAATGTTATCTGTTCGCACGGGTGCTACAATGGCATACTCTTTCGAAAAGGGGAGCAGGTTTTTAATGTGTGTGCAAGGTGTTCTGCGTGCGTGCGTGCGTGTGTGTGTGCGTGCGTGTGTGTGTGTGTTGTGTGTGTGTGTGTGTGTGTAGGGGGAAGGGGTGGTAGTGAAAAGGAGACCTAACTTTTGGTTGTGTATTTCAAGGAAAGGGGGTGTTTGAGAGAAGGGGTAAAAGTACACATGTTTGGATCATTGGGGATGGGAAAAAAGGGGGAGGGGAGCTAGCTGATGGATTTTTTTTCACGTGGTTTAATTTGGCGTTTACCTTTTTTTAAAAATCTAGATTCTAGCGTGGATTATTTTGGCGGAATACTTTTTTTTTAATGGGAAAAAAATGTTCAAACAGTTAAGATTTAAATAACTTGGCTGAAAACTGGAATTTTTTTAAAACAAAAAATCCGTACACACCGAAATCCAAAAAAACCGTTGATGTTGATAGGACTGGTAGTTTGTATAATTTGATAAACTTTTTCTGCCTTCCTTGGTTATGCTAAATTTTTAATCGTTGATACAAACGATATTTACCGTTGTGTCTAAAGCTAAACACCATAGTGTCTACCTGTTCTTGTGTCCACATGCATGCATGCAGACAGACCCCCAACAGACTGACAATCCTTACCCCGATATTAACCTTTAACACTAACCTTTAACCTTTTTACAATTAACCTTTACAGTTACTCTAACCCTGGCCCGTCGTGTGGACACAAATGGCAGGTAGATTCCTTGGTACATGCTGACACTACGGCAAAACATTTTTGTCTTGTATGGTTAGGTGTGATTTTAGAACTTTTTCTTTTTCGTCGTCGTCGTACTCTCAGACAGCAGCTACTGTTTTGTCATATGAGCGAAAATGCGTTGCGCTGGCGTTAAGCGCCTTACAAGGCAGGCCCAGCACATAATTTACGATTTCGACGTAGGAGAAAAATGCTGTGGTTTATTTTATTTTTTTTTTTTGAAAAACGGCATGGAAATGGATCAAGAAGGTATAAAATAGACAAGAAGACGGAAGGAAAAGGAACAAAGCAGAAATATAGGGAGAAAAATGAAGGAAACTCCTAACACAGTTTCCAAAAGGTGGGGATAATATTTATACTGACAGCCGTCCCCCTTCAACCCCATGGGAAGATTGGGGGGGGGGGGTTAGAATTTAAGGAAAGAAATGCTAGGAAGGGGGAGTGGGGTCGGGGTGTTTAGGTCTGTGGGAATACGTATGAGGACTGAATGTGTGAATGCTTTAGGGGATAGGCAGTCATTGATAGGGGAGTCATAGGGAGTGTCATGGATAGGGGATAGGTAGTCATGGATAGGGGATAGGTAGGCATGGATAGGGGATAGGTAGGCATGGATAGGGGATAGGTAGCATGGATAGGTGATAGGTAGTCATTTGATAGGGCTAGGTGGTCATTGGATAGGGGATAGGTAGTGATAGATAGGAGGCATTAGGGGTAGTGCATGGATAGATGCTAGTCATCGTAATTTGGGGGATAGGAGGGAGAAGTTTATGACACGATGCTTTTTAAATATTTAAAAACCAGGGGAATAAATCGGGAATGGCGAAGGGATGAAACTGAAGAGGGAGGGGAGGGGGGGGGTGGTAGGATGACAGGGAGGGGATGTATTATAGGACAGGGGCTTTTAACAGGAGTAGAAAGTATTGTCAGGAATGAAAAGGAAATGTTGTGTGTGGTGTGTGTGTATGTGGTGTGTGTTTTGGTGGTGTGTCGTGTGTGATGTGGGGTGTGATGTGTGTGTGTTGTG
>CM060316.1:61639602-61647102 GCA_030674155.1 Stramonita haemastoma
TTCCGTTCTAGGGGATTTTGATTCCTCTGGAGTTGACATCAGTGCTGACTCCACCTCCCCAAAGTCCTCGAGAGACTATAACGAGTCACGTTAAATCTGTTTGCTTTCGTAAGAGTAGGCCATCGTGCGCGGGAACAGATGACAAGATTTACAAAACTGCATACTGGGGACTGGATGTAAAAAAGCACATGAAAGCTTATTCATATCATAGATAGAAAAAAAGCACAATGTCCTCAAAAGCCAGTGCCCCCCCCCCCCCCTCGTGGGAATAACGAGTGTCTGTGTAAAGAGCATCCCCATCTTCTGGAAATTCTGTGTTAAGGATTCTGACTTTTCTATCCCTCTCTTTGTTTCTGTTTGTTCCTTTTACTTCCCTTTCACGTCTTCCTTGTCAATCTCCTGCCTTCTTGGTCCATTCTCATGCCTGTCTTTTCCCAAGAAATACTTAAAAGATAACAACAATTTTCTCCCACGACAAAGTCAGATGATGAGCTGGGCTGACTTGTCAGGTGCTTAACAGCAGTGCAACCCACAATCTGGGAACAGGTGACAATATATTAAAAAAAACTGCATACACACGGGGACTGGATGAAAACAGCAGATGAGTGCTTATTCCATTATCCTCGATATAAAAGAATAAATAAATGGTAAAAAAATATAAAATAAACCCTTTTTCGCTCATACGACAGACAGACAACAAAAGTAGCTGTCTGGGCGTTCGACGAAGACTAAAAAAGAAAAATATCCAAGTTCTCTACCTAGACACAATCTGGCACCGCTAAGACTAGTCTAGAAAAACATGAATGGTGATTTAGAAAGCTGGCTGATATTTTGCTGACAATCTTGAAGATGTATGAAGGAGATGGATGTAGGTCGCCTCTCTCTACTAATGGGCCTCTTTGAGTGCAAGGGACAATCTGCGTTAAGGAGAAGGAAGGAGGCTTTTTGTGTGTGACTTTTATGAACCTGTGACTGTCGTGCCTGGAATCGGAGTGTTAGGTGTTAGATAGTGTGTGTGTGTGTTGTGTGTGTGTGTGTGTGTGTGTGTGTGTGTGTGTGTGTGTGTGTGTGTGTGAGTGTGTCTGTCTGTCTGTTGTGTCTGTGTTTGTCTATCTGTCTGTCTGTCTGTCTGTCTGTCTGTCTGTCTGATGTATGTATGTATGTATGTGTATGTTATATGTATGTATGTATGTATGTATGTTGAGTATGTATGTATGTCTGTATGTATGTATGTATGTATGTATGTCTGCTGTCTGTATGTATGTGTATGTTGTCTGTATGTCTGTCTGTGTGTGTGTGTATATGTTGTATGTATGTTGATGTGTATGTTGTTGTTGTATGTATGTATGTGATGTGTTGTATGTATGTATGGTATGTATGTATGTATGTATGTATGTGTGCTATGTATACATGTATATCATTCTTTTATTTCGATGATAATGGAACAAACATTCGTGTTTTTTTTTACAACCAGTCCCCGTGTGTACGCAGTTTCGTCAATCTGTCATCCTTCCCACCGACACACAATGGCCTACTCTTGCAAAAAGCAGAACGGGTTTTAATTTGTGCACAAGATGTTCTGCGTGCGTACACACATAGGACCTCGGTTCATAATAACATCTGAATGACTTTTGAAGGAAGCGGAGTCGGCATTGATGTTAACTCCAGAAGAAAATACTTGAACGAGATTCGAACCCGGGGGTCAGCAGACCACGAGTACACCATTTTAACTACCAAGCTATCCCTCCCGCCAAGCCCGGATCCCAAGTCACCACCAGATCACGAACAAACGTTCTAACCACTTGGCTGTCCCCGCCCGCTGACAGCTTTGCCTTGCTCGTTCAAGACTTGCTGCCTGAAGTGTTCAGAGCGGTGCCAGCTCACGGGTGATTCCCCTAGGGAATTCCTGGAGAAGATGGCGTTCCTACATAGAGACAACAACAGAGAAATGAACATCGTTGTGTTGATGGTGATTTAAACTGGGCGCTGATATGCAACCAGCGACACATTTTCTTTTGTTTGTTTGCTTATATAAGTTTTTTTTCAATTATTATGCACAAAGGTTATGGGTTTTTTTCTGGTTTTTTTTGTGCCTTGTCATGGAACGAACAATAGACGATGGTGCGTTGTAGGCGTGAAAAAGTGATTGGAAGATAACGGTGCTTTTGTGGTGCCAGTGATGGGTCATGGGGTTATGTAGGCAAGGAAGCGTGTATGATGGATTGATCGTGGCGTTTAAAATGGTGATGGCATAGATAGGCTTACAGGGTGATGTGTTTGTTATGTTTTGTCTTGAAGAGTTTTTGGTGGTTGGTGGTGGTGGTGGTGGTGGTGGTGGTGGTGGGTGGTGGTGGTGGTGGTGGTGTGGTGAGATGAGATGGTGGTGGTGGTGGTGGTGGTGGTGGTGGTGGTGGGTGGTGGTGGTGGTGGTGGTGGTGGTGGTGGTGGTGTGGAGGGGAGGACGTCGACGAGGAGGAAGGAGGAGGGGTAGCAATGGTGACATCACAGTGTTTTAGGTGGAATTTGTAATAGTTACGGTAACTTTAATATAATAAACCTTTGTCATTGCTGAAACAACCTCAACAGAACATTCCAAACATTAACAACATTTGACAGTATTGTAGACCATACCTACGCTGTAGCTGAGTGGATGAGACAGTTTGATTCTCAATCTCATCCGTCCATGAAGTCGTGGGTTCGAATTCTCAGTGGCGTCTAGAAAATTAAGGGTGGAATTTGTTTTTTTACAATATCCTAGGTCAACTTTAAGTGCACACATGCCAGTGCTTTTGTTCCTTTCGTGTGTATGCACATGCAGAAGACCAAATATGCATGTTAAAGATCCTGTAATTCATGTTAGCGTGCGGTGAATAACGGCAACACAACACACACCCAGTGTATATCCCGAAGTCGGAATGCAGCTAGCTGCCTACATGGTGTGTAAATGACAGTCGCATACGCACTTTGGCACTGAGCTTATATCAATACCTAACAAAGCTTTTGAGTTGAACCGCCTACAAGCCTTCAGACAAAACTATAGGCAAGTGTGTATAGTTCTTATTATGTGCGAACAGCACGTACAGCCTCCAGTCCACATGATTAACCCTTGTCTTTCTTCTGCAGGAAATGTAGGGGAGCCAGGGTGGGTGAAATACAGGTAGTAGTGGGGGGGGGGGGTCTCAGTGTCAATTTTTATAAATATATTGCCTTCAGGTGACCTTCACGAATCCAGCCTTCAGTGTGACCTTCACGAATCCAGCCTTCAGTGTGACCTTCAGAGTTCAGCCTTTAGCATGACCTTCACTATCCAGCCTTCAGTGTGACCTTAAAGAGTTCAGCCTTTAGCATGACCTTCACGAATCCAGCCTTCACTGTGACCTTCCGAATCCTGCCTTCAGTGTGACCTTTCACGAGTTCAGCCATTATGATGACCTTGCACTGAATCCAGCCTCCCTCAAACTGTGAAATCTTCACGAAATCCGACGCACATTCCATATAAAGGACTTTGCTTCGAATAAGATGGAACAGAAGGAGCAACAAATTTAGGTTTGAATAAGGTTAGCTGACCTTCATGATCATTCACAGCCTCACGAATGCCTTGCTGCTTCAGAAATCATCCACTGTGCCCTCACAATTATGCTAGCCTTTTCTTCAATCGATTTATTTCTTAGTGACTTTGCTTTATTACACGCATGGAAGAGGTAGTAGTGAGAGAGCACAGCAAATTTGTAGTTGCGGTGATTGAATCAGGCAGTGAGGTTGGTGAGCTGCATTACAGTCTGCACAGAATGCCTTGTTAAGAACATCCACTGGATGGCTGGCTACAATTTGTTGTTTTTTTTTTTCTTGAGTTCTTGTTAGTGTTGCTTTTGTGAGTAAATGGGGTTTTTGTTTGTTTGTTTTTTTGTTTGCTTCAATTGATTGGCTTCTTTCTTTTTGTTTATATTTTTTAGTCTTCTTCTTCTTTCTTGGTTTGTTGTTGTTGTTGTGTTGTTGCTTTGCTGCTTTTGTTGTTGTTGTTGTTGTTGTTGTTGTTGTTGTTGTTGCTGTTCTTCTTCTTCTTTCTTCTTCTTTTTTTCTTCTTGCCCTGTTTGTTCTTGACCTCTTGTTGTTGTTGTTCTTGACTCTTCTTCTTCTCTCCTCCTCTTCTTCTTCTGCAGTCACACACATACACCTCTCTCTCTCTCTCTCTCTCTCTCTCTCTCTCTCTCTCTCTCTCTCTCTCTCTCTCTCCTCTCTCTCTCTCTCTCTCTCTCTTCTTCTCTCTCTCTCTCTTAGCTAAATGACACAAACGAAAGGAAGATAAGCAACAATCAAAGGGATTTCAACAAAAGAAAACACCACCACCACATTAAAATGTGCATCTAAAGGGCTTCTGCTTTCTCTTATTTATTCTCATAAAGTCTGGATTCAATCATCATATCGTGAGACAAAGCCTTGACAATAATATTATATAGGTCAGTGTTGTGCATCTCCAACCTGTTACACTACATAATCCAGCATAGCGCATTGTGTGCTAGTGGGAACGGATGACAAAATTTACAAAACTGCATACACACATGGACTGGATGTAACAAAAAACACATGAATGCTTATTCATTATCCTCAAACTAAAGAAGTAAAAAATTTAAAAAAAACAAATAAACCTTTCTAATCATGGGGAAATAGTTTTCAGAATGAGAAAAGACAAATTTGCTGGCTTCAATTTAAACATCTTTCCTTTTCTTTCTTTTTTTACCCCATTTTTAGGCTGGAGCTGCAAGATTCACCAATGGAGAGATTTTTTGCATGTGTGACCTACTTTTTTGCCCATCTTTAAGTTAGTTACATTCCAATCACTCTTCTAAAACAGGTATGAACTGTACGTCCAAACTTCAGTGCAAGATTAAAAGCAAGCAGCTAGATTCGACTAGGTATATTGACCATTTCCTAAAGAATGTGCACAGGTGTATATTCAGTCACCTTACTAGACTAGGATAGTCTCTTTTTAATAGGTGACAGCCCCAGTATGGCTTGTGTGGTCGGTGGGGCTATAATCAACATGATTGGATTGGGTCTTTTTAATAAGCCATGGTTGTTAATGTCTATAACATGACCCAGATAACGGTGGCTTAAAGAAGTGTTTCGTTCTTTTTTTTTACCTATCTGAAGGTAATATGCGAACTGTACAAAAAGACACGAACTTAAGGCTGAAAGTTACAAAATATGATTTGAAATGCTGATTTCACTAAAACAAATGTCTACATGGTATGGTGGCTTACATACACACTGCTCACTCCTTGTGTAAAGTAGTCCTTACAATCAACACAAAGGGCAAAGAATGTCAGTGCTACTACCTCCCCCCCCCCCCCCCCCAATTTTCAAAATACCAAAAATCCGATGTGATAGGCGATAGCTAAATACTTTCTTATGTAAATGACCCATAAGAAACAACAAGAAATGATTTTCAAACATCTAAATTGAGAATGTAGCTATAGCTTAATTCTGCACAATAAAATGGCCACGAACGCAGAAACCTCATCGGTAAACCTGGAAGCTCTGGCCAAGAAACATAAAACAAAACTCCAAAACAACTGCTGAACATAACCTACTTGAACTTTCATTTGACCTTCCCACGGGTCAAACAACGTTGTTGCATTAACACCCTAAGAAGAGCATAACCAGCCCCATCAAATCCAAAAACTGATGATACCAGGATGGACCCATGAATGGCTTCTGCCTGCTAACGAGGTCTTTGGGCCCCAACAGAGGGTGTTTAGACTGCAGAAAGCCAGGCTTTGAACGTGGCCTTTGGGAATCCCCGACTAAGCTGTGGCTTGTCCCTCCCGCCTCTGGTGACGATACTCTGTGTGCATGGAAAGTGAGAGGGGGGTAGGGGGGATCTAGGAGAGAACGTGAGAGGTGTCGTTAAGTGGCTATGGTTGTAAATTGGACTGGCTCAACCGAGATAAGAACTTTTCCCCTACCTTGGTCTGGAAACTTTCTGTGGATATGATCATACCTTCTCTTTCTTTTTCTTCACCAGGTGAGCTAGTAATCCACAGACTGCAGATCGCAAGACAAACGATTCCAAATCTGACCATTTCTATCGTTTCTATTTAGCGTGCGAATTGGATAAAACAACAGTTTATTTTTCCTGGGTAAGTTAGGGAGTACATGTTTTACGTTCGCAGTCTCAACTGAGTTTTTTGTCTATCTGATAATGTTTTAATTGCCATTCTTTCGTGTAATGTTTTCATTTGCGTTGATATAACAAATCAGGAAGCTGGTACCGAAATCTTCAATGGTGCCCCCACGGTCTACAAGATTACGGGAATAGTGTGTAAAGGTGAAGGCGAAGATATAAATCGATGTGCTGAGCAGTTTGAAAATATTTTTCAGTTTATGTTTGAACAGATTCCCTGCAGAAGGGCGTCTCTTATTCATTTTATTTATCTATTTATTTATTGATCTGTTCTTTTATTTCGAGAATAATAGAATAAGCATTCATGCTGTTTTTTTACATCCAGTCCCCGTGTGTACGCTGTTTTGTCAGTTTTGTCATCCATTCCCACCTACACACAATGGCCTACTCTTCCGAAAAAGTAGAACAGGTTTTAACGTGCGCGCAAGATACTTTGCGTGCGCTCACACGTGGGGCCTCGGTTTTATAGTCTCATCCGAAGCACTTTTAGAGGAAGTGGAGTCGTCACTAACGTTAACTCCCGAGAAAACAATCCATCCTGTTGAACGAGATTAGACCCCGGATCAGCAGATCACAAGCGTAGCACTCTAACCACCAGGCTATCTCGTCCCGTGGTCTTAAACCAGTTAGTGACAAGGAAAGCACTTAGCGACACCGCCGACGTGGCAAATTTGCGCGGTGGTGATTGAATCAGGCAGTAGGGTTAGTGAGCCGCACATCCACTGCTGAACAATGCCTCATTAGGAAGCCCAGGGGAGAGATTTCGGTCCACTTTTTCTGGGGTCTTTTTGCTGTTGTTGTTGTTGTTTGTAACAATTATGTTTGTTGGTGGTTGTGCTTTTTTAGGGGGTGGGTTGGTTTCTTGTTCTCTTTTGTTGTTGTTGTTGTTGTTGTTGTTGTTGATGTTGTTGATCTTTTTCTTTTTCTTGTTCTAGTTGTTGTTGTTGTTGTTGTTGTTGTTGTTGTTGTTGTTGTTGATCTTCATCTTCTTCTTTGCAGTTCTTATTTGTCATTCGTTGCAATTCTTCTTGGCAAGATTAAGACGACTTCTACAATTTCTTTTTCTTCCTCTTCTCAAAGTTTGCACGCGGGACTTCAGGTTTAGTCTATATCCAAATGGTTTTATGGGAGAGTGGAATCAGTACTGATGTTAACTCAAAAAAAGGTAAAAATTCATTTGAACAGATGCGGTGCTAGTGGTTTGATCTCGCTTGGTCAGATCACGAGCGCAACACTATAATCCACTAAAACTACTCCCCTCCCCCCCCCTCTCTCTCTCTCTCTCTCTCTCTCCCTCCTCTCTCTCTCTCTCTCCC
>CM060316.1:61657102-61662102 GCA_030674155.1 Stramonita haemastoma
CTGTTTATCTGTTGTTGTTGTTTTTTTTTTTATCTACCTGTAGGTTGTTTGTCGGTTTGTCATTCTGTCTGTCTGTCTGCTCGTTGTCTGTCTGTCGTCGGTCGTCAATCGGTATGTTGGTGTGTTTGTGTCTGTGTGTTTGTATGTCTGTAATTATGTAATTATGTAATGTAATTATGTATGTATGTATGTATGTATGTATGTATGTATGTATGTAATGTATGTATGTATGTATGTATGTATGTATGTATGTATGTATGTATGTATGTATGTCTTGTCTGTCTCTGTCTCTGTCTCTCTGTCTCTGTCCGTCTGTCTGTCTGTCTTTCCTCCCCCCCTCTCTCTCGTCTGTCTCTCTCTCTCCCTCCTCTCTCTCTCTCTCTCTCTCTCTCCTCTCTTCTCTTCTCTCTCTCCTTCTCTCTCTCTCTCTCTCTCTCTCTTCACACAGACCCATCTGTTTCCATTTTGTGATCATAATTATTTCTTTCGTACTTTTAGCGTCACTGATGAAGAAGGTCAGTTTGCAATTGGAGTGAAGTTTTTCCTGGGCCGCTTTAATTTGATTTTTCCTTTAAAAAAAAAGTTGCAATCAGAGATATGTAGCTTATTAATTTTATTTTATTTATCTTTTTGTGCGTTTATTTATTGTCTGGTTATTTATTCACCCGTGTGTTTGATTTACTTTCTGCGGTATTTATTCGTTTACTTATCTTTATGTCTTTTGTGTGCTTGATTGTTTACGAAGCTGTGTTTTATTCATTTACTTTTCCCCTCAAATTGGGATGTGGCTGCCTTAATTGAATAGTGATTAAAAATTGTGGCATGTGCCAAATTCCACCATTGATGAACCTCCGAACTTCAGCCGAGGAACGAAGACAAATAAATCTTTCATTTTTTTGGTTTTTGCTTTAAACTTGTTCCATTTTTTTAAGGATTGTTTGATATTATATTCATTTAATTTTTCCTACTCGATTTTATGTATGCATTTGTTTATTTTGTTTTCATTTGATGTAGCATGATGTCACTGTTTCGTCTTATCTGCTTTTTACTTTATGCTTTGTTTTACATTGTGTGTCGCTGTTTATGTTTAAATAACTTGCTGAGAAGCTTTGAAAAGATCAGGAGACAAAATAATGCTATTTGATTATTTGCTCATGATCCTTTCAAGTATGTGTTAATGTTTTGCAGCTTGCATACTTTCTTCCCGTCTGCCTGTCTGTGTGCTTGTCTGTCTGTCTGTCTGTCTGTCTTTCTTAGTTTCTTTCTTTCTTAGTTTCTTTCTTTCTTTCCTTGTGGTAGCAATCACTGCATAGCTACGCCCCAGCCAATTTCCTTACCATCTTCAGCTGTCAAAATAGTATTTATCCCATCTTAAGCATTTTATAGGGGGACTGGATAGCTCAGTGGTCAGAGCACTCGCTTTCCCCAAGCTAAGGGTAAGCAGCATCGAGCGTGGTTACCAATTGGCTGAGTGACCGTATGCGCGTCTAGGCTTAAGTACAGTTCCCCCAGTCCACCTAGCTGTAAATGGGTACCTGCCATTTTTAGGGTCAGGGAAGGTAAAGCTGCAAGGATGATGAGATGGGTGCCGCCCTCAATATGCTGGCCACTAGAGAAGTTGACGTCTCTGATGCCTTGCTCTCCTACGACCGCATAGATTATGGGAAACCATTACCTTTTAAAAGCATTTTATAGTCAGGGAAGTTTTTTTCTGCGAATCCTAAAAATCTGTTGAGGGATAGAGTGATGGTATATTGTGGAGTCATACCTTGTTTTCTTCTTTTTTTCTCCACGCATATTCAATTTATTTATACAAATGGCTTTTTTTTAACCGAATGTCGTATCGCAGGCTCTCTTACGTGCAGAAGATACATGGTGTACATGAACATTCGTTACATTGTCTCCTCCTAGGGATTTACACCCAGATCACCATTCATGGTCTAGTGGAAGGGGGAGATATCCCGCTTAGTTCAGCAATCTAAAGCAATGCAGTTCTATGCAAGCACTGTCACCATGATTGTTAAAATAATTGGTAAGGTAAAGGTGTCCCATAACCTATGTGGTCGTAGGAGTGCGACGCGTCAGAGACCTCAGCTGCTCCAGGGGCCAGCATATTGAGGGCGGCACCCATCTCCTCTCCCTCGCTACTTTACCTCCCCTGACCCTTAAGAAGGCAGGTACCCATTTACAGCTAGCTCGGTGAACTAAGGGACTGTACTGAAGCAAGGCACGCAAACGGCACCCATCCAGTTGGTAACCAAGCTCGATGCTGCTTAACTTAGCTTGGGGAAAGCGAATCGCTCTTACCACTGACTATCCCGTCCCCATAATGGTTGTGGAAAGTTTGTTTTATTATTCGTGTTCTAAATACAGAGATCATTTCCATTCAGCCTCTAAAGTTCCTCCATGTTATCCTTCATGTATTATCCAGACTATCGTCTCACTCATGCAGCAGTGAACGGGCCCTTGAGAAGGGAAAGTGCATGGTGGGAGGGGGGGATGTTGGTCACAGTCTTTGACAGTGTCCAGGGATGCTTGCCTCCTGACTGACCTGTCAAAACATGGCGTGCAGGTGATGAGGACGCTTCAGGCCAGTGGCTGTGTGCAGCCCTCAGCTGTAAGGATCCTTACGTGCTTCCAGCATTTTCCCCAGCCAGCAGCGATCCTATATGAGGGTATACTTTGCTGCATTTCTATCATCGGCACTGGCGCCATGGATGCGCAGTGATGATATAGATCAACTCCTGAGGTGTGGGTTTGTACTCTCTCTCTCTCTCTCTCGTCTTCTTCTCTTCTTCTCTTCTTCTGTCCTCCTGTCTTCTTCTTCTTCTTCTTCTCGTCTTCTTCTCTCTCTCTCTCTCTCTCTCTCCTCTCTCTCTCTCTCTCTCCCTCTCCCTCTCTCTCTCCTACTCCCCACCCATTCAGTTATAAAAGCATCCACAGATCTTATGTACATTTGTCTGACCAGCTTTTGTCGCTGTTATTTGTTTGTTGTTGTAGTTCAATTTAAAGTCTATTCACACTTGGTGATATTAGACTAAACAAAGAACAAAACAAATAAACAAACAAATAAAACCCTACCATAAAATATTTACAGAAGACTTGGAAATAATCCTAGCAACATCAAAAATCAACGGTTTTCGCGACACTACATTCAATGGTTCCCTTGCAATTTCAATGCCATTTTCTTTACAAACTGAATTTAGAACTGAACATTGAAAAATAAGATGTTCACAAGATAATGGTTCAGAACAGGAGCAAGTTACATTTCGAGAATATTTGGTCTTCCAGGAGTTTAATCGCAACTTATAAATGATGTTAGAAATATGTCTTGGATAGCCTAGTATTTCCAATTTCCCATGGAAGTTTAACTTATGTACATGATTTTCCAATAATGAATTAATTTCACGACAATCATTTTTTAAGTTATGAACTAGGCAATCTCGTTTTGAACCTTTTTTTGCAAGATTATCTGCTATTTCATTCCAGTATATTCCGCAGTGTGAAGGAATCCAGCAAAAATTTATTCCTATACCTTTTGTCATGATACAATGTATCAAATATTTTATTTCAAATAATAAATCTGTCCTTACTTTTGAGCTCCAATCTTGTAAGCTATACAGTACAGACTTTGAGTCAACACAAAAAGCGAAGTGAGAAAATGCAAAATTACTATTATTTATAGTAATCAGAGCCATAAGTATGGCATATGGCATAGTCGCTGTTATTTATTTTAAAATTTAGTTATCTATTTTATTTATTCTTTAATTTCGAGGATAATGGAATAAGCACTCGTGTGGGTTTTTTTTTTAACAAGTCCCAGTGCGTATACGGTTTTGTCATTTTGTCATCCATCCCCACCAGCACACAATGGCCTACTCTTCCGAAAAGCGGAACTGGTTTTAACGTGTGCGCACGATGTTCTGCGTGCGTTCGACCACAGGACCTCAGTTTATGGTTTTAGCCGAAGGACTTTTTGGGGGGAGTAGAGTCGGTACTGATGTTAAATCCAGAGGAAAAATGGTCTTGAACGAGATTCGAACCCTGGTCAGTAGATCACGTACGAGCGCATCACTCTGACCACCAGGCTTTCCCGTCCCAGATGACAATTTTACTTACAGCTTTTTGTCTGTATGTTTGGTAAAGTTTCAAAACAGCTGCCAATACAGGAGCAGTATTCCATACACATAACGCAGCATCTGCAATAAAGGAAAATATCGATTCTTCAATTTGCACAACTTAGTGTGTTGATGAGGTCCCAGGTGCAGAGAAACTCTTCGAGTCAGGAAACAGTCAATGCTTGCTTCATTAGGTTTGGAGAACGATGCTTATTATATTACAGGGATGCAGAATTTGTTCATAAGACACTGGACCAGATACCGAATCCAGGAACGATCAAAGCAAAATAAATGGTGAGGAAAGGTGAGAGTTTCAACTTCAAAAGACTTTGCAAATGATTTTGATCGGTATCTTGTGTTTTCTTTTCCGTCTTTTTCGTTTCCTCGGCTACACCTCCGAGGTTTATCAATGGTGAGATTTTGCGTATGCAACCGTTTACCTACCATTAAGGTAGCTGCATTCCGACTTCCTGGATGATGTATAAACACGAAACTTGTCCGCATGCAGTATTTCTAGGTACATTTTTCTAGGTACATTCTTACCCGCACAATTGGCCTACCCTTCCGAAAGGCGGAATGTGTTTTAACGTTGTAATAAGATGGTCTGCGTACGCCTGCCCACAAGACCTCGGAATATATCTTACCATACCAGAAGGAATTTCGGGGGAGTGAGTTCGGCACTAGAGTTTAACTCCATGGGAAATTCTCCTCGAACGGTTGTCTCGATGATGGCTCGAACTCAGATCGTGAGATAACGAGTGCAACGCTTTAACCACTAGGCTATCCCGTCCCCTAGTATCTATCGGTGGATTGGAGGTCTAGAGGTAACGCGCCTACCTAGAAAGTGAAACGTCCGGGTCGGAATTGTGCGGTGGTTTGATT
>CM060316.1:61664602-61667102 GCA_030674155.1 Stramonita haemastoma
AAACTAAAAAAAAAACGAACAGACAAAAAAAAAAACGAATAAAAAGAGGAAGGTGACACACATCTAAGCTACACCGACAAAAAGAGTATCCTGTTCAACATAATTATCATCATAGTGGTGCTGTCTCGTAAAATATATCACCTTCCTCAACATGAAGCAGATGCCTTGGGAGCCTTTTGCAAGAGAAAAGCAATGTAAATAACAAAGACATTCCACGCATTTTCAGATAGGCCATTCGTGTCTGCTTACCTACGGAGAAAGCACATGACAGTATGGAAATTATTTGTGAAATAATTTTAAAGAGACAGGCAGGCAGGCCGGTAAAGCAATATAGACAGACGGTGACCAAGACAGACAGACAGAATCAGAGATAGAAATAGAAACAGAAACAGGAGATAAATATAAAATTAGAGAGACAGAGACAGAAAGCGATATGCCTTCAGACAACAAGACATAGAATGAGACAGACAGATAGACAGAAATACTCTGTTAGACAGACAAAGCAGATGGACAGACCCATAGACAGATAAACATATTCCTGGAGGAATGGAGAATCAGATAAACATGGAGTAAGCAAGCGAGTGTGTGACCGATCGATCAATCGATAGATAGATAGATAGATAGATAGATAGATAGATAGATAGATAGATAGATAGATAGATAGATAGATAGATAGATAGACAGATAGACAGATAGATACATAGATACATAGATACATAGATACATAGATACATAGATACGTAGATAGATACATAGATAGATACATAGATAGATACATAGATAGATACATAGATAGATACATAGATAGATACATAGATAGATACATCAATCAATCCCGTAGCGTTTAAATAAATACCAGGAACATGACATACCAGACAGTGAGAATCAGCTTTCCTGACCAAACTTTGCAACTAGTTCTACTTCTCTTATTCCGTGGAGACATCTTACGGCCAGCCAATATGTGTGTCTATCTGTCTATGTGTCTATGTGTCTATCTGTCTGTCTGTCTGTCAGTCAGTGCGTCTGTCTGGCTTGATTTCTACCTGTTTCTGAATATATTCGTCTCGTTTTTTTTCTCTTTTTCTGGTTCTCTGTCTCTGTATCTCTTGTATGGATTGTAATCCGCGCGAATTTCTGTCTTTTAGATAATAAAGGGAATTGAATTTGTATTGAGCATTCGTCTCTGGTTGTCTGTCTGCCTGCCTGTTTTTGCCTGTATGTCTGTCAAGTCTGTTTGTTTAGTCTCCCTGTCTGTCTCTTTCTGTGTGTATCTGTCTGTCTGTCAGTCTGTCAGTCCCCCCCCCTCTCTCTCTCTCTCTTTCTCTCTCTCTCTGTCTCCTCCCCCCCTCTCTCTCTCTCTCTTTATGTAAATCCTGTGTGTGTTTGTGTGTATGTATGTGTGTGTATGTGTGTGTGTTCGAGCGCGCGGGTGCTTGCGTGTGTGTGTGTGTCAATCAATCAATCAATCAATCAAATTTTTATTTCCAGATGGTACATTGAGTAAGCATCGATTTGCTTTTTTCCATCAAGCCATCTATCTAAAGAAAAGAAAAACAAAATCAAAACAACTGCAAAAAACAAAATAAAGCAACACAAAAAAACCCAACAAAAATCAAAGCAGAAAATCCCTAGCAAAACAATAAAACCAACAAAGAAAGAAAAGGGTGTGTGTGTGTGTGTGTGTGTGTGTGTGTGTGTGTGGTGTGTGTGTGTGTGTGTGTGTGTGTGTATGTGTGTGTGTGTGTGTGTGTGTGTGCGTGCGTGTGTGTATATGTGTTTGTATATGTATGCGTGTGTGCCTGCCTCCCTGCGTGCCTGCGTGCCTGCCTGCTGCGCGCGCGCACATGCATGCGTGTTCCGCTACATCAGGGGAAGTCCAGTTGGTCATGCGAACTGCCCGTCTCAATCAGGGAAGCCGGTCATCTGTCTGGAGGAGAGCTGACCCTGTGTCTTCCAGTTTTGTGTTTTCCATCCTTCAACCTTCTTACAATCTTTCCCTTTCTTTGTAACGCACGGAATTCAGTATTCAGACAATGTACCTTTCTACTGGTTTGTTTGTCATGGGCTACGGTCAAAATGCCTTGTTAACAAGAAGGGACGAGCTAGTCTGGTGGTTAGAGTGTTGTGCTTGGGGATTCTGACAGTCCGGTGTTTGAGCTACCATTACCAAGATGACTAACTGTTCAATGGGTTTTTTTCCTGTGGAGTTTACATCAGTGCTGACTCCACTCCCCTGAAAAGTGTTTTGGATGAGGTTGTGTAAACCGAAGTTCCATGTGTGAACGCTGATATATCATCTTGCGTACACGTTAAATCAGGTTCTGCCTTTTGGGAAGATTAGGCCATTTCGTGGCTGTTGGAAAGGATTACAATATTTACACAACTTCATGCATACAGGGAAGAGATTAAAAGATTTAAAAAGCATATAAGTTCTTATTATAATCCTCAAAATCAAATGATTCAGTTTGTATAGTTGGCGAAAGCATCCATTATGCTACCT
>CM060316.1:61674602-61677102 GCA_030674155.1 Stramonita haemastoma
CTAACGGATGGGGGAAAAGTTTTGGGCCCAAACGGGATTCAAACCACCGCGCACACTCCGACCCGGACTTTTCGTTTTTCTAGACAGGCGCGTTACCTCTAGACCACCAATGCATCCTTGCAGTCAAGGAGATTTTTTTTTCTCTCTGGAGGTAACATCAGTGCTGACTCCACTCCCCCCCCCCCCCCCCCCCCCCCAAAGTCCTTCGGATGAAACTAGAAATCCAGGTCCCGTGTACGAACGCGTGCAGAACTTCTTGCGCACACGTTAAACATGTTCCGCTTTTCGAAAGAGTAGGCCATTGTGTGCCGGTGGAAAAGGATGACAAAACTGACAAAACTGCATAAACATGGGGACTAGAAGTAAAAAAAAAAGCACATTAATGCTTATTCCATTATCCTCGAACTAAAAGAATAAATAAATGATAAACAAAATGTAGGTAAGAAAGAAGGAAGTAAGGAAAGAAGGGGGAAGGAATAAAGGAAGAAAGGAAGGAATAAGGGGATGATGAAATGGGATGGAAGGAGGGAGGGAGGAAGGGATGGAGGAGGGAAAAAGAGAGGGAGGGCTGACGGGAGGATGGATGAATTATTCAATTTCCTTGAAATAAAAAGAACAGATTTGAATTAAATTGAACGCAATCAAAGAAGCAGTGCATCACAAAAGTGTTCATATCGATCACCTATTACCACAAAATTCAAATAATGATACCCACACATTTACACACACACGCGTGCGCAAGCGCACACATACTTAACACACACGCAGACACACACTTAACACACACACACACACACATTTTCGACACACGTGCGCGCTCGCATACATACACACACACTCTCTCTCTCTCTAACACACACACAAACACACACACACACACACACACACACACACACACACACACACACACACACACACACACACACACGCACGCACGCACGCACGCACACACACACAACACACACACACACACACACACAAGAGCAACAACAGCAAAACGAGCAAAACAAGTTCAGCAACAACAACAGCAAAAATTCCATCGTTTCAAATTACTGTTCTTTAACCATTTTAAAACCAAAAACTTTTTAGAACCATTTTAACCCTCCCTTTAAAACTGTTAGCAAAAAAACAAAGCAAAACAAGAACAACGGTAACAGAAAAATGCACAAGCTTACAGTTTCTTTAACCGTAATTTTCTTTTCTCCAAAACACTGAAAAACTGTACAATTCTTTTGGCAACTTGAACAGAAGCCACATCTTCTAGACAATAAGTCTGTAAAACACACACACACACACACACACACACACACAACACACACACACACACACACACACACACACACACACAGAGACACACATACACACACACACATACACACATACACACATACACATACACACACACACACACACACACACACACACACACACACACACACACACACAACACACACACACACACAAAACAGTAACGTGGAAAATAAGGACAAAAGAGGAAGACGGGTGGTGAATACAGTAGAGGGTTGGAGGGGGTGGGGGGAGAGGGTAGTGGAAGAAGCAGAAAGAGAAAAGAAATCCATTCTATTTGTGAAATTAGAATCTGGTGCATGTCGCCATTTTGTCGCGATCTTCGCGCATGCAATTATAATCCGCTTATTATTTTTGTGTTTTCCATTTACTCTTTTTAATTTTTTTCCCTTCAAACATAATGCTTTTGAATCTGATCAAGTTTCGTTCCACATTTAAGTTCTTGTCTCATATATTATTTTTGAGTATGGAGCCAACTGGAAAACAACACTTAAGGAGATAATTATGTATCCATTCTGTCTCTGTCTCTCTGTCTCTCTGTCTCTCTGTCTCTTCTCTCTCTCTCTCTCTCTCTCTCTCTCTCTTCTCTCTCTCTCTCTCTCTAGCTCTAGCTCTAGCTCTCTCTTCTCTCCTCTCTCTCTCTCTCTCTCTCTCTCTCTCTCTCTAGCTCTAGCTCTAGCTCTCTCTCTCTCTCTCTAGCTCTAGCTCTAGCTCTCTCTCTCTCTACTCTATGCTCTCTAGCTCTCTCTCTCTCTCTCTCTCTAGCTCTACTCTACTCTCTCTCTCTCTCTCTCTAGCTCTACTCTAGCTCTCTCTCTCTCTCTCTCTCTCTCTCTCTCTCCTCTCTCTCTCTCTCTCTCTCTCTCTCTCTCTCTCTCTCTAGCTCTAGCTCTAGCTCTCTCTCTCCTCCCTCTCTCTCTCTTCTCTCTCTCTCTCTCTCTCTCTAGCTCTACTCCTAGCTCTCTTCTCTCTCTCATCTCTTCCTCTCCAGCTCTAGCTCTCTCTCTCTCTCTCTAGCTCTCTCTATCTCTCGTCTCTCTCTAGCTCTACTCTAGCTCTAGCTCTCTCTCTCTCTCTCTACTCTCTCTGTCTCTATCTAGCTCTAGCTCTAGCTCCTCTCAAGCTCTCTCTCTCTCTCGTCTCTACTCAGCTCTCTCTCTCTCTCTCTAGCTCTAGCTCTCTGCTCCTAGCT
>CM060316.1:61679602-61687102 GCA_030674155.1 Stramonita haemastoma
TCTCTGTCTCTGTTTCTCTCTGTGTCTCTCTCAGTAATCTTTAATGAATCACTTTCATAATGTTGAAGTTGTGACAGGTTCTCTATATTCGTTTTCCTGCACTATTATTTTCTAAACTGCCACCTCCTTTCCCCTCCCCTACCCCTATCAATCTTTTATAACCAAATAACGTAACTCTCGAATAAAATCTAGAGGGTAAAGATCGCCCATAACCTATGTGGTCGTAGGAGAGCAAGGCGTCAGAGGCCTCAGCTTCTCTAGGGGCCAGCATTTCGAGGGCGGCACCCATCTCCTCTCCCTCGCTGCTTTACCTTCCCTGACCCCAAAGAGGTAGGTACAAATTTACAGTTGGGTGAACTGGGGGACTGTGTTGAAACCAAGGCGCAAAAACGGTCACCCATCCAACTGGTAACCACACTCGATGCTCCTTAACCTTGGCTGGGGGGAAAGCGAGTGCTTTGACCACTGAGTTATCCCGTCCCCATGAATTCAATCTAACTATCTTAAAAAACAGTGTACGCAGTTTTCTTATTCCATCTGTATGTCACTGTGACCTGAAAGCGGAAGATGAATTTATGCGCATGTGCATATACCGGGAAAAGATGGACAAGAAATGGCGATTTTCTGCGCGTCGTCAAACGCGTAACATAGCTGTTAATAATAGCAGGGAGAAGAAAGGTGGCTGATGGAATGACTGTTTCTGATATGGTTGATAATGACAGACAGTGTGCAATGAATCAAGAAAAGCATAATGCTTCGACAGACGCAATGACTGAATGGTTAAGAGCGTTTGACTCAAATTTTGTGGGTACATGAAGTTGTGTGTTCGAGTCTCATAACCAGCGACTGGCAAATGTTGTTGTTGTTGTTGTTGTTGTTGTTGTTGTTGTTGTTGCTGTTGCTGTTGTTGTTGTTGATGTTGTGTTGTTGTGCGTTCCCCACTTTAACACCCTGGGAGTCACCCAGAATATGCGCTACTCTTGACACACTCATCCCACCCGGGAATCACTGTGAGATAGGAAGTACACCGGATAGGAAGTTTGCGTGTAGGACTGTTTTCAACTACCTCACCAGTTAGGCAGCCATACTCCGATTCAGAGGGTTTTTTCTACTTTAAAGGAGAGTGCAGTTTTTTTTTTATGTTAAGAACTTGTCATAGCTGAAGGCAATATCAACACAACATTTTACGACATAACGACATTTTACGGTAGGCCTTGGCAATTAGCTCATTTCAAGCGCTTTGATTTGTTTGCTTTACAAGATTTAGCGCTATATAAATTTCATATAAAATTACTATTATCAATAATGGGCACAGCTTTTGGCCTGAGCCACATGGGCAAATTAAGACTGAGAATTGTTACAATATCCCGGGTCACACCTTAAGTGCAGCCCTTCGACTCCAATCGTGTATAATTATACGCATGCAGACGATCAAATATGAACCTGAATGACTCCATAATTCTTGTTAGCCTTTGGTGGGCTACGAAAACACATTCATTGGCACCATGCACACTTTACGGGGAGAGGGATGGGCTGTCCGGATTCAAGAAGCTGGGCCTGAAAAATATCTGTATGTATGTATGTATGTATGTATGTATGTATGTATGTATGTATGTATGTATGTATGTATGTATGTATGTATGTATGTATGTATGTATGTATGTATGTATGTATGTATATATATATATATATATATATATATATATATATATATATATATATATATATATAACTGTGCCATTATTTTTAAACACACACATACACACACAAACACACACACACTCACATATATATATATATATGTATATATGTATATGTAGAGAGAGAGAGAGAGAGAGAGAGAGAGAGAGAGAGAGAGAGAGAGAGAGAGAGAGAGAGAGAGAGAGAGAGAGAGAGAGAGAGAGAGAGAGAGTTAAAGATAGAGAGACAGATACACACACACACACACACACACACACACACACACACACACACACACACACACACACACACACACACACACACACACACACACACACACACACACACACACACACACACACACAAACCCACAATTCTAACAACACAACGAAGACTCAAACTCAAAAATAAAAAAAAGGATTCAAAGTCCAATAATTCTACTTCCATCAAAAGCAAAGGCTACAACCAACAAAGCGAGCTCTAAGATCACTGTCTTGTGTAACAAAGGCAAAAAGGAAACGAATTGAAAGGAAAGAGACAGGTGGGAAATAAGAGTGTGGGGTGTAGTAAAGGGTGTAGGGTGTAGTAGAGGGGTGTAGGGGTGGCACAGTGGTCTAGATTCTAGCTCTCCATGCCTCAAAGACTGGCCTCCAAGTTGTCATTTCCTGGCACTCTTCCGGTCACAGGAGAAAAGCTTTTTTTTACTCTGAAGGTTGCCATTCACGATTTGTCGGCAGGTGTCTGATATATATTTTTTTCCCTCTCTTTCCACGAAGTTTTATTTTTTGTGTCTGTTGTGTGTGTAATCGTGTGGTTGGTGTGGGGGGGGGGGGGGGGGGAGGGGGGTAATGTTGTTTGGTGTGTTTGTGTGTGCGTGTGTGTATTGTGGTGTTTGGGGTTGGGGTTTGTTGTGTGTACATTGTGTGGGATGTGGAGGGGTGTTGTAATGGTGTGTGGTGTGTGTTGTTTTGTGTTTGTGTTGTGTGTTGATCGTGTGTTGTTTGTGTTTTGTGGCTGTGTGATTTGTTGTGTTAACTACTGTCGCTGTCTGTCTTCTGTCTGTCTGTCTGTCTGTCGCTGTCGTCTGCGTTTTTCGCTGCCCTGTCTCTCTCCTTCTCTTCAAAGAATTTCCTCCCCCTCCCCCCGACTTCCTCACCCTCTCTTCCCTCCCCCTTCCTTTCTCCCCCCCCATCCTCCCTCCCCCCCCTCCCCTCTCCCTCCTCCCACCTCCTCATCCTATTCTCTCTCTCTCTCTCTTAAGGCCGAGTTACTATTAAACAATTTCAAAGTCCAGACTTTTCCGTCTCTTCTTCTTCCTTTGTTCTTTTTGTGCGAAAAAATTTTTCTCTTTGTTCAAAAGAAAAAGTGGGAAAATGAAAAAGCTACTAGTACCCCCATTCACCTTACAGATGGAAAAATAAACGTGCAGTAAAAGGGAAAAATAGAACTTGTGTTTGTATCTGTACTGAGCCTATCTGTCTCTGTGTCGTTTTTTCTGTCTGTCGCCTCTTTGTCGTCTGTCGTCTCTCTGTGTTCTGTCTTTTTCTCTCTCACCAATGTAAACGAGCAAGAAGAAGAAAGAGAGAGAAAAGAGAGAGAGGGGGGGGAGGGGGGGGGAGGGGAAAAAGAGAGAGAAGAAGAGAGGGGAGGGTGGGGGGGGGAGGAGGGGGGGAGGGGGGAGGAGAGGGGGGGAGAGGAAAAAGGGGGGGGGGGGGGGAAGGTAGGGGGGGGGGGAAAAAAAAAAAAAAAAAAAAAAAAAAAAGGGGGGGAAAAAAAAAAAAAAAAAAAAAGGGTTTGGGGGGTTTTTTTGGGGGAAAAAAAAATTTTTTTCCCCCCCCCCTGGTCCCACCCCCCCTTTTTCCCCCCCCCCGGGGGCCCCCCCCCCCCAAACCCAAGGGAAACCCCGGGACCCCCCCAAAAAATCCTCCTGCCCACAAAATTTGGGGGGCCCACCCCCCCCGGGTTTTACCTTTCCCAACCCCCAAAAAATTGCCATTTTACCCAAAAAAGGGGAAGAAAAGGTACTTGGGGGGAAAAACCCAAAATACCTAACTGGTAACCCCGAAAAAGCTTTTACTTGGACTGTGGGGGAAAAAGCGCTCGACAAGTTAATTTTTCCGTCCCCCTTAGGGGGAACCCCCCCCCCCCGGGGAAAATAGGGTTTTAAAAAAAAAAACAAACAAACCAACAAACAAAAGGCCCAAAAAAAAACAAAAAAAAACCCAAAAAAAAAAAAAAACACAAAATAAAAAAAAACGAACAAAACAAGGTCCTCCAAGGGGTTTTTTTCCCCCCCTTTGGGTTTTTGGGGCCCCCCCCGGGTTTTTCCCCCCCTCTAAAGGGCAAAAAGGGAAAAGGGGGGAAAAAGGGGGGGGGGGGGAAAACCCCGGAAAAAAAAAGGGCCAAAGTGGGGGGGGAAAAAGGGTTTTGGGGGGGGGGGGAAGGGGGCGCCCACGGCCCTACCGGCCCCCGCTCTTTCCCCCCTTTTTTTTTTTGGGGGCGCCTCCTTCTATTCCCCCCCCTTTGGGTTTCCCCCCCCACTCTGGAAAATTTTTCCCCCCCCCAAACAAAAACCCCCTTCCCCAAAAAAACCCCCCTTATTGGCCCCCAAATCCCCCCAAATTCAAAAACCCCACCTTTCCAAAACCAATGTCCCCCCCGGGACCCAAAAACCCCCCAAAAATTTTCCCCCCCTTTAAAGGGACAAAGAACCCCCGGGGCCCAAACAGTTTTTCCCGGCCCGTTGTTTCCCCCCCAAAAGGAAATGCCCCCTTCCCCCTACAAATTGCATTGAAATTTTTTTTTTCCCCCCGTTTTTCCTTTTTTTTTTTTTCCCCCTCCTTTTTTCACCCCCCCCAAAATTTTTTTTTTTTTTTTCCCCCTTTTTAAAATTTTTTCCCCTTTTTTTTTGGGGTTCTGTTTGGTTGGGTTCTTTGCTTCTTTCCCTCAAATCCCCCTTTTCCCCCCCCACAATTTACCCTTCTCAAAATTCCCCCCCCCCCCCTTTAAAAATTCCCCTAAACCGGGGTTTTCCCCTTTTTTTTCCCCCCCAACCCCTCGCCCCTCTCTCTCCCTTTTTCCCTCTCTCTCTCCGACCTCCCCTCCTCTCCCTCCCCTCCTCCTCCTTCCCTTTTTTTTTCTTCCCCTCTATTGAAATTTAAAAAATTTTTAACATGATTTCATTTGCATTGCTATAGCATGCGTAAATTTTCCCCGATTTCTTTTTTTTCATTGCTACAACATCATTTTTTTTTTCCCCCTCCCCCCCCCCTCACTGCCGGGGAAAAGGGGTACCCCTTTGTAAATTTAACAACCTTTCACTTTTCTTTGCTAATTAGAAAGAAGGCTCCCTAGGCTTTTGATTTTTCATTGTAAAAAATGTGTAAAATTTTACCAAAAGCTTTTTTCAAATTTCTCGCGACATAGTGTATTAAAAAAATTTTTTTCAAGCTTTCCATCTTGCTTTAAAAACCCACCACACCCCCAACCCCCCCCCCCCACAGGGTTAAAAAAAGTGGTCCAAGGCCCAAAGGGTACCATTAAACCATTTCGGTTCAGTGTTCGGGGTTTTCCCTCTCCCCCTCTCTCCCTCTCCACTCTCTTCCCTCTACCCCCCCCCTAAAACCTTCCCGCTCCTTCCCCCCCTCAACATCTCAACCCAAACCTCCTTCCCTCCACCCCCCCCAAATCTCCCCTCTCCCCAACCAATCGTCCCCCTTTTCCCAATCTCCTCTCCCAATCAATGCTCCTCTTCCCCCTTTCCCCCCCTCTCATACTCCCCCCCCATCCCCCCCAAAATCCTCTCACCTCCTTCTCTCTCCTCCCAGTCACCCTCCCCCCTCTCACTCTGTGTCCTCTGTCTCCCCGTGCTCCCCCCCTCTCTCTCTCTATCCTCTCTCTCCCCTCTCCCCCCCCATCCTCGTAAACCCCCTCTCTCCCCCCCCTTTCCCCCTTTTTCAAACCCCTTTCTCATTCCCCCTCCCTTTCCACCCCCCTTTAAAGCCCCCCCTTCCCCTCTCCATCCTCTCACCCCCTTCTCATCTCTCTCTCTCCCCACTCTTTTCCTTTCCTCCCTCCCTTCTCGAGAATTCCCCACCCCCCCCTCCCCTCCCAACCTCCTCCTCTCTCATCCCCCCTCCCTCTCTCCCCAACTCCTCTCCCCCTCTCTCCTCCCCCTCCCCCCTCCTCCTCTCCATTCTCTCTCTATCTCTCTCTCTCCTTCCTCCCTCCCTCCCTCCCTCCCTCTTGTTTTTTTTTCTTTCTTATACTAAATCACATAATGTAAAGTGGTTTTTTTCATATTAAAACAAAAATCTTTTTTGTAATCCCACCGCAACAACGACAAAAAAAATCAAAGCAAACAAACGATCAAGAAGATTAACAAGCAACAAAGCTCCCAAACACCATCCATAAAGATTTCAAGCAATCTCCCAGAGATACAACAAACACGCGCGCGTGGCAACTTTATATTCTCACTGCACCGTTGGATTAAAGGATATTTATGGCCACAGTGACAAGGTAGATCTAGCTAGACATTCTTCAAAGGAAAGAAGAATGATAGGAAGACGACACTAATACACACTGGGCTGTAGGCGACATGTTTTTCTTGTTTTTTTATTTAGGGGTGGGTGTATATCTTGCAAAATAATGTAGTCCAAAAACTGCAAAGAAAAAGAAAAAAACATAAACACACAAGAAGACAGGATAGTCTGGTGGTTACAGCGATCCATCACAATCTTACGGTCTGGGATCAATTCTAGGTTTGAAATATCACAGACCACTGTTCAAGAGGGATTTTTGCCTCTGGAGTTAACACCAGACAGTTCTTCGGATGAGACTATAAACCGAGGCCCCGTGTGCACAAATTGTACACAGAACATCTTGCTCAGATGCTAAAACCCCGTTCCGCCTTTCAAAAGAGTAGGTCATACTGTGCCGGTGGGAAGAGATGACAAAAAAAAGAAAAGAAACGAAACGCATGCATACCGTTTGTTTTCCACTAACGTAGCCACATTCCGACTTCAGTGATGATGTTTTAAAAACACGACATAAGTGTGCACGTATTTGTTCGTTTTTTTTATATTTTTAGGCATCAGTTCATACAAGCAGACACTGGCCTAATCTTCCGGAGTGTAGAAACGGGTTTTACGTATGTGTCAGATCTTCTGCGCACATTTGCATACGGAACCGCTGTTTATAGTCTCTTTTGAAGGAATCTTGGGGGGAGTGGTCTCAGAACTAACGTTAATTCCAGGAGAAAAAAATGCCCTCAGGGAGTTGTTCCGGTGGATGTTTAACCCCAGGGCCGACAGATCACGAACGCACAGCTCTAACCACTAACCACTGAGCTATGGGGGACGGGATAGCCTAGTGGTCAGAACACTGCGCTCGCAATTTGACGACCCGGGTTCGATTCCCGGTCGAGGAGATTTTTCTCCTGGAGTTAACATCAGTGCCGACTCTACTCTCCCAAAGTCCTTCGGATGAGACTATAAACCGAGGCCCCGTGTGCGAACTCACGCAGAAACATCTTGCGCACTCGTTAAATCCTGTTCCACTTTTCGTAAGAGTAGGCCACTGTGTGCCGGTGGGAACAGATGACACTGCAAAACTGCATACACACGGGGACTGGATCTAAAAAACACATAAATGTTTATTCCATTATCCTCGATACAAAAAAAATATCCCGTCCCCATAGCCCAAAGATTTGAAGGAAGTTGGAACAATACCAATTCCATTAAGGATCCCCACCACACACCCACCCCACCAAAACAGACGGCTCACAGAAAATGGAACTCGCTCTCTCAGGTTGTTCTAGAT
>CM060316.1:61709602-61714602 GCA_030674155.1 Stramonita haemastoma
ACAGCGTTAAAGTAATCATGACATATTCTGTAATCACAACATTTAACAAAACCCGATATTCTGCACTTACCACATTAAACAAAACCCAATAATCGGTAATTACAACATTAAGCTCTGTTTTCTAATGTTAAGTGCTTTGTGGACAAAAGTGGCAACTTTCATCACAATTGTTCTGTTTTCATTAGACATTAATAATGAATATTTAAACATACATGGATGTCTGTAATATTTGCTAGGAATCAGTTCTGTTCTGAGATCACTGTACTTTGGGCACTGAAGCAAAAAGTGTACCTCTGTTTCTAGGTCGCCATTACAAAAGGGACACGTTAAAGTCTGTGCGTTGTTACAATTGTTAAATTGCAAAAAGCTGCAATTCAATGATGACATTCCAATTCTAAATCGTGCCAAATCCCTTCTTACAAAATAGGATTTTATGTAGTTTAAGTACGCACTTTGTGACAATGATTGTTTGAAACTATTATACACGTTATAGAAATCACGATTCTCTAGGGCAGAAAGCCAGTCTTGTTTGAAACAGTCTATAAGTCTTTGCTTAAAATCAAATACAAATGATGTTATATCTCCCACACCTTGTGCTTCCCAGACTAGTCCGAACCCAAATTTATACAAAACATTTCTAACACCACAAGCCCATGTGACATAATTTTGTTCCTGTAGAGATAAGAGCATATTGTAAGCTTTTCGTGGATATCTATCAGTATCCATATGAACAATTCGTAACCAAAATTTAATGCATTTTACAATCGTATTCACCTGTAAAGGATGTCTGCCTGTCTCTCCATATACAACATGTCTTGGTGACTTTGGGCTTACACCCAAAAACCTTTTCAAAGCAGATAAATGGACTCTTTCAACAAGATTTTGATCAGGTACTAAACCCCAGATCTCAGATCCGTAAGTCAAGATGGGCTGAATTTGACAATCAAACAGTTTATAAAAGAGACTAGGTGAGTGTTCCCCAATGGACCAGAGCATTCTTATAATAACTGATACACCTTTCTTTGCTCGGTCAGCAAGATCACACATGGTATACGAAAATGAAAGCCGGGTAGACAGATAAATTCCAAGATACTTATACGTATTGACAATTTTCAGTTTCATATCACCATAATGCCAGTTTTCACTAGTAGCAAGATAACCTCCATTACGAAAGACAACAACGTTCGATTTATCTAAGTTTACTATTAAATCAAGTCGCTTGGATGTATCATGCAATATATTCAACTGATTTTGGAGACCAATCACACTGTCAGAGAATAGCACAACATCATCAGCAAATAACAATATCAACAATTCAATGAAATCTGGTGACAATTGAATACCATGTTTCCCTTTTTCAATAATATCTTTGGTAAGTTCATTGATGAATAATGAAAACAAAACAGGGGAACATATTTCTCCTTGTTTTAAACCAGTAGGGCACATGAATACATCCGTCAAGTCACTTCCAGAACGAACACAAGCTTTAACAGTTGAATACATACTTTTGAGAGCAGAAAAAATTTTACCATTTAAACCATTATTACTCAGAACATTCCATAATTTTTCCCTACATACAGAGTCAAAAGCTTTACGAAAATCAATAAAAGCAACATAAAGTTTGCGATGACAAATTAACTGTTTCTGAGTGAGAGCAAAAAGAGTAAATATATGATCAGTTGTGCTGTGTTTTTCCCTGAAACCTGCCTGCTCCTCCCCGATTAGCTCATTGTCACTAATCCACTTGGTGATGCGCTTGTTAAGTATAAAACTGTACAGTTTACTGCAAATGCTGAGTAGGGAAATACCTCTATAATTATCTGTTACATTAGGATCACCTTTCTTCAGAAGTGGCTGAATAATTGCTAAGCTCCATTCATCAGGATACAATCCATGGTCAAATAGACAGTTGAAAAACTTAAGTAAATAAGGCAAAATAACATCAGCACTGTGTTTAAAAAATTCCCCAATTAATCCATCAGCACCAGCAGCCTTTCTGTCTTTCAAAGCTCTAATTGCCTGGGATATTTCACATTCTGTAATAGGCTGGTTCTGATGCTCACAGTTGGTGCTGATTCTGTTATCAGTATCATTCTCACTGGTATTGTTACCAAACATGCAACCCTGGTCATCATCATCCAATACAGTTTCATTGACAGAAACATTAAATACATCCCTGAAGTGAGAATACCACTCATCTCTTCGTTATATTACACCCTGTAGAGCGCTCTTTCGCTCGAACACCTCTAACTGTGTCCCAGAATTTCTTAGGATCGTACAAGTTATTTTCAAGAGACTGAATGATTTTACTTTTGTGTTCTGCTTTCTTAAGTCTCAGAAGTTGTTTGTATTCTTTTCTTTTTTGTGAATAACTTTCTCTGTCTTCCTCAAATTGTCTTCGTTTGTGTTCATAACCATACTTCTCCAAATCTAATGTTACATTGGAAATTTTGCGTAAGGCTTTTCTGACAGATTTTCTTTGTTCGCAACATTCCCTGTCAAACCAAGCATTTCTTTTGTCTATGGTTACAACTATATCTTTTAACATACACTGCCCAGCATGTTTCAAACATTCATTAAATTCAGTTAAAGAAGCATTGACATCTCTGTCAACTTCTGAGACAGCATTATCCAGTTTATCCAGTATAAGCTCTGAATGGATCTTTTCCACAAAATCCTCAGACATCTCTTCCTTCCATATGTATTTCTGGATATGGAATGTCTGGCGTTTTTGTTTTTGTTTAATAGTCCCATTATTAGTGGTTTTAAATGACAGCATCAAAGCCTGGTGTTTGGACTCAATCATAGGAAGGAGCTTTAAGTTATCACACTTTGACAACAGATCACATGAAACAATAAAATAATCTATAACACTACAGCCACCTGGTGAAATATAAGTAAAACTACCAGGGAAACGTAAAGACTTCATGCCATTCAATATTGTCAATTTAAATTCTTCACAGACACTCAACAAAAACTTGCCAAAAGTGTTAAGGACAGAATCACTTGATTGTCTAGCAGTCTTCTCAGAATATTCTGACTCACTTTCACTATCAACATTTTCAGACATGCTAACTAAATCATCAACAGTATCAATATCTCTAGCATTCTGATTAGCTGTCCTAGAGTTAAGGTCACCAAGTATGATAAACGGGAGGTCACCACATTCATTGATTGCTTCTAGCAAACTATCTTCTAATAGTGACACACCATTATATATGTCAGTCTCTTCATAGTAGGTCGAGTTTTCAGGCGGTAGGTATGCACCTACAAGAAGGCAATCAGACAAAGTTCCAAGAAAATGCCTTGAAATTTTAAGAATAACAGTATTATCAATTTCAGTATCAATGCGTTCAACATATTTGCACAATTCTTTCCTGACTAAAAGCACAACACCACCAGAAAGACGCCCATGAGAGCTGTCAGATAGCTTAACTCCAGGAGCTACAAATGGCGTATGACATGGGAAAAAAGACTCAGGGACAGATGCCGTAAAGGTTTCAACAAGAAGTACAAAATCATAGTCATGTATAAAAGAAGCAAGATTTATTGTTTCAGCAAAACTAAATAGTCCTTCAACATTGAAGGTTAACAAGGAAATGTGGTCAACAAAAGTGTGTGAAGTGTTTTCTCTGGCTGTGCATGCATTGACATTTATACTTCTTGTTACCTTTAAGGACTGACTAGGGCACTGGCCTAACCCCTGTTACTGCTCTTGGCATGTGACTTTTTTGTGTTGGAGGCTGCACGATCTGCAGAGCTGACTTTTCTGGATACATGTAGGTCCAGAGTGCCCTGCTGTGAGAGAGGAGGTGAAGAGAGAGGTGGAACAGAGAGAGAGAGAGAGAGAGAGAGAGAGAGAGAGAGAGAAGGAGAGAAGAGAGAGAGAGAGAGAGAGAGAGGAGAGAGAGAGAGAGAGAGGAGAGAGAGAGAGAGAGAGAGAGAGAGAGGTGTGTGTGTGTGCATGTGTGTATGTGTGTGTTTGTGTGTGTAGCCATGTTCATTGTTCATATTAAAGGAACATGGTCATTTGCATTAAGTGGCATTCGTTTATTCTTGCTTTTTTCTTTCATTCATTCATCAATTCTTTCGTTTGCTCTTTCATTCATTCACTCATTCATTCATATATGCATTTGTCTTCTTTTTTTTTCTTTTTGTCTGTTGAAACAAGCAATACAGTTATCAAACTGGTATACAAGTTATGACTTATAGCAAGGCTGGCAAAAATATGACGGAAATATACTTCTGTTTTGGGGTTGGGTTTTTTCATGTTGCGTGTATTATGCATTTATCTATCTATCATATTTTTTCAAAAAAATATTCATTTATTCATGTAATTGTTTATGTATTCTCTCATTTATCCATCAGTTTTGCTGTGTACTTTCATTTTGTAAAAATATGTTTTGCTTCCTCGTGTCATGGTTTGGTGGTGTGTTTTTCCCCTTGGTTTGCTGTTGTTATTTCTGTCGATGCCTTTTTTGTTTTATCCTGATTTGGACTGTGTTTTTTCGGTGTTGTTGTTGGTGTTGTTGTTGGTGGTGGTGTTATTCGTGTTGTTGTTGTTGTTGTTGTTGTTGTTGTTGTTGTTGTTTTACTAAGAAGTTTGATCATCTCTCCCTCCTCCCCCCCCCTCTTCTCGTCTCTGTCTCTCTCTCTCTCTCCTCCTCCCTACTCTCTCTCTCTCTCTTCTCTGTCTCTGTCTCTCTCTCTCTCTCTCTCTTCTCTGCTCTCTCTCTCTCTCTCTCTCTCTCTCTCTCTCTCTCCTCTCTCTCTCTCTCTCTCTCACTCTCTCACTTTCTCTACGATTTGCCACCAGTATTGTTCTCCCTCCTTTGAATTGCTTTCATTCCTTTCTTCTTTCTTCTTTTCCGTTCGTTTCTTTCTTTCCTTCTTTCTTTTTGTTTGCTTTTATGCATTTTAATGACATATAAACGCTTACAATACCAGTAGATAGTCTATCAATCTAGGTAAACGGTAAAGGTGTCCCCATAACCTATGTG
>CM060316.1:61725704-61728204 GCA_030674155.1 Stramonita haemastoma
GAGAGAGAGAGAGAGAGAGAGAGAGAGAGAAGACAGAGACAGAGACAGAGACAGAGACAGAGACAAGAGACAGACAGACAGACAGACAGACAACAGACAGACAGACACACAGACACACAGACACACAGACACACAGAACAGACAGAATATAGTGAGGGAAAACTAAGTACAGTAACCAGTTACAACTTTATTCTTATCATAAAAGCTGATTTTTCAAAGATTTGAAAAAAAAAACCCTACTACAAGATAAAACTTTAAAGGCAGCATTTGAGGAGTTATCGAGCCTTAGGCCTGATCTGACTGAGTTTCGGCCCCTGGTTGAGCACGCTTCAGATTCTCGGCGGTGGCGATATCATCCATCACATCCATCCATCCATCCATACATACATACATTCATACATCATTAGCACAAAGCACACAAGAAGTGCACAAGTACAAAAGAAGATGGGAAAAGACAGACGCTTATACGCTACACAATTAACAGAATAAATGTGACGCCCCCCAAAAAAAGTGCAACTGGAACAGAACAAGAACATACTTCTCCTTTGGGTATGAAGGAGAATAAAGAGTTAGGGGAAACCAGTACAGCTATGCTTTGTCTGTGTCTTCTGTCTGTCTGTCTGTCTGTCTGTCTGTCTGTTTCTGTCTCTCTCTGCTCCTAGTCTCTCCCCCTTTCTGTTAACCGTTCAAGTTCACAAATAATGTTCTCTGTGACGATCTGTTTCTGTCACTGTCTCTCTCACCTCCTTCTTTCTGTTAACCCGTTAAGATCAGCATATTCTCTCTCTCTCTCTCTCTCTCTCTCTCTCTCTCTCTCTCTCTCTCTCTCTCTCTCTCTCTCTCTCTCTCTCTCCTCTCTCTCTCTCTCTCTCTCTGGACTAGTTTCAGAAAAATGTGGTTTCAACTATGTCCTGTGTGTCCTGTCTGTCTTTCTGTTGTCTGTCTGTCTGTCTTCTGTTTGTCTATCTGTCTGTGTGTCTTCGTCTGTTCTCTGTTGTCCCTCTGTCTCTGTCTCTGTCTCTGTCTCTCTCTCTCATCTACCCTCATCTAACCTCTCTCCCTTCCCTTTCCCCCAACTTCGTGGTTTCCTCCTTTCCAAATATCGATTGATTTCCTCCTCCTCCTGTGTTCCTCCTCACACTCCCTCCCCCCTCTCCAATCTTTCCTCCCTATCTTCTCCTCATCCAACCCCTCCCCCCCCTCCAACCACACACTCCCACACACACCACAACCTCACACACAACGACACACACACACACCAACACAACACAACACACACACACACAACACACCACACACACACACACACACACACACACACACACACACACACACACACACACACACACACACAACCACACACCACACACACCACACACCCAACACCAACACACAACACAACACAACACACACACACAACACAACACAACACACACACACACACAACACAGCACACACGCACACGCACGCACGCACGCACGCACGCACGCTGCGTGTGTGTCTTTTAGCGTAACCCTGAAATGGGGACCCATTCATTTGTTGCTATCTTAAACAGTGGCCCATTGCCGATTCCGCTGAGCTGTCGGGGTTCTAATACCAGTCATTGATGGACGTCCATGGTGTCAGCCCAGATAAAAACGTCCCCCCTCCTTCAATTTTATCCCCACGGTGTCTTTTTTTTTATCTACGTTAGTTGTCAGAGAAAATTGCAAAAATGTAATAGTAGTAGTAGAAGCAGTGGAGAGCAGAGTATAGTAGTAGTAGTAGTGTTAGTAGTAGTAGTAGTAGTAGTAGTAGTAGTAGTAGTAGTAGTAGTATAGTAGTAGTAATAGTAGTCAGCGTCAGTCGTCGTCGTCCGTCGTGTCGTCGTCGTGTCGTAGTAGTAGTAGTAGTAGTAGTAGTAGTAGTAGTAGTAGTAGTAGTAGTAGTAGTATAGTAGTAGTAGTAGTATGCAATAGATTCATAGTAGTATGTGTGTGTGATTGTCTTTATGATGAACCTGCATGAATTTCAAAGAAACAAAGAGAGGGATAGAAAAGAGGGAATTCTAGCACAGAAACTCCAGAAGGTGGGGATGCTATTATTTATACTGACACCGGCATTTCCCCACAGGGAAGCTGACAGAAGTGACAGACCCTGCAGAGAGGGGAGAACGTGCCACTCTGTTTGTTCCTTGTCCACGTTTCAGAGCCCCCATTTGCACGTGCCCGAAAATACGTCGTCTGCTTTCAAGCCACCGTCACCCAGTGATGAGACAAAAACGAAAAGAAACGAAACAAAAAAGCAAAATGGGTGGGCTATTGATGCAGTTTTAGCAATGCTTTTGATAATTGTATGTGATCAGCTGTTTGTTGGGCTTTTTTATATCGAGGATAATGGAATAGGCATTCATGTGCTTTATTTTTAATCCAGTCCCCGTGTGTATGCAGTTTTCGACAATTTTGTCATCTGTGTGTGTGTGGGGGGGGGGGGGGGGGGGAGGGGTAGTGTGTGTGTTGTT
>CM060316.1:61735704-61739523 GCA_030674155.1 Stramonita haemastoma
TTATTTCATTTATTGTTCTTTTATATCTGGGATAATGGGATAAGCACTCATGTACTTTTTTTCATCCAGTCCCCGTGTGTATGCAGCTGTGTAAATATTGTCATCTGTTCCCACAGGCACACTATGGCCTACTCTTACGAAAAGCGGAACAGGATTTAACGTGTGCATTCTTCTCCTAGGGACACCGGAATCCTGACAGGACAGTGAATGGAACGTGACCTATGCAAAGTGGGCAGACGTAAAAGGTTGACGCAGATCTTTAACCTACTCGTATATTTGACGGTTCCAGTGGAAGAAGAATTGCGAAGAAAAAGAAGAATGCAAAGAATTATGCAAAAAATTAGGCAAAGAAGAATACAAAGAAGACGAAGAAGAAAAGGAAGAATTGTGAAGGAGAATTGCGAAGAAGAAGAATTGCGAAGAGGAAGGAGGGAAAAGAGGAGGAAGAAGAAAAAGAAGAACTGCGAAGAAGAAGAGGAAGAGGAAGAAGAATGCAGAGAAGAACAAGAAAAAGAAAGAAGAGAAAGACGAAGAAATGAGTCTGGCATATAATTCGTAACATGAGCTCCCGGCGCCTGATAATGAATATTTTATTTTTAATGAAACAAAAGCAACATTTGAGAGAGACACAGAGAGAGAGAGAGAGAGAGAGAGAGAGAGAGAGAGAGAGAGAGGAGAGAGAGAGGAGAGAGAGAGAGAGAGAGAGAGAGAGAGAAGAGGGGAGAGGAGGAGAGTGATGTTTTCAGGACTCTGAACACATGCACACACACACACACCCACACACACACACACACACACACACACACACACACACACACACACACACACACACACACACACACACCACGTTTACACCGAAAATAGAAAGAAAGGCGCGTGCTTACGCACATAATCTAGATCAAGCATGAAGGATACACGTGCAGGTATGTGTAAGATGACCCAAGGAGAAATGTGACAGTGAATGTCTGTGTGCTGCTACCGGAAGACCCATTTCCTTTCTTAAGATGTCACACGCACAGAGACAGCTTCCATACCAATCCAATCCAATTCAACACAATATAACCCTACCCAATCTCATCCAATCCAATCCAATCGAACCCAATCCATTCCAATACAGTCCCTTCCGATGTACTACATTCTAATCCAATCCAATTTATTTCAATAGAATCTAATCCAATCCAATCGAATCCTGCTCAATTAAATCCAGTATAATTCAATCCACTCTAATCCAATCCAATCCAGTCTCGTGTATAAACATTATCCCCGAGGTGGGAATGTGGCTATCTTAATGGTGGACAAAAACGGTCACATACGCAGAAATCACACCATTGGTAAACTTCGTAACTCTAACGAATGGACAGGGGGGCTGGGACGTTTTTAGCCCCCGATGATCATAAAGGTCATGAATACTAAGGATGCTGCTTTCTTTGATAAAATAGAACAGCTGAAATTGAAACTGTACAACTATTTATAATTATACAGATTTAAACAAGACTTGAACCATCATCTTCTGTCATTCCTGGTGTCAATGCCTTAACCTGTCGTTAAGTGTCAAACCAGGTGAGACAGAGAGAAAAGGACACAGAGAGGACAGAGATAGATGGAAAACAACATGTACACACATCACACACATACACACACAAACAACACACGCGCGCACACACACACACACACACACACACACACAAAAACACACACACAAAACACACACACACACACACACACACACACACACACACACACACACACACACACACACACACACACACAACAAAAGAGAAGAGGTAATAACAAAATGATATTATAAAATATGAGACATTAAAAAACATAAAAGACGGACCAAAACAACGGATGAAAACGAACCAGGAAGAAAATAACAGAGGTAAAATTAAAACTCTAGCCAGAAGAGAGAGGTGAGAGGATGGCAGGAGGGATAGACAAGGGGAGGGGGAGGAGGGAAGATCTTGGGGAAAGTAAAGGGGCGGGGGGGGGGAGGAGGAGCTAAGAAAGGAAGAGTTAGGTATAGGGGGTGAGGAGAGGTCACATGAAACATGATCAAGGAATCCACACGAGATCGATAAGTCTCTCACCTCCGATTATTTTCTTCTATGGAAAAATGTGTGCATCGAAAAAATATTTATGTGTGATTGTTACAAATCTATTGTCATGAAATTATTCACCGCAGAAAAAAAACAGCTGTGTGCTAAAATTACAATTTTTTTTGTGGAAAATAAGGTTCTTGACCCAAACATTACAAATATTTAGATTCTAGATTTCAAAACACAACAGCTTTCTAGTTAGATAATAAAGTGATACCACCAAAATCTTGAGTCATGGAAAAAGGGGTTTTTTGAGCATGCAGTCATTGTTTTAATGAAGAAAATTTAAGGATAGATGTTTGTTATCATTTTCAAGATTAGATTTTTAAAGTGTTCTTTAATTGTTCACATTTGATATTTTTAAAAAAATCACCTGTGGGCATTATGAGTGACTGTGTTAGCCGCTGCGTTCAATGACATTGACATGATTCTCATTTTCCATCTTCTCCGGTCTTCGCTGGCCCTGCTGACTTCATGGATTGTTATGCCACAGGATTCAGTGATACTGCCAATCAGAGACGGACGCAATAGCCGAGCTATCAAGAACGCTCGACTTCCGATCCCATGGGTCCATGAAGTCGCAGGCTTGAATCCGGCAGCGTCTCGTGAATTCAGGGTGGGAATTTTTACGATCTTTCAGGTCAACTTCAAGAGCGACCTTCCAGTGTCTTGATTCCGTCAAGCATATACACATGAAGAAGAATAAATGTGCACGTTAAAGATCCCGTAATTCATTTTACAGTTTGATGGGTTTCGAAAATACCAATGATATATACCAGCATAAACCCCCTAAGAATGAATGGGTATACCTTCAAAGGTGAGCAAAAACGGTCGCATACGCAAAATCTCCTTGGTGAACCTCTAAGCGTTAGCCGAGAAACGAAAAAATAATTGCTAATCAGAGAATTTGGTGGTTTGCCTTTTCTTTTTTCTTTTTTTGTGTCTTGGTCTTGCCTTGAAAGACAGTCTTTATGAGGACAGTCCCTTGTTTTTAACAGCATTATTGAAATTTGAGATAAAAAGTAGTATACACTGTGCAATACAGTATGGAACAATGCAGCAGTAGTGTGCAGTAAAATACAGTGCAGAATAATGCAGTACATTGCAATACAGTACAGAACAATGCAGTGCATTAAAATACAGTACAACGCAGTAGAGTACAGTGCAGTATAGTACAATATAGTGCAGCACAGTGCAGTATAGTACAATATAGTACTGTACAGTGCACCACACTACACCACACGATACAACACTATACACACCACCCACCCCACCACCACCACCACCATCACTACACACACCACCACACCGCGCGCACCACACACCACGTCAAAACTTACCACATGAAAAAGCACACTACACCCCACCGCACAACAACACATCACACCACACCATACCACAAAACAACACACCACACCACACCACACTACAACACACCAAACCACACCACACTACAACATACCACACCATACCAAACCAAACCACGCCACACCACACTATCGAGAAATAGTAATATTATACTACTTTTTTTAGAACCCATTGACTATCTACTCCACACAAAAGTTACTCTTTCCCAAAGAAAGCGCACAACCCCATTCCTCATCTGTTCTAGTTTTCCATAATACTCCCCTCTCATCCTGTAATGTTGCTGCTGATGTTGCTGCTCAAAATAGAATTTATGACCTGTGCCAGAGGCGACTGTGAACAAAAAAAAAGAAAA
>CM060316.1:61739623-61742123 GCA_030674155.1 Stramonita haemastoma
AACCACCACGTACCACACCACACCATACCACACCCCTCCACACCAAACACACAACACCAAACAACACACTTCACATCCACACCACCTTTCACATCATAGCAACCATACCAACACACCACTCCCATCACCTCCACACTAAACCACTCCACACCACACCCCACCATCCCTCACCACACCACACCCCACTTCACCACACTAAAACCATGCCCCTCCCACATCCCACCACACCACCACCACACTCACACACTTACCACACCCCACACACACACAACACCACACCACACACCACACACACCCTACAACCACACCACCATCTATACCACATCACACCCCACCACACACACACCCCACCACAACCACACCCCACCACACCAAAACATCCCACACCCCACCACACCACACCAAAACACCCCACACCACACACCACACCACACCACACTAACTCAACACAGTCATTATCTATGCTCACATCTTTCCCTTCCTACAGTCTTAGCCTCCCTACCCTCATCCTTCCCCACCCCCCACCACTATTCCATCACACCTTCCACCACCACCCCCTCCACCACTACTCTTCTATTCTAGCCAGTGTCTCTATTAACCCCCACCCACCCCCAACCCCACCACCCCCATCCTATTAAAGGATCAGTCACCCATAGTAGGTGATTTGCCCATTACTACTATCAGAGAATCAGAGACTCTGGCAGACTGGGATCAGCCAAGACTAGTCCATGGATCGTGTGTGGGGCCTGGACTGGGTTTCTAAATGGCCAACGTTAGCGATTCCATCACACTGCCTCTCTCTTCCATTACACTCTGACCTGTACTGAGCCTCTTTCCCTCACTTGATAAATCTGAAAACGTTTACTTTCCTATCCTTGCGTCCTTGGTGAGTGGGCAACATGTTCAAACCCGTTTTGCTTTTTTGAAAGAGTATAGGCTATTGTGTTGTGGTGGGAACGGATGATTATTTTATAAAACTGTATACAAACAGAGACTGGATGTAAAATTGCACATGAGTGTTTATTCCAATTATTCTCGAAATAAATAAATAAATTAGATCAATATATAGTCTAATGAGGGTATTCTACTACCTCCAGCAGCCAGAATCCATTACTGTGTTTCCATCTTTCGTTTTTTTTTCTGTCTTCTTGGTCCGACTTCGGTTTGGGGATAATTATTATCTGTTAACTTTTTCTGGAAGGAAAAGGCAGGAGAATGGATGGAGAGAGGTGGAAAATAGACAAGACGACGATGACAGAAAGAAAAGGACCAAGGCAGAAACAAAGAGAATGCAGAATAGAGGACATTCCAGAATGTGAAGATGCTATTTAGACTGACAGCCCCCCTCCCCTCCCAGCCCCCCCCCCCCCTCCCCCAGCATCCCTACAGGGGGGGGAGAGGGAGAGAGGGAATGTTGATACTACAATCAACACAGGACACAACCCCATTGTGAGGGAACAGTTATCCACGGATGATAATCACACCACGCTATTGACCAGTGCCTAGTAGGCTATTGGGAAGCAGTCATCCTAAACCCATGACTAAGTACTACAGACTGACTAGCCTAGCGCTAGTTACTGCTCTACTCTTGTTGTTGCTTCACATTTTCTTCCACATATATAGATCGGTGATCTAGAGGTGGCGCACCTGCCTAGAAAGCAAAAAAGTCCGGGTCAGAGTGTGCGGTGGTTCCAATCCCGTTTGGGCCCAAAACTTTTCCCCCATCCATTAGACCATGAGTGGTAGTCTGGGTGCTAGAATTTCGGATGAGACGATAAACCAAGGTCACGTGTGTTGTACATCATTATTTAGTGCATTTAAAAGAACCCACGGCAACAACAGAGTTGTCCTTGGCAAAATTCTGCAGAAAAAAGTCACTCTGGTAGAGAAACAAATACAGTTTCAGACAGGAAAGAAAAGAAAATAATGGGTGGTGGTGCACTTGTGGCGACGCATTTTCCCTGGGGAGAGCAGCCGCCCCCAATTTCACGCAGAGAAATCTGCTGTGACAAAGTGGCATGAAACAAAAACAATGAAATAAAGTTATTGACCGGTGCCGTAGCATTGGGAAGCAGTCAACCCATTGTCAGGGAACAGTCACCCACGGATAATCACACACAGTGGATCGATGGGTGGTCTAGAGGTAACGCGCCTGTCTACAAAGCGGAAAGTCCGGGTCGAAGTGTGTGGTGTTTCGAATCCCGTTTGGACCTTTGACCATATACTCAGACTGACTAGCACTTGTTGCTGCACTACCCCTCTTGTTGTTGTCGCTTCACATTTTCTTCCACATCTGGCCTGACCAGAGCACATTCACCATCACGAAAGGGTAGGCTAACTGACAGCAAGCGATGGCGGCAACCAGAATTAGATTTGCGTTTACAGAGGCACACACGCTCTCTTCTGCGCCATTGTCTAACGCCACCTTTCCAGAAGAACGGAGCTTTTGTTGTTTTGTTTTGTTTTGTTTTCCTGTTCCCAAAATTGGTTTGTTCAATTC
>CM060316.1:61744623-61752123 GCA_030674155.1 Stramonita haemastoma
AGCAATTCAAATACAAAAGAGCATAATCACTGCGGTGATGAACTGAAAGGAAAATCCACGATGTGCATTAGGGAGGGAAGCAATCAATAGAAAATTGGACCTAGAAAATAAAAACTGCGTCAAATCCTGTTTAATCAAGAGTCCATAAAATGAGAACATGTTTGAATAAAAACCAAGGTAATTGAAAAATGGATTATTTTTCGTGTGCGTGTGTGGGTGCGTGTGTGTTGTGTGTGTGTGTGTGTGTGTGTGTGTGTGTGTGTGTGTGTGTGTGTGTGTGTGTGGTGTGTGTGTGTGTGTGTGTGTGCGTGTGGTGTGTGTTGTGTGTGTGTGGTGTGTGTGTGTGTGTGTTGTGCGTGTGTGGGTGTGGGTGTGGGTGCTGAGTGTGTGTGTGTGTATGTGTGTGTGTGTGTGTGTGTGTGTGTGTGTGTGTGTGTGTGTGTGCATGTGTTGTGTGTGTGTAAATTTAAATTTGTTAAATCTATTTGTGAGAGTATGGACGTATGTGTGTACAAGTTGAATGTAAGCGCTTTCATTATTTTGTTCTCAAAAGATATATGAATTGAATGTATCATTATTCTTTTTTATCATTATTATCAGCATCAGTACTAGTAGCAGTAGTAGCAGAAGTATTAGCAGCAGCAGCAGCAGCAGCAGCAGCAGCAGCAGCAGTAGTAGTAGTAGTAGTAGTAGATAGTAGTAGTAGTAGTAGTAGTAGTAGTAGTAGTAGTATAGTAGTATAGTAGTAGTAGTAGTAGTAGTAGTAGTAGTAGTAGTAGTAGTAGTAGTAGTAGTAGCGGCATTATCATGATCGTCATGAGCATCATCATTATCATCAGCAGCAGCATTATCATTACCATTGTTACTATTATTAATGCCATTCTTATTCGTTATTACTATCATGATCATTTTTACTGTTATTAAATCAACAAGAAATAAAAGGATAAAGGCAAGAACAATTTTATAAAATAAAAAAAATAAAAAGCTGAACACGTGCAATTTTAAGTGTAACTGTGACAAGATTATCGGATATGTGGGGGGAAAACTAGCCAAAAAAAAAGACAAGAAAAAAGATAATAAAGTGATAGAAGGACACAACATGCAAGAGAAAAAATAAAATCAAATAAAATCAGGATCTACGTCTGTCGATGACAACGAGAGTGACATAATTATAAAAAAAAAATTAATCTCTCCAGCTCCGATCAGAACCACACTTGGGAATTCTCTTCCTTCTAATCTATGAAATTTTTGCTTCGACCTGTCAGAATTATATCTATTCAGCATTTTCTTTTCTAAAAAAGCGGGTTTTTTTTGTAGTTATTCACTTGATCTCGTTACCTGTATATGTAGTTTTGTATATTTTTGCATGTTATAATATATATATATATATATATAATATATATATATATATATATATATATATATATATATATATATATATATATATATATATATATATATATATATATATATGTATAATAGTCGTTGTATTGATTTTTGAGGTGTAAACATATGAATGTGTGTGTGGTGAAGGAGGTGGTGGTATGGATGGTGGGAGGGGGTAGAAGCCGGTTGTGTGTGGTGTGTTGTGTGTGGTGTGTGTGTGTGTGTGTGTGTGTGTGTGTGTGTGTGTGTGTGTGTGTGTGTGTGTGTGTGTGTGTGTGTGTGTGTGTGTATGTGCATATTTGAGTGTGTTTAGGAAGTCAGAATGCATTTTGTGTACGTGAACCTACGCGCGCGTGTGGCTTCTCTCTCTCTCTCTCTCTCTCTCTCTCTCTCTCTCTCTCTCTCTCTCTCTCTCTCTCTCTCTCTCTCTCTCTCTCCTCTCTCTCTCTCTCCTCTCTCTCTCTCTCTCTCTCTCTCTCTCTCTCTCTCTCTCTTTAAACGAAGTTAAGCAATGCCCTGTTTGTAAAGATAAAATAGAAAATGAAGAACACTTTATACTGAATTGCCCTATCTATGAAGACTTAAGAACTAAGTTTCTTAAAGATTCCAAAAGACTTCCTTTCTATGTACTACTCAAAGCCACTGTACCCACTGATAGATACATTTTATCACGTTTTATTTTTCATGCAACCAATAGAAGAAATAGGATAACTTTCTAGAAATTGATATTTGTATTAATGAATAATACTCTAAAACAGTGTCGTTTTACTATACGTGTGAATTGTTCCGTGATTAACGGTTAAGAAATGGCTTATATAACTTTCTTGCTTTATTATTACCCTTTACAGTATTTCATATACATATACGTTGATGGTAATATGTTTATAACACCTATGTCATATGCACACACACTCTATGCCCACCACTCTTTTGTATTGTGGCCTAAGGCCGATGTACATAAACAATTACATGTTCAGTGTTCAGTGTTCAGTGTTCTCTCTGTAGTCTGTCTGCTCGTCTGTCTGTCTTCGTCTGTCTGTCTGCTGCTCTCTCTCTCTCTCCTCTCTCTCTCTCTCTCTCTCTCTCTCTCTCCTCTCTCTCTCTCTCTCTCTCTCTCTCTCTCTCTCTCTCTCTCTCTCTCCTCTCACACGAGGAACTTTTGCTTATGCCATAATCTTCTTTAAACACAATAAATTCAATTTAATATTCAACTCTCTGTCTGTCTATCTCTATCTCTCTGTCTCTTTGTCTCTGTCTGTCTGTCTGTCTGTCTGTCTGTCTGTGTCTCTGTTCTCGTTCCCTCTCTCCTCCTCTCTCCCCTCCCTCTCTCCCCCTCCTCCTCCCCCTCTCTCTCTCTCTCTCTCTCTCTCTTTCTCTCTTTTCACTGTATATATCATACCATGTCTTGTATTGTTCACATTCCCCTTCATAAGGGGCTAAGGCCTATATGAATAAGTCATTGCGTCTGCGTCTCTCTTCTCTCCTCCCACCTGCCCCCCCTTTTGTATCTCTACATAATCCATTCATTCATTCAATTTCACTCCTCTCTCTCTTCTCTCTCTCTCTCTCTCTCTCTCTCTCTCTCTCTCCTCTCCCTCTCTCTCTCTCTCTCTCTCTCTCTCTCTCTCTCTCTTTCTCTTCTTCTCTTTTAATGTATTAATCATACCATGTCTGTACTTTTCCTTCCCCTTCTAGGGCTAAGCCTTATAATAATCATCTGCGTCTGTCGTCTCTCTTCTCTACGGAAGTTTGCTTTATGGCAAATCTCGTACAATAAAATTCCTTCAATTCAAATCAATATTCATCTCTCTCCTCTCTCTCTCTCTCCTCTCTCTCTCTCTCTCTCCTCTCTCTCTCTCTCTCTCTCTCTCTCTCACTTCTTCGTCTGTTCTGTCTGTCTCTGCGCCTGTCCCTCTCTCTCTCTCGTCTGTCTCTGTCGTCTGTCTCTCTCCCTCATCTTCCTCCCCCCCTCATCTCTCTCTCTCGCTTCCCCCCCCCCCTCTCTCTCTCTCTCTGTCAACACGTGTACTTATACGCTCGTCTCGTGCAGCGAGCTTTTCTTTTATCTTCGTGTGCAAGTTTCACAACGTACCTATGGGGGCCAACTCTCCACCTCCTCCCCTGCCCCCTCTTCCCCCATCCCAATATTATTTGCTTCTGTCGTCCCCGCTGGCGCACAGGGTGGTTTGTGACTGTCCCCTCAATGACTGCTGGCACTCCAGCCTTGAAGGACTTGTTCCACTCATCGATCCACTCTGCCTGCCTAGTCTGTCTGTCTGTCTGTCTGTCTGTCTGTCTGTCTGTCTGGGAGAGAGAGAGGGGGGGCGAGGGAGAGAGATGGGGGGAGAAGAGAGAGAGAGAGAGAGAGAGAGAGAGAGAGAGAGAGAGAGAGAGAGAGAAGACAGACAGACAGACAGACAGACAGACAGACAGACAGACAGACAGACAGACAGACAGGCGGACAGGAAGAGAAAAAGAGACACAGAGGCAGTCACAGAAACACGGAGACTGAGACGGGGAGAGAGACAGAGACTAATACAGCTATAGTGAGACACACATACAGAAGAACACTGGGTTAGGAACAGAGACAGACAGACATACGGACAGACAGACAGGAACAGAGATAGAGAGCCAGAGACAAAGATAGACAAGAAAAAAGAGACACAGAGGAGACAAGAGTCCAAAAGAAAAACAAAAAACCCAGAAAAAACCCGATTGACAGACACATACATGGCGAGACGAGCAAATAATCACATAATACACACAACACACCACACAACAACACACACACACATATTATGCACCCCCCAACCCACAACCCCCCTCACCCTCAAACACACACACACTACACTACACTACATACACTACACTACACTACACTACACTACACTACACTACACTACAACATAGAGGACAGCAAGATTCACAAGCTGCGCTGCTGCTGTGTGGTTTTGCTGTGGCAGGCATGGCAAGGTTCCTCACAGCACTGCAATCGATGGTCATCACCTCTGGCCTGTGCTGCTGCTGTGGGGGAAAGTTGGGGTCGGAAGCGGGAATGGCAGTAAGCATTGGGAGAGGGGATGGCGTAGGGGAGAGGGGAGGGAGGGCCTGAGGGAGATGGAGAGTAGGTGGAGGGGTGGGGGGAGGAGAATGGAATTGGTGGAGTTTCTTGGGCGGAATAGCCTAGGCCTAGTGGTTGAAGCATTGTATATCGTGATATGAAGGTGCGTGAAGGCAAATTAATGTTCAAGTCTTCGCGGCACTATCTGTTTGAGTAGATATTTTGGATTTGGGATTTGGGGGGCTTTTCCGTTCCTTACAGTTTCCAATGTGAGATTTTTGCGTATGCCAGAAAAAAATGGATGACGAAAGACAGATTCCCAAAAGCATGTTGTCAAGGGTGTCGTGTTTAGACATCCTTCCTCCCAAAATCTCACCTCTAGTGAACCGCGGGGCTCTACCAGAGAAAGGGACTGAAAAGGAAAAATGGCTAAAAATCATGGACACAAAGAATCTAATTAGCTCAGTTGTGTTGAACAGATAAAAGAACAAATTAATGAAAGCATATCCTATTTGAACTTGGAGCAAGAACAAAACTTCTTTCATGACAAAATAAAAGGAACTTAAGTTATGTGGTCTATGCGCTACGACACCAAAATACGGACCTTATGAAGACTATCTTTCAGGACATCAAGACAAGAAAAGACAAGACAAGACAAGAAGAGTCTGTCAAGGTAAGACCGAAGTAATAATGTGATGGTACCGAGAGGTAAGGAATAGACAGGTTAGGGAAGGAGCGGAACAACAATTCTAAAGCAACAATTCTCAAGCAACGAGTTGGGCAACAGAAGACTCAGGGGAAGACGGTAGCTGGCTGGTCATTCTTTATTTGTTACTCAGCATTCAGGTACAGGCGAAGACCGTCTTATGAAGAAGACAAAACCTCTAACTTGAGGATGCTTATTTAAAGATACAAAGTGTCTCGCAATTTACAGGTGTCAGAAAACAGTAGTACTGCACATCAATAAAATTACATGGAATATTATCTAATCAAGTCTCCCGTCGCGCTAAGTCTAGCACACTACATCTCGCATACAAACAATATTATTTACAAAATCTCTTACTCATTCACACACACACACACACACGCGCACGCACGCACCACACACACACATGCATACACACATGGGAGATAACTCCCCGTGGCGCTGTCTCACACGCTAGCTCGCTGTCTCGCACGCTAGCTCGCCGTCTCGCACGCTAGCTCTAACGGTACTAGATCTACTGCGCCTGGCTACAATAAGAAAAGAAAAAAGGCAGACCACTAGCTTCTCTCGTTGGTAACATCACAGAATCCTGTGGCATGAGACTCCATGAAGTCAGCAGGACCAGCAAAGACCGGAGCACACGGAGAAGGAGGATCATGACGGTGTCATTGAACGCCACAGCTAACACCGCACACGGTGATTTTGACAGGGGATACAAGTTAGTCTAGATAATAAGGAGTTGGTGTTAGTTCTACTCTTTCAAATGAGACAACAAAGCTAATTACCGTATCCCTCAGACTTTTACAATCCCAAATGACAAGAAAAATGCCAAAACAAATTGAGTGCTGTCTCTCGTCAAAATTAGCAGCAAAAGAAACAAACCATCTGCTGTGCACCTGTTCACAGAAAAGAAAATAATAACGCACTGCTGCAGTAGTGGCAACCCCCCACCCCCACCCTCTCTCTCTCTGTCTCTGTGTCTCTGTCTCTCTGTCTCTGTCTGTCTGTCTGTCTGTTTGCCTGTCTCTGTCTCTTTGTCTCTATCGATCTATCTATTTATCTATCTATCTATCTATCTATCTATCTATCTATCTATCTATCTATCTGTCTGTCTGTCTGTCTGTCTGTCTGTCTGTCTCTGTCTCTCTCCGTCTCTCTCTCTCTCTCTCTCTCCTCTCCTCTCTCTCTCTCTCTCTCTCCTCTCTCTCTCTCTCTCTCTAGCTCTCTAGCCCTCTCTCTCTCTTTTCCCTAAGGGCAAAGCAGTCCCGAACGTTACACAGAGCTAGAGAAATCTACCTTGCCGTTCCGTGACTAGTAGCCGTATACAATGCAGTACAATGCAATGAAAAACTGCAAGCACCACTTTAAGAAGCCAAAGGGCCGTGGCTGGAATCCTAAGCTGGATTAATTTCTCCCCCAGTCCTCCTCTCATCTGGATCTTACGTGGTGTTATGGGTGCTACTAGTCTTTCTCAGTCAGGTGAGAGGATTTAAAAAAAAAAAAAAGAGAAAAAGATGTAAAAGGGTCTCCATAGCCAACAAGGAATTTCTTTGTTTGTATGTTTTTTAAATAGTTTTTGGTAAAAGAAAAAATATCATTTTCTACAAAACCCCGAACAAACAAAAGCATAAAAATCATGTTGGGTTAGAAAGGAAGAGAGACAGACAGACAGACAGACACAAAAACAGAAACACAGAGAGAGAGATACAGAGAGAAACACAGGGAGATAGACATACAGACAGACGAACGGACGGACGGACAGACAGACAGAGACACAGAGAGAGAGAAAGTGAGAGAGAGAGAGATAGAGAGAGAGAGAGATAGAGAGACAGACAGACAGACAGACAGACAGACAGACAGACAGACAGACGACAGAGACAGACAAACAGAGATGGACACACAGAGAGGTGACTAAACAAAAAAAACCACAGAACTTTTGACAGCAGGAAGGTGCCATACTTTGCCATACTCTTGTCACGCATGAAACTATCCCCATCACAGGGACGAGATCATCAACAACGTGTGACAGTCACGACAGGTGCTCTGATCAGGAGTCTGGCGTTCTTTCTTGTAGCCTGCCTTTTTCTTTCTTTCATTCCTTCTCCCTTCTTCTTCTTTCTTTCTTGTTCTGTCTGTACCTTTCCTCTATGGATGCGGGATAGCTAAGTGGTCACAGCGTTCGCTTTTTCGAAGTCAACTTAAGCAGCTTCGAGCGTGGTTACCAGTTGGATGGGTGACCGTTTGTGCGCCTTGGATTTAGTATAGTCCCCCAGTTCATCCAGCTGTTTTTGGGTACCTTCCCTCTTTTAGGGTCAGGGATGGTAAAAGCAGCGAGGGAGAGGAGATG
>CM060316.1:61757123-61769623 GCA_030674155.1 Stramonita haemastoma
CACAGACACGTACACACACAGGCACGTGCACGCACGCGCATACATACATACATACATACATACATACATACATACATACATACATACATACATACATACATCATACATACATACATACATACATACATTCTCTCTGTCTCAGTCTCTCTGTGTATCTGTCTCTTTGTCTCAGTCTATCTGTCTGTCTGTCTGTTTATATATATATATATATATATATATATATATATATATATATATTATATATATATATATAATATATATATGCCTTTTTTCTTCTGTGGTTTTCTTGAAGGAAAACAACTTAGTGTCATGTTGTCTAAAGTATTTTTATAGTCCTTTTCCTCGTATCATGAGACAAACAACGGAAGTTGAGCTGTCTTTTTTTTTTCTCTCTCTCTTTCTCTTCTTCTGTCTTATTTCTGTCTGATTGTGTGTGTGTGTGTGTGGTGTGTGTGTGTGTGTGTGTGTGTGTGTGTGTGTGTGTGTGTGTGTGTGTGTGTGTGTGTGTGTGTGTGTGTGAAATGAAAGGAGAGAGCTAGAGAATGAGAGACAAATCAAAACAGACAGAAGAGAGGAGAAGGAGAGAGGAGAGAGAGAGAGAGAGAAGAGAGACAGACAGACGAAGACAGACAGAGACAGAGAGAAGACAGACAGAGCAGAGACAGATGAGGGAGAGAAGACAGAGACAGACAGACAGACAGAAAGACAAAGACAGAAAGCAGATACAGAAGAAGAGAGACAGACGAGAGAGAAGAGAGAGAGAGAGAGAGAGACAGAGAGAGAGACAGACAGACAGACAGACAGACAGACAGAACAGACAGACAGAAGAAAGAGAAAGAGAGAGACAGAGAAGAGAGAGAGAGAGAAGAGAGAGAGAACAACAGACAGACAGAAGACAGACAGACAGACAGACAGAAAGAGAAAGAGAGAGACAGAGAGAGAGAAAGAGAGAGAGACACACACAGACAGAGAAGACAGACAGAAGAAGGAGAGAGAGAGAGAGAGAGAGAGAGAGAGAGAGAGAGAAGAGAGAGAGAGAGAGAGAGAGAGAGAGAGAGGAGAGAGAGAGAGAGAGAGAGAGAGAGAGAGAGAGAGAGAGAGAGAGAGAGAGAGAAATGAAATGAAATAAATGAAAATGTTTTTATTTAACATCAGCCTTGGGCCACAATTCAAAACGAAGTGGGAGATGGGGGAGTGGATGTATGTGCATATAACGAATTTGTTCAAAGTCTCATCATAAAGCAACGGTACACACTTGATTACAACGCATCTTTTTCACTATTAGATCTAGATCTAGACTACTACTTTACATAAGCTCTGCCACTGTCTGTCTTCTTCGAATAGCACGGAATAAAAATGTTGCTAGTTGCACTGAACGACATCTACTACGTGCCTGAAGAAGAAAAGGCATAGGCACATGAAGAAGATCTTTCAGGTAACTGGTTCGTAAATCTGTATATAATGGGCAAATATATATTAGATGGTATTCATCTTCAATAACGTTTTTGCACAAAGAACAGTTTTTATCTTGATTGTTGTTGCTGTATCTGTTGAGATTATTATTTAAAGGAAGAACATTCATTCTTGCCTGTCACAGTGCAACTCTGAAACAATAAATATCAATACTATGAAGATACAATTCTTTTTCAAAAACAGTCTTAAAAGATCTATATGTTGCATACCTATTATAGAGAGAGAGAGAGTAGAGAGAGAGAGAGAGAGAGAGAGGAGGAGAGAGAGAGAGAGAGAGAGAGAGAGAGAGAGAGAGAGAGAGAGAGAGAGAGAGAGAGAGAGAGAGAGAGAGAGAGAGAGAGAGAGAACAGGGAATGGAGATTGAACAATGTACAGAATTTATTGCTGGTAAAGCTTCAAAAGCAATCCACCAGCGCCACACATGAATAATTAATGCATGCAATTTTTCTTTATTTCGTTGTTTTTTTTTTTTAATTTATCTCAGGCATAAAACCCAACTATATTGCAAAATCTTGACATGGAAACCACGTTGGTACAATTTTGTCTTTGTTTTATTATTCTTTTCTATCGGGGATAATGGAATAAGCACTCATATGCTTTCTTTACATCCAGTCCCCATGTGTATGCAGTTTTGTAGATCTTGTCATCTGTTCCCACCGGCACACGATGGCCTACTCTTAACGGAACAGGATTTAACGTGTGCGCAAGATGTTCTGCTTGCGTTCGCAACACGGGGCCTCGGTTTATAGTCTCTTCCGAAAGACTTTGGGGACAGTGGAGTCAGCACTGATGTTAACCCTGAGGAATATTCCCGTCTTTAAGATCCCTATGTAAGACAGCAGAAAACGAAAAGTACTCGCCGTGTGTTAGTCACAAGGTAAGGAAACTTTAACCTGAATAGAACAAAAAAAAGACCGCGTTACAGTGTGTAGATGATACCAAGGCTGATTCCGGGGTCTCGATGTACTCTTGTGTTCAGTATCGGTATTGCTTTCATTACTGAGGGCAGCTTAGCATGTTCTTTTAGTCATGTCTTCCTCAGCCTATTTTAGGTTCCAGTAAACAGAGGTTCTGATTTGTTTTATTTGCCTTTTTTGTTTTAGGTTTTTGTTTTGTTTGTTGTATTTTTTTCGATGTTTTTTTGTTTTTGTTTTGTTTTGTTTGGTGTTTTTGTTTTGGTTTGGTTTTTTTTTTTTGGGGGGGTCTTTGCGTTTGTGTGTGTGTGTGTGTGTGTGTGTGTGTGTGTGTGTGTGTGTGTGTGTGTGTGTGTGTGTGTGTGTGTGTGTGTGTGTGTGTGTGTGTGTGTATCCTTTGTTGGGTGTATTTTAGAAAGATTTTTTCTGTTTATTTCATTTGTTTTGCTTATTTTGTTCAGGTTTTTATTTTCACGTATGCATAATAGATATGGATTTTTTTTTTCGTTGATGGATGGCTTGATAAATAAAAGCAATAGCACTGCTTATTCAATGTACCATCTGAAAATAAAAATTTGACTTTGACTTTGCCATTACTACTCTTCCGAAAAGCGGGATGGGTTTTAACATGTATGCAAGATGATCTGCAAGATGTGTAGCTAGCTTTGCTCTGTTGCTCTGAGGTGAAGTTTGTATCTGCGTGTTGACAGTTTTCCCTATGCACAAAAACACTGGTTTGTCACAAGAGCCATCAGCCTTGAGGGCTTGTCTGCTATTTACTAACAAGGGTTTTAAAAGTCTGTGCGAACTGGGAGTATCAACAAGTGCAACTGCTGTTAGAGCAATAATCAATTCATTTGAAAATGTATGCCTGTGCGAATATTTTTAAGAGCGTGAAAGAAGAGGAAGAAGAAGACGAAGAAAAATGCAAAGAGGAAGAAGAATGCAAAGAAGAAGAAGAAGCGGAAGCAGTAGAAGAAGAATGCAAAGAAGGAGAATGCAGAGAAAAAGAAGAAGAATGCAATGAGGAAGAATGCAAAGAAGAAGAAGAAGAAGAATGCAATGAAGAAGAAGAATACATTGAAGAAGAAGAAGAATGCAATGAGGAAGGAGGAAAAGAACAACATCAACAACAACAACAAGAGCAGCAGCAACAACAACAATAAGAAGAGCAAGATGAACAAGAACAAGAACAAAAACAACCATCCATCATCAGTCCCATGTCCCAAAGGACGTAGGGGGGACATGAGAGAAGACACAACATAGATCTTTTTCCATGCTTCACGATCCTGTGTGGCTAGTAGGAGGTGTTGCAGGGGTTGGGCGGTCCAGTCTTTGATGTTGTCAACCCATGATTTCTTTTGGCGGCCTCTTCTTCTCTTGCCCTCGACTGTTCCTTGCAGGATGGTTTTTGCTAGGGTGTTGTGTCTTGTGGTGTGACCAAACCACATCAGCTTTCTCCTCTTTATGGTGGAGAGCAAAGGCTCTTGGGGGCCCACACGCTTTTTGATTTCTTCTTTCACATAGTTATTGGTCTTGTGTTCCTTGTATGATAATTTGAGGAGTCTTCTGTGGCACTTGTTCTCGAATGCTTGGATTCTCCTCTCTAACTCTGCTGTCAGAGTCCATGATTCACAGCCATATAGGAGGATAGATATCACGAGGGATTTGTAAAGGTGGTATTTGGTGCAGAAGCTGATGTTGTTGCTTCTGATGATCCTCTCGAGTCTGACTAGAGCAGATGTTGCTGTTGCAATGCGAGCTTTCACTTCATTGTTTGATGTGCCATCTTTTGTTAGGATGGAGCCTAAGTATTTGAATTGGCTCACCTCTTCTAGTATTTCTCCATTCATCTTTATTTCCGTGATGTCATTTTTCGCGCAGTTGACCATGATCTTTGATTTCTCTGTACTGACCTCCATGCCGTATGCGCTCGCTCGATCTGTTAAATTGTCTGTGAGGATTTGCAGTTCTTGTTTGCTGCTGCCCATGAGGTCAATGTCATCTGCAAATCTGAGTTTGCAAAGGGGTCTTCCATCAATGGAGATGGAAGTGTGGTGGTTTTTCAGTGTCTCTGCCATGATGTTTTCGAGGAAGAGGTTGAAGAGTACAGGTGAGAGAAGGCAGCCCTGGCGAACCCCAACCGTGGTCTTGAAGAACTCGCCCACGTGATTTTTCATGAAAACTGCACTTTTTGCGTTCTCGTACAGAGCCTTGATGACTTCAATTAGGCAGCTGTCAATGTTGAAGTGCCTGAGTACTTGCTAGAGGCCGTCATGCCATACCCTGTCAAAGGCCTTTTTGAAGTCTATGAAATTGTGGTACAAGTCTTTTTGGTGTTGGAGATGCTTCTCTATCAGAATTCTCAGATTGAAAATTTGTTCCATTGTGCTGCGTTTTGGTCTAAACCCGCTTGTTCTTCTGCCAGGAGTTTTTCCGCTTGGTTTTTCAGTCTGTTGAGGACTACCTGCAGCATGATCTTGCTAGGATGACTTATGAGACTGATGGTTCTGTAGTTCTGGCATTGCTTGAGGTTTCCTTTCTTTGGCAGGGTATTACAAGAGACTGTGTCCATTCTTTTGGCCATTCTTTGGTGTCGTGGATCTTCTGACAAAGTTCTGTGAATCGCCTTGCAAAAACAATACGAAAAGCAAATAAGAACACGAAGAACAAAAGACAGAGACACAAAGACAAAGGAAGACAGACAAACTGATAGACACAAAGAGAAAAGAATAAAAACGAACAAAGCACCTATCTTCTTTTTTTGTTTTTTGTTTATGATTAGATATATTTCCTTGTGCTTCTGGCGTTTATTGCATTTGTGCTTCTTCCAACATGAAAGTAAACATAAGAAGCCTACAAAAGGATGCCTCACATAACGCCGCCGCCGCAGCAGCAGCAGCAGCAGCAGCAGCATCAGGGTCAAATATAAACCCGATTTATCACTGTTGAGAAAAACACAAGTATTCCACATTGTTCCATCGACCCGGTCAGAATGAGGGACGAAAAGAAATGTACCGGAAAGAAACGAGACACACCCGTTATCATCAAGAAGATGAACGAGGAAGAAGCAGGAGCAGAAGCAGAAGAAGAAAAGAAGAAGAAGAAGAAGAAGAAGAAGAAGAAAGAAGAAGCAGAAGCAGAAGAAGAAGAAGAAGAAGAAGAAGAAGAAGAAGAAGCAGAAGCAGAAGAAGAAGAAGAAGAAAAAGGGAGAAGAAGAAGACGAAGAAGAAGAAGAAGAACAAAACAACAACAACAACAACAACAAGAAACAAGAAGAACAAGAACAAGAACAAGAAGAACAAGAAGAACAAGAAGAACAAGAAGGAGAAGAACAAGTATAACAAGTATAACAAGGAGAACAAAAAGAATAACAAGAACAAGAAGAACAACAAGAGCAAGAACAATAACAACAAGAACAAGAAGAACAAGAAGAAAAACAACAACAAGAACAAGAACAAGAAGAACAAGAACGAGAAGAACAAGAAGTACAAGAAAAACAAGAACGAAAAGAACAAGAACATCAAGAACAAGAGCATCAAGAACAACAAGAACAGGACGAATAAGAACAAGAACGAGAAGAAGAACAAGAACAAAAATAACAAGAAGAACAAGAAGAACAAGAACAAAAATAACAAGAACAACAAGAACAAGAATAAGAACAACAAGAACAATAACAACAAGAAGAACAAGAAGGACCAGAATAAGAACAATGACAAGAAGAAGAAGAACAAGAACAAGAAGAAGAATTGACACTTCTACCTTTACAACCGACATTAACGACAGCGACAACACCGAAGTGTAGCAACAATGACGACTGATAAGATCAAGACCAAAATAACAAGAGCAAGAACAAGAATTTTAGAAGACAAAGAAAATGGATTGAATTTAAAAGTTGACATTTCACACGTCGTTTCATTTCTGTGCACTAGCTTTTCTTTCTTTCTTTCTTACTGTCTTTCTTTCTGTCTGTCTGTCTGTCTTTCTTTCTTTTATCTTTTTTTCTTTCTTTCTTTTTCTTTCTGTCTTTCTGTCTTTCTGTCTTCTTTCTGTCTGTCTGTCTGTCTGTCTGTCTTTCTTTGTAACTGTCATTATTCTTTCTTTCCTTATCTACTTCTTTCCTTCCTTCCTTCTTTCTTTCTTTGTTTCTTTCTTTCCTTCTTTCTTTCTATCTTTTTTTTTCTTTCTGTCTGTCTTTCTTTCCTTTCCCATTTACTTCTTTCTTTTTTTTCTTTCTTTTCATCCTTTCTTTCTTTCTTTCCTTCCTGCTTTCTTTCTTTCTTTCTTTTTTCTTTCTTTACTTCTTTCTTTCTTTTGTTTACTCTTTGAATTTGACTTCTTTTCACTTCTTCATTAAATAATCTCAGGAGTTATTCGGGGGACCCTGCTAAACATTTTTGGACGTCAGTACTGGATTGCCAGATTACGATATTTATTTCAATTGTTAAAAAGAGAAAATTATATATTTTTCTTTTTCTTAAGAGTTGTTTCACAGACAAAAAAAATGTTTTGGCTTATTACTTGAAGCCATTTGAAATAAAGATATTAACTGAATAGATGGTCAGTCTTTGCTGTTTTTGCTGCTACGGCTGCTTCTATCCTGTTGTTGTTGCTCTTGTTGTTGCTGTAGTTGCTCTTGTTGTTGATGATCTTCTTCTTCTTCTTCTTCTTCTTCTTCTTCTTCTTCTTCTTCTTCTTCTTCTTCTTCTTGTTTGTTGTTGTCCTTCGTCTTCTTCATCATCTTCTTCTTTTTCTTTTTCTTATTCTTCTTCATCCTCTTCCTCCTCTTCTATTTTCGCAACTCTTCTTCTTGTTGTTCTTCTTCTTGTTGTTCTTGTTGTTGTTCTTGTTGTTCTTGTTCTTGTTCTTGTTCCTGTTCTTCTTCCTCTTCTTCTTCTTCTTTTTCATTTTCTTTTTCTTCTTCTTCTTCTTCTTTTTCTTTTTCTTCTTCGCAATTCTTCTTCTCGTTCTTCTTCTTCATTTTGTTTGTTTGTTTTGACGTATATAATGTTGAATTCTCTGCTGATACCTTTTAATAACAATGGAAGATGGGTGTGTCTGTGTTTTTGCTGACGGTGGAGATCTATGTAAACCTTGAACTGTGTGATAAAGCCGATGATTAATTACGTTACCCCCTCATGAGTAGGGGGACGGGTTAGCCTGGTGGTTAGAGTTATGGGCTCGTAATCTGCTGACCCAGGTTCGAATCTCGTTCTAGAGGATTTTCCCTCTGGTGATAACATCAGTGCCGACTCCTCTCTCTCCAAAAGTCCTGCAGATGAGACTATAAACCAAGGTCCCGTGAGCGAACGCACGTAGAACATTTTCCGCACACGTTAAAACTCGTTCAGCTTTTCAGAAGAGTAGGCCATTGTGTGTTGGTGGAAATGGATGACAAAATTGATAGAGCTGCATACACACAGGGACTGGATGTAAAAAAAAAATACGCACATGAATGCTCATGCCATTATCCTCGAAATAAAAGAATGAATAAAAATAAATTAATAAGATAAAAGGCGGATGCTTGCATTCGAGTGGGTGAGTGTAGTGATGTAAGTCTTTCATACATACACGTATCTAAAGGTATCTTGTTCGGATGTGTGCATGGGTAAATAACATTGTTGACATCCTCAGCGGTTGTTTTTTTTTATTCTGGTATTTGCTTTGCTTTGCTTTGTTTGGGCTTTGTTTTGTACTGTCTCTGTTGCCTGTCTGTGTCTGTCTGTCTGTCTGTCTGTCTGTTCTCTCTTCTATAATAGATATATAGAAGAGAGATAGATAGAAGATAGAAGATAGATAGATAGATAGATAGATAGATAGATAGATAGAATAGATAGATAGATAGATAGATAGATAGATAGATAGATAGATATAGATAGATAGATAGATAGATGATAGATAGATAGATTTCGCATGTCCTGTCGATGTCTCTTTTCACTTCTCTGTCTCTCTCTCTTTGTCATGTCTCTTCTTCTCTCTGTCTCTTTTCCTCTGTCTTTTCTATGTCATTCTCTGTCTGTGTCTTTTAATCTCTGCTTCTGTTTGTCTATGTTTATCTATTGTCTGTCTCTGTGCTGTCTTTCTGTCTGCTGTCTGTCTGTCTGTCTGTCTGTCTGTCTGTCTGTCTGTCTGTCTGTCTGTCTGTCTCTTCCTCTCTGCTCTCTCTCTCTCTCTCTCTCTCTCTCTCTCCTCTCTCTCTCTCTCTCTCTCTCTCTCTCTCTCCTCTCTCTCTCTCTCTCTGCGTGCGTGCGTGCGTGCATGCTGCGTTCGCGCATGTGTGCGTATGCGCGCATATGTATGCGTGCTCGCACTTGCCAAGAAGGTGCGTCGTGCGTGCGTGCGTGCGTGCGTGCGTGTGTGTGTGTGTGTGTGTGTGTGTGTGTGTGTGTGTGTGTGTGTGTGTTGTGGGTGTGTGTGGGTGTATTTGTGAGCATATGTGCGTGTCTGCACGTGCGCGGAATATGTGTGTGTGTGTGTTGTGGTGTGTGTGTGTGTGTGTGTGTGTGTGTGTGTGTGTGTGTGTGTGTGTGTGTGTGTGTGTGTGTGTGTGTGTGTGGTGCGGTCCTGTGTGATTTTAAGAATATGATCTCTTTCCCAAACGGCACAGCTTATGTTTCCGTTCATGCAAAAAAAGGTTGATTTCAAGCAGAAAGAAAGAAAGAAATCTTGAGACAAAGCATGACATTTTCCTACAAGTTTCAGTTTTTTTTAAGTTTCATTGTTTTATGAAGAGGATGTTAGAAAAAGCATTAATGTGCCTTTTTACATTCAGTCCCCGTGTGCGTTTGATTTAGTATTTTTTTTTGTATCCGTTCCCATCGGCACAAAAGGAATGGTTTACTCTTCCGAAAGACAGAGCAGATTTTAACTTGTGTCGTCAGATGTTTTAAATACCAGGGGGAGAGGGGAGAAGAGAGGGGGAGGAGAGAGAGAGAGAGAGAGAGAGAGAGAGAGAGAGAGAGAGAGAGAGAGAGAGAGAGGGAGGAGAGAGAGAGAGAGAGAGAGAGAGAGAGAGAGAGAGAGAGAGAGAGAGAGAAGACAGACAGACAGACAGACAGACAGACAGACAGACAGACAGACAGACAGACAGAGACAGAACGAGACAGACAGACAGACAGAAGAGACAGACAGACAGACAGACAGGAAGACAGACAGATACAGAGAGACAGACAAACAGAGACAGACAAGATGGATAGGGAGAAGATGAAGAGGATGACAGACAGATAGAAGACAGACAATCAGACAGACAGACAGACAGACAGAAGAGGCAGGAAGGTAGGCAGAGAGGTAGACAGAGAGGTAGGCAGGCAAACAGCATCAAAAACAAAAAAATAACATTGTCAAAATGAATACTTCGAGTGACACGCACACCTACAGAATACAGAGAGGCAGACATACAGACAGACAGACAGACAAAATGACAGACAGACAGACAGACAGAGATGGACACACATACTTATTGTCAAAGATACATCTACTTCAAGTTACACGTGCAGGAAATAACTTCTCTTGGCTATTATTGTTCGGGAAAAAGAGAGGTAGGTGTTTGGCTCTACTTTCATATGGCACTCGTGTGTGTGTGTGTGTGTGTGTGTGTGTGTGTGTGTGTGTGTGTGTGTGTGTGTGTGTGTGTGTGTGTGTGTGTGTGTCTGTGTGTCTGTGTCTGTGTGTCTGTGTGTGTCTGTGTGTGTCTAGTTGTGTCTGTGTGGGTTGTGTAGTTTGTGTGTGTGTAGTTTGTTGTGTGGTGTGTGGTGTTTGTGTTGTGTATGTTTGTTGTGTGTGTGATGTGATGTGTGTATGTGTCTGTGTGTTTGTGTCTGTGTTGTGAGTTTGTGTCTGTGTGTGTGTGATGTGTGTGTTGTGTGTTTGTGTCTGTGTCTGTGAGTGTGTGTCTGTGGGTGTATTTGTGTGTGGTGTGTGTGTGTGTGTTTGTGTGTGCGCACGCGCTCGCGCGCGCCTGCGTACCTGAGTGCGTTTGGCACATGCCTTTTTGTTTACGAGTGTGAGTGCGTAGAGTCGTGCCCACGCGCATGCACATCTAGTCTGTATGTACGTGCGTGTGTGGATGCTAGTCACGCAAACACTACACTTGTCCAGTGTATATTCATACCAGTGTGTGTATACAAAGTTTCTTTCTTTTCGTTACTTTCCTTTATTTCCTCTCCTTAATTTGTTGTGCTTTGTTCTGTTTTGTTTTGTTTTTTGTTTTGTTCTGTTTTGTTTGGCTTACATAATGTGAACCCATTTGTAAAAAAAAATCTTTGTTGGAGTCTTTCAAGTGGCGAACAACATAGGCTGTAATAATCTGTACGAGCCAAAAAAAACCCAACAAATGGACACACAAAATCTGTTAAAACACTCCGATGCTGACACACACACAAACACCACTACCACCACACACACACACACACACACAACCACACACACACACACACACACACACACACACACACACACACACACACACACACACACACAACACACTAACATACCACACACAACAACACCACACTAACACACACCACACACACACCACTAAAACCACTAAACCACGCAACACACAAACCACAACACACACAACACACACACTCCAACACCTGCGCACTCCCACACACACATACACACACATTAACCACTTGCTTGCTAATGCCCTAAGTCAGAAGACTCTCCTCTCTCTCTCCTCTCTCTCTCTCATCTCTCTCTCTCTCTCTCTCTCTCTCTCTCTCTCTCTTATCTCCTCTCTCTCTCTCTCTCTCTCTCTCTCTCTCTCTCTCTCTCTCTCTCTCTCTATTTTAAAGCCAGCGAATAAGAGGAATAAATTCAAATGAACAAACAATTTTAGAAATGAAAGATATTTTCAACAGAAGAGAGAGAGACAGACAGAGACAGAGATACAGAGAGAGACACAGAGAGAAACAGAGAGAGAGAGATGAGAGAGATATTTGATTTGATTTGATTGATTTGATTTATTCTTTTATATCGAGGATAATGGAATAAGCACTCTTGTGCTTTTTTACGTCCAGTCCCCGTGTGTATGCAGTTTTGTAAATGTCATCCGTTTCCACCGGCACACGATGGCCTACTCTTACGAAAAGCGGAACAGGATTTAACGTGTGCGCAAGATGTTCTGCGTGCGTTCGCACACGGGGCCTCGGTTTAAAGTCTCATTCGAAGGAGAATGAGAAGGAGAGAGAGAGAGAGAGAGAGAGAGAGAGAGAGAAGAGAGAGAGAGAGAGAGAGAGAGAGAGAGAGAGAGAGAGAGAGAGAGAGAGAGAGAGAGAGAGAGAGAGAAGAGAGAGAGAGAGAGAGAGAGAGAGAGAGAGAGAGAGAGAGAGAGAGAGGAGAGAGAGAGAGAGAGAGAGAGAGAGGAGAGAAGCAATTAAAAGAAGAAAGCAATTAAAAAATTGTAATCATAAAACAGATGAAGACTTAATTTTCTGAACAACAAGGTATTGATTGTTTATTTTGTTGTTAATTGTCGTTGTTATTGTTTTGTTTTAGGTCTTGTCTCTTTCTTTCTTTCGTTTTTCTTTCTTTGTTGATAACTTGATGATATAACCTTTTGTATTTAGTACACATAAACGAACCCACAGCAACAAGAGAGTTCAAACTGATGAAATCTTGTTTACAAGCCCATGTTAAAAGTTATGCTATGCATTGAAAGGGCATCATTTGTAAAGCATAAAAATCAAAGAATTACTCAGTTTTCTGGACTGTTGCCATGGAAACAACCCAATATGGCCGCAAAAACTAAATATTTCAAACTCTTAAACCTTTTTATCTAAACAAGTTGAAATAATCTGTTTCTACAGACATTTTTTATAACCTGAATTGTTTACATTCACACAGGGAGAACTTCACAAATCTCTCCAGCATTTTTTATTCTTAAAAAAACATGGTTTAGGGCACTTTTGGACCCGTGTCTACCCTTAAAAAAGACACTTAGCGCTCTGTTTCCCCAAGCCAAGGTTAAGCAAGCTTCTGTACAGTCCCCCAGTCCACCCAGCTGTAAATGGGTACCTGCCTCTTTAGGGTCAGGGAAGGTAAAGTAGCGAGGGAGAGGAGATGGGCGCCGCCCTCAATATGCTGGCCCCCGGAGAAGTGAGGTGTCTG
>CM060316.1:61779623-61794623 GCA_030674155.1 Stramonita haemastoma
ACTTCCGAAAAGCGGCTTGGGTTTTTAACATGTGCGTAAGATGACCTGCGTGCGTTCGCACACGGGACCTTGGTTTATAGTCCCCACCGAAGGACTTTTGGAGGGAGTGGAGTCGGCCAGATGTTACACTCCGGAGGAAAAATCCTCTTGAACGGGATTCGAACCTGGATCAGCAGATCACGAGCACATCACTCTGACCACAAGGCTATCCCGTCCCGCATTACAGACATCCTGCATGCACTGAGAAAGACACTAAAATCAGCTGACATCAAATAGTAAATTTCGGTGCATAGTGTGTGGTCTTCTCCTGCGTTTGTGACTCTGCAGGAGGTCTGCCTGCTGGCCTCAGCCGACACATTCTGACTTCTGAATCTTCCGGTCTGAATTATTGAATCTTCCGGCCTCAAGAACTCACTTCCGGTCTGATTTGAAGAAATACCAGAGCAAGAAACCTTGCGAGTAGTGTTGTTGTTGTTGTTAGTATTATTGTAATTGCAATTGTGATTGTTGTTCTTCTTTTTCTTCTTCTTCCTCTTCTCAATTCTTCTTCTTCTTCTTCTTCTTCTTCTTCTTCTTCTTCTTCTTCTTCTTCTTCTTCTCCTTCTTCTCCTTCTTCTCCTTCTCTTCTTCTTCTTCTTCTTCTTCTTCTTCTTCTTCTTCTTCTTTTCTTTTCTTTTCTTTCTTCTTCTTCTTCTTGTTCTCTTCTTGTTTTCTTCTTTTTCTTCTTTTCTTCTTCTTCTTCTTCTTCTTCTTCTTCTTCTTCCTTCTTCTTCTTTTTCTTTCAATTCCTCTTCTTTTTCTTCTTCTTCCATATCCTCATTCTCTTTTTTATAATTATTACCATCATTATCTTTTCTTTCTCCTCCTCTTTCTCTGTCATCTCTTTGCTGTAGCCTCAAGTTTTTATCGCCTCCAAAGGAGATATTTCATACTCTCAGGGAAAACAAAAAGAGGATTTTTATGAACAGTTTTTGTTGAAAACTACCATAAAAAATAGATAAAAAGGCACAAGAAACTGGGAAATGAGAATCTAAGAGAGAGAGAGAGAATCTAAGAGACAGACAGACAGACAGACAGACAGAACAGACAGACAGACAGACAGACAGACAGGCAGACAGACAGACAGACAGACAGAGACTGGGTGACAGGACAAGGGGGCTATTTATTTGCTTATTTATTTATTCATTTTTCATATTTCATTCTTATTTCCGAAGATACTGGACTAAGCAGTCATGTGCATTTTTTACATCCAGTCGCCGTATGTATGCACTCTTGTAGATGCTCTCATCTGTTCCCATCAAGAGAGAAATAGAAAAAGGGGCTGTAGGAGCAGAAGAATTAAAGGAGAAGGAGGAGGGAATGAGGGTAGAGAAAGAGAGAGGGATGGCTGGCTAGGTAAGGGTGAATAAACGAGGTGGGTTTGTTGAATGTAATGAACTAAATCTCCTGAGAATGGGAGGAAAGGATACAGAAAGCCCCCCCCCCCCCCCCACCCAACAAAAAAAAGCAAAGCGTGTGTTGTCCAATCCCCAGGAAGAAGACAAAATCTAAATAGAAGCAAAAAATTGAAAGGTGCGCGGGGGGGGGGGGGGGGAGGGTAGAGAGGGGGGAGGGGGGGGGGTAGAGAGAGAGAGGAAGGGGAGGGGGGGGGCTTTCGTGATCAGTTGTCTGTTTGTGTAGTAAATGAAATACAGCTAAGAGCCTTTTCTCGGTGATTGGAATGTGTGTGTAGTGTGTGTTTGTGTTGGGGGTGGGGTGGGGTGTAAGTGTGTGTGCGTGTGTGTGTGTGTGTGTGTATGTGTGTGTGTGTGTGTGTGTGTGTGTGTGTGTGTGTGTGTGTGTGTGTGTGTGCGTGCGCGCGCGCGCGTGTGTGTATGTGTGTGTATTTTCCCCCTGGTCTAAACATCAGTACTAACTCCCCTCCCCCAAGAGGTCCTTCGGATGAGACAAAAATATAATCCAAGAAACCAATGTACGAACGCACGCAGAACATTAATTTTTCACGCATGTTAAAACCCGTTCTGCCTTTTGGAAGAGTAGGTCATCCGTGCTTGTAAGAACAGACGACAAAGAATATGATAAGGAAAAAACGCATGCACACTGATGTTGTGTTGAGACCTCTTCCCCGACAGCGCAATGCGGCTTCATTAATGGGGAGGCAAAAACTGTCGTATAGGCAAAAACCTCACAAAATGGTGTCTTCGGAACTCTAGCCGGAAAACGACAAGAAAAAAAAAAGAGATTAATCTTGTCGATCCCTGGTGATAGGCAGCCCACGATGGAATTACAAAAATCATTTAGTGAATTTGCTCAAGAAAAGAAAAAAAGGAGAAAAAAAATATCAAGCGGAAAAGAAATGGAGTTGCTTTTTTTTTTTTTTTTAAAGGGGGGGGGGAAAGAAAAACTATAAAAAACCAGTGAAATTAGAAAACAGAACAAAAAGAAGAGTAAATTCAAGATGTAGAGATGGGGAAGTAATGTGTTGTGTATGTGTGTGTGTGTGTGTAGGTGGTGTGCGTGCGTGCATGCGTGCGTGCGAGCGTGCGCATACACGTGTGCTCACAGGATAGAAAACTGTAATATTTCCAACGAAAAGAATGGCTAGCGCAGAGACGTTTAAAAAAAAATTAGTCAACATACTACATAAGTAGCAGAAACACCACTACCATAAACAACGTGAACAACAATTACAATAGTAACAGCAGCAACAACAATTAAAAAAAATAATAAAATACTACAATAATAACACACACACACCCCTCGGAACCAAAGGAAAATTGCCCCCCAGTCCCGAAGATTTATGTACTGGAAAGAAACACACCTCTGCCTCTTCCGCAGGGGACAAAACTGCAACGTAGCAAGAACGGCAACTCTCCGGAAGTCGTCCTTCACACCAGCAGTGCTGAGCTGACCTGGGCCATATTCAGGGGAGAAAACTTTCCGGAAGGTCTTGCACTATTCTGATTATGGCCACACTCTACCTTTAGCTTCCGGGGGGGGGGGGGGGTATACCTTTTATAGAGAGCCTCGTCAGAATATTGTTTGCTATTTTTCACAGATTTCTTTTTATTGCATAGAAAAAATGTATGCTTGGCTTTTTCGTTGTTGTTGTTGTTGTTTTTTTTTCTCTATTTTTTTTTTTTTTTATTTTTTTTTTTGGGGGGGAGGGGTATTGGGACATAGAACATAGAATAGTAGTATGAGAAACCTGGTAATAAATGATCATAAAATAAGGATTGTTTGTGTTCCTATAGGCTAACCGACTCCACGCATGCATACTGTAGCTAGGAAGTTAGCAGACGACAAAGGACTGAGAGGTTCAGTGTTTCTGAAAAATAACAAAAATTCAAACCTATCAAATAAGTTTTGTGTAAAATCACAACAATTTTGAGTCAGAGGCTAGTGTTTCTAAAAAAATGTGTGGTTTAAAAACTGTGTCTATGAATGCTTTAGTACGTGCGGTATGAATGCAAGAGTACTTAATTATAGGAAAACAGAAGAAAAAGTAACCAAAGAAAACACTGAAGTTTGGTGTGCAGCCTGTATACTCAGGGAAGAACATTCCCCAAGGTCCTTGTACTATACTGATTACGGGCCTTGTATGCTCTCCTGTCACTGTGGATGACGGCCCCTGCCTGCTTCCATGATTGGCATTCACACGTGACCGGAAGTGTCATCTCATCCGGGGAATCGAGTCATTTCGGAGCAAATAAGGTTGTCTTCGTCTCTCGTTCGAGAGGGGGTTGGGGTGGGGGTAGGGGTGGGGGGGGGGGTTAGGTTTATAGAATCTTTGTTTGCATGCACTTTCCTTGATTTATGTGGTGGTACTTTATTTTGCTGCTGTGATGTGTTAGGTATTTCTAGCCATTAATGTGTTAGGCATTTTCCTTGCCATTATTGTTAGGCATTTTCCTTGCCATTATGTGTTAGGCATTTTCCTTGCCATTGTGTGGTGGACAATTTCCTTACCATGGATGTAAAGGGCATTTTCTTGCCATTGATGTGGTGGGCAATTTCCTTGCCATTGATGTGTTAGGCATTTTCCTTGCCATTGGGTGTGGTGCGAATTTTCCTTGCCATTGCTGTGTGCCATTGATGTGCTAGTCATTTTCCTTGCCATTGACATGTGTCATTAATGTGTCAGGCAGTTTCCTTGCCATTGATATGTGCCATTGATGTGCTAGTCATTTTCCTTGCCATTGATATGTGCCATTGATGTGTCAGGCAGTTTCCTTGCCATTGATGTGGTGGGCACCTTTTTTGCTATTGATGTTGTGAGCAGCTTTCTCGCTGTTGATATGGTTTGCATCTTCCCAGCTGTCGATTTCCTTGCAGTGAACTCATCCAAGTTTTTGTATGCTTGTATCATCTGGTATTCGTCTTACCTTTGGTGAGCTGCCTTACCTTTAACTTACCTTTCTTACCAAAAATGAACCAGTCTAAAGTTTACCTTGTTTTTTTATCTTTAACAAAAACACACTGTCCCCGAATACTCAAGTCTCCTGCCCACTACATTTCTTTCCACCCAAACTTCCGCTGCTTTTATCTCAAATATTCTCTTTCTATTTCAGATCTGTTACATAGGTTGTTTTGGGTGTGTGGGGGGGGAAGGTGGGGGTTGGAGGGGGGAAGTTGCTTGGGGGCGTGCTTGTTTTAGGGGGGAGGGAGAGAGTTACCTTTTTGGGTTTTATTTTATGTGTGCACCTAACCAACCCTGTGGCATCACCATGGAAGAGAAAAAGAAAGGTTTTTCTTTTTTTAAAATAAAGAGCAAAGAAGATACTCACTAATGGAAGATCGTGGGGGCACTGCTATCTTTAGCACATTGATTTTTATCTCTTCTCTTGATACACACACACTCGCGTGCGCACGCGTGTGTGGCGCGTGCGCATGCACACGCACACACATGCGTATACACACATACACACACATAAATACACGTGCACACACACATATGCAAATGTGCACGCGCGCTCGCACAGACACACAGACATTCATATACATACGCACACGCGTGCACGCGCGCATACACACACACATAACACACACACACACACACACACAAACACACATACACACACAGACACACGCTCACACACACATACACACACACAAACTCTCTCACACACACACACACACACACACACACACACACACACACACACACACACACACAACACACACACACACACACACACAACTAAACCTTTTTGGCTAGCTCTATCAGCCCATTCTCCCTTTAAAGGACTGCCTGAGTTCACGAAAAGCAGAAATCATTAAATTCCAGACTTAGCTCTCGAAATGCTGCCTGTAACTCTCTGTCTCTCTATGTATCTCTCTATCTTTGTCTGTCTCTCTTTCTCTGTCTCTCTGTCTCTGTTTGTCTCTCTCTGTCTCTCCCTGTCTCTGTCTTTATCTCTCTGTCTCTCTCTTTCTCTCTATCTGTCCCTCTCTCCCCTCCTTTTCTCTTCTATCTCTGTCCGTCTCTCTGTCTCTGTCTCTGTCCCCCCCCCCCCCTCTCTCTCTCTCTCTCTCTCTCTCTCTCTCTCTCCCCTCTCCTCTCTTAACTGCTGGAAATAGTTTTATGGTAATGGCAGCACATTTTATCCACGACGTCTCTCCACTGTGGTAGCAGTGGACAAAAAGCTTTCTCTCTTTCTGTCTCTGTCTGTCTGCCTGTCTGTCTGTCTGTCTGTCTGCCTCTTTGCCTGCCTGCCTGCCTTGCTGCCTGTCTCTCTGTCAGTCTGTCTGTCTGTCTGTTTCTATGTCTTTCAGCGTGTGTCTGTCTGTTTCTTTCATTGTCTTCGTCTCTTTCTCTGTGTTTATAAGCATCCGTCTGTCTCTTTATCTTCTTATGCACTTATCTCTATCTTTTGTCTTTTGCCTTTCTTGGGTGACCATTTGCGCTTCTTGGCTTCAGTACAGTTCCCCGATTCATCCATCTGTAAATGGGTACATGCCCCCTTTAGGGTCAGGGAAGGTAAAGCAGCGAGGGAGAGGAGATGGGCGCCGCCCGCAACATGCTGGCCTCTAGAGAAGCTGAGGTCTCTGACGCCTCGCTCCCCTATGACCACATAGGTTATGGGACACCTTTACTTTACCTTTCTTGGTATTGTTTCACACGAGAGGAGGAGAGGAGAGGGAGAGAGACAATCACAACCTCGATTGTATATGGTTTATATGGGTTTTGTTACGCATTTCATATGCCCATGTAGGTTTTTTCTGGAATAAAAAATATTGTGACTTGACTTGATGCTTTTGTGTTCTCTCTGCCTCTCTTTCTGTATTTCTTCCTCTGTATGTATGTGTGTGTCGGTTTATCTGTCTGTCTCTCCATCCCTCCATCCCTGCCCCCCCTCTCTCTCTCTCTCTCTCTCTCCTTCTCTCTCTCTCTCCTCTCTCTCTCTCTCTCTCTCTCTCTCTCTCTCTCTCTCTCTCTCTCTCTCTCTCTCTCTCTCTCTCTCTTTCTCTCGGTGATTTGTGTGTGTGTGTGTGTGTGTGTGTGTGTGTTTGTGTGTGTGTGTGTGTGTGTGTGTGTGTGTGTGTGTGTGTGTGTGTGTGTGTGTGTGTGTGTGCGTGCTTCCATACGTGTGCCAACATGCGCTCGCGCGAGTGTGTGTGTGTGTGCGCATTTGCACGCATGTTTGTGCATGCATGTGTGAGTACAAATTTGTGTGCGTGTATGTGTGTGTGCGTGAGTGCAAGCATACATATGTGCATTTGTGTGTGTGAATTGCACATGCGCGCATATGTGCACGCACACATGTCTATGTGTGTGTGCCCTCATGCACACAGACATATATCATGGACGTTATGTGTACATGTGTGTGTGTGAGCATGCATATGTGGATTGGAAGATTGCATGCGTGTCTGTGCAATCTGGCTTGCTTGATAAAGTTATAAGCCTTTCCTTTAACAAACTTTTACCAGTACTGCACTGCAAGAACAGCACATTCATTGAACAGCACATTCTTTGAAATGCACACATACACACACACGTATGCGCACGCAAACACACTCACAAACATGAGCGCGCTTATACACACAGACACGTGCGCGTGCGCGTGCGCTTATACACGCGTTAACGCACACACTTACACACACACACACACACACACACACACACACCACACACACACACACACACACACACACACACACACACACACACACACACACACACACACCACACGCACAGTTCCAAATCCTTTTTTTTTAATTTCAAGGATAATGGAATAAGCACTCATGTGCTTTTTTTACAACCAGTCCCCGTGTGTACGCAGTTTGGTAAATGTTGTCATCCGTTCCCAACGGCACACAATGGCCTACTCTTCCAAAAAGCGGAATTGGTTTTTAACGTGTGCGCACGCTTTCATACACACTGCTATACAAAGACATGTGCACGCTCTCAGATCAGTCCATGCACATAGCTTTTGTTTTTTGGGAGGGTTGGGTTTTTTGGGTCTACTAGCACTTTTATGTGAACAGACGTAAAAATTGAAGACCAACATTCCTGTTTTTTTTCAGTCACCACATTTATCGACGTAAACAAAACCATTGAAGATTCCAGACTGATACACCAAGTGTTGGAGAAAACATTTACGCTTGCCTAGCCTTTAGGGCAAAGCCAGTAGACAGTGAAACGACTAACGTGACTATACTACTCTGAAGCGAAAATCCAGAACAAGGTTGGAGGGGGGGGGGGGGGGGGGGGGGGGGGGGGGGGGGGGGGGGGGGGGGGGGGCGTCAAGACAAAATGGAGAGCAGTTTGTAAGGGGAGTCAGGGGGAGTACGAGTGTTAAAAGATCTGTTCTAGAGGTGCCAGACTTCATTTTCATCAGTGGCACCTTGCTTTTCATTATGCACAGTTAGTTTTTTCTTTCATTTTTTTGTTTTGTTTTTATACACCAGTAGTCTGACGACTACTGTTAGAATTGTGTTTGTTACGAAAAAAAAATGCAAACCTACCTTGTTTGGTTGGTTGGGTTTGTTATATTTTTTGTTTGACTTAATCCATTGCTTTTTGGGGAGGGGATAACTCATTGGTCAGAGCACTCACCTCCCCCCAGCCAAGGTAAAGCAGCATTGAGCGTGGTTATCAATAGGATGGGTGACTGTTTGCGCACCTTGGCTTCAGTACAATTCCCCAGTCCACCCAGCTGTGAACGGGTACCTGCCTTTTTAGGGTCAGGGAAATTAAAGTAGCGAGGGAGAGGAGATGGACGCCATTCTCAATATGCTGGCCCCTGGAGGATTTGAGGCCTCTGATGCCTCGCTCCCCTACCGCCACATAGGTTATGGGACACCTACACCTTTACATTTACCCTTACTGCTTTTTAACAACTTTCTAGCAAGCTGTTTGATCTGTTCTAAAGTAGAAATCTATTTATATTCTAGTGTTTCTTTTTTTCAATTTTCCCAGCAAATAATTGTCCGACCTGCATCACACAAGGTATCTGCATTTACGTACAGCACATTCGCACAGTTTCCGACATATAGAAAATAGTACTGTCTTCCACCCTGGGGATCCTGAGAACCTGTCAGTATAAATAGCATCCCCACCATCTGGAAATTCTCTGTTCATAATTCCCTCTTTTCTGTCCCCCTCTTTCTCTTCTGTCCTGTTCCTTTTTCTTCCTGTCACCCCCCCCCCCCCCTCCCCCATGCCCCCTGTGTCTTTCTGCCTTCTTGGTCCATTTTCTTGTCTTTTCTTTCAGAAAAAAATAACAGATAATAATTCTCTCCCACGTCGCATTTGGATGCACTGGGCTTTACTTTGTCAGGCGCATAACTGCAGCACAACATATTTTCGCTCACATGACAGACAACCAACTTCCTGTCTGAACATCTGACGACACAGAAGACGGAAACTTTGTACTTGTGTTTATTAGGAAAGGTTTGCTGAAGCTTTTATTTTGCTTGATTAGGTTGTTAAAAATAGATACCTATGCACAACTTTATAGTTAGTTGTATTTTCAATTATAAAATTATATTATTTACATATATATTCATACTTCCTTTCTTAAAAAAAGTTCTGAGGAGATTTTATAATCTACATCAAACACAGTATCTATATTCCACAGTACATCCGCTAAGTTCATCGTGTAAATGATGTGCTTTTCCCAAAACGCGGTGCTCGTCCTTGGCTTTCCCTAATGGTTGACCACGGCGTGGATGCGAAACAGGACATTAGAGTTGGTTTTATACTCTGTTTTAATCTGTATTATATATATATATATATATATATATAATATATATATGCACAGTTTTATTTCGAGATTTAAAAGCTTACGAGGTGATAGCCTCGATATGGCCTGTGTGGGTCGGCGGGGCTATTAACAACATGATTGTATTGAATTGGACGCAAGTTTCCATCACAAAATTGGTGCTCTATGATTTATATAATGGGTAAAACCCTGCAAATTTTGCCCCCCTCTACACCCCCCCCCCCCACACACACACACACACCACACACGAACACACACAAAATCTGAGAACTGGAGGAGAGACGGTTGTTCATGATTGCGCACCAAATGCAAACTCTCTTTACTATGCACAAAAAAGATGAATTTCCTCTTGGCGTATCTCCCACCAGTTTATTCTAGGTTGATGACGATGATGATGGGGATAAGCCTCAATTCACTCCACTACAGAGCTTCCTCAATACAGGTATCTTTGCCATCGTGTGGACACAGCGGTTCCAGTATGTCTGTGATTTTGTGAAAGTGGGACGGTAAAAGGGCAGACAGATTTTCTGTCTGTTCTCTCTCTCTCTCTCTCTCTCTCTCTCTCTCTCTCTCTCTCTCTCTCTCTCTCTCTCTCTCTCTCTCTCTCTCTCTCTCTCTCTCTCTCTATCTATCTATCTATCATCTATCTATCTATCTCTCTGCCTCTGTATTAATTTTCGTTGTTCCTCGTTGTCTCTCTGTTTTGCTGTTTCTGAGTCTCCGTCTGTATGTCTGTCTGTCTGTCTGTCTGTCTCTCTCTCTCTCTCTCTCTCGATCTATCGATCGATCGATCGATCGATCGATCGATCGATCGATCGATCGATCTATCTATCTATCTATCTATCTATCTATCTATCTATCTATCTATCTATCTATCTATCTATCTATCTCTCTGTCTGTCTGTCTGTCTGTCTGTCTGTCTGTCTGTCTGTCTCTCTCTCTCTCCCTCTCTCTCTCTCTCTCTCTCTCTCTCTCTCTCTCTCTTCTCTCTCTCTCTCTCTCTCTCTCTCTCTCTCTCTCTCTCTCTTCTCTCTCTGGAGAGACAAAACGAAAAGGAGTATATAATGCAAACCAAGAAAAAAGCAGTAAGAGAAATAAAATGAAGTCAACACGATACAAAAATAAAACCCGCAGTAGAAGCAGCAGCAGCAGCAGCAGCGCAGCAGCAGCAGCAGCAGCAGCAGCAGCAGCAAGAATAATAGTAACTATACTGTCTATCAGACTCAAAAATATCAGATACCTAGCAGCATCAAGGCAGAAAGCAGCAGCAACCAAAAGGAAACATTGCTCTCAGGTCTCAGGATTTATCAGCTGAAAAAAATCGCACCTCTTCCGGCCCCCGCAGGGGACACAACTGCAACGTAGCCAGACTATCAACTCCCCTGAAGTCATCACTCCCTATTACCACAACCTACCTGCTCATATTCAGGGGCAGACAAATTCCCAACGGTCTGCGCACCATGCTGATTATTCGACCTGTTCACTCTTCTGTTACTGTGGGTGACATCCCCTGCCTCTTTCAATATGATTGGAGTTCGGACAGGACCGGAAGTGTCAGCTTCTCGTGGGAATGGGGTTATCTTAGGGCAAAAGCTACACGTCACGGTTCCATTCTGGCAGTTTTCCTTCTATTTTCTTAATTATATCACACTTGCATTTGCACTGCACGTACTAAGACATCAACAGAAATAAAATACTTTTTTTTTTCAGGAGACCAGCCGCTGACTCAAAACTCCGGACAATACGAACAAATTTGATTTATCTCAACATTTTGTTATTTTTCAGCAAACACTGCAGGCCTACCCCCCTCAGCCCTTTGTCGTCTGCTAGCTGCCTCATCACAATAGGCATGCGCGGGGTCAACGCTGCAGGAACACGAGCAATCCTCATTTGATGATCAACTCCCACTTTCACATCCTGACCTGGTGATGATCTAGATCTATGGCCTCAACCCCACAAACAAGTAGCCTTCACAGTGCATTTTTGATACTTATAAAAAAAAAAATCTGTGAAAACCAGCAAACCTGTCTCTGACTGGCAGTCTATAGAAGATACAACTTGACCCCGGCAAACTAACCCTTATGTGTAGCCAAAATAAGGTTCTCTTCACTTGTAACTTGAGGGAAAGAGTGTTTGGAATCTTTTGGGTAGTTACTTTCTTGGATGCTACCTTCTAGTCTTTTGTTCTTTTGTTTCTTTTTAACGGTTTTCTTTTTATACACGTGGGCGCGCGTCCACACACACATACACACACACGCACGCACGCACACACACACACACACACACACACACGCACGCACGCACACACACACACACACACACACACACACACACACACACACACACACACACACACACACACACAACACACACACACACACATAGCTTGATGAAAAAAAGCAAATGCATTGCTTATTCATTGTACCTTCAGAAATAAAAGTTTGACTTTGCCTTCACATACACACACACCTTCGGGATCTATGCTAGCTGTGTTTGTGTTTCTGTAACCTACCAACGCTGACATTGAATCACGGGATCTTTAACGTGCATAATGATTATTATCAGTTAGTATTCTGCATAAACACACACACACGTATTATATATATATATATATATACCGTGTGTATATAATATATATATATATATGTATATATATATATATATATATATATATATATATATATATATATATATATATAATACACGAAGGAAAATAAGGCACTAAGAAGGTCTGCACGTAAAGCTAATCTGGGAGATCGTAAAAAAAAAATCCCCATTTTTATTAATTCAACAGACGCCACCCAGATTCTAACCCAACCCACAACTTCGTGGACCCATGGAGATTGAAGCTGAACGGTCTTAACCACTTGGCTATGGCGTCCGTTGGGTATTTTTCCTTTAATCTGCACAGCAAACCTTGCAGCGTCAAGATGGCGACAGGAAAGCTCAATGATAAGCGGTAATGGAGAGAATGCGTAAGGGAAGAGTGGGGTAAATTTCTATCTTGGGCACATTGATTTTTATCTCTTGTCCTCAAGGGAGCGAAAGACATACATGTGTGTGTGTGTGCGCAATGTATGTAACGTGTGCATGCACGCAAACATACGCACGGGCGCACTCACACACACACACATACACACGCAAACGCACGCGCACACACGCACACACACACACACACACAAACACTACACACACACACCACACACACACACACACACACACACACACACACACACACACACACACACACACACACACACACACACACATAAACAGAACGTGTGTGTCACGAACATTACACTGTAAGCAAAGCCAGTTAAGACAGCAGAAGTATGAAGTATGAAGTGTCTGTCGGTGAAACACTGACGATACCTACCTATCTACCTACCTACTTACCTACCTACCTACCTGCCTGCCTGTCTACCTACTTACCTGCCTTCCTGCCTTCCTACCTACTTCTACTCGTCGTGCCTGGTCTACTACTTACCTACGTTACACCTACTCTGTACCTACCTAATTACTCCTACCTGTCTGCTGTCAACCTGCTACCTGCTGCCTTCTGCTGCTGCTGCTGTGCCTGCTTGCCTGCCTCCAGCCTATAACTACTACCTGGCTTGGAACTGTCACGGACGTGCAGCACGGTTTTTGTGTGACGAAACTCAATGCTCTGAGTGAACTGTATTGGAAACGGGGGGGAGGGGGAGAGAGTGAAGAGACACTGAGAAGAGAGATGGATGATGAGTGAGCGAGAGTAGAAGATGAACGAGACAGAAAACAGACAGCAGGACAGACCAAAAGCAGACAGACAGGGACAGTAGTGACAGAGACAGAGACAGATGAGTACCCAGTCAGAACAGAGGAAAGACCTAGCGAACTAGATGACGCACAACATCACACATGTTATACACGAGAGGAGGAGTGTAGATAAGGAGGAGCATGTTGTAGGCAGGGAAAATGAGAAGCAGAGAAACAGTAGACAGAGAGACAGAGAAACAGAGAGAGATATAATTGAATAGAAGAAGTATGTTGTTCTTTTAGAGGAAATGGGAAAAAGTACTACAAAGGACGGCATCAAGTAACTAACGACCTGTAGTTCCATTGTGCCAGCTTCATCTACTGTAAAGGAACTTGGTTCTCAATACAGCTCTGGATTTGGGAGGGGGGTTGTTTTTTTTCTTGGCTCTGATAATTTCGTAAACAACTTTGTAGACAACCCTGGTAGGTTTTCTGTTTTGTTTGCTTCGTTTCAAGCACTTACCCGTTTTCCTTAGCAAAGGTTAAAGTAAAGGTGCTCTAACCTTGTGGTGAACTGGGGAGCGAGACATCAGAGACTCAGCTCGCTAGGGTCGCGCATATTCAGGCGGCGCCCATCTCCTCTCCCTCGCTGCTTCACCTTCCCTGACCCTAAAGAGGGCAGGTACCCATTTACAGCTGGGTGAACTGGGAGGGGGACTATACTGAAGCCAAGGCGCGTAAATAGTCACCCATCCAACTGGTAACCACGCTCGACGCTACTTAACTTGGCTTGGGGAAAGCAGCGCTCTGACAACTGAGCTATCCCACCCCCTTTCAAAGCTACAGATGGTAAAGGTTGAAATTATCAACCCCAAGGGCAGTCTTCATGAAAAGGATGTGTGGCGTTTTGTGGGTTTGGTTTTTTTAAGCTTAATGTTCAAGCAAAGTTCATGGACTTATTCTATTCTTTCTTTGTTTCGAGGATAATGGTATAGATACTTATGTGCTTTTTACATCCAATCCCTGTGTGTATGCCGTTCTGTAAATTTTGTTTCATAAAGAATACCTATACATCTCCAACTAGATAATTATACTTTCCCATGATCAACATAATCATGTTCAAACAAATGATACTCAGACATCGGGAAAAGAGTATATGATTATAAAAGAACCACTTCAACAAAAAAAACAGCATCAAACAAGCTTCAAACAAAAATATATTTGGAAATAGATTACACTAGTTTCTTATACGGAAACACTTGCAGTGTAAAACTATATCCACCTTATACATTTACACCAAACCAGAAATACTAACCGTTATTATCTGTCTAGCATTCTTTGTCAAAAGTATTCTGATGCAACATTTTAATTGTACTAGCTAGGCATCCATGTTCCGTCTTCAGTCATCCAAAATCTTTTTTGTTCTTCTCTTTCGTTCCTCCACTAGGGCTCAGAAGTTCACCAATGGTGAGATTTTTGCGTATGCAACCATTTATTCCCATCATTTACGTAGCCGTATTCCATTTTCGGGGAGGTGTCTAAACACAACACCTATGTGCATGTGTTTTAGAAATTTTGTCATTCGTTTTCCTACTGGAACGAAATGTCCTACACATCCGAAAGGCCACCCCTCCACTCTCCCCAAAAGTCCTTCGGATGAGACTTTAAACCGAGGCCCCGTGTGCGAACGCACGCAGAACATCTCGCGCACACGTTAAATTATGTTCCGCTTTTCGGAAGAGTAGGCCATCGGGTGCCGGTGGGAACAGATGACATTTACAAAACTCCATACACACGGGGACTGGATGAAAAAAGCAGAAGAGTACTTATTCCATTATCCTCGATATAAAAGAATCAATCAATCAATCAATCAATCAATCAATCACATCAATAAATCAATAAATAAATAAAGGCAGAGCAGGTTTTCAGCATGTGCGCAAGATAATCTGCGTGAATTCGCCTCAGTTTATAGTATCATCTTAAAGACTTTGACATTCAGTTCGACTTTCACGCCAAACGGGGAAGAATGAGCAAGGCT
>CM060316.1:61802123-61807123 GCA_030674155.1 Stramonita haemastoma
GTTACAGTGGAAACGATTGAAGAGAGTTAGTGAATGAGACTACAGACATTGTAACGGAGAACATCGTTGAATATCATTGACTTAATTAATCAGTGGTTAAAATAAAGTCTTGGACTGTCTCATGGTCTAATTTTTATTAATTAATTTAATTTATTTATTTATCTATTTATTCATTCTTTTAATTCGATGATAATGGAATAAGCAGTTGTGTGGGGTTCTTTTTACATCCAGTCCCCGGGTGTATGAGTTTTGTAAATTTTGTTATCCGCTCCCACTGGCACACAATAGCCTACTCTTCTGAAAAGCGGAACAGGGTTTAACGTGTGCGTAAGATGTTCTGGCCTGCGTTCGCACACGGGACCTCGGTTTATAGTCTCATCCGAAGGACTGGTCTGAAGCAATAGGTGTATGTTTTAGTGGCCTCTTTTTGTTTTGTTTTTGGGGTTCGGCTAGAGCTCCGAGGTTTACCAAATGATGAAAATTCGCGTGTGCGATCGTTCTGGTTCTTTTTGCCCACCGTTAAGGTGGCCGCACTCCGACTTCGGGGATGTATGCTGGGTATGATTGTGTTTCTGTAACCCAATGAACGTTGACATGAATTACGGGATTTTTTACATGCTTAGTTGATCTTCTGCATGTGTATTGACACGAATGGAATTACGGCACTGGTAGCTCTGCGCTTGATTTTGATATGGGAGGTCCTGAAATCACTATCTTTCATTCACCAGACGCCGCCTAGATTCGAACAGGCACACAGGCATACACACACACTGCACTCGTAATGCATTTCAATGTCATTGTAGAACCCACTTGCACTGACAGACAGGCAGAACAGACAAGCAGACAAGCAGACAAGCAGGCATTCAGGATGACAAAACTGAACCTTCAACCCTTGCCTTACCCCTACTACATACACACCACACACCACACCACAACACACCACACACACACCACACCACACACCACACACACACAACACACACACACACACACACACACACACACAAACACACACCACCAACACCCACACACACACACCACACAACAAGCACACATGCAAATGTCCAAGCAGTTCTCCATGCCAAAGCCGTTCTCATCTTACAAACAAATGCAAGCTTTCCCCTATGCTACGATAACGAAAGAGGCTGGAGCAAGAGAAAGAAGTTACCTGTCCCCCCCTGAGAGAGAGAATAGACATGAAGACATAGCACCACCATCACTGTATTGAATCACTTTGGGGGGCCACAGGAGGAAGAGAAGGAGAAGGAGGAGGAGGAGGTGGTGTAGGAGATGAGGAGAAGGAGGAGGAGGAGAGGAGGAGGAGGAGGAGGAGGAGGAGGAGGAGGAGGAGGAGGAGGAGGAGGAGGAGGAGGAGGAGGAGAGAAGGAGGAGAAGGAGGAGAAGGAGGAGGAGGGAGGAGGAGATGGATGAATGATAACTGTCCACCCCAAAAAAGGGAGGGGGCACAGATTAGTTTGACCTCAGTATTGGGTGCAATTCTCTTCCTGTCTCTGTGTCTCTGTCTCTCTTGTGTCTCTTTGTGTCTCTCTCTGTGTTTCTGTGTCTCTGTGTTTCTGTGTCTCTGTGTCTGTGTCGTCTCTGTCTCTCTTCTCTTTCTTCTCTCTCTTTCTCTCTCTCTCTCTCGTTGTCTCTCTCTCTCTGTGTTTCTCTGTCTCTGTCTGTCTCTGTCTCTCTGTCCCTCTGTCTCTGTCTCTCTCTCTTTGTCTTCCCCCCCCCTCTCTCTCTCTCTCACACACACAAACACACCCACAAAAAGCACACACACGTATGAGACAGAAACACAACAGCTAACAAATACAGCATAAGAGTTAGGCAAACAGAAGACAGACAAGCCTACAGACACACAGATAAATAAAACAAACCACAAGAGACAGTCAAACAAACATACAGATAGACAGACAAACAAACAGACAGCCAGACCCTTGAACCCTGCCTTGACTCTACACACATCAATGCTCATATACATGCAAATGGCTGCGTATCCATGGGGATAGATTATCATCAGCTTGCTGACAGAAGAGACCAGAAAGAAAGAAAAAAAAAAGGAACCCAGAAGAAACCGGAGTTGTCTAACCCCTCTCCCCTCCAAGACAGTGACGCAGCACCAACATTTTTGTGTTAAATCATTATCTGGCCACAGAGGTAAAGCAAAAAAAGAAAACTAAAAGGTAAAAGGTGTCCCATAACCTATGTGGTCGTAATGGAGCGAGGCATCAGAGACCTCAGGGGCCAGCATATTGAGGGCGGCGCCCATCTCCTCTCCCTCCCTCACGGCTTTACTTTCCATGACCCCTAAAGAGGGCAGGTACCCATTTACAGCTGGGGGAACTGGGGGAACTGTACTGAAGCCAAGGCACGCAAACGGTTACCCATCCAGCTGGTAACCACGCTCGATACTGCTTAACATTCATTGATTTATTGGGGGAAAGCGAGTGCTCTGACTACTTAGCTGTCCTTACATATTACGAAGCTAAAAAGAAAAAAGAAAAAAAAAAGGACCAGAGCAGAAACACAAATTTGCCTTTCACTCAAGCACAGAGACGTAGTACCAACATCACTGTATTGAATCACTGTGGGGACTGCTGAGAAAGGGAGGGAGGAAAAGGAAGGGAGGGAGGGAGGGAGGAGGAGGGATAGATGCTATCTGTGCACTTCCAAAAAAAAGGAGACAGACCTACAGGTTACATGGTCATCCATTCTGGTTGCATTTCTCAGTATGTCTATGTCTATGTCTGTCTGTCTGTGCCTGTCTATGTCTGTTTTCTCTGTCTGTTTGTTTCTCTGTCTGTCTCCGTCTGTCTCTCTCCCTATCTCCCTCCCTCTCTCTCCCTCTCCTCTCTCTAGATTTCTACATGGAGATTTCATTTATAGCTATGTTGAATTGATTTGTGTGTCACTATTAGTGATCCCCCCCCCTCTCTCTCTCTCTCTCTCTCTCCTCTTCTCTCTCTCTCTCTCTCTCTCTCTCTCTTCTCCTCTCTCTCTCTCTCTCTCCTCTCTCTCTCTCTCTTCTTTGAAACATCTAGTGTTTACGTAACTTTTTTTTCTTCTTCTTTTATCTTATTTTATTATTTATTTTAGTTTATGTAGACCCCCCCCCCCCCTCCAATAAGGATATTAGTTAAATCCCCCCCCCCTTTTTTTTTAATCCAAATGTATGATTATTACATGTATAACTTTTGACAGAATGTGGTGGATTGATGTTTTCAGTTGTTTATTTCATCTTTTTTTTTTGGTTGATGTTGTTGATTGATGATTGATGATTCAATGACTGATTGGTGATTAATTCATTACTGATTGTTGTTGATCAATGATGATTTGTTGGTTGTTGATTGATTGACTGAAAGAATAATGATTGTTTTGTTGATTGGTTGGTTGCTGGCTGTGTTGTTGTCTTGTCTTTTTTATCAAAATGTATGATTTATATTACATGTTAACTTTTGACAGAGGTGGTAAATGATGTTATTAGTTTATTTCTCTTGTCTCTTGTTGCTCCTATCTATTAACACTTTTCTTTCTCATCAAATCTTTTATTGTAACTCTGATTTGTCTTGACGAGTGCATTTTATTACTCTATATAAGTGTCCTTATTCTTGTGTGTGTTTGGTACTAGCGTAAGTTTCATTGTTAGTATCTTTTCAACTTGATGTATCCTGAAAAGGGCGGGACTGGATGTAAAAAAGCACACGAGTGCTTATCTATTATCCTCGAATAAAAGACTTTGCTTGCTGCTGCCTTGCTGCCTTCTTGCCTTGCCTTGCCTTGCCTTGCCTTTCTCTCTCCCTCTCTCTCATCTTCCTCTCTTCTCCTATCTCTGCTCATTCACCTCTCTCTCTCTCTCTCTCTACTCTCTCCTCTCTCTCTCTCTCTCTCTCTTTTCTCCTCTCTCTCTGCTCTCTCTCTTTCCTTTGTACTTTGTCTCACTCACCTCCTTTGCGATTCATACAAAGAAAGAGAGACGATTATAACTGGAAGAAGAGAGACAGACAGAGACAGATTGAGAGGACAGAGAGAGAGAAACAGAGGCAGAGAGAAAGAGAAATAGGCACAAAACCACATACATGCACATGCTAAAACCATCTCAGTCAGAGCAGAAGAAGAACAATAACAACAACAAACCCAATGTTCTTAATCCTGCAGACAATGTATCTTTCCTTACATATTACGAACTACAAGAAGACCAGAGCAGAAACACAAATTGGCCGTTTGCTCAAAGGACAGAGAGGAGTACCACACCACTGTGCGGCCACCGAGGAGGAAGGGAGGGAGGAACAATGAGAGAGGGAGGAGGAACAGGGAGGGAGGGAGGAACAGGAGGGAGGAGAACAGGGGGAGAGAGGGAAGAACAGGAGGAGGGATAGATGCTAACTGTCCACCTCCAAAAGGGAGGGCCTGATTAGGTTGTCTTCATCTGTGTGTGTGTGTTTTTATCTATGCCCTTCTTTCTGTCTCTCTGTCTCTGTGACTCTGTGTCTATCTCTCTGTCTCTGTGTCCATCTCTCTTTCTCTGTCTCTCTGTCTCTGTCTCTGTCTTCTCTCTCTTCTCTCTCTCTCTCTCTCTCTCTCTCTCTCTCTCTCTCTCTCTCTCTCTCTCTCTCTCTCTCCTCTCTCTCTCTCTCTCTCTCTCTCTCTCTGTCTGTCTGTCTGTCTGTCTGTCTGTCTGTCTGTCTGTCTGTCTGTCTGTCTGTCTGTCTGTCTGTCTGTCTGTCTGTCTGTCGATCGATCGATCGATCTATCTATCTATCTATCTATCTATCTATCTATCATCTCATCTATCTATCTATCTATCTATCATCTATCTATCTATCTCTATATATATATATATATATATATATATATATATATATATATATATATATATAAACAAAAAGAAACGGGGATGGCTAAAAAAAAATAGGGGCGCAGTGATAAAGAGATAGACGAAGAGAAACAGATGCAGACAGACACACAAACAGACAAACAAACAGACAGAGACAGAC
>CM060316.1:61822123-61834623 GCA_030674155.1 Stramonita haemastoma
AACACACACACATACACACAAACAAACAAACAAACAGACAAACATACTGATTTGCACAACCCATTTATCCATCTCAGCTGAAATTCAACAACAACAATAATATCGAAAAATTAAATCTGAATTCTCAAATTCAACCAAGGAGGAGGTAGGGGGGGCGGGGAGAAAGACAAACGCACCAAGGTCTGAAAAACTCCCTGGAGAGAGAGGAGAGAGAGAGAGAGAGAGAGAGAGAGAGAGAGAGGAGAGAGAGAGAGAGAGAGAGAGAGAGAGAGAGAGAGAGAGAGAGAGAGAGAGAGAGAGAGAGGAGAGAGAGAGAGAGAGAGAGAGAGAGGAGAGAGAGAGAGAGAGGGAGAGAGAGGAGGGAGGGGGGAGGAGAGAGAGAGGGAGAGAGGAGGGAGGAGGGAGGGAGGGAGGGAGAAAGAGGGAGGGAGAGAAAGAGGGAGAGAGAGTGAGAGAAGAGAGAGAGAGACAGAGATAGACGAGACGAGACAGAGACGACAGACAGAGACAGTGAGACTCGTGTAGCATTATGGCCACGGCATAAAACATTCTCATGAAAACAGTGCCCCCAGACCACGAATGTAGTAGAGTTCTCAGACCGATTCTTCTTTTCTTAATGGTTACCCTGTGTATGGGAAGCCTGGGAGTCAGTATCCTTAGGGCCAGGCCATAAATCGCCCTGATGAAAACATTGCCCTAGAACACCGTAGTGGAGTTCTCAGACCGATTCTTCTTTTCCTAATGGCTAAAATGCTTTGTACAGGAATCCTGGGACTCAGTATCATTATGGCCAGGCCATAAAGCATCTCGATGGAAACAGTGCCCAAGACTACTGTCGTGGAATTCTCAGACCAATTCTTCTTTTCTAATGGCTAAAATCGGGAGGAGGGCAGGGGAGGAGGACAGGAGGGGGGGGGGGGTCTGAGTATACATTCTATTCTACTTCTTCTTCTGTGTCTATTTTTTTAAACTTTTTTTTTGGAATTCCAAGGCTGTAAATCTGGCTCGTGCGAATTTCTCTGGCCACTCTTAAGGAGAGAGACTGGTTAAACTCAGCCTCTGTCTCTGTCTGTCTGTGTGTCTCTGTATCTGTTTATTTTTGTTTGTCTTTGTCTGTCTGTCTCTGTTTTTGTCTGTTTTTGTCTATCTCTGTCTCTCTGTCTCTGTCTTTGTCTGTCTCTGTCTTTTGTCCATTCTGTCTCTGTTTGTCTTTGTATCAGTCTCTGTCTTTGTGTCTGTTTCTGTTTGTCTTTGTCTGTCTGTCTGTCTCTATCTCTCCCTGTCTATGTCTGTCTCTCAGTAGCTAGCTGTAGCTGTCCGTATTTCTGTCTGTCTGCCTGTCTGTCTGTCTGTTGTTGCTGTTGATCTTATCATCTTTGTTGTCGTTAAAGTTATTGTTTTGTTGTCATAGATGTCAACACTATTGTTCTGCTGCTGCTGCTGCTGCTGCTGTGCTGCTGCTGCTGCTGCTGCTGCTGCTGCTGCTGCTGCTGCTGCTGCTACTGCTGCTGCTGCTATGCTGCTGCTGCTGATGATGATGATGGTGATGATGATGTTGTCGTTGAGGTTGAGGAACAGGAGGAGGACAATAACGACGCTGTAGAAATGATAAATCACCCTTTTCCCCGCTTTACACCCACCCAAAATTTATCCATAGCTAGATATCGACTGAGACTCCTTCCTCTTTGCTATATTCATTCCCTCCCTGCACTCAAGTGCTAGTCTACAGTGCTAGTCTACCTACAGCGCTCCCTAGCCCCGTAGACTGTTCAGTAAATCGACAGGTAAGCAAAGAGAGAAAGAGGTATCGATCCTGCTCTAATAGGATATTGGTGACCAAAGTGCGGACAGAACTCAGCCACTGGCCGGCCCCATATTGGCTCTGTCCATAAATAGTCTGGGGCAGGATTCGTTTCTGGACGTAAGAGAGAGATGAAAGGAGTACGGCCCTCAATGACAGAAATAAGGAGAGAAACCTTAGTAGTATTGCTTCCCGAAGCTAATGTTAAGCAGCATCGAGCGTGGTTTACTAGTTTGGATGGGTGACCGCTTGTGTGCGCCCTGGCTTTATTACAATCCCCCAGTTCACCCAGCTCTAAATGGGAACCTGCCCTCTTTAGGGTCAGGGAAGGTAAAGCAGCGAGGGAGAGGAGATGGACGCCGCCCTCAATATGCCGGCCCCTGGAGAAGCTGAGGTCTGTGATGCCTGGCTTTCCTATGACCACACAGGTTAAGGGACACCTTTACCTTTTTACCTAGTATTGCTTTGCTTCCAGGTTGTTGTTGACAATGGGTGAGAACGTAAAAAATATTCCCCGACTTCAGTTAGAGATTCCTTCTTCTTTTTCGTCGAATACTCGGACAACTATTTTTGCTATTCTTATAGTTGACAGTTCCTATCTATGATACTTTCTTCCTTTACCATAACTCTTTTTCTCCGTTAATCTACATGTTATTTATGGCTTTCGCTCACATTTTCTATCATTCTACTTTTTCTCCTCCTGCACTTAAGTGCAAGGCTATCGCTACCTATTCCTGTAGAATGTTGAGTTAATCGGCCAGTGACCAGAGAGAGAGGGAGGGGGGAGGGAGGGAGAGAGAGGGGGAGGAGGGAGGGAGAGAGAGAGAGAGAGAGAGAGAGAGGGAGGGAGGGAGGGAGGGTGGGGGAGAGAGAGAGAGAGAGAGAGAGAGAGAGAGAGAGAGAGACAGAGACAGAGACAGACAGAGAGAGAGAGGGAGGGAGGGAGGGAGGGAGGGAGGGAGGGAGGGAGGGAGGAGAGAGAGAGAGAGAGAGAGAGAGAGAGAGAGAGAGGAGAGAGAGAGAGAGAGGAGAGAGAGAGAGAGAGAGAGGAGAGAGAGAGAGAGAGAGAGAGAGAGAGAGGAGGAATGAGAGAGAGGAGAGAGAGAGAGATTCTAATCCAAATTCAAACTGAAACTCAAAATCTTTATTTCGATGATAATGAATAGGCACTCATATGCTTTTTACATCCATTCCCCGCCCTTATCAGGGATAACATCAAGACAAAAGAAAAACAGAGAGATAGAGAGACAGAGAGTGAGAGGGGGAGAGAGAAAGGTATCGATCTGCTCTAATAGGATATTGGTGACCAAAGTGCGGACAGAACTCAGCCACTGGCCGGTTCCATATTGCTCTGTCCATAAATAGTCTGAGGCAGGATTCATTGCAGGACAGTAAGAGACAGGTGGGAGGAATACCTGAAATAACAGCCGTGATTAAAGTGCCGGTATTAGTGCCGCTTTGCTTCATCCTCAGGTAGGATGTTTAATCAGGAGACAAAAAAAATGGCAATATGGTATCAGCTTCTGTTTTAGTCATTCAAGATATATGTGACTCTCCACCGCGAAATGAGTCACTTTGCACATGTCCTACTTTTTCCGCTAGGAGCCATTTTAGGCAGGTGGGGGTCAGGTTACATGATGATTTGAGGTTTTTATTGATCCACGAACTATAACCGTTCTTCTACCTTGTACTGAAATATCAAGGTGTAATTTTGATTCTTCTTGTTTTAAAAAACACACTTTTAAAAAGACCACCTAGGCCCTCATTCTGACCACCTATTACGGTGCAAAATTGGTCAATTTCTCATTTGTCACTTTCTTTAGTCTCTAATTTTAATTTGCCAGAACCTATTATAGAATTGTCAACTTTTTTAACCTGTCTACTGTATTGTATAACCTTTTAATTGTGGGTTAATAGCATGCCAAGCAACTAAAAATTGACCACCGATGTAATGCGACTCATTTTGTGGTGGAGCGTCACATATGTTACTTTAGGATTTTTTTTTTAAGAAATTTTTTTTCTGTGATGGTCTGTTTCAAAACTGAAAATAAAGACTTAGTATAGAAATAAGCCAACTAAAAGGCCAAAAGCATAAAACTTTAAAGAAAACAGCATAGCAAAGCAAACAAGAAGTTTTGATGACCAAAAATATTATTTTAAATGAATGATTACTATCGCAGAAAAAAAATGTCTCTGCATTGAACGCTGAGATTATAATGATGGGCTGAAGCTTCTTTTTTTTTCGTTCTGGAAAAATGAGTCTGGAATACTCGTTGGTCTGTCTGATCTGTCTGTCTGTCTGTCTGGATGGCTGTCTGGCTGGCTGGCTGGCTGGCTGTCTGTCTATCAGTCTATGAACCCTGTTTGTGTGCGTCTGTCTGTGTGTCTGTTGGTCAGTTGGATAGTCAGTTTTTCACTCAGTTGAATGGATGAATATTTGTTTCTATCAGCAAATAGTAAATTTTGAGGAAAATTTCCGTCCGTTGATTGAGCATACAAGCACACGCACGCCAGGACGCAGTACGCGAGTATGCACGAACGCACGTATGCACGCACACACACACATCGAAACACAAAAACACAACGCAACACACAACACAACGCAACACAATACATACACAATACATACACATATAGACTCAACGCAACGTACACAACATAAACCACATACACACCGCGTGCGGGCGCGCGCACAAACACTTCATACACACGCGCGCGCGCGCACGAGAAAGAGATGAAGCGAGGAGAGAGAAGAGAGAGAGAGAGAGAGAGAGAAGAGAGAGAGAGAGAGAGAGAGAGGAGAGAGAGAGAGAGAGGAGAGAGAGAGAGGAGAGAGAGAAGACGAGAAAAAGAGCAGAGAGGAAGACAGAGACAGAAGAGACAAAAGACAGACAGACAGAGACAGACAGAGAGACAATGAGATAGACAGACAGACAAAGAAGACAGACAGAGAGATTCCTAACCATTCATTTTCCCTGCAGCAGAGAAGAAAAAAAAAGACCTCCGAACCTCTTATCAAGCTCACGTATTTCTGTTCAAAGGCTTTTTCCACTCCGGTCGACCTTCCGCTCTAAAATAAGCCAGCCCTGGTTCTACTGACAGCAAAGAAGAGGAAAGTAAAAGGGGGGGGGGGAGGGGTGTAGGGGGACAGGGAATGTAAGTGACAATCCTTTCTTCAGGAGAAAAGAGTGAGAAAAGTCTGGAACTATATACTAGACATTGGCCCTGGAGAGCAAGCATTGACTTGACGTACGGATGGATCTGAAACTTGATGGATGGGTGGATGGATGGGCCTCATATCCCGGAAGTAATTTTGTGGTATATTCTCAGCAGAAAGTCGAAGTGAAATATGGGAACTTTGCTTTGTGTGTCTGTTTGGTCTTTCTGAGAATATAGTTTTCTTTGGGTCTTTTTTTAAAATTATTGTTTGGAACCTATCTAGCTTCTAAGTCCGTGTCAGCGTTTTTGCTACTTTAACTCAACTATTAAGCAAGGGTAGTGGCGTAATATTTCAGTCTGCTTCAAAATGACCCACACCACCAGTGACAGTCTACTTCGATATTTCCCTTTGTCACCCTCAAAAGAACATTTGTTCATAGCAGCCATATTGATTATTGGACTCTTCGGGTGTTTAACACTTAGCCGTGTCCGAAATATTACCAAATCTGTTTTCTTTATTATTTCCCAAAAGGTCAATGGTAAAGGTGTTCCAATAACCTATGCAGTCGTTCAGGAGCAAAATGTTAGAAACCTCAGCTTCTCCAGGGGCCAGCATACTGAGGGCTGCGCCCATCTCCTCTCCCTCGCTGCTTCACTTTCCTTGTCTTTAGAGAGGGTAGGTACCCATTTACAGCTGGGATGAACAGGGGGACTGTACTGAAGCCAAGGCGCGCAAACGGTCACCCATCCAATTGGTAACCACGCTCAATGCTGTTAAACTAAAACCTGGGGAAGGAGATTACTCTGACCACTGATCTATCCCGTCCCCCTTCATCTATGCATATCACAAAGTAGAGTTTTCTTTGCGCAAAAAAGACACGATAACAGAAGCACAGCAACAAAAGCACCACATGAAATGTTTAGAAGTCCAAATGGGGGTGTTCCTTGTACAAAAAAGAGAAAATACAAAAAAAGGACAGACAGGGAACGAACAGATGCGACAATCTGTCCTCAGAGAAACGCTCCAGAACAGTCCAGAACCATGCCATGCCAAGCCCTGCAAGGGTGCCAATGCCAGAAGCTTACTCCTGAAAGAAACGAGTGTGTCTGGAACAAGCTCTGGCATCCTGCGACAAGGTCAGTATATAGTGCCCACACTGAGGGTTGTTCCTGATGAAGCGGTCAGTCTGCTAGGTAGTGTACGCAGATTCTTTTTTTTTAATTATTATTATTCTTTTATATCGAGGATAATGGAATAAGCACTCGTGTGCTTTTTTACATCCAGTCCCCGTGTGTATACAGTTTTGTTAAATCTTGTATCTGTGTCGATTCTTGTGTTGATATATTGATGAATGAAAATACTGTCTGGTTGATGAAAAGAGTGAACGATTGAATTGATTGATTAATTGATTCATTCATTCATTCATTTTATTCATTTATTCATTCACTACTGACTGACTGACTGACTGACTGACAGCTGATAATTACGTTGTTTTTGTTACCATCCTTGTCATTGCTACTGTTGCTGCTGCTGCTGCTGCTGCTATTGCTGCTGCTGTTGTACTACTACTATACTACTACTGCTGCTGCTGCTGCTGCTGCTGCTACTACTACTACTATTTCTACAGCTGTTACTGCTGCTATTGCTTCTATATTGCTGTTTCGGTGAAAATATGCCTCGTTTCACACCTTTGTTTCTCTTTTTATTTAATTTCGTACAGACGATCTACTGAATTCCTTGTTTTACTCATTCCCGGCCTGGTTTCAGGTGTTAGGCCTATAGCTCTGCCTAATCCTGCAGACTGTTTAGTTAATCGACCAGCAGGCAGAGTGAGAGAGAAAGAGAGAAAGAGGCATCGATCCTGCTCTAATAGGATATTGGTGACCAAAGTGCGGACGATCTCAGCCACTGGCCGGCCCCATATTGGCTCTGTCCATAAATAGTCTGAGGCAGGATTCATTGCAGGACAGTAAGAGACAGGTGGGAGGATTACCTGAAATAACAGCCGTGATTAAAAATCGATTCCAATATCTTGCTTTGATATGATGTTAAGCTAAGCAGAAAATTACGAAAAGATCCATGGGTTTCTTTGTAACTTTGTTTTCTTTTTTTTTCTTTTTTTTGGGGGGAGGGGGTGATTCGTTTTCAATCATTTTTAAAGAGTTTTTAACCTGTACTCCATTTTCGCCCTAGAATTGATTTTTTTCTTATTAAAGGCTACAAGATAAAAAACATCAAATTGATATAAAAATTGGAGAAAATGAACTGAACGTAAACACACACATGATTGATTGACAATTATTGGTTGGTTGTTTGATCTGCTTATTAATGGATAGATAGATCGACCTACAAATTTATGAAGAAGTGGAAGGACGAACAGGCAGACTAACAGATTGATGCATGGATGAATAAATGGATGGATAAATGGATGGATGGATGGATGGATGGATGGATGGATGGATGGATGGATGGATGGATGGATGGATGGATGGATGGATGGATGCTTGCTTGCCTGCTTGCTTGCTTGAATAATCGATCGATCGATTGACTGATTGATTGATTGATTGATTGATTGATTGATTGATTAATCTCTCCTTGGAGTTGATGTTCCTGTTGATATTGTCCATTTTCTCACTGCTGTTGCCTTCACTGGTATGCTACTGTTGCTGCTGCTGCTGCTGCTGTTTCAGCTGCTGCTTCTACTGCTCCTGCTACTACTGCTACTGTTGCTGCCACTGCTGCTGCTGCCACTGCTGCTGCTGCTTCTACTACTTCTGCTACTACCGCTACTACCGCTACTGCTGCTGCTGCTGCTGCTGCTGTGCTGCTGCTGTGCTTGTGATGATGATGATGATGATGATGACAATGACGATGATGATGATGATGATAATGATAATAACCAAGCCTTTATTAATGATAAATTCTCCCTTTTCACACCCCTTTTCTTTCTTTTTTCTTTCTGAATTTTATTTATGGGTATCGACTAACCTTCATTTCATGTCCCACACTCCCCACCTGGACTGAGGCACAAGGCTACAGCCCTGTATTCAGGGTGACTGTTTACTTAATCGACTGGTAGGCAAAGCTGGAGAAAGAGGTATCGATCCTGGCCTAATAGGATATTGGTGACCAAAGTGCAGACAGATCAGATCTGAGCCACTGGCCGGCCCCATATTGGCTCTGTCCATAGATAGTCTGAGGCTGGATTCATTGCCGGACAGTAAGAGACAGGGGACGAGATAGCTCAGTGGTCAGACACTCGCTATCCCCAAGCTACGGTTAAGCAGCATCGAGCGTGGTTACCAAATGGAGGGTGACCGTTTGCGCACCTTGGCTTCAGTACAATCCCCCAGTTCACCCAGCTGTAAATGGTACCTGACCTGTTTAGGGTCTGGGAAGGTAAATCAGCGAGGGAGAGGAGATGGCCGCCGCCCTTGATATGGTGGCTTCTAGAAAAGCTGGGGTCTCTGATGCCTCGCTCACCTACGACCACATAGGTTATGGAGCACCTTTACCTTTACCTACAATAAGAGACAAATAGGAGTTCTTTTTTTTTTCTTCTCTCGTTCGCTTTACACCGTCAGATGTGTCTGGGAAAAATAACGGCATTCTTTCCAGTTCCTCTCGTGGGCCGTACAGCTTGGTCTGTAGGGTTATGGAGGTCTACATGAAATAACACTCTTTGCAAAATGCCCATTGCGATGCGAACTGCCAGAGAGAAGCAATTCATAGATGAAATCATACCAAAAAATTTCGTAGGATCCATTTAGATTTTGTTTTCAGATTATGAAAGGCTTTCCAAGAGGCTTTATCTTTACCCTTTGCTCTATTTCTCGTTTCTATCTCAAAACTGATAAGGAATTCGTTTCAGGAGAAAATTGAATAAAAAATCAGTAAACACACGTGCATGTTAACACGAAAAATATTTCTTAGAATGTCTTTGACGACCTACGTCGTTTCATTTTTGTTGTTGGTTGTTTTTGTTTTAGATAAAACCATTATCTCAACATGTTTCTTCTGTGTGTGTTATTTGCTGACACTGCAATCAGCAATGGATGGCATGGTTGTTTTTAAACTTTTGGAAGAGGCATGCTGTGTTGGTTGTCTGTCCGTCTGTCTGTCTTTCTGTGTGGGTGTGTCTGTCTGTCTGTCGAACCGTATGTCGTCTATCAGTCTGTCTGTCAGTGAGTCTGTTTATCTGTTGATCAGTTAGTCTGTACGTCTCTCTGTCAGATGGTCAGTAAGTCTGTCTGTGTCTGTTTTTTTTTTCAGTGGCTTTGTACGAGAGTTTGTCGGTTGAGGACGGGGTAGCTCAGTGATCAGAGCCCTCGCTTTTCCCCAGCCAAGGTTAAGCAGCATCGAGCGTGGTTACCAAGTAGATGGGTGACCGTTTGCGCGCCTTGGCTTCAGTACAGTCTCCCAGTTCACCCAGCGGTAAATGTGCACCTACCCTGACGGAGGGTAAAGCAGCGAGGGAGAGGAGATGGGCGCCGACCTCAATATGCTGGCTCCTAGAGGACTCTTCCCGCCACAGCCATACCCAGATTCGGCATATCTCATCCTCAGGTTCTGAAGTCCACAGGGAGCCAGTCAACAGCAGACTACCGTAGGGCCACCAGCCAGAGGGGCCCTGCCCTGCTGCTGGGTCACTTTTCTGGTGATCAGTCGTGATTGTGCTGAGCTAAGATACGCAGGACACCGCCTACTAAGTACTCTGAAAATATTGTTTCTTATTTTCTAAATTCAATCCCACAGAGTATGTATACTGTTAGCAAACGATGTAAAAAAAAATTGTATCATCATGAAATTACTTTTTCCGCACCAAAAGTAGAAATGTAAAAACAATGTTTAGATTTTAAAAAAGATGAAAAAAACTGTCTACTTGTTTATATAAGAAAAAGCAGAAGACATGCTAGTCTATGACACAAAATATTACAAAAAATGCATGATGCAAACGCATGAAATCAAGCTCACATACGCTGAAAATCGATTAAAGGTTATGATGTGGAAGTAGTATGAGGTATACACTTAAATACAATACTGGAAGGAATATGAGAGCACTTTTTTACAATTAGTATTTGCCTGGCAGGACAATTTTCAGTTTCATTTTTCTCTTGTTCAATGTTGCTGAAAAGCAATCCAACCGACGAGGCTATGTCAGAGTTTTTTCCCCATGTTGACTGAATATGAATCAAGTCGAACATTATGGTTTTTTTCTGTGGAATATAGCCTTTGTGAAATGACGTCAAATAAAAAACTCCATTCATTCATTCTGTGCTCTAGAATGAGCAGCTCAAATTTCCAGCACAAAAGACCACTGTGACAATGAATGCAAAAACTAGAGGGGAAATACAATCCGATTAGATACGTACGATGTGAAGAAGAAAAAGAAGAAACCAATAGCAACAAAAGTAGGGTGAGGAGGACACAGGTGTTGGATGAAACAAATAGGATCAAATGATGACATCAAGGTAGAAAGAGCATGCTGAGACAAAATCAGATTATCATTTTACACACACACACGCACACACACGCGCGCGCGTGCGCATGCACGCACAGCACACGCACACGCCCACACACGGGGCGCGCGCGCAATCCACGCAGCACACAACACTCATACTGGCGCGTGATGCGCGCGTATACACGTATACACACACACAACGCACGCGCGCACACGCACACACACACGTATACCATACCTACACACACACACAACACACGCACCACGCACGCGCCGCGCACCACACACACACTTCTCTCTCCTCTCACTACACACCACACACACACCCACTACACCACCCCACCACACACCACACACACACACACATACACACACACCAACACACACACAACACACACACACAACACACACACTCAACCACACACACACACAACACACACACACACAACACACACACACACACTTCATGACCTTGTCATTTAAGCAACTGTGCTAAGTGCAGTTTCAGAACTTTTTTATTCCATCTTCATGAGTCTTTCTCTTCCACCCTTCTTTTCTTCTGTTTCTTTTCTTTGGGGGGGGAGGGGGTACGCCGCTGTAGTCTAGTGGTTAGGGCGTTGGACTCGTAATCTATAGTTTGCAGGTTCGATCCCAGCTTTCGGCTATGGCGTTGTGCCCTTGGAAAAGGCACTTTACGGCTATTTTCTCACCCCACCCAGGTGTAAAAGGGGTACCAACCTTGTGTTGGGGGTTAACCTGCGATAGAATGGCGTCCTATCCAGGGGGGAGTCTATGACTCTCAGTCGCTTAACGCCACAGAAACCGGGATAAGCACCGGCCTGATGAGCCTTAGGCTCGGGACAGACAGAGACTCCTATCTGAACTGCTCGTGACTTTACAGACGGGATATGAAATATACACACATCTTAGGAAACTGAAAAAAAGCGCTTGGAAACGGTATAGCCTAGTGGTTAGAGCATCGCGGTCATGATCTGATGGCCAGGGTTCGAGCCACCACTGAGGCAAGGCAGGGCAAGGCAAGGCAAGGCATCCATACCAGGGAATTTTGCTTTCCTTTGAGTTAACATCAATACCAACTTCACTTCTCTAAAAGTCCTTCGGATGACACTATAAATCGAGGCCCTATGTGACAACGTACGCAGAATATCTTACAACATACGTTAAACCCGTTCCACCTTTTGGAAGAGTCAACCACTGAGTACCGGTAGGCAAGTATTTTGAAGGAAATTGCATGCACACTGGTGTCGTGTTTGGACATCATCCCAGAACTCGGAATGTGGCTAAGCTTAATGGTGGATAGAAATGGACTCATACGCAAAAATGTCACCATTGGATGACATCAAAGCTTTAGCTGAGAAACGACAAAAATGCAAACACCCATGGATAGTTCATACTCCTCTCCTCCTCCTCCCTTCGTCTTCTTCTGTTTCTTGTTCTTGTACTTCATGTTGTTGTTGTTGTTGTTGTTGTTGTTGTTGTTTTCTTCTTCTTCTTCTTCTTCTTCTTCTTCTTCTTCTTCTTTCTTTTCTTCTTCTTCTTCTTTCTTCTTCTTCTTCTTCTTCTTCTTTTTCTGTTCAGTAAATGGAAGACCTCTAATGTCAGCCAGCCTTGTATTCCACAGAAGGAAGCACAGTTAGAGAAGCAGAAGGAAGGAGGATGGAAGTGACAAGCTGTCCTCGAGAAAAGATCCAGAACAGTCTACAGTCAGGCCAGACACTGAACCCTGGCTGGAAGTGTGCCAATATCAGACACGGGTGTGCTGTCCTTAATGGGTTTTTAAAAAATTATTTATCTATTTATTCATTATTCATTCATTTATTCATTTATTTATTGATTCATTTATTCATTCATTTTTTTATTTTTTTATTTATTTACTTATTTATTGATTTATTTATCATTTATCGATTCATTTATTATTTATTTATTTAACTATCTATTCCTTTATTTCGAGGATGATGGAATAATTTTCTTTTAGATCTAGCCCCGCGTGTATGCAGTTGTGTCAATATTGTCATCCATTCCCATCGGCACACAATGACCTACTCTTCCGAAAAGCG
>CM060316.1:61839623-61867123 GCA_030674155.1 Stramonita haemastoma
ATAGAGACAGAGAGAGAACGAGAGAGAGAGAGACAGAGACAGAGAGAGACCGAGAGAGAGAGAGAGAGAGACAGAGAGAGACAGACAGAGAGAGAGAGACTGAGAGAGCGAAGGAACGAATGAATGAATTGAATTTTGGTTAATGAATTAAACAAACAAACAAACAAAATAATTGAAACAACGAAAAAAGGGCGAACTGAAGAAAACAAAAAAAGAGAACAGCTAGACAGAAACATAGACATGAGTACACACAGAAACACAGACAGACAGACAGAAAGACAGAAACACACACACAGAGGACAGACATAAACACAGAGACAGATAAAAGAAAGAGGGGGGGGCAGTGGGGGCAAGGTGAAACACGTTCAAATTGGAATAGAGATCAAGGCTAGCGTTGTCGTTTTTTCATTTCAAAGTCACATCTGTCAGATTAAACGAATTTATACAAGCGCTCACCTGTGTAAACATACACACATACACACACACACGTGCGAGCACGCACGCACTCACACACACACACACACACACACACACACACACACTAACATGCACACACACAAGCGCACACAAGCGCGTGCATGTACGCACGCACGCACACACACGTACACACACACACATATATAGATATATAGATATATAGATATAGATATAGATAGATATATAGATAGATATATAATATATATATGTATAAATATTATATATAATCATTTTAAAATAACCAGCAAGAAAAACTTTATCTGGTTAAACTCATGTCTTTTTCTTACCGTCACAGTAAACGTACTTGTAAAGGAAAACACAAAAAGACAATTTTTAACCACTTTCTTCATAAACAATCAAAGCAGTAAAAAAAAATAATAAGTAGACGAAGGAGGAGGAGGAAGAAGAGAAGAAGAAGAAGAAGAAGAAGAAGAAGAAGAAGAAGAAGAAGAAGAAGAAGAAGAAGAAGAAGAAGAAGAAGAAGAAGAAGAAGAGGAACAACAACAACAAGAAGAATAAGAAGCTGGACAACAACCACAACAACAAAAACAACAACAACAACAACAAGACTAAGAAGGAAGAAGAAGAAGGAAGAGGAGGAGAAGAAGAAGAAGAAAGAAGAGGAAGGAGGAAGACAAGGAGGAAGAGGAGGAAAAAGGAAAAGAGACTGTAGAGGAAGAAGACAAGCAGGAGGAAGAAGGAGAAAAAGGAGAAGAGAGGGTAAGAGAAGAAAGAGAAGAAAGAAAAACAAGACAAAAAAAGAAGAAAGAAACAGAAGGATGGGGTACAGATTTGAAAAAATCCTCCTCCCCTCCCCTTCCAAGAAATCAAGGAGAAAATGTCTGGCACCGTAGCGGACAGTGACCCTGCTAGAGAACACTGTTGACGTCAGTCCCAGATTTGAAGGAGGACTAATGGATGGCAATGCGTCTGAAACAAGCTTTACCCGCCTCAGATGAAACCAGCAAATGGAGATGGCAGAAAGTCTTAGCGTTTGGGGTTTTTTGTCTCTCAGATAAGACCAGGTGTGTGGTATTTTGTTGTTTTTTTTTACATTATTATTTGCCTGTCCGTTGTTTTTTTTTGTTTTATTAGATGGGGATTTATAGGACAGGCAGCAGGTACTACGCCATATTGTTGGTACTCATTTTCCCTGAGAGTAGAAGATAGAGAATACTTCAACTTCTTCGGGGATTTTCTTCTTGATGTCTGTTGTGGAGATAATAAGACATTCTGGCACGCGCACGGGGGGGGGGGGGGGGGGGGTTAGCTTAGCAGTGAGAACGTTGAACTCGTGATCTTTCTGTGACTGACGTGGTAGGTTCAAATCTACGTTAAGACACTTGTTCAACGGAGTTTTTTTCCTGTAAAATTAGTATTGATTCCGCAAGTTTTTCGAGTAAGTCTATAAATCAAGATCTTGAGTGCGAACACATGCAGATCATGTTGTGTACACATTAAAACTTTAAAAGCTGTTCATAAAATTGTATACGCTCCACAGCTTGTGGTATGGCTGACACGAAAATATCTAGCATACACCCTGTCACCTGTAGAGGACAAACAGCTCTGCAAGGCTCAACTTGCCCAGAATAAACTTTCTGCTTTAAATTCAGAACAGTTCCCCTACACTGACTCCTCAAGAAATTAAGGGAGAAGGGCAAACAAGGCCAATCTGCTGTCTGCTTCACAGTGAACAGTTTTCCCAAGGAGAGTTGATGCAGCATGTTTAATGTTCCAATTACATGTACATTCTTACGACGCCCTATAATAAATCCACTAAGCAAACTTTTGATTTGCTGCATTGCTCAACACGATGGGTCTAATGTCTTATTTCTGAAGAGAAATGGTTCCAGGAAGGGCATCAAATTTACGACATTTCTTGGGTACAACAATGAGCAGTCCAAAGACATGTCATTGTTCAACTTAAATCTGTTGTTAACCAATATATTCTTTGATATCTGATACACACATAAAGAATATCAGATGCACTGAATTCACAACCATTAAAAAATATTATGTTGGAGCAATTTGTATTAATGTACAACATCAGAGATGTGTTGAGTCTAGAGAACAAAAAGTTTAAGACCTAATACAGATCCTTGAAGTACTCCATACTGTAGGCTTACAGTGGGAGAGGACTTTCCATTCATAGTTGTATCATAATATTCACACAGATAAGACTGGAACCAGGACACAGCAAATTCGAAAATACCAGAGTGTGGAATAATGTCAAGATTACATTAGTGGAATTGTATTGAAAGCGGCTGAGAGGTCATATTTTTTCTTTAACATTCTCTGACTTTAAAGTCCACTGCTTTTTCTCAGCCATCGTTGGAACCAATGGCTCCAAGTTATATCGTTTGTTTGCGTGACAAAGTTCATTGACCTAACAGCTCTGCCTTGTTGTTAGCCTCTTTGTTGGTCAACTAATATGCAGTCAACAGTGTAACAAAGTTATCATTATTGTTTATCGTTGTCTTTGAAACTAGGATAATAACTAGAAGTCAGCTTCACTTAGCTGTATTGCTCATCTACTCTGAGAAACAAAGTCAACGCATATGTGTGATGATGGTCATTGGTTACGATTATTTTGTCAGGTAATGGCTCTTTTCATAAACCGAAACTTTGTTTAGATGTGTGGTTTTGTGTTCAAGGAATCATATTCCTGCAGTTTCTTCACAAAATGAAATGTTTCTGATTCTTCCTAGCTTTTTTTTTTTGGGGGGGGGTGGTGGTGGTAGATAATTATATAAATACAACAGCAGTTATTTACATGAACGACCAGGTAAGTCAGTTCGGGCAAAAATCTGCTCTGTCTCTCTGTCTCTGTCTCTCTGTCTCTGTCTGTCTGCTGTCTGTCTGTCTGTCTGTCTGTCTGTCTGTCTGTCTCTCTCTCTCTCTCTCTCTCTCTCTCTCTCTCTCTCTCTCTCTCTCTCTCTCTTCTCTCTCTCTCTCTCCTCTCTCTCTCTCTCTCTCTCTCTCTCTCTCTCTTTTCAGTTTGTTTTTGGGTTTTGTTTGGTTTTGTTGGGTGACGGTGTGCTTTTGGGGTTTTGTTTTTGTTTGGTTTGTTTTTGTTTCAATATGTTACTGTTTCTGGTGTCTCTTGTTTTATTAGCTGGTTTATTGTTATTATACTGTTGCTGTTTTTGTTGCTGTTTCTAGTTATTTTTTGTAATGGTTTAAAAAAAAATTGATTATCCCTCATAAGGGCAGGGACTTCATGTAAAAAAATAAAAAGCACATGACTGCTTATTCATTATCCTCGAAATAACAGGGTTTTGTTTAATTTGATTTGATTCTCTTAGTTTTGAAAACAGTATATATCTTTTTTATAAAAAAAGAGTGGATTCTTTGAAAAATAATACTTTGCTTATATTACGGAAGCAAAGAATTCACTGCCAAGGAGATCTACCAGGCCTGAAACAGCACAAAGTAAATCCTTTAACAGTTCAAAAAACAGTCACATACGTAAACCCTCACCTTTACTGAACCTCGGCGCTCTAGCCGAAGAACAACAAAAACCCCACAAACTTTAACTGTGAAAGGTTGGATGAAAAGGATGGTTTAAAAAATTCTCTAAGAACTCTTCAAATCCATTCCCATCACAAGTTGGAGCAGCATCTAACATAAACTTTCAGAGTTTCGTTACTGTTCAGCTTTTCAGCACCTTTCAGTCTCTCAGCAGTTGATAATTGCATTTCGTCAAATTTCCTCACATTTTTTACCCCCCTGTGAAGAAATCTTTCAGGAATGCTCTTTTTACCAAAAACAAAAATGCCTTCGCATTCTTGATTAACCAGCTTTTTGTGTGTCTTTTTTTTTCTTTGTGTGATTTTCTTGAATCTGATTGAATGTCCTCCCGTTCTTTTGTCTGGCTGTGTGTGTGCCTGTTTCTTTCTGTGTGGCTGTCTCTCTGCCCAGCTGGTCTGTCTGTCTGTTTGTTTGTCTGCCTTTCTGTCTATGTGTATTTTCTATTTATCAGTGATTTGTTTTCGCAGACAGATTGACAGCACGTGCAGCTTGAGGCAGTTGTAGGGCAGTTGTGATATTTTCTTGTGGGTGATATTTTGGAATTGTTATTTCAAGGACACCAAGCCATGCAAACATGCCACACACACACAACAGACATACAACACACACATTACACACATACATTTACAACATACACATACACACACACACACACACACACACACACACACACACACACACACACACACACACACACACACACACACACACACACACACTGTCGCCCGTGTGTGCATGCCGACGCATGTGTACAATAGTGAATGAGAGATAGACAGAATGACTGACAGAGAGACAAACAGACAGAAAAACAGACAGACAGGGACAGATAGACAAACAGACAGGCAGACAAATATTGAAAGAGAGAAAGACTGAAATAGAGAAAGACTAAGAGAACAGGAGAGGATAAAATTAATTGGATATCAGTTTCGAATGCTCAAGATTTGCAGAAGGGTTTTCCCTGACAAACATCTTCCTTATTCCTGCCCTGTGCATCCCTAATCCCTCCGCCTTCTCTGGTAGACAGAGGGAGAGGAGAGGAGAGAGAAGAGAGAGAGAGAGAGAGAGAGAAGAGAGAGAGAGAGAGAGAGAGAGAGAGAGAGAGAGAGAGAGAGAGAGAAGAGAGAGAGAGAGAGAGAGAGAGAGAGAGAGAGAGAGAGAGAGAGGAGAGTGAGAGACAGACAGACAGACAGACAGAGACAGAGAGAGATAGAGACTTTTACTCTACATAGGCCTTAGGCCACGGTACAAAAGAACGATGGGCGTGTGGGCATATGACATACGTGTTATAAACACATTACTATCAACGTATATGTATATTAAAATTGTATCAGCAATAATAAGACAAGAAAGTTACATAGGCCAAATCTTAAATGTTCATCACAAAGCAATTAACGTACGTCATAATCAACATGTAATGTAATATTCATCAATACAAGGATCAATGTCTAGAAGACAGAGACAGAGACAGACAGACAGACAGACAGATAGACAGACAGACAGACGGACAGAGACAAAGAGAGAGACAGAGAGAGAGACAGAGAGAGAACTCAGGAACTCAGGATTTTAATTGTAAGGCCACCGGGCTGTGTACAAGAGGAGAGACAGACAGACAGACGGAGAGACGGAGAGGAGCAAGAGAGATGGAGACAGAGAGAGAGTGAGAGAGAGAAAAAGAGAGACAGACACAGGCAGAGAGAGATTATGCGAAATATTTATTGCCCTCAGGCATGCTCTAGCCCATTGTCAAGGGGACAGAGGGATGAGGACTGTGCGAGCACCACCCAAAATTAACGGTTATTACATGGCAAGTACTTTCATCATGGCATGAAAACCATAGCATGGGAGACCCACCTGATTTTAGACTTTGTGACAATGAAATAACCAGTCCTATCCATGAAGTACAGCTGGCTAGCAGCCATCTGCTATTATCTGGTCAGCTGAGGATTATCTGTGAACGTGCTTTTCTTCTTTATCCCTAACTGATCTGCTGGTCCTCTTCAGGTCTTTTGGTGCATGGCGGAGATCTTCCATATTTCGATTTTTTTTGTCGAGTTTGCTTGTCAAATTCCTTCAAGCATTTCATCTAATCACTGATAATTACTTTAGATGTTGTTCCTCACGCTTTAGAAAAATTACTGGTATGCTCAAATTCTCCCACACATTCTGACTTGCTGTCCACTCATTTTTCAGCAAAATTTACATTTGTTTCATCTTGTTTTCTTTATCCACTTTACGTTTACACAACTCTGCCTCTTTACTTTTTATTGATTTTATTCTTTTATTTAAGGGATAATGGAATAAGCACTCATGTCCTTTTTATATCCAGTCCCTGTGTGTATGTAGTTTTGTAAATTTTGTCATCTGTTCCCATCTGCATACAATGGCCTACTCTTCCCAAAAGCGGAACGGGTTTTTACATGTACGCAAGATGTTCTGCGTGCATTCGCACATGCAACCTTGGTTTATAGTCTCATCACAAGGACTTTTGGGGGGAGTGGAGTCGGCACTGATGTTAACTCCAGAGGAAAAATCCTCTTGCATGAGATTCGAACCTAGGTCAGCATATCACAAGGGCATCACTCTGACCACCAGACTACTGGATTAATGTGACTCTCTGTGTCTATAAGGCACAATGTCATGTCAATACAGTTGTTATGTGAGAGGTCTTCGGAAAACACAAGCACATTTGGTGTACACAAGGTGCAAGAAAAATACTGGCATTACAGGTCAGATTGTCAGATTCTGTTTCAAAAAACATACTTGGCAGGGTTGGCAAAAACAATCCTGATGGCAATCTTTCTTCTTATTCATTGAACACACAGACTACAACTATTGTTGTCTGTTCTATAAGCAAAAATGAGTTGCACTGCCGTTAAGTGTCTGACAAGTCAGGCCGAACACCTCCAAACTTCGGCATGTGCAATGTTGTTTCACTAACCTGATTGTTATGGCGAGTCTTATGTAGTTCGGCCCTCCTCCTGTCCCCAGTGATTTGAGAGGGACGTTTCTTTCTATACACAATATTATGTTCTTGGTTGACAGAGAGCTTACTGGAAAAAGTAGGGGTCAATCGCAGCACAATAACAGTTTGATTTCTTCTCTCTCTAAGTTTTGGAAGTAGACACTGTCAATTTTTTGTGTAGATAGGAACCCTTGAACTGGCATGTCGAATTCCAAAACTCAGAAAAAGATGGAAAAGTGTTGGAGACAGCTGCTGAGCTGTGTGTCTTGCTGAGAGCCAGACAAGAAAAACGACTCCAAGAGATACACACACAGAGACAGACAAAAGCAGAGGTACAGAAATAGAGAGAGAGAGGGGGGAAGAGAGAGAAAAAAATAATAGTGTGAGAGGGACAGTGAAAGAGGAGGAGGAGGGGAGGTAAGTGAGAGGCTGAGCCACGCAGGAATTACCCCCTCCCCCTTTCAAGAAAAAACACAAAAAAACAGAAGGGACCCATCGCAGCACAGTATTATCTGAAACGCAGAGAAATGAAAAAAAAATTAATTAAAAAAAAACACCACCCTGATATATCCTGCCCACATTTTGATGACATCGATAGGCTCCTAGCAGCAAGCACACGTAGCATTTAAAATTATTCCTTATTTTTCTCTTGTCTTAACCACAGCTATCACGTGGAATGTTTCATTTGATTTCTTTTTTACTGATCTATTGGCACACAGTGTGTTTTGTGGAGGGTTTACACCGATAGGCTTATGTTACATCTTATCCTCGATTTTTTTTTTCGTGTCTCTTATTGGAGGTGAAGGGGTGTGGGAGTGTGTGTGTGTGTGTGATCGGGGGGTGGGATGGGGGGAAGATTGGGGTCAGGTAAATAATTTGTGATATGTCGAAAGGATGGGTGAGAATCTAAGGGAAAGTGTGTGTTGTTTTGTGTGTGTGTGTGTGTGTGTGTGTGTGTGTGTGTGTGTGTGTGTGTAGGCATGGGGTGGTGTAGGCATGGGGTGTGTGTGTGTGTGTGTGTGTGTGTGTGTGTGTGTGTGTGTGTGTGTGTGTGTGTAGGCATGGGGTGTGTGTGTAGGCATTGGGTGTGTATGGGAGGGGGATGGATGTGTGTGAGTGTGCATTTTGTAAGCCAGAGTCAAGGATGAAAATACTAAAATATATTCTATAGCCTAGATAAAAACTAGTAAAAGAACACAGTTCTGAACATATCTGGGGACGGGATAGCTCAGTGTTCAGAGTGCTCGTTTTCCCCAAGCTAAGGTGAAGTAGCATCGAGCGTGGTTACCAAGTGGAGGGGCGACCGTTTGCGCGACTTGGCTTCAGTATAGTCCCCTAGTTCACCCAGCTGTAAATGGGTACCTACTCTCTTTAAGGGTCAGGGAAGGTAAAGCAGCGAGGGAGAGGAGATGGGTGCTGCCCTCAATTTGCTGGCCCCTGGAAAAGCTGAGGTCTGATGCCTCACTCCCCTACGACCACATAGGTTATGGAAAACCTTTACCTTTATATTTTTACCTCTCAGCATATGCTATTTTTTTCAACTGAGAAAGCGATTTCTCCAGAGGTAAGATGTATTTATCTACACAAACTACCCCCAGGACAAAAATAATTGATCTCGGTTTGGGAAATAACATATACTTAGATTAATGTTCTTTACACAAAAACAGTTTGCATGCTATAATATGATGCAAGAGTACATTCAGAATGAATCTTCTCTGGTAATTATTGCTGAAGAATACACAGTCCCAGAACAGCTTGAAATAAACTCTTAGTTCTCATTTTCTTTTTTTTTCATTCCTCGACTAGAGCTCCAAGGTTCATCAACGGTATGACTTTACGTATGCGACCGTTTTTTACCCACCATTAAGGTAGCCGCATTCCGACTTCGGAGAGTTCGAGTGTTTTTAGTCAGTCTAGGAATGAACTGAAACCGTTATTTAAAAATATCAAACACGAAACCTGTTCAGAATTTTTTCCTCCTTCCTCAGCCGTTAAATCCTGTTCCGCTTTTCGTAAGAGTAGAAGTAAAAGGAAGAAGTTTCGAAGTTCGCAAATGGTGAGATTTTGCCAGTGCAGCCGTTTTATGCCCACCACTAAGGTAGCCACGATCTGACTTCGGGGATAGAATAGAATAGAGTCAATCTAATCCTGAAGAGGTATCTTGCACAAACTTTAAATACCATGATAGCCAGTGCTCAGCATTTTAATACCATTCAGTCTCTCGCCACTTGATGATTCCCTTCTGTCAAATTTCCATACATTTCTTTTATTCCTGTCAAATCGTTTGAGAATGCCTTTTTATCTCTAAATTCCGACCATCATTTTCGTGATTGAAAAAGTTTTTCTGATATTCTATTTTTCCTTAATCTGACAGCACGTCTTTTCATCCCTCTGTCTGATTGTCTCTAGGTCTGTTTCTATCTGTCTGTCTGTCTGTCTGTCTGTTTGTCTGGTTGTCTGTCTGTCTGTTCTGTCTGACTGTTTTGTGTCAAAATTAATACGTTTTGTGTGTTAATAAAAGCTTCTCACACACACATAAACAGATGACACAGTTGAAAGAAGTATTGTAGTATTTTCTTATAGGTCGCATTTTCAATTAATTAACTCTTCAACCTAATTTAAGTTCACTAGGTTAAAAGATACACACGCACGCGCACGAGCACATACGCACACACACACGTGCGCGCGCGCACAGACGCGCGCACGCGCTGGAGGGGGGGGGGGACCGGGAAGTGATAGAAATGTAGGGAGACAGAGACAGATAGACAGATAGCGACTGACAGAGAAAGACAGACAGACTGAGACTGACAGTCAAACTGACAGACAGAGACAGACAAACAGAGATAGACTGACTAAGAAGCAGACAGACTGATAGAGACTGATAGACAGAGCCAAACAAAGATAGAGAGACACAGACAGAGACAAGGGGAGAGAGGGGAAGTGGTGGAGAGAGAAAGAATGGCTCGGTTATCAGTTTGGAATGCTCAGGATTTGCAGAAGGGTTTTCCCTGACAAACATCTTCCTGATTTCTGCCCTGTGCATCCCTAATCCTTCTGTCTTCTCTGGTAGACAGAGAGAGAGAGAGAGAGAGAGAGAGAGAGAGAGAGAGAGAGAGAGAGAGAGAGAGAGAGAGAGAGAGAGAGAGAGAGAGAGGAGAGGGAGAGAGAAGACAGACAGACAGACAGACAGACAGCAGAAACACAGAGAGAGAGAGAAAGAGAGAGAGACAGAGACAGAAACAGAGAGACAGAGAGAAACAGAGAGACACAGAGAGAGAGAGAAAGAGAACACTGAACACTGAACACTGAAATGGTTTAATGTACATTGGCCATGGACCACAATACATTTCTTGGGCTTGGGATGAAACAAAAGATTCATTCATATCATTGGCAAAGCAAATGCACAAAAGGTATAGATTCATGACTGGTGACAGAAGAAAAACATTTGTCTAAGTCATGATTATGACCCTAGTGTCCCAAAATATGATTTTCTCTGGGGAGAGAACTATGAACACTGGGATAATTAATGTACATTGGCCCTGGCCCGCAATACATCTCTTGGACTTGGGATGTCATAATGGGTTTATTCATATTATTGGCAAAGTCAATGCACAAAAAGTACATGTTATGCCTAAACAAAGTCATGACCCCTATAACAAGCATAACCAACTCACAAAATAAAAATGATATTTAATGAAAATTTTGGAAATCATGCATATTAAGTGTAAATCAAATCAAATCGTATCAGTATTTCAATACACAGCTTGAAGTAGAATTTTCCTTTTGTTGATAGAATGAAAAATGTATCTAGATAAACCGTGCTTGCACTCATCATTTGTTGCTTTGAGCAGATCTGGCAATGGCACGTTGACACACTTGCTTAGAAACTTTTCTCTCAAGTCTGCATACATGCAGCATTCCATTAGAAAGTGGGCTTCGTTTTCATCTTTTGTTTTACAGAAAGGACACTTTTTTTCTTGAGCATTCTCACTATATCTATATACATTATTATTAAGAGGTAACACGTTACATCTTGCTTGTGTAATTGCTACTCGAAAGCAGTAGACATTTATAGAGTTTATATATTCCTCTTTTTCAAAAATACTTTTAAATGATCTGTAACTGTCATACCTCTCTTTGTCTCTTATAGTCCCATCCCATTCTTGAATGAACAGATCTACTAATCTTTGTTTAAACATACCTAAGAAAGCCTTTACATCCCCCACACTTTGTTGCATCCAAACAATGTTAAAACCAGTTTCACACAAAATTTCTCTTATTTTTGAAATCCAGCAATATTTCCCGTTTCTATCTAACTCTAACTGCATGCAATAAGCATTATATGATATTCTATTTTGATCAAAATGCCGTAGTTTTAACCAGTACCTAATGGCTCTTATACAAGAATTGACATAAAGTGGATATCTTCCTAAATCACCGTATACCATCTTATTTGGTGTTCTTACAGGTACTCCTAAAAATCTTTTACATGCCATCAAATGAATTTTCTCGATGTGATCTAGTCTGTTTGTGCCCCATATTTCTGATGAATACAATAGAATTGGCTGAATTTTTGTGTCAAAAATCTTGAAAAAAGTATGAACATTCATCTCTTTATATCTATGAAATACTTTATTTAACTGAACCACTGCCTTCCTTCCCTTAGTGACTAACTGTTCTATACCCAATTTACAGCTAATCTTTGTTGTGAAATTAAACCCCAAGTAGCAATACTGATTCACCACTTCTAGCCTAATACCATTGTAATACCATTGTTCCTGTTTTGAAAGAAATCCCCCTTTCCTAAAGACCATCACTTTAGTTTTATTGATATTGACACTCAATTGTAAATCATCACAGCAGTCTTTTAAAATGTTTAATTGATGTTGCAAACCTCCTGGGGTTGTTGAAAACAGTGCAACATCATCTGCAAACATCAGAACAAAGATCCCCATCATATTAGGTAATAACTGGACTCCATGCATTCCTTTTTCATTCATAACATTAGCTAACTGGTTGATGAATACTGAAAACAATGTAGGACTCAGAACACAACCTTGTCTGACTCCTATTGGACATTCAAAAAAACTCTGATAATTGGCTGTTTGTTCGGATACAGGATAATAATGAGTTATACATGGCAGACAATGAAGCAAAGAATTTTCCTTTTACCCCCCGACTTTTAACACAGTTCAAAAGTTTATCATGTTTAACCGAGTCAAAAGCTTTTTTGAAGTCAACAAAGGCAGAGAAAGAGAGAGAGAGAGAGAGAGAGAGAGAGAGAGAGAGAGAGAGAGAGAGAGAGAGAGAGAGAGAGAGAGAGAGAGAGAGAGAGAGAGAGAGAGAGAGACAGACAGACAGACAGACAGACAGACAGACAGACAGACAGACAGACAGACAGACAGACAGACAGACAGAGACAGAGAGACAGAGACGGAGACAGAGATAGAGAGAGACTGAGGCGTGTGGCTTTATCTCCCCTTCACAAGAGTATCACTGAAATTGGGAGGGAGGGAGGGGGAGGCAGGCGGCTTTTCTCCGTGCTCCCTATGAGGCAAATTATTACTTTCCTTTTCTGGAAGAAACGTTGAAAAATTGGCAGTTGAAAATAATTGTAACGGAAAAAGCGAATTTCCGTTATTCAACTTTGAGAAGTTAGAAGCAGTCTGCGTTTGTTTGAGTTTTGTGTTTGGTTTATTTGTTGTTGTTTAAGATAAAAACCATTTCAGGTTCGTTATTGTTACAGAGAACATTTTCGTTTGGATCATTTAATAAAACTAAGTATTGAGTGTTGTAATAGCCCTTCGTGGGATGATTCAAGTATCTTTGACTTGACTTGACTTGACTTGACTTGCCTTGACTTGGCTTGACAGAGAGATGCAGATGTAACAACGAGATAGCTAGCACTAGCGCTGCTGACATAATCACTACTCCCCAAAGATTCAGGCTGTGGAATCAGTTCTGAGCCAACGAAGATGGGAACTTGAGCCACACTAAGAACACACAGGCTTCAAGGAGGGAATACCACGGTCAGGTCACAAGCTCATCTGCATTGCTCAAAGATAATGAGATACACTGCCCGAGGGCTAGGAAGGATAATTTGATTTACGTCGAACGGTCATACAGCAGCTATAGTCTTCTCTGTCATATTAAGAGCAACAACAAAAAAACACGTTGCACTTATTTATTTATTTATTTATCTATCTATTTATTTATCTATCTATCTACTCATTTATTTGTTTATTCCTTTATTTCGAGAAGAATGGAATAAGAAGTCATGTGCTTTTTTTTACATCCAGTCCCAGTTTGTATGCAGTTTTGTCAATTTTGTCACCCGTTCCCACCGGCACACGATGGCCTACTCTTCCGAAAAGCAGAACGGGTTTTAACATGTGCGCAAGATGTTCTGCCTGCGTTCGCTGCCTTTCAGCGCATGAATCAGAATCAGAATCAGAATCAGAAAACTTTTTTGCCATTAAGTCAGAACGAGACTTATTTGACACCAAACGTAAACGTATTTAACATTCTTAAAAGATGTAGATTCTTACATATGTAATGTATCTATGTTCTTGCTCTTCTGGAAAAAGAATCATGCACATATTTGATCATATCTAGCAGACAGTCTTCGTTGTTGAAAAACTTACTCAGATTCTTGTAGTTATTCATATTATTCATTTCCTTAATATTGACATTAGATAGAAATTTTTTTTCTTAAATCATCATATAATGTACAAACATCAAGTAAGTGATACTCGTCTTCTATTTTGTTACACCATTTGCATTTTCTTTCTTCTTTTGGTATATTCATATATCTCCCTTGCTCTATCATTAAATCATGGGAGCTGGTTCGAAATCTGCTGAATAGGCGCCTATAATTTTCATTCCTGCATATCAAAAGATACGGCTCCAATCTGTAAAGATGTGAAACAGAGTTGTAAAAATTCAGCTTAGAAAATAACTTTTTTTGTTGATTCCAAAACAGTCTGTATAATTCTTCAAGTTTTGTTTTTATAGCATAGCATAATCTTTTCATATTTAATGTACTATGATTATTCCACACATGCTTGAATCCAATCTTATGAATTATTGTTTTGATTATATAAATCCAGTGATCTTTTTCATTGTTTTGGTGCATTTCATTATATAACAATTTCAAATAGCTATTTTCTTTTGAATCTATTATGTGAATCCAAAAATTGATTAAATGACTAATAACTTTTAACGTTAATGGGTATCTGCCTAAGTCTCCGAAAACTGGCAAGACCATTGTTTTTTTTGTGAACTCCTAATATCTGTTTGCAAAATTTTGCGTGGGTGCTTTGCATGAGTAGTCAGGCCCAGTGCATCCGACTTCGGCGTGGGTGAGATTTGTAATCTTGAATTAAGTCTTTCTGGAAAACTTAGGACAGGAGAATGGACCAAGAAGGAAAAAGAGACAAGAAGGAAGAGGCAGGAAGAAAAGGAGCAAGGTAGGATCAGAAACAAAGAGAGGATAGAAAAGGGGGAACTGCAAACACAGAATTTCCAGAAGGTGGAGATTTATTTCTACTGGCAGACCGTGTATACGTGTGTGTGTGCTTAGATAAATAGACAGACAGATAGATAGAAAGACAGACAGACAGATAAATAGTGTGTGTGTGTGTGTGTGTCTGGTTGTCTAGGTGTGTCTCTTTGTGTGTCTTTGTGTGTGTGTGTGTGTGTGTGTGTGTGTGTGTGTGTGTGTGTGTGTGTGTGTGTGTGTGTGTGTGTGTGTGTGTGTGTGTGTGTGTGTGTTTGTGTCTGTGTCTGTGCCTGTGTGTATCTGTGTCTATGTATCTGTGTGACTGTCTGCATGTGTGTGTCTGAGTGTCTGTGTTTTTATGTGTTGCTTCATCCAGTTTCCCAGGAGCCTGGATTGCATCACTGGGCTTGCATCTCATCGATTTGTTTGCAGTTGGGGAGGGCTGGGGTCAGAACACAGAGTACAATGAAGGAGGGGGGTGAGGGTGACATGTCTGAAAGGAAGATTATGTGCGATCATGTAGGATTATAGCTTTCTGCTTCTTTTGGGCTTGTTTTCTGTTGGTTTTGTTGTGGTTTTTTTTTTTTTTTTCCTGCGGACACTGTGTAGACTTTCGGTTGATGTGAGTTTTTATTTCAGTATATATACGCACGTTTGTGTGTGTGGGTTTGTTTGGGTTTTTTTTTTAGAGAACACGTGGTGACAGTTGCAAGTACTAATTCAGAGAGTGAATTTTTTTTTTTGGGGGGGAGGGTGTTTAAAAGACACATGCTAAAGACGTTGTATACATGTTGTTTTTTTATTTCAAGGATAATGGAATAAGCACTCATGTGTTGTTTTAACACCCATTCCCCGTGTGTACGCAGTTTTGTTAATTTTGTCATCCCGTTCCCACAAGCACACAATGGCCTACTCTTCCGAAAAACTGAACGAGTTTTAACATGTGCGCAAGATGTTCTGCGTGCGTTTGCACACGGGACCTCTGATTTTAGTCTCATCCGTAGGACTTTTTGAGGGGAGTGGAGTCGGCACTGATGTTAACTCCAGAGGAAAAATCCTCTTGAACGCCATTCAAATTCGGGTCAGCAGATCACGAGCGCATTACTCTTACAACCAGGTTATCCCGTCCCCTGTACAAACTCAGAGAGTCACTTTTTTCGGGGAGGGGGGTTCAGACAAGTCTGTAAGGCAACTACATCATATATATATATATATATATATATATATATATATATATATATATATATATATATATATATATGTATATATATATATATATATATATATATATACTCGAAAGAAACCCAATGCCATTGATGAAAACCCTCTGAACATAAAGAGATAAACCTCTCTCTCTCTCTCTCTCTCTCTCTCTCTCTCTCTCTCTCTCTCTCTCTCTCTCTCTCTCTCTCTCTCTCTCTCTCTCTTTTCGGGGGAAGTGAACTGTTGCATCAGTGGAAGGACGTGTGCTGTTGCCTCTCTTGTATGTATGCAGATTACTGAAGACTGAATTGATGTTACTTTTTGATATCTGGCATGGTGACAGTGCATTGGTCATGTCTTCCAGTACAGCTGAAATCAGTAGAATGTGTGGCCGCTTTTTGTCTGTAAACATTGGTTTCATGTCTGAAAGGGCCAAAAGTAAGTTTGCTGCGGGTATGGCCATTTTCGAACTTACCTGCTCAGTGGGCGGTGTTTGGTTTGGTTTTCTGCTCCCCTATCTGTTCTGGGGTGGAGATTTATTAAAATGTGGAGATATTGAATCAAACCCAGGTCCCAACCCTCCACCAGCCAAAGACAACATGCGGCAGACTCGATTCTCGAGTACCAGCTCATCCCGAAGAGTGAGTTTCGAGAAACCTGCCAAACCTCAGGCTTCTGCTTCAGCACCACCAGAGCCCTCCATCACTGATGTCATGGCCTCTATTGAAGCTCTGAGGAATGATATGACCGCCCAATTCACCGACGTGAAAAAACAGATCAGTGATCTACGGGAGGACTACACTGCACTGAAGAGTGAGGTGAGGGAGCTGAAGGAAGAAGTTGAAGAGCTGAAGGCGGAGAAGCAGAACCTACAACAAGAAAACAGTGACCTGAGTGAAAGAATGACAGTCTATGAAGCCAGACTTGATGAACTTGAAGGAAGGTCAAAACAGAACAATCTGATTTTCTACGGCATACCGAGGGAAGACGGTGAGACCAACAGTGACTGTGAGGGGCTGCTGCAGGATCTGTGCTCAGAGAAGCTGGACTTGGAGGAAAAGGTTGAATTTGATAGGGTTCATCGCCTCACCCGCAAGCCTGACTCCCCAGTACTGGCCCGATGTGTGTTTTATACGCAAAAAAAGAAAATTTTGAGTCTAAAAAAGAAATTGAAAGGTACAAATGTTTTTGTTGGGGAGGACTTTTCTAGACGTGTTAGAGACATTAGAAGAAGACTAACTCCGCACCTGAAAAAGGCCAGACAAGATGGCAAGAGAGCCACTATGGTATTTGATTATCTGCTGCTGGACAGTAAAAAGTTTACAGTGAATGATGATGACCAGCTTATAGAGATGGGATAGAGAGAGAGAGAGGGAGAGAGAGAGGGAGGGGGAGAGAGAGAGATAGCCTAGCAGTCCATTAGTTTAAAAATTTCTCTGGGGCTATTTTTTCAAGGGGTTGCGAATTTGAATGTTTCATCGGTTATTTTGCTTTCTAAAACTGTCAGTGTTGCTACACGTGAAATGTGTGTGACAGAGAGGGCATGTTATTTGTTATATGTAAAAAGATTTTCGTGAGAATGAGGGCGTGACAGGAGTGTGTCTAAAGATAGATTGTTAGATCATGATGATATTGTAAATGCTGTTGTTGGTTAGTAAATGGTAAACCATCTTTTTGTCTTGGATGTTCATGGATAATGTTTATTGTTATCAGGTACAGGCTTGTTTTCTTATAAGCTCCGAAGATGTTTTGTGTTTTTTTTCAAACTTTTATTGTAGAATTCATTCGTGATCTCTTTTCTGACTATGCCAGTGTGGGTTTTGTTATGAAATTAGCACGCAAGGGAGATTATTGAGTGGCTTTGTGTGTCTGATTAAAAGAAATTTACGTTATATTTGAGAGAGGTAGCTTACACAGTATTTCGTAAATTTTTTGTGTGCTTATGATTCAAAAACGTATTATTTGATACTGTGACAGATACATTAAACGTTGTATGTTGTGCTCCTCCAGATTTTTCTCCGCTTTATATTACGTCCTTATTGTTCGGATTGAATTACATTTAAGAATACTTGACTGGTTACTTTTTGACACAGGGTGATGTGTTTGCGTTGTTATGTGATGGTTTGAACGCAAGGAATGAAATGTTTCGTAATGTTTCAGAAAGTAATAGCGACAATATTGTACAGTGTCAATATACCAGACATCTAGCAAGTTCGGTAGATGCTGCGCTTTGTGATAATTCTTTGAAAAGTTTGATGAATTTTTCCGAAACACTTGTACTGCTTTGGATTGTGCATTTAAAATGGAATGTGTTAGGGCGATCGTCACGATTGCTACACATTTACATCTGATGTGGAAACGGTGCAGTGTGAATGATTATTTATTGTCTTGTTTTGAGTTCTGTTGCCATTGGGTTTTTTGTTTGTTTGCTTTGTTGAGAGAGAGTGATGGATGTTAACAGAATTATGTGAGCCATTTGAATTCAATCATAAGACCCTGACATCTCTGTTAAACCGTGTGGAAGATTTACATGTTAATGTTTTCGATGTAGAAAGAATATATGGTTGAAAATTGCTTGGAATGAAAGTGAAGCTCATGTCCATCGTGATGATACATAATACGGAATTTAAAGAAATTGCGAGTTCTGCAATTAATCTAAATAATGTTGAGATAGTTGAAAACTATATATAAAGTGTATAGGGCTTTCCAGGTTGGATCTGTGACTTGAGCGTAGTTGTTTTGTTTCTTGTGATTATCAGCTGACTTTTCTTTTCTTTTGTTTGGAGAGGAGGAACATGCAATTATTGACTGTCATATGTATGAATTGTTTGTTCACATCACCCCCTTCATGAGGGGCCAATGCCTATTATGAATAAACTATTCGTATTCGTATTCGTATTCTCTCTCTCTCTCTCTCTCTCTCTCTCTCTCTCTCTCTCTCTCTCTCTCTCTCTCTCTCTCTCTCTCTCTCTCTCTCTCTCTCTCTCTCTCTCTCTCTCTCTGAATTGTAGGTCTGGATTGCATCACTGGGGCTTGCTCCCTCATCGATTTGTTTGCAGTTGGGGTCAGACAGAGAGCAGGGGGATCCGGATGACATAGCCTAGTGGTTAGAGCGTTGCATTCGGTGGATCAGTGATCTAGAGGTAACGCGCCTGCCTACAAACCGAAAAGTCCGGGTCGGTGTTGCTGTGGTTCGAATCTCGTTTTGGCTCAAAAACTTTCCCCCCATCTATTAGATCATGAGTGGTCGTCTTGGTGCTAGTCTTTCGGATGAGACGATAAACCAAGGTCCCGTGCGTTTCGCGTCATTTCTTAGTGCACGTAATAGAACTCACGGCAACAAAAGCGTTGTCCCTGGCAAATTCTGTAGACAAAAGCCACTCTGATAGGGAAACAAATACAGTTGCAGACAGGAAAAGAAAAAAAATGGGTGGCCTGCTCTTGTAGTGACGCGCTCTTCCCGGGGGAGAGCAGCCCGAATTTCACATAGAGAAATCTGCTGTGACTTAAAGTGGTATGAAATAAATAAATTAACTATAAATTCGCGATCGGACGGCCAAAGATCGATCCTAGGTTTAAGCTACCACCGTGACGCCCATTCAAAGATATTTTGTTTTATTTTATTTTATTTGTAAAAATGAAACCCCAAAAAATGAAATAAAATCCATCCACAGTGCCAACTCCACTCCCCTGAAAGGCCTTTGAATCAGACTATAAACCGAGGTCCAGTGTGCAACTGTGTGTCAGTAGGAACAGATGACAAAATTTACAAAACTGCATACACACTGGGACTGGATGTAAAAAAGCACATGAGAGCTTATTCCATTATCCTCGATGTAAAGAATCTCTTCTCTCTCTCTCTCTCTCTCTCTCTCTCTCTCCTCTCTCTCTCTCTCTCTCTCTCTCTCTCTCTCTCTCTCTCTCTCTCTCTCTCCTCTCTCTCTCTCTCTCTAAGAAAGTATTCAATACCAATGATTCCTAACTGTACAAAGGGACTATCCTGTGTCTCCCTGCTTTACATCACAGACAATGCTCAGACAGTGACGGACAAAAATAGTGTGATGTACGTGAGTTCACAGGAAATCTAGATACTTCTATCCACACTTAAATCAGGAGAACTGCTGTCTTTGGTTTTAGTATCTTCTCCAAGATTTTTTCTGTTTCTGTCTGTCTGTCTGTACTGTGTGTGTGTGTCTGTCTGTAAGTCTGTACGTATGTGTGTATGTATGTATGCATGTATGTATGTTTGTCTGTGTGTGTATGTATGTGTGTATGTGTGTATATCTGTCTCTGTCTGTCTCTCTCTCTGTCTGTCTCTCTGTCTGTCTGTCTGTCTGTCTGTCTCCCTCTTTCCCTCCCTCTCCCTCTTTCTCCCTCTTTTTCTCGCTTAAGCCAGCAGCAGGCTGTAACTTTACCGTTTCCATTCCAAATCAATTCTCTTCTACAAGTGCATGAACCATGCATAAATCCAATTTTTCTCTTTTCGCACAAAAAACTTCCTCTCCATTGAACTCGTTTACCCGGACAATTGCTAAATTGGAGCAGACTTCTGTGACGAAAAAAAATGTTGGACTGAGAAAGGAACCACTCAAGCATACACCCGCTTTAAGCGTTACAGCAAATGGATTTGTTACGGCTGTTGTTGTCGTTGGTGTTGTTGTTGGTTGTTGTCGTTGTTGTTGTTGCTGTTGTTGTTTGTTCTTACTAGTTGTTGTTGCTGTTATTGTTGTGGTGGTTGTTGTGGTAGTTGTTGTTGCTATTGTTGTTGCTGTTAGCTGTTGTTGTTATTGTCGTTGTTAGCTGTTGCTGTTGTTGTTGCTGTTGATTTTGTTGTTGCTTTTGTTGTTGTTGTTATTGCTGCTGCTGCTGTTGTTGTTGTTGCTGTTGTTGTTATTATCGCTGCTGTTGGTGGTGGTGATGGTGGTGGTGTGCTACAGCTTCGAGGTTCACCAATGGTGAAATTGTTTTAGTATATAACCGTTTGTTGCGTGCCTATCATTTAGGTAGCTGCATTCAGACTTTGGGGGATATGATAATGGATTTTGAAACCTAGGGGGCAAAACATATACCTGTATTTTGGGTGCCAGATAGCTGATCATCAATATTTTGTTGAATTGTACTTTTTATTTTGTACCACTTTAAGTCACGGCACATTTCTCTGCATGAAATTCGGGCAGCTCTCCCTGGAGAGAGTGCGTCGGCACAAGAGCAGTGCCACTCATTTTTTCTTCCTGTCTGCAACTGTATTTGTTTCCATATCAGAATGGGGGGGGGGTTACAAAATTTTGCCAAGGACAGCACTCTTGTTGCCGTGGTTTCTACGTGCGTTAAATAATGATGTGTAACACACGGGACCTCCTTCTATCGTCTCATCCAAAAGACTTGCGTCCAGACCACCACTCATGGTCTAATGGATGGAGGAAAGTTTTGGGTCCAAACGGGATTCGAACCACAGCACACTCCCGAGACAGACTTTTCGCTTTCTAGGCTGGCGCGGCGCGTTACCTCTAGACCACCGATCCACATTAACCTTTGACACATGACTTTATACTGCAAACGTGGAGATGAACCGAAAGAAAGACACTCATGTTCAATGAAGATTTTCCATCTATTTTAACAGACAACCACAGTTTTCGTTTTGATTTGCATTTTTGTGGCCCTTCAGGGCAGGTTCATATTACTACACTCCGCTGGTATTATTTCCCGGTGCTTAACTTTTAAGTCCTCGCTTTGCTCCTTCTGAGCATATGCATGCGTGCTGCGGGCCGCTTGTCCATGCATATTTTTGCATCCTCTACCTAGCGCATGGTATGGCGAGTTCTGTCAGTCCCTGTTGTCCACTTAGAATATAGAATTCTGGAACTGTTGTCATTTAACCCTCTAAAAAGGAGACTTCTTGTCGCCGGTATTGGTTTACTTCCCTCTGTGGTATGCAGTGTCGGTTTTGTTTCAGCATAAAAGAAGAAGGACAGTCGATTACTTCATAGCATAGGATGAGTGTTTTATTCCCAAGATTAACGTAAAAAGGGTAAAGTTTTCCCCATAACCCATGTGGTCGTAGGAGAGTGAAGCATCAGAGACTTCAGCTTCTCTAGGGGCCAGCATATTGAGGATGGCGCCCATCTCCTCTCCCTTGCTGCTTTTCCTTCCGTGACCCTGAAGATATTAACTTAACAACACAAAAAGTATCTTTTGTGAGGAAAATATCGATACCACATTTTACTTACAGCTCATGTAAGTCTTGGTGGCTTTCCCTCATTCGCCTATAAAGGTTGAGGGGTGTTTTGTTGCTCGGCTAGAGCTCCGAGGTTTACTTATGCTTTGTTTTTGTGTATGCCACCGCTTCATGCTGGGTATGTTCGTGTTTCCAATACCCACCGTACGCTGACATGAATGACGTGATCCTCAATGTGCATATTTGATCTTCTGTACGTGTATGTACATGAAGGGAAATAAGGGCACTGGCAGGTCTGCACTCGAAGTTGACCAATGGAATTGTAAAAAAAAAAAAAAAAAAATACCCTTAATTCCCCAGACGCTGTCGAGATTTGAACCCACGACTAAATGGATGCATGAGATTGAAATCGAATGGTCTTAACCACTCGGCTATAGCTTTGTCCGTAACTCGCCTATATCATATTCCTCTCCTGCCAGAGATTTCTGCTCCAGAGGCACAATTGATTCTTGATGGGGATGTGTAGCCTAAGTCTGATTCTCCAGTGCACTGTTCAAGGGGTATCTGTTCTGTTTTGCTCTGTTCTATCTGCCCCTCGGGATGAGTTCATCTGTTCCCCTGTTGCACACTCTGGTGTGAAGGAAGAATGCACAAAGGGCTCATTCATGCATACATACATACATGATATTCTTCACTGTACGAGCTATGGTAAAAAATACATGGAGAGAAGCACGAGTCGAAAAGTAGGGACTGCTGGTAACCATATCAGCCTTTTTTTCTGAAGGAAGGAAAGACGGAAGGAAGGACGGAAGGAAGGACAGAAGGAAGGAAGGAAGGAAGGAAGGAAGGAAGGAAGGAAGGAAGGAAGGAAGGAAGGAAGGAAGGAAGGAAGGAAGGAAGGAAGGAAGGAAGGAAGGAAGAAAGACGGAAGGAAGGAAGGACGGAAGGACGGAAGCATGTCCACACTTCCTTTTTCTTTTTTTTTTTCGTGAATGAACAACTCCGTGCCCCCTTCCCCTCCAATCTCTCTCTCTCTCTCTCTCTCTCTCTCTCTCTCTCTCTCTCTCTCTCTCTCTCTCTCTCCTCTCTCTCTCTCTCTCTCTCTCCTCTCTCTCTCCTCTCTCTCTCTCTCTCTTCTTTCTTTCTTTCTTTCTTTCTCTCTTTCTCTCTTCATCCCAACCACCACTCAGTGCTTTTTTTATTTTCAATGGTACTGTTCATAATTTATGCCGACATAAAACTCAACTTCAAGTCTACGACTGTTTCTATTCCCCAGTGGTTGCCAAAATGAGGACAGAATATGTAGCAACGCTGTTTAAATTAGTATAGAGTAAAATCAGTATTCATCTTTCATATAGTATATTACATCACATCTTAGAGAAAGTATTCTAACAGACACTACATCATCTGTAAGCCCATAAAGGCATTTTGCTTCAATAAACTATTTATTATTAGTCTAATTTCATGGAAGTTTAGCGCATCATAGACAAGTCAATTATTTGATGAAGTGACTAAACTATGCTCTGCGAGAAACAGCCTTCAGTGACTTGATTTAATTTGACTTGACTTGACTTGACTTGACTTGACTTGGCTTGACTAGATTTGTCTTAGACATGACTTAGCTGTTGTTGTTGTTGCTGTGCGTTCCCCAGCTGAACACCCTGGGGGTCACCCAGAATGTGCACTCTGACTCACTCAACCCATCTGGGAATCACTGTGAGATTGAAATTGCACACTGAATGAGAAGTTTTCGTGTATGACTGTTTTTAACTTGACTTGACTTGACTTGACTTGACTTGACTTGACTTGACTTGACTTGACTTGACTTGGCTTGACTTCACTTGAATTAGCTTGGCTTTACTTTTAAGTCTATGAGGAGTTTTTTGCTGTCTGCTGCAAATTTTGTTCAGGCAGTGTGCCATAGGCAAGTGCCAGTACAACACCCTCGCCTCCAGTGCCAACGATTGTAAACCAATGTCCAGTGCCAAGAAATAGAGAAATGTCCAGTGCTAGTGTTCAGACAGACAGACAGAGACTTGGCTACTGCAGGCATTTAGCCACCGGTCATTGACACACGTATAGGTTAAATCTGTCACACACATCCACCAATGCTCGTAATCTGACGACCCCGGTTCAAATCCCGTTCAAGGGAATATTTTCCCGTGAGAATTAACATCAAATCGTGACCCCACTCCCCCTAAAGGTCTTCCCGATGAGACTACAAAACCAAGGCTTCGTGTGCGAACGCACGTTGAACATCTTGTGCACACATTAATACCTGTTCCACTTTTCGAAAGAGTATGCTCTTGTAAGCTAGTGGGAACGAATGACAGAATTTACTAACCCGCATACACAAGGGGACTGGATGTTAAAAAAAACACGTAAGTGCTTTTTTCATCGTCCTCGATATAAAAGAATTAAAAAAAATTAGAATAGATAAATAAAATAAATAAATTAAATACCCGTGTGGTACAGTAACTCAAACTCCAGAACAGCACCCCTCAGGAATGCTCAACTCACCAATATACCACACATATCCATGGCCATTTTTTTAATGCTTTTATTTCGAGGATAATGTACACTGAACATCTTGCGCACACGTTAAAATCCTGTTCCGCTTTTCAAAAGAGTAGGCTATTGATTGCCGGTGGGAACAGATGACAAAATAGACAAAACTACATACACATGGGGACTGGATGTAAAAATTGCTCATTCCATTATCCTCAATATAAAAGAAAAAAGAATGAATACATGAAAATATATAGAGAGAAAACTGAACACTGAACACTAAACACTGAACACTGACAACTTTTAATATGTACATTGGCCTCAGGCCACCATACACAGAATTAGGGGGGGTATGAAAACCAGTATAATATTATTGGTATGAAAAATGTGATCAAACATGAAAAACAACAACCGATTCTTGAGACTCATGATCGCAATGGCCATATCTTGAGGAAGTTTAGAGTTTGATATACATTCGTGTTGACATGTAAGAACAGACAGAGAGAGAGAGAGAGAGAGAGAGAGAGAGAGAGAGAGAGAGAGAGAGAGAGAGAGAGAGAGAGAGAGAGAGGAGAGAGAGAGAGAGAGAGAGAGAGAGAGAGAGAGAGAGAGAGAGAGAGAGAGAGCAAGGCAAGGCAAAATTCTTTTATTCGAGGATAATAGATAAGCACTCGCGTGCTTTTTTACATCCAGTCCCCGCCCTTTTCAGGATAACTTAAGATAGAAAAAAAAAAGAGAGAGAGAGAGACAGACAGACAGACAGACAGACAGACAGACAGACAGACAGACAGACAGACAGACAGAGACAGAGACAGACAGACAGATAGACAGGCAGATAGACAGACAGACAGACAGACAGACAGACAGCAGACAGACAGACAGACTGACTGACTGACTGGCTGACTGACTGACTGACAGAGACAGATAGACAGAGAGAGACATAGAGAGACAGAGAGAGAGAGAGAACAAACACAGAACATTTACCAACAAAAACCAAATAAAACCAAACAGATCATAGGGCCTTGTTCTGTAACGTGCACAAAATTCAGAACCACTCCCAATCCCCCACCAAATCCTGGACATGCCTGCAATGTGCTAAAAAAAACACCCACAAGACTAATAAGGTAAAGGTGTCCCATAACCTAGGCGGTCGTAGTGGAGCGAGGCATCAAAGACCTCAACTTCTCTAGGAGCCAGCATATGAAGGGCGGCGCCCATCTCCTCTCCCTCGCTGCTTTACCTTCCCTGACCCTAAAGAGGGCAGTTACCCATTTACAGCCGGGTGAACTTGGGGGGGGGGGGGGGGAACTGTACTGAAGCCAAGGCGGCGCAAACGGTCACCCATCCAACTGGCAACCACGCTCGACGCTGCTTAACTTGTCTTAGAGAAAGTGGATGCTCACTCGACTTAGACAGAGAGAAAACCCAGACACTCGCCCAAGAGAATGTTGGAAGTGAAATGAACCTATGAAATATTTAGCGAGCAGACATCGGAATGGCTCCACTAGCACTATGTGAGACCTGGTCAGCATCGCTTTTACAGGACACACTGCGGCTTTCTTCTGCAGAGGAAAAGGAAAGAGAGAGGGAGAGGATAGGGAGGATGAGGTTGGGAGGGGTAGGGGGAAGAAGGTGTGGTGGTGGTGGTGGTGGTGGTGGTGGTGGTGGTGGTGGTGGTGGTGGTGGTTGGTGGTGGTGGTGGTGGTGGGGGTGGTGGTGGTGGCAGGAGGGGTCTTGGTAGTTAGTTAGTTAGTTATTCTTTTATTTTGAGGATAATGGAATAAGCACTCATGTGGGTTTTTTTCATCCAGTCCCCGTGTGTATGCAGTTTTGTAAATTTTATCATCCATTCCTACCAAGCACACAGTGGCCTACTCTTTCGAAAAGCGGGACGAGTTTAACGTTTCTTGCGTGCATTCGCACACAGGACCTCGGTTTATAGTCTCATCTGAAGGGGTAGGGATAGTTTAGCGCGACATAGTTGTTATTCCTCCTTTTATGACTTAATAAATGTTCTTATGACCGGCTCGATACCCCGCTGTCTCTCTCTCTCTCTCTCTCCTCTCTCTCTCTCTCTCTCTCTCTCCTCCTCTCCTCTCTCTCTCTCTCTCTCTCTCTCTCTCTCTCTCTCTCTCTCTGTCAACTCTCCTCTACAGCGCCCTCAAGCGGTGACAAAATCTTCCCAGATTCCTTCTTCTAGCATAAAAATCTCCCCCCCCCCCCCTATTTTTCTTTTTTTTCTATTTCCAAGCCTATGCAATCTCGTCCTTTGCATAATGGCTTTCGTCAAAGAGGCTCTTCAATTTGAAACTGATCCTTGTTTGATCGAAGCAGCTCGCTGCATGCTGAGCTATAAAGTGAAAGAAACAAAATTTGGGGTGAGATTTTTTCTTTTTTGGACAGGGGGGGGGGGGGGGGGATGTTGGTAATCAAAGCAACTCGCTGCAAAGCTATTCATTTCAGACACGTCGTGCTTTTTGTTAATCTGTATTTAATTCATTGCGGAAGTGTGAAATAAAAAAGAAGACATATTTGTTGTTGCTGCAGCTGCTGCTGCTAACGCTGCTGCTGCTGCTAATGCTGCTGCTGCCAATGCTGTTGCTGCTAATGCTGCTAATGCTGCTGCTGCTAATGCTGCTGCTGTACTGCTGCTTCTTCTTCTTCTGCTGCTGCTGCTGCTGCTAATGCTGCTGCTGCTGCATCTGCATCTTGAATGGATGGCTAATGGGGGTGTTTTGTCGCTACTTGGCATTGGAATACTTCTATTTTGGGGTTAGGTTGGTGTGTTGGGTGGTCGGGTGGTTGGTTGGTGGGTTGGTTGGTTGGTTGGTCGGGTGGTTGGCTGGTTGGTTGGTGGGTGGGTAGGTGGGTGGTAGGTGGTTGGTTGATTAGTTAGGTGGATGGGTGAGTGGGTGGGTGAGTGGTTGGTTTGTTGGCTGGATTGCTGGATGGCTGGTTGGTTGGCTGGTTGGTTGAGTGGTTGGGTGGTTGGTTGGTTGGTTGGTTCGTTCGTTCATTTGTTCGTTTGTTCGTTCGTTTGTTTGTTCCTTCGTTTTTTGGATGGATGGCTGGTGTGCTTTCTTGCTTGTTTTGGTTTGTTTTTAATTCAATTGAAATGAAATAACATACAAAAGTGCTGTCAA
>CM060316.1:61872123-61899623 GCA_030674155.1 Stramonita haemastoma
GCCTGAACTTTCCCCTATCCACTAGACCTTGAGAGGTGGTCTGGGTGCTAGTCTTCCCCATGATACAATACACTGGGGTTGCGTGTGCAATGCGCATTCAGCGCACGTAAATAACCCATGGCAACAAGAAAGTTTCCCCTGGTAAAATTATTTGTTTTAAAAAGCTCACTCTGATAGGATGTAAATACACAATCATGCAAACAAGTAAAAGGGGTGATGATATTAAGGGTGGCTCTGATATTGTGATGACGCAATCTACTCAAGGGAGAAACACCACGAATTTCACGCAGAAAAATCTGATGTGACTGAAAGTGATATACAGTGCAATATGATAGATTACAATACGATACAATACAATACAATACAATACAACACACTGCAATACAACACAACAGAATATTATACAACACAACACAACACAATACAATACAATACAATACAATTTAAAATAATGCAAGATGACAAAAAATGACGTGTTTTTTTTCTTTCATACCACTTTATGTCACAGCAGATTTCTCTGCGTGAAATTCGGGCTGCTCTCCCCGGGGAGAGCGCGTTGCCACAAGTGCAGCGCCTACCCATTATTTTTTTCTGTCTGCAACTGTATTTGTTTCCCTATCAGAGTGGCTTTTTTCTACAAAATTTTGCCAGGGACAACTCTCTTGTTGCCATGTGTTCTCGTATGTGCGTTAAATAATGATGTGTAAAACACGGGACCTCGGATTATCATCTCATCAGAAAGACTAGCGCCCAGACCACCACTCATGGTCTAATGGATGGGGGGAAAAGTTTTGGGCCGAAACGGGATAAAAAAAATTCTTGCAGCTACCAAGTTTGTGCAAAAATCACACGAATTTGAGTCAAGTGCTAGTCTTTTCACACTCAAAAACGAACTTTTTTCTTTATTTTAGATGGATCCAATGATAAACGCAATTTAGTAAATGTGCTTGAGTTTACAGGAAAAGTTATAAGAAATGAACCCAAACATTACATGTGGAGTGTAGCCGAGATAGACAGACACAGAGGAAGCTGGGTAGCTGGCATCTTCTCCTGATGAAGTTAAGAGGCGGTGGAAGTGTGTAGGTAGACTTTAGGGAAATTGAGGAAACAGAACAGAGATGGATTGTATCTGGTGGGGTTCACAGGCTCTGTTTGTGTGTGTGTGTGTGTGTGTATGTGTGTGTGTGTGTGTGTGTGTGTGTGTGTGTGTGTGTGTGTGTGTGTGTGTGTGTGTGTGTGTAAGTGCGTGTGTGTAAGTGTGTATAGTGTGTGTGTGTGTGTGTGTGTGCGCGCGTGTGTACGTGTGTGTGTGTGTGTATGTGTGTGTGTACGTATGTACGTGTGTGTGTGTGTGTGTGTGTGTGTGTGTGTGTGTGTGTGTGTGTGTGTGTGTGTGTGTGTGTGTGTGTGTGTGTGTGTGTTGTGTGAGTGTGTGTGTGTTTGTGTGTGTTTGTGTGTTTATGTGCGTGTGTGTCTGTGTGTGTCTGTGTGTGTGTCTGTGTGTCTGTGTGTGTATGTGTGTGTACCTGTGCGCGCGGTTATATGTGTGTACATGTGTGTGTCGCGTGCATGTGCACACGCACGCACATACAGGTCCATAGTAGTATGCACATACAATAACAGTCTTTGAAATTGATCAGTCAATGTTCAGCCTGGAGACAGTAGAGATTATAGCCGTAGCTATCATAGCGTTAGTTACATAAGTACTTGTAGCAATAGAACTTAGTCCTTCGGATGAGACCATAAGCTGAGGCCCGTGAGCAAATGCACATAGAACATCTTGCGCACACGTTAAATCCTGTTCCTCTTTTCCAAAGAGTAGGCCATTATGTGCAGGTGGGAATAGTTGATAATATTTAGAAAACTGCATACGCACGGGGACTGGATGTAAAAAAAACACATGAGTGCTTATTCCGTTATCCTCGATATAAAAGAATAAATAAAAGAATAAATAATTGATTAAATGAATAAAATAAATAAATAAATAAATAGAAATAGCTAAGGTCTTCTCATTGCGAATTTACTGTTTTGAATAAAGAGGGGGGAAGAGGGGCGGGTGAAAAGGGGAGAAATCGAACAAAGTTTCTGACAAACATTTTAGAATTTTAATACTTGTAAAGCATCCTTTTACTTACTCTGCATGATTAAGTGTACACAGAGGAAAGAAAGAAAGAAAGAAAGAAAGAAAGAAAGAAAGAAAGAAAGAAAGAAAGAAAGAAAGAAAGAAAGAAAGAAAGAAAGAAAGAAAGAAAGAAAGAAACAAACAAACAAAGGAAGGAAGGAAGGAAGGAAGAAAGAAAGAAAAAAAGAAAGAAAGAAAGAAAGAAAGAAAGAAAGAAGGAAGGAAGGGAGGAAGGAAGGAAGGAAGGAAGGAAGGAAGGAAGGAAAGGAAAGAAGAAAGAAAGGAAGGATGAAGAAAATGAAGAAAGGAATGAAGGAATGAGGAGAGAAAGAAAGAGAGGAAAGGGGGGAAGGAGGAAGGGAGAACGGAAGGAAGTGAGGAAAGAAGGAAGAGTGAAAAAAATGAATAATAAAAAAGAAAGTAAGGAAGGAATGCAACAAGAAAGTCTATAAAAAAACCCAACTGAATATATAAAAAAGAATAGACGGAAGATATTAAGAAATGCATACAGACACACACATAGAGATAAAAAAAGAAATATAGACAGACAAAAGAAAAAACACAGACGGACAGAAAAATAGAAAGTCAGACAGACCTACAGGCAGACAGACGGGCGTTAAAAAAGGCAGGCAGGAAAATAAAACGAAACAAAAAAGAAAGAAAGACAAACGAAAAAATAAGATAAACAGAAAGAAAAGAGAGGAGGGAAGAAAAGAAAGAAAGAAACAAAGAAAGAAACAAAGAAAGAAAGAAAGGCGCTTTAACATAAAAAGAATAGAAAAAGAAAGATCTAAAGGAAAGAGCAAAGAAAGAAAGAAAAAAAGTATGACAGGAAAAAAGACAGAAAGAAATCAAATCCAATTGCCAAACTTTTCTCATTTCAGTATTATTTATCACGCTGTTGCATGTAAGAGTTTGGATACTTCTCCATTCTATGACCTGGTCGAAAACACTACATACTGACGTAAGGCCATTGCAAAGAGCAAACTCCTATGTTTTTTGTTAGCAAATTGTATAGATTCAGGAAAGAGCAAATCTCTGGTCTTACTGGCGAAATGTATAGAGTTAGCAAAGAGTGAATCTCTGTTTTTTGTCGGCAAAATGTCTAAAGTTAGCAGAGAGTGAATCCCTGGGTTTTGTTGGCAAAACGTCTTAAGTTACTGTGGACAATTTCCTCTGTTCAGCTTTTCTTCCCTTTTACAGCTAATGATATTGAGTCTGACAAGTTTGTTGGTGTTTTCATCATCGTCGTCGTCGTCGTTGTTATCGTTATCATCATCATTGTCATCGTCACTGTTGCGGTTGTCGTTGTTGTCTTTATTGTCAGCAGCAGCAGAAGCAGCAAAAGCGGCAGCAGCAGCAGCATCCCTATCATCACAATTACTCAAGTCAAGTCAAGTCAAAAACACTTTAACCATCCGTAAAGGGCAATTACAATACTGACAGGCATATTGATACGAATCATAATCAAAAGACACAAGATACTTAGATAGCTAAATTTTATTTTGTTCAAACAATATATGCTAGTTTTAAATAAAAGTATCATAAACACTCACACTCGTACGCACGCGCGCTAGCGCGCGCACACACACACACACACACACACACACACACACACACACACACACACACACACACACACACACACACACACACACACACACCACACACACACACACACACACACGCACACACACACACACACACATACACACACACCAATGTATGGATACAATGTTTTTAAAACCATTGACTAGAAAAGACATATAACCACTATTATTTACGCATGCACGCAAGTAGTCACTTGTTACTATTTCTATGTTATGACTAAATACTTCTTGATTTTGTTCTCCTCCTCCTCCTCCGCCTCCTCCCTTTTCTTCTTCAAAGTCTTCTTATGATTGTTCAAAATCTTCCTCTTCTTCTTCTTTTTCTTCTTCTTCTTCGGAATTCTTCTTTGCATTCTTCTTCTTCTTCGCGATTCTTCTCCTTCGCATATTTTCTTCTTTGCATTCTTCTTCGCATTCTTCGCACTTTTTGCATTCTTCTGAATGCATGTATTCGTGTCTGTGTGTATATGTGCATGCACAGGATGAAAGACCAGCCTCTGAATCCAAACTGACAGGAATGCAAACAAAGTCTCATGATTTTCTTTTCGTTCCTCACCTATGGAGTATAGTACCCAAGGTTCACCAGCGGTGAGACTTTTGCAGAAGTGCCTGTTTTAGCTCACCATTATTAAGGAAGCCACATTCTGACTTCGGGGATGGTTAAATGAATCAGAGGGTGTTCTTAACAAGAATTCTTAGAAGACACTACTTGCCCTCTCAACGTACCTCGCTGTGGTTAGGATGCAGCCCAAACAAAGTGATGAATAAGATGATGAACCCAGAGAGCGATGAGGGGGAACTGGTAATGGCAGACGCTGATCTGGAATAGTATAGACTTGCACCAGGACCAGTAAAGGCACGCGCATGCATGACGGGGTCCAGACAGATTTGGGCTGGTCATCGGTAACGGTTGACCCCTCGCTCTTTACAAAAGATGGCCTTGTACCACTAACAAGCTTATTTCCTCCTCCCCATTCCTGTCCTTGATATTGTTTCTTCTAGTCATTACTTCTTCTTTTCTTCTTTTTGTTTTTCTTCGCAATTCTTCGTAATTCTTCTTCTGTGCATTCTCCTTTTTTTCTTCGCATTATTTGCGTTCCTCTTCTTAGCATACATCATAGAATTCTTCGCATTCTTAGAATCCTTCTTTTACTTCTTCGAATTCTTCTTCTTTGCATTCTTCTTCGCATTCTTCTTTGCTTCCTTCTTCTTTGCATTCTTCTTCTTTGCATTCCTCTTCTTTACATTCTTCTTCTTCAAATTCTTCTTCGAATCCTGCTTCTTCGAATTCCTCTTCTTTAAATTCTTCTCAAATTCTTCTTCTTTTTTTTCAAATTCTTCTTCCTCCTTTTCTTCAAATTCTTTTTCAAATCATTCTTTAAATTCTTCAAATGATTCTTCTTCTTCTTGGCATACATTTTTTTGCATTTTTTCTCTTCTTTGTCTCCTTCCTCTTCCCAACTCTTCTTGTCCCCCTTGTCCGCCTCCATCTCTTCTTCCTCCTCTTCATTCTTCTGTATCTTCCTTCTCCTCCTCCTCCTCCTCCTCCTCCTCCTCCTCCTCCTCCTCCTCCTCTTCCTCCTCCTCCTTCCTCATCTTTTTAATTTTCTTCACTTCTTCCTCCTCCTCATTCTCCTCATTCTCCTTCTGTTTTTAAAGAAACACTCGAACAAACACCGCACACAAGTAGTACCATAAAGTCCCTAATCGGGGTGTGTGACATCGACAGCATCTTTCCTGTTGCCTGGAGGCCCCATCACCAGATGAATGGAAGACAGGAGGAAAAGGGAAGGAGATAAGAGAAGGGAGGCGGAGATGGATAGGTGTGGGTAGGTGGGTGGGTAACTGTGGATTGTTGTTTCCATTATTGAAGGCTGTTGTTGTCTGGAGAGAGAGAGACAGAGACAGACAGACAGACAGACAGACAGACAGAGACAGACAGACAGACAGGTAGACAGACAAAGACAGACAGACAGGTAGACAGACAGACAGACAGACAAAGACAGAGACAGAGGACATGTTTATGTGGGTGATGAGTGTACTGCGCTATACTTTTTGTTGTTGTGCTGTTGACGTGATGTTTGTTGTTGTTATCTTGTGTCTGGCAATAACTGGGCTTCCTTATTCGCTGACAGTGTGGTAATAAGGATTTGTACACCTAGGTCTTTTGTGTCTCTTTTCGCACGCGAGCAAACAGGCAAGCAAGAGAACACACACGCACACACACACACACCCCGCACAGGCACGCACACATACATACACACACACTCGTTCATTCACTCACCCACCACGCTTGCACACACACACACACACACACACACACACACACACACACACACACACACACACACACACACACACACTAACACACGCGAGCATGTATATATGCATGCACGTGTGTAAGCACACGCACAGAGAGAGGAGGGGAGAGAAACAAAAAAGACACAGAATAAGGGAGAGATAGAGACAGAGACAGAGACAGGAAGACAGAGAGAGAGAGGTATAGATAGATATAGATATAGATATAGATATTGAGAGAGAGAGATACAAAGACAGCCAGACAGAAACACAAGAAATATTCATGCACTCTAAGTTCAGACTATAACCCAGAGGCTTTTTCATCTCCTCACACAAACTCTCAGTCCTCACTGGACCCACAGCGGAGAGAGAGAGAGAGAGAGAGAGAGAGAGAGACCCATCTTGGGCAGACTTCATTAGCCAGACAGCTCCCTTCCTCTGGCCCCTAGACATGCACAGTAAGTGTGGGGGTAGGTAGCACACGGAAATCACAGGAGGGAAGACTGTCAGCATGGGAAATGTCAGAAAGGCTTAGTCCTTGAGAACGTCAAATAGGAAGTGCTCAATTCCAACGTGTCTCCCAGTTCGCCTGCAGGCTCTGCGAGAATTCCAATTTCGGCTCGCACAGCAAATGATGTGCGAGAAATGGCAGCGCAGTAAAGGAAAGTGAAAGGAGGAAGTCTGGGTTTTTTTTTAGAGTTTAGTGTGTTATAAGTTCAGTAGGTAGACTGAGATCCACACGTCGAATGGTAGTTATGGTGTGGGTGCATGTTTGGAAAAGGTCTATAAACTGTGTAACCAAAGGAGTAGATGTGTGTGTGTGTATCTTTGAGGTTTGGTGTTGATGATGGGAGGGTAGATCATCAAAGGAAAAGTAGGACAAAGCCCTGACATGTCGCTGTGAACCTGGCCAGATCTCCATGGTTTCACCATCGTCATCCTCTTCTTTATTTCTCATTATACAATTCATATTTCACAGGTTTTATCTTTATTCGTGCCACGTTCTCATGGTGACCACAAGTTGGTTTTGGTTTTGTTTGGGTTTTTTTGTTGTTTTTGGTCTGTTTCCGTCTTGTAAATTGTGTAGATTTGTGAGCTACTCTCAATTACTGGGGGTGGTCATGGTCTTTTCCCTGGGATTAGCATCTGACTTAGTCCGGCTTCACAACTATACAACTGTCATGAATCAGAGGCTTTTGTTGTAGGTGGTTCCTGTGCATGTTCAGAAAATGCACTACAGCACACTGTCTTAGTGATTCAGCTAAAGTGCAGGGGTACATCTGATAAGTGTGCTTGTGGTATCTCGCTGACACCTCCATGTGTCATGAAAGCTATGATGACATGAAAAAACAAGCTCTGGGTTTGTCTATGTATGTCAAGACTAGGGTAAACAAGGGAAAATAATAGAAATTTTGGCAGAACCCTAAACATGAACACAGAAAAAAGCATAAAAACAAATTAAATATTGAAAACAACAGCTAAACATAAAAAGCAAGCTAAAGATGTTTTAAAAAGAACATAAACAAGCAGAATAAGCTGGAAGGATGAAGATTTCATTCAAAAACAAAAGCAAATCTATAAAGAAAAAATTAAAATACTGAAAGGAGAACAATTTCTGATAACCTCTAGTCCTAATCCATGGCACTAGTCCCGTGACCAGAATTTGCTTTGTCATTATTTTTTTCTTCAGCATACACAGAATTCCAATTTCTGCGATCAACCTCAGTCTCAGCTTAAAGATTCACAACAGACTTACCTACTACCTCGTGGGAATTTTATTTTGGTGGGTATGGCTGGATTTTCCCCGACCATAAAAAGAGCAATACTCTACCTTTGGTGAATGGCTGTTTTGCGTGAGAAGTTTTAAGTTTAATATTTCAGAGACAGACCACAGATCCCTTTGGACAAGTTATTTCATGTGTGATATATGGTGATGAATATTTATGTGTGCATAGATTTTCACTTGTACCCCTTGCTCTTGGTACATAGAATTTCAGTTTTCAGCCACATTGACAGTAAACACGCATATACATCTTACCTACAAGTATACTTGGTGACACATGCTGCTCTCTCTCTCTCTCTCTCTCTCTCTCTCTCTCTCTCTCTCTCTCTCCTCTCTCTCTCTCTTCTCTCTCTCTCTCTCTCTCTCTCTCTCTCTCTCTCTCTCTCTCTCTCTCTCTCTCTCTCTCTCTCTCCCTCTCTCTGTCTGTCTGTCTGTCTGTCTGTCTCTGTGTGTCTCACACACACCACACAAACACACACACACACGCATGCACAAATGCATACACACACATACACACACGCATGCACACACACAATGAACACACACACACACAATACATGCTCCCAAATGCACACACACACACACACACACACACACACACACACACACACACACACACACACACACACACACACACACACACACACACGTCACCAATGAACCCCCCCAAAAAACAAGCTACGTGACAGAACCAATCACACCTAATACACTAGAAGACAAGATGTGTCTGCTGTACACACGGCTATCAAACACATCCTATTAAGAGAGAAGAAAAGACACGTCCCTACACTTATCCTCGACCCCCATAGGGCCACGTGATGACTTGTCCCTTTTACAACCCAGTCTAGACACTTTCTATTTCTGACAGACTATCGATACATCCTTCTTTTGTCCTGTAGAAAACCACAAAAGGGAGAGAGGAAAGGGAACCCCAGATAAGAGGAGAAACAAGGAGTGTTTCAGGCCATCACATCAATGGTATCTCCTATGTCACAAAGCCTTCAATCTCGTTACCATGGTGGTTGTGTAAAAGGAATTCTTACAGACACAAAGGTGTAAAAGACTTAATTATAGGCACAGGAGAGAAGCAGACAACATTTTTTTTCTATTTTGGTGGTTGAAAGGAAAGGTGAGCAAAAATAGGGGAAAAAAAGACTGGAGGAGAGATACAAGACATGGAGTTTCTGGGGAGAAGATGAAAGATGGTGGTTGGGTGGTGGGAGTATTTGTGTCTTTTGCGTGAAGGGATTGGTGTGGACTGTATGTTTCAGTTTAATGGTTATCATTATCACTCCATTACTTGGTTACTTCAAAGTACAAATGTTCAGATATGCTTTGTTTTTTTTCATTTTTGTGCCTCAATCACTCATTCACATTACATCTCCATTCACATATCTAAAAATGGACACATCTCATGTAATATCACATTAAGTGAACAGACCTAAAATTGAAAACAACTCTTTTGTGTGAACAAGTGCACACTATGTGCACAAACACACACACACACATGTACTCACAAATGCATGCACACATACACACACATGTACTCACAAATGCGCAAAAACACACACACACCAACACACACACACACACACACACACACACACACACACACACACAAGTGAATGCATATATGTCAAGTGCACATGCATGCACCAAAACTGTCAAGAGAAGAAAAAAAACAGTTTTTGTTTTTAGCAATGAAGCAGGAAAGTGTTTTCTGCCTGTAGACATAAGCAGGAAGACTGCAGGCCTTTCCCCCTGTCCCTGCAAACCAATCTAGGCTGGAGCCATGCAGAGACCCCAGACCTTATTAGGAAACCCCCCCACTGGCCCTAAAGCTGACTGGGCTGGATGTGAAAGACAGAACAATGACAGGGATGGGTGTGGGGAAAGGAAAGATCACAGAACTACTGATTGTGTTTCGGCAGGGTAGCCAAGTGGACCAGCCAGCAACAAGTAAGTTTCTAATGCTGAATGATTCTGAAGTCACTGCTTGTGGGTTTGAATCTATGTGGTGTATGATGGACTTCAGACAAAAGGTTTACTATCTCCAAGGTATTCAGATAATTGATTAAATAGTTCTTAACTCTCATTGTACATGTATGCATGTAGAAATTAAAGAATATAGAATACAACTCCTTTAAGCACTTCTTTATTCTCTTGTACACATGCATGCATGCATGTAGAAGATTAAAGACTACAGAATACAACTCCCTGGCATAGTTTTTTGTGTGTGTTGCAGAAAACACCAAAAAAACTGACAGCCATCATCATAAATTAAGCATCATGCATGAAGCACAGTGGGTTATGCAGCTGGGTAAGTACAAGCCAGCAATGGCATTACAAGTGTATATGCACAGACGGACAATAAAAGAAGAGACATGACAAACCATAGAGAAAAGGAGGTACCGAAGAAGAAGACGGAGAACAAAACAAAAGGGAGAAAGAAGTAGAGAGAGGTGAGAAAAAAAACTGGTGATGCACGATGGCATAACTAACAGCACTTGTCTGGCCAGAGATGTGTATGTCTGGGTGAGGCCCTGTACTGTGCACAGTGGTGTGGAGGGCAGACCTGACCTCCCTTCATTATCACATGTCTGAGAGAGCCTCTGGCTGGTCCCCTCAGAGTGCAGAGAAAAGTGCATGCATACACATGTCTCTTCTCCTTCCCATTTCTCTCTACCCTCTGGCTCCCACACCTCACTCTCTGCAGTCATTAACACATAAGCATACATATGAATGCCTGCACGATGAGCTTTTGAGCAGGGATCTTTCTTGTATGCTTGTTTGAAAACTAGAGGACTGATTCAACCTTGCGTTATCATAATTACTATTTAATTTTTCTATGAACAAGGAATTTCGTTTTAAAAGTTTTGAACTTGGGTGAGACAATAATTTCCATTTTTTGTTTTATGAATCAGTACACACTTGTTATCACAATGTATGTGTCCATGACATCCATTTTGACAGAGAGTTTTATATGCAAAACTCTCTCTTGTTTCAAAGCATATAACTTTGTTGAAGGTGAACGATCAGGAAGCAGAAAAGCAGGAAGGCACGTCAATTTCGTTTTGCAGGCATCAAAAATGTTCAATGAGACTATAATGTTGTCTTCCCAGAGAAATCCATAGACAAAGGGAGGATAAGCAAAGCAAAGATAGGGAGAGTGGCGGACTATAGCAAAGGAAATCACAGAGGATACTGAAGGAATGAGGAATGTAAGAAAGGCAAAGTCCTTCAAAACATTAAGTATGAAGTGATCAGTTCCATCACCTCTTAGTTTTTGCCTGAAGGATCTTTGAAATTCCAATTTTGGCTGCTGCAAATTATATGCCAAAAATAGTAGCTACATAAATGAGGAAGTCAGGGAGCTCCTGCCCAGAGTTTAGTATGTTATGGGTTCAGTGGGTGGACTTGGACCACACAGCCAAATGTCATTTGCACAATGGATGATATTTAAAAGTGTTGCTTAAATAGTCTAACCAAACCTGAAGATGTCTGTACTTCTTACTCCTGTTGGACAGAGGGGCATTTTATCAAGGAAAAAGCCTTTTCATGTAGCCTTAAATCATGCTGGATCTTCAGAGAATCATGTTTAGTATCCTCATTCTCATTTGCTATTATCACATCAAACTTCACAGATTTAGTGGTTGTTCATGTCATGCTGTCATGGTAAACTCAGTTTTGCTTTTTCTTTTACTAAAAGGTATGTGGGAACCTGTCAATATTTCCTAGGATTGATGTATCTTTTAGTCTGGCTTTACAACTACACAGTATTGTGATCGTTTTTCGTAGATTCCTGTATGCATTAAGTTAAAGGCACCACTATACACTATTTAGATTATTGAACAATTGTGCAGGGTCACATCTGATATAGTATCCTCACTGGATATCACTGATAGCTTTCTCTGTACTAAAATCTGTTAGGATAAACCATATTAAAACAAGCTATGTGTTTGAGTGTGCAAAACGAGACTGATGTGAACACTGAAAATAACAGAATCTAGGAGACAGCAGAATCAAAACCAAAAACTTCATAACCAACAAAATATTCAAATTCAACAACCAAACAATAAAATTAATCAAAAGCTGATCAAACAAGATTTAAAAACAAATGGATAAAACACTGGAAGAGATGAGGCTTCAAATAAAAAAAACCACCATTGACAAAAAGCAGAAAGGAGAAAACCAATTTCTAGTGACAACTAGTTCAAATTGATGGCAGCACTGGTCCAGCCAGGAGAGTTTGTCATGCCATTTTTCATATAGATACACTAACTCCCACCCACTTCCATCAGCCCCAGTCTCTCCTCATGAATTCATAACACACTTATCTACTTACTCTTGGGAATGAGTTCTGGGGGTATGGCTGGTTTTTCCCTGCCATGAAAAACCCGTATTCTGTATTCAAAGAGTGAAATGTTTATCTGTAAGAGGGGCATCCTATAACACGGCTCTCAAATGACTGTTTATTGTATGAATGAGGTTGATAAACTTGTTTTTACTGCTATATTAAGATAGATATCATGATTATGGGCTTAAATTTTAATTCTTTTTCTAGCCTTTTGTATAATGAACTCCATTTTCATTTATAGTAATAGCAAACAAACATACATATATGCCTATGCATACATGCAAAAATGCATGCAGAACTCTCTCTCTCCTCTCATACATACATACATACATACATACATACATACATACATACATACATACATACATACATACATACATACATACATACATACATACACTCATACATACACTCATACACATACATAGACTCATACATACATACACTCATACACTCATACACACATGCCCATCACCAATCAGCATGAACAGAAACAACCAACATGACAGAACCAATCATACATAATTCAGCAAGAAACCAGATGTGTCTGCTGTACACATGGCTATCAAACACATCCTATTAAGAGAGAAGAAAAGACACGTCTACTACACTTATCCCTGGACTTCCCATAGGGCCACGTGATGACTTGTCCCTTTTACAACCCAGTCTAGACACTTTCTATTTCTGACAGACTATCGATACATCCTTCTTTTGTCCTGTAGAAAACCATGAAACACAGAGAGGGGGATCAGAGAAGACACAGGGAGCTTTTCAAGTCGTCAGATCAATGGTATCTCTTGTCACAGGGCCTTCAATCCCTTTACTATGTTGCTTGTGTGAAAAGAATTCTCCAGAAAACAGACAGGTCATTCAATCCCTTTACTTTGTTGCTTGTGTGAAAGCAATTTTCCAGAAAACAGAAGCAGAAGAATTGATTATAGCATTCAAGAGAGGTAGACAACTCATTTTTATTTCTATTTTGGTGGCTTGAAAGGAAATGGGAGCTAAAAAGAGGACAAGTTTGGCAGAGATTTTAAAGGCACAGAATTTACACAGGGAAAGCAGAAGGAGTGGCTGGGCCAGGAGATTGCTTGTAAGGGACCTTCATACCGATTCATAGAGGGATTTAACCTTGACAGTCATTGATATGACTTCTACAGTAGTTTGCTTGAAAATTGTGAAAGTATGTGTGTTCATTGTATGTGTACTTTTTTCTTGTTTTTTAATCTATCCTTCCCATTACCCCCTAATCCCTTCTGTACATCTGTATATTGAGCACTTGTGTATGTGCATGAACAAGCACATGACGTGCATGCACACACATGTGTGCATACACACACACACACACACAACACACACACACACACACACACACACACACACACACACACACACATGTGAATGCATTAGGTGCACAGCATAAAGAATCTATCAAGAAAAAAAACGGAACCAAAACTTGGTTTCCCAACAACGAAGCAAGAAAGTGCTTTCTGCCTGTAGACATAATCAGGAAGACTGCAGGCCTTTCCCCTGTCCCTACAAACCAATCTATGCTGGAGCCATGCAGAGACCCCAGATCTTATTAGGAAATCCCCCACTGACCCTAAAGTCGACTGGGATGGCTGTGAAAGACAGCACAATGACAGGGATTGGAGGCAAGGAAAGGAAAGAGCACAGAAGTACTGATTGTCTTCTGGGTGATGTAGCTGAGTGGGCTGGTGGCAGACTCCTAATACTTCATGATCCCAAAGTTGCAGGTGGAAGGTTTGATTCATGGGTGTTTTCTGGGGGTTCAGGATGAGAGGTTTGTTTGTTTTTAAACTATCTCCTGGGTTAGTTGATCTAATGACCAAGTACCTCCTTCCTCCCCTCTCACATACAGCCATGTGGAAGATTGAAATATGCATGTTAAAGATTTTCTATTTCACATCAGTTTTTGGTGGGTTGTAAAAACTTTGAAATTGCCCAGAATGTAACAAAAGAATCAGGAGAGCAATAGATTAGGCAGCTGTATAAGCATTAAGCAGAATGGTTTTCTTGGCTAACAAAGCAAAAGCCTTATGGAATTTCAGCAAGGAGTGATTATCCCATCTCAAAACTTATAATCTGACATGTTTTGTCAGATGAGCAGCCTCTCCCAAATATCTGAAAGTTGAATGGCATTGCAGAAATAAATGCACTGGGTAGTATAGAAGAAGAGTTCAAGTTCTGTCAAAAATAGAAGAAACAAGTAGAGAGAGGTCAAAACACAAAGAAAATATCAGAAAGAGGTAGGTCAAAGTTAAAGGTAACCGTGTCCCATAACCTGCGTGGTCATAGGGGAGCGAGGTGTCAGAAACCTCACTTTTCCAGGAACCAGCATATTGAGGGTGGCACCCATCTCCTCATCCTTGCTTCTTCACCTTCCCTGACCCTAAAGAGGGCATATACCCATTTACAGATGGGTGAACTGGGGACTGTACTGAACCCAAGATGCGCAAATGGTCATCCATCCATTTGGTAATCACGCTTGATGCTGCTAAACCTTAGCGTGAGATATTCATTCCCTAAAGAGATTGAGCTGGAGGACAAAACATGTTGAAAAGAGATAACGGAAGAAAATAGAGGACAAAGCATGCAAAAAAAAGGAAAATGGAAGTAGAGAGATGACAAAACATATAATATAGTGATAGGAAGAAAAGTTGAGAGAGGGCAACACATACAGAACAGGGAGGAAAAAGTACAGAGAGGATTTTTAAAATTTTTTATTCTTTTCTATCGAGGATATTGGGATAAGCACTCTTGTGCTTTTTTACATCCAGTCCCCGTGTGTATGCAGTTTTGTAAATGTTATCTGCTCCCACGGCTCAAGATGGCCTACTCTTACGAAAAGCGGAACAGGATTTAACTGTGCACAAGATGTTCTGCGTGCATTCGCACATGGGGCCTCGTTTACAGTCTCATCCGAAGGACTTTTGGGAGAGTGGAGTCAGCACTGATGTTAACTCCAGGAGAAAAATCTCCTCGACCGGAATCGAAAGAGAGAAAGAGATAGGGAAAAACTGCGGATGCATGATGGCTTAACTGGCAGCTCTTGTCTTGTCTGGGTGAGGCCCCGTGCTGCGCACAGTGGTGGGGAGGGCAGACCTGACCTCCCTTCATTATCACATATCTGAGAGAGCCTCTGGCTGGTCCCCTCAGAGTGCAGAGAAAAGTGCATGCATACACAGGTCCCTTCTCTTTCCATTTCTCTCTACCCTCGGGCTCCCACGGACACTAGGCAGTCTTGTCAACAGCACACAAGTTTACACGCACGTATGTACTGTAATGGCTAATTACGAAAGGCAGTTTCTCATAGCCTTATTTGAACGCTTGTGGATTGACATAAACTTACAGTTTAGCTTCTTTTTCTGTTTTCTTTTTTTTTTAATTTACACATTTTCTTTTGTTGAAGCTCCCAATCTGAGTGGGATGGTGAAGAGTGTGTGTGTGTGTGTGTGTGTGTGTGTGTGTGTGTGTGTGTGTGTGTGTGTGTGTGTGTGTGTGTGTGTGTGTGTGTGTGTGTGTGTGTGTGTGTGTTTGTGTGTTGTGAACGGGTAGGCTTGTTAACACCATACGTGTGCACGCGACATCCATTTTCACCATATTTTTTTCCTCAGCAGACTGCACACACACCCCAAAGCTTGTTATCTTAGTTCAAAGAGAAAGATCGGGAAACGGAAACTGCAGGAGGGTGCGTTGTTCTAACAGAATGAGGTTAAATCAATACCACTTTGCATGCGTCCCCAAAGTTCAATGAGACTTTGATGTTGTCTGCATGGACTGATGGAAGAGGGGAGGTAAGTGGATGGGAGGTAGGAGAAGAGAGGTGATTATAGGTTGAGTGGGGGTGGGGGGGAAGAGGGCAATGGTTAACGAATGTTGCCCTAGTTGCAGACTTGTGTCTGGCATAGTGAGCATGCCTGTGTGAAGGTCAGTCCACTGTGTACGCTTGTTCCATAAGTAACTTGCAAACTTTAGTACACACTTCTTCTTTGAACGCTCCGACAGCAACTATTACTGTCTGTAGTATGAGTGAAAATGTGTTTCACTGCCGCTAAGCACCTGACAAGTCAGGCCCAGCATATCCTTCGACTTTGGCATGGGGGAGAATTGTTATATCTTCAGGTTTTTTTCTCTGGAAAAAGAAGGCAGGAGAATGGACCTAGAAGTCAGAAAATACACAAAAATGGAGGTGATATGAAGGAAAGGAACAAGGCAGAGAGACAGAGATGGATAGAAAAGTGGAAATTCCTATGACATAGTTTCCAGAATGTGGGAATGTTATTTATAGTAACAGGTCCCATGGCGTTCCTAGGGGGAGTAATCTGTACTATTGCTCGAAAGGTTGCCAGCAGTGCAGACAACATGCCCCAAGTACAGAAAGTTCCAAATGTATTCCATTACATCCCTCTTTTCTATCATCTGTTCTGACCTTTACACTGCCACAAATGTGTGTAAATAGTCATGTTTGAATTTACAAGCGTGTACGCGCGCGCATGCACACACACACACGCGCGCGCACACGCACGCACGCACATACACACACAACTATGATACTTTATGAAAGGAACACTTCTGCTATGGTATGTTTTTTTCTTTTAAAGCCAGCATACTGATGCCACTGATGTATACCTTTCTTTGTTCAAATCTATTTTTTTTATTACTGAATAATGTTTTGGATCAGATTTCATCAATATCATGCTCTATTTCTTACAGAGCATTAATCAGTAATCATAAAAAGTCAAGGTTTCTATAACCTATCTAGCCGGGAGGGAGCGAGGCATCAGAGACCTCAGCTTCCCTAGGGGCCAGCATGTTGAGGGCGGCGCCCATCTCCTCTTCCTCCCTCGCTGCTTTACCTTCCCAGACCCTAAAGAGGGCAGATACCCATTTACAGCTGAGTGAACCCGGGGAACTGTACTGAAGCCAAGGCACGCAAACGGCCATCCATCCAATTGGTAACCATGCTCGATGCTGCTTAACCTTGGCTGGGGAAAGCGAGTGCTCTGACCACTAAGCTATCAGCATTCATTTCAGAGTCAAAGAAAGACTTGAGCAGGCATTGTAGCAAAAATTCCACATTCGCCTAAAAACCTGCTGTAAAGGAAGAATACCCATACAAGGAAAAGGAGAACATGGGTGGAAAAAAGGAGAGTAGCACATAGTTCCACAGAATGTTGGTTTCCTATTACTTTTGATCATTGGTATGTCTCATTCATAGGAAAGATCAAAGATATGCTGATGACAGCTAGGCTGTACCAGTCAAGGAAATACATTGGAAAAGAGAGAGAGAGGGAGAGAGAGAGAGAGAGAGAGAGAGAGAGAGAGAGAGAGAGAGAGAGAGAGAGAGAGAGACAGAGACAGAGACAGAGAGAGAGAGAGGAGGGAGAGGAGAGAGAGAGACGAGACAGAGAGAGACAAAGAAGACAGAGATAGAGAGAAGAGTAGAGAACAGGAGAGGAGGGTACTGGTGAGAGAACAATTATTGTGAATGCTTGCTGCCTCTTTCAGAATCTGTCTACCTGGCAAAGGGAATGTCTGTGTGGGGAAAAGGACAGGTCCGTATACTGGGAACTCGTCTGCCATTTTGGAGCATTGGTGGTCTACAGGTAACATGCCTACCTAGGAAGTAAGAGGTTACAGGTTCAATCCCCATTTGAGTTCAGCTTTTTTTTTCGTTCCTCGGCTAGAGCTCTAAGGCTCATAGATGGTGAGATGATCTATTATCTATTTTTTTATCTATTAATTCATTTCGAGGATATTGAATAAGCGGTCATATGCTTTTTTACCCCAATCCCCGTGTGTATGCAGTTTTGTTAATTTTGTCATCTGTTCCCACCGGCACACAATGGCCTATACTTCCGAAAAGCGAAATGGTTTTAACGCGTCGCCAAGATGTTCTGCGTGCGTTCACACACGGAAACCTGGTTCACGTTCTCATCTGACTGTGGGGAGTAGAGTCGCCCTGATTTGAGATTTCCAGAGGAAAAATCCTCTGAACGAGATTCGACCCCGGGTCAGCAGATACGAGCGCATCACTGACCACCAGGTTATCCCACCCCTGGAGTGCAGCCTTGTGTCTGGCATAGAGATATGCCAATACAATTAGTTTTGCCCATCATTAAAATAGGGCATTCCGACTTTGGGGATGATGTTAAACACAACACCTGTGTGCATGCGAGTTTGTTTTATTTTCAAATTCTTTGCCATCTATCCCTACCGGCACACAATTAGTCAGAACCAGTTTTTAATCAATGCGTGCCAGATGTTCAGCACACCGCTCGCACTCAAGATCTTGGTTACAGTCTTATCCGAAGGACTTTCGGGGGAGAGGAATGGGTACTGATGTCAACTCCAGGGAAAAGATTCCCTCAACTGGGGGTCTCGATGGGGTTCAATCACGGGCCATCAGATCACCAGTTCCTTACTCTAGCTGAAAGGCTCCCCATGTTCCTCATGAGCTCAACATTACCCTCCTCCATTAGATCATGAGCAGGGTCCCGTGCTAGTCTTTTGGATCAGGCAATGAATCATGGGGACAGGATAGCCTGGTGGTAGAGCAATGCCCATTGCACTCGTGATCTGCTACCTGGGTTCAATGTCGTTCAAGAGGATTTTTCCTCTGGAGTTTAATATCAGTGCCAAATCCACTCTCCTCAAAAGTCCTTTGGGTGAGACTATAAACCGAAGTCCCGTTGTCCGAATGCACGCAGAACATCTTGCGCACACGTTAAAACATCTTCCGCTTTCGGAAGAGTAGGCTATTGTGTGCCGGTGAGAATGGATGACAAAATTGACAAAACTGAATACACACGGGACTGGTTGTAAAAAAGCACATGAGTGCTTATTCCATTATCCTCGAATAAAGAATAAATAAAAAGAATAAAAGAATAGTCTTGTTTGCAGTAACCATTTAGCACTTGCTAATATTCTTTTTAGAAAAACAACCTCGCAGCAAGAAAAGCTGTCCTAGCAAAATCATGTGGAAAAAGTCACTCTAAGTGCAAACAAATATACTTGCAAACAGAACTTTTTGTCAAAATGGATGACATTGCTCTTGTATTGACGTGCATGTCTCTGTGGTCAGCTGCCCGAATTCTTAGAGAAATGTTCATGACATCACTATAAGTACAACAATCCACCCAACATTAACCAGTACAATCCAATCCAACCCAATCATGTATATAGCCCCGTCGACCACAAGACATTATCGGTTGTCACTCGTACAATTTAAAGTCTCAATAAAACAGTGCAACTATATATAGATAAACGGTAAAACCAACTCTACGTCCTTCCTATATCGACACCCTGTATACAGTACAATGCAGCACGCACAAAAGATACAATACAATGCAAATACAATACAATACAATACATACAAACAATACAATACAATACAACTCGTATGTCAATGACAGATCGAAGCCTCCACTTTCATTTATCTGAAGACCAGACATCTCCTAGGCCATGTCGTCCTATCCATTCTTCTCTCCTCTCTCTCTCTCTCCTCCTCTCTCTCTCTCTCTCCTCTCCTCTCTCTCTCTCCGTTCTCTATCTCTGTCTCTGTCTCTCTCCTCCTTTCTCTCTTCTCTCTCTCTCTCTCTCTCTCTCCTCTCTCTCCTCCTCTCTCTCTCTCTCCTTCTCTCTCATTCATTATGTTTCTTTGGTTGCTCTTTACTATTAACGCTCTCTTCTTTTATAATCAAAATCATTTTATTGTGGCTTCTGATTTTCGTCTCTGAAAGTTGCATTTATATCTTATTATGTATAATGTCCTTATTCTTATGTGTTTGTACTCGCATAAGTCTTAACTGTTTAGTACTTCTTATCTTGCAATGTTCTTCCCTGAAAAGGCGGTACTGATGTAAAAAAGTCAACAAATGCTATCATTATCCTCAATAAAAAATTTTGCCATGCCCTGCCTGCCAATTTGCCTTGTCTCTCATTCTCTCTTCTCCTCACTCATCTCCTAGCATCTTCCTACTCCATCTCTCTCTCTCTCTCTCTCTCTCTCTCTCTCTCTCTCTCCTCCCTCTTCTCTCTCTCTCTCTCTCTCTCTCTCTCTCTCTCTCTCTCTCTTCTCTCCCATCTCTCTCTCTCTCTCTCTTCTCCTCTCTCTCTCTCTCTTTGTCTCCTTCTTCTCCTTCTCTCTCTCCTCTCTCTCTCTCTCTCTCTCTCCTCTCTCTCTCTCTCCTCTCTCTTCTCCTCTCTCTCTCTCCTAAGTCTCTTCTGTCCATTCTCTCTCTCTCTCTCTCTCTCTCTCTCTCTCTTCTCTCTCTTCTCTCTCCTCTCCTCTCTCTCTTCTCCTCTCTCCTCTTGTCCTCCTCCTCTTCCATCTCTCTCTCTTCATGTCTCTCTTCTCTCTCTCTCTCTCCTTCTCTCTCCTCGTCTCTCTCTTCTTCCTCTGCTCTCCTCTCTACCTCTCACTCCTCTCCTCTCGCTCTCGTTCTTCTTCAATCATCAATATCTGTGCATACACTCATTCATAGAAATTAATTAAGAGAGATCATTCTGTTCTTTTGATTGTATTTTTTGTTTTGAAGCTTAAACTAATAGACTGACAAATTGTGTAAGAAAAAAAAGTAATGTTTCTTTCATTGTTTGTTTGTTTGTTTGTTGTTTGTGTGTGTGTGTGTGTGTGTGTGTGTGTGTTGTCGTTGTTGTCTGTGTGTTGTGTGAAGTGTCTGTCTGTGTCTTTGTGTGTGTGTCTGGTGTGTGGTCTGTGTCTGGTGTCTGTGTGTGTATCTGTGTGTGTGATACAAAAGTCTGTCCATAAACAAATCACGCAATACCAAAACAATGCCACCACACATAGTAACAAATCAGCTCACATCACAATAACAGAAACCGAACCAAAGCTTGGTTATTACCAAACACCTACAACAACACACAGAAGAAGAGAAAACATCTCTTAATGAAACTTTGAACCCACAGGCAATACTCATCTTCACCTTCACCTTCACCTGTCCCGTAGTCCCGCAAACCGTGGGGGGCACCATTGAAGATTTTGCAACCAGCTTCCTCCACTCCCTACAGTCCTCCACCCTTCGTAGCAGATCGCTCCACCCAAGGCCTGTCCACTCTCTGTGTTGTCTTCTCATCGCTTTCCCCTCTGTCTGCCTCTTCGTACTCCCTCCCCATACAGTTTCCTGTAATACTGACTCATCTACTCACACACAAAAGATGCGTTTTGTCCTGGAACTATGTGGTGGCGCCAGCCTTTGGCAAATTCCATCAACAAGATTCCCTGACTTCTCTCGACTTCATTCTGCCCAGAAAAAGTAGGCCAGAGGCAGAGAGGACGAAGAAGAAAAGCGCGCAAAAGCGACACGGCTAGGAGGCCTGGTACCACAATTCATCACCCCTGAACTGCCCAGATCAATACCATCTCCAAAATCGCTGACAGAATCGATAAGGTGGGAGCTGCATGAGAGGTGAGGTGGTAGGGCGATTGGGGTGGGGTGGGGGGTTGCGAAGAAGGTGGAGAAGGGAGATGCAGAGGTTGGGGTGGGGTGAGGTGGTGATAAGAACAGGAGTGAGGGAAGGGTGGGGAGGGTTGGAGGGTGAGAAAAGGACAATCAAGTGTGATTACTGGCTCTAATTGAAAGCTCCTGTCCAGCAAGAAGTGTGTTTGTCTTGGTAAGGGAGGTGGGGGGGTGGAGGAGGGGATGGGGGAGGGAGGGAGGGGAGAGAGGGGGAGGGGCATAGTGTTGTATGCACACTGGGGCAGAAAATGCTGACCTGTGATGTTGAGCATTGTTGTGCTGTCTGCTGGGCCGATGCTGGTCGTCTGTTGAAAGTTGGTAGTTTCTTCTGTCTGTTTGTCTGTCTGTGTCCTCTGTCGTCTGTGTCTTCTGTCTCTCTGTCTGTCGTCTGTCCTCTCTCTCTCCCTTCTCTCTCTCCCCTCTTCCCTCGTCCTCCTCTCTCTCTCCTGTCTCTCTCTTTCTATCGCTGCTCTCTGTGTGTCTGTCTTGTGTGTCTGTGTCTGTCTTCTGTCTCTCTCTCTCTCTCTCTGTCTCTCTCTCTCGTCTCTCTCTCTCCGTCCTCCTCTCTTCTCTCTCTCTCTCTCTGTTCTCTCTCTGTTTCTCTCTCTGTCTCTCTCCTTCTATCGCTGTCTCTCTGTGTGTATCTCTGTCTGTCTGTCTCTGTCTCTGTCTGTCTGTCTCTCTCTCTCTCTCTCTCTCTCCTCTCTCTCTCTCTCTCTCTCCTCTCTCTCTCTCTCTCTCTCTCTCACACACAACAACACTCACACATGTGTGTGTGTTTGTATGTGTGTGTATGTGTGTATGTGCGTGTGCGCGTATGCTTGTGTGTGCTGTGCGTGCGTGCGTGCGCACTGATGAGAAAAAAAAAAGAAAACAGAACAGCAGAGAAAGCAAGCAGAGAGAACCCAAGAAACTCAAAACACACAGACAAACATACAGACGAAACAGAGAACGACTCCAAAAAAAAAAACCATCATTTTATTAGGACAATTAATCCATACGCGCTAATTAGTTGCCAGTTAGGGACACATCTGCACCATAAACATCCCTAACTCTGCAACGATTAATCAGGACACCCAAAACAGGATTCTCAGACACTAGTAATGACATCTGCAGATAGGTATCAACACAAACAGGGAGTGCGTCACAATCCCCAGTATAGTCCAGGCTAATCAGGTGCATGAGCAGTGCAGGGCAGGACAGCCTATGTGTGCCATGCTTGCATGCCGGTGTGGGAACAGATGACAAAAATGACAAATTTAATGTGCCTACACACGGGGACAGGATGTAAAAAAAAAAAGCCCATGAGTTTTTAATTCCATTATCCAACTTCAAATTCAATTCAAATTCAAATTCAAAATACTTTATGATCTCTAAAACAGAGAAATTCCGTCCTCGAAATAAAAGAATATAAAATGGGGAAAAAGTGCTTGTACAAAAGCAATGCTCTCTTTCTCACACTGTGTAATAAGAGAAAGGGATTTTTTTCTTGTCAGGAACAGGATTTGGCTTAGTGGTTAGAGCGCTAGCGTCGGACTCGTGTGCTGACAGTTGTTGAGGGCAGGGGATTGAGTCTCCGGCAAGAGGGAAGTGAGCTCTTGCATTTATTTATTTATTTATTCATTTATTTATTTGCTTGTTTATTCCATTATCTATGTATTTATTCATTCATTCTTTTATTTCGAGGATAATGGAATAAGAACTCATGTGCTTTTTTTACATCCAGTCCCCGTGTGCATGTAGTTTTGTAAATGTTTGTCATCCGTTGAAATTATGTGTTGACTCTACTCCTCTTTAAGTTCTTCAAGCGATATATAACCAAAGTGATGTGTATGCTTGCACGTAAAATATCTTACTCTTGCTCTACAGGCGAGTGAACACTCTAATGTGTGACTTAAGATGTGTGAATAACTGTCAAGCATCTAGTTCTGGAGTGTCCAGATGCCCAGTATCTCAGGCACAAGTATGTTACTACAGATTCCTCAAAGATTATAATTCTGAGAAAATACTAGTGGAGGAAAACAAGTGCCTGTAACCACTTACAAAAGGTCATATTTCAGCAGTTCCACCTGCAAAAATGTTGAACTTCCTGACAGAAATCAGGCAATTTCTGTCTGATATGATGTTAAATTGTCATAGTTATTTACTGCAAACTTCCCCATGGCGATGCGGGGGAATGTCAGTATGTGGCAATTGTGTGCTATGAATTCCCTCTTTTCTATCCCTATCTTTGTTTCTGCCTTTTCCTTTCCTACTTGTCACCTCCTTCTCGTCTATTTTTGCCTTGATGGTCCGATCTCTTGCTTTTTTTTTCCAGATAGACTTAAAAGATTTTTCTCTCCCATGCCAAAGTTGGATTGCTGGGCCTGACTATCAGGCGCTTAATGGCGCGCAATGCATTTTCGCTCATATAACATATATCAATAGTTGCTTCTGGCGTTCGACAAAAACGAAGAAGAATTTACGACAAACAATACTGGCTTTCGTGGATTTGGGTACTGTCTTTATTATTTATTTTATTTATTTTATTTCATTTATAGTGCAGTTTATATGGTTCTCCCACAACGCAGTGACCGTCCTTGGTTGACCCTTTAAAGTTGGTTGGCCAGGGCTTGATTCAAAAAACGACAGTAGGGTTGGTTTTAAATCTTGATTTAATCAAGACATTTTGTTGCAAAGTTTTAATCAGAGATTTAAAGGGTTTTTTACGAGGTGACAAACTTGATACGGCCACTGAGGCCGGTGGCACTACAAACAAGATGATTGGATCTGAAACTTCTTAGGGATACGTTAAATACTTTCTACTTGTCGTTTTGGGTTCGGTAACATTATGGAATGTTCTGCCAGTGCAGCATCTTCTTAGAATAATTAAAACCTAAACAACATTGTTAAGACTAGACAGATATAGTTTTAGAACTGCTTTGACAAAACACGCAAGACATATCACGATGTATACAAACAAATAAGTGCCCTCGAATATTTAAACTCATCACTGCAGAATATTCTAACACACTCTGCACCCACAAACAAACAAAAACAACAACAAACAAGCACAAAAAGATAACTGATGAAAGGAAAAACATTTCGAAAACTGTCCACTCTTTGTTTTTATCTGTATGTTATTCCTGTTGATGTATAATCGTGTTACAGACGCCCCTCGAGAGAGAGAGAGAGAGAGAGAGAGAGAGAGAGAGAGAGAAGAGAGAGAGAGAGAGAGAGAGAGAGAGAGAGAGAGAGAGAGAGAGAGAGAGAGAGAGAGAGAGAGAGAGACAGACAGACAGAGACAGACAGACAGACAGACAGACAGACAGACAGGCAGCAGCAGACAGACAGACAGACAGACAGACAGACAGACAGACAGACAGACAGACAGACAGGGGGGTGCTACCTTTCTTACATTGATTTATGAATGTCTTCCATAGTTGAAGACGGTTACTTGGTAGCTCGCTAAAGAATGCAAAGAAAAATGCAAAGAAGAAGAAAGAGCAACAACAACAACAACAACAACAAGATGAAGAACAATAACAACAACAACAAGATGATAAAGAAGAAGAGAATGCAAAAGAAGAAGAAGAAGAAGAAAGCAAAGAAGAAGAAGAATGCAAAGAAGAAGAAGAATGCAAAGAAGAAGAATGCAAAGAAGAATGCAAAGAACAAGAAGAAGAAGAAGAACAACAACAACAACAGGAAGGAGGAGAAGAAGAATTAGTAGGAGAAGAAGTGGGAAAATGCCTTACTGGGCCCAGTAGGTCGTTTGTCCTTAAAACAAATGAAAGTCTGTAGTTGTTGTTGCTTTATTTCTCCAACATCGCTTCCCCAACTGCAATAAAAGTGAGGTGCGACTGTCTTGGCTTTAACCTCACTCTTAACTGATGGCTGCTTTGAAACCAGATCACATGGACAAGGCCTGTGGGAAATCAACTTCACAAAACAAAACTGACTCCCCTGGCCCCAATATTTCAGCCTTGAAGACAAGATGGTTTTCATCAATTTAAAAACATTCCTGTTCTTAGACGACATATGAGGAGGGGGGAGGGGAGGAAAGAGAGAGAGAGAAGAGAAAGAGAGGGGGGAAGAGAGAGAGAGAGAGAGAGAGAGAGAGAGAGAGAGAGAGAGAGAAGAGAGAGAGAGAGAGAGAGAGAGAGAGTAGTTAAAGCATTGCGCTGGCGTTTTGATGACCTGGGACTGAATCCGGGTTTGAGCCATCATCCAGACGCCGTTTCTTTCTAGGGCTTTTTCTCTTGGGAGTACTTTTTCTCTTGGGAGTGCTTTTTCTCTTGGGAGTGCTTTTTCTCTTGTGCAAATTAACACCATACCGACTTCACTCTCTCACTCCTCCCCCCCCCCTCCCTCAAAAAAAAAATATAATAAAACCTGTTCTGCCTTTGAGAAGATTAGGCCATTCATACCGGTAAAAAAACAGACAGCAAATTGCCGCTGAAAATCATATTAATGCACTATGTGTTTCTTTCAATGTCAGTTTGCGTAAGCCACTTTTGTTTTTAAGGGAAAAGGAGTGGAGGAAAACAGGTGCATGTAACCACTTAAAACTTCTCAGTCATTTTGAAAATGACTAATGAAAGATTCAATAAGAAATAAAGATTAATTAAAACAAACAATAAACTCTAGGAAACATTGTCTTTCCATGGCAGCATTTTAGGCAAATTTGAGTGAGAACCATGCTTTTGGCCTGACCTGACTCGAGTTTCAGCTCCTGGATGAGCCTTCATCAGAGGTCCCGATAGTAATTGAAGCTTCACCCGCTGTGGTACCTTACAGCCAGACACTTTTCAGTATTTAACGGTGTCAATCGTATTCACAAGAGTATTTGATACCCCTGTGGCCTTTTTGAGCTGCCATCAAAAGACGACAATATAAAAAAACCGAAATACTGTCAACTTTTGTTTTAATATGCTGGTTCGTGTAGTTCTCCATCTACCTTTCTTTTTAACGACTAAAGTAGGGTTCGATTCCCGGTCGAGGGGATTTTTCCTCTGGAGTTAACATCAGTGCTGATTCCACTCCCCCCAAAAGTCTTTCGGATGAGACTAAAAATCGAGGCCCCGTGTGCGAACGCACGCAGAACATCTTGCGCACACGTTAAATCCTGTTCCGCTTTTCGTAAGAGTAGGCCATCGTGTGCCGGTGGGAACAGATGACAAGATTTACAAAACTGCATACACACGTGGACTGAGTATAAAAAAAAAACCCATATGATTGCTTATTCCATTATTCTCGATATAAAAGAAAAGAATAGAATAAAAAAAAAACACGACTATAAATTAGTCAAAACAGTTCTCTTTTTTTTTGGTGATAACTCAGTTCAAGTGAAGTGCAGAGATTGATTGATTATCATCCTCGTTGCCCTTGTCTGTCTGCCTGCCCTGACTTTGATTCTCTAATTGATGTTTGCTTTCAGTACACTGGCAGCTCGCTATGGATTGATTTGCCTTGCCGTGCATGCCTTATCTTTCTGCAGCTTGCCAACGTTGCACTCACAGTCGCCATTAGCTGGAAACAAGACACTCCTGTCGTGGTTTCGTCAACAATCTTTTTTTATTATTATGCCAGGGAGATTTGCACGCCCGCGCATCATTGCATGCATGCATGCTGGCCCACGTGCTTGCAGGTGTGTGTGTGTGTGTGTGCATGCATGTATGACCATGCATGCATCCACGCACACCCATGCATGCAGGAACACGCGCATGAAAGCGTGTATACTAAAAAATAAAAAATTCATACGCGCGAATACACGCACACTTTCTATTCTGTCTTTGTGTCTGTCTGTGTGTTTGTCTGTGTGTCTGTCTGTCTTCCCCCTCCC
>CM060316.1:61904623-61914623 GCA_030674155.1 Stramonita haemastoma
GTGGAGTCAGCACTGATGTTAACTCAAGGGGAAAAATCCCCTCGAACGGGAATCGAACCCGGGTCATCAAATTGCGAGCGCAATGTGTGTGTGTGTGTGTGTGTGTGTGTGTGTGTGTGTGTGTGTGTGTGTGTGTGTGTGTGTGTGTGTGTGTGCTGTTTCTTTTCATAATTGGTATATATTGATTAATGCCCTGCCGTTAATTTTTAAGATGATTTTTTTCTTGTTTCACGTCATAGAAATGTTGCAGAACTGTTTTGCTCTGTTCCTGTGTTATATCATGTCGATGGTATTTTTAAAGACCTTTCTGCCTCTTCTGATTATAATCTTTGTGGATTGATTGAAAAAAGAAAGACTATCTCTAGCCGACAGTAAAGAAAATGCAACCAAATTTGCGCGTTTAATTAACACCTGTCACTTGTTTCCCTTGATTTTGATTGTTATCGAAAGATAACTTTTTTTTTAATATGTTCAACAAGTGTTATAAGAATACTGTTTTCAACATAATTCAAATAGACTTTGATACATATCTGCACATTTTATAACCATTTTGATATTGCTGCATTGTTTTACTTTATAAAAAATTCTTAAAATGTTAAGAGTTAATAGTTAAAGGGAATCACGAAGCCGCAACTGTAGCTGTTTTAGTTAGTGATCGATTATTATCTGACTGTGACACTTGATATTATTAAATGATTCTTCAACAAGAAAAAAAAAATTTTAACTTGTGAAGAAGTAAGAGTTAAAGAAAATCATGTAACAACAATTGTGGCTGTTTTAGCAGGTGTTCGAATAAGAGTTAAGAGTTAGAGAAAATCATGTAACAGCAATTGTGGCTGTTTCAGTGAGTGGTCGATTACCTGACTGTGACACTTGACATGACTATATCATAATTGTTCGACAGGAAAAGATTAACTTTTAAACAGTGAATAATCAATGGTTTAAGGAAATCGATCATATAACAGCAATTTTCAGCTTCTTTAGATTGTGAGAGAAACCTGACGGTGACACTTGCTATTATTAAATGATTGTTCGACAAGAAAATAATAAACCTTTAAACTGTGAATAGTTCATAGTTAAAGAAAAATTCAGTAACAGCAACTGTGGCTGTTTTAGGTATTCGAATACCTGAATGTAACACTTGATATGACTATATTATAATTGTTCGACAAGAAAAGATTAAAACTGTAAACAATGAAGAGTCAATGGTTAAAGGAAATCGATCATATAACAGCAATTGCAGCTTCATTAGCTTGTGATAGAATACTTGACGGTAACACTTGATATTACTATATCATGATTGTTCGACAAGAAAACCAAAACCTTTTAAACTGTGAAAGAGTTAACAGTTAAAGGAAACTCATGTAACAGCAACTGTGGCCATTTTAGCATGTGATCGATTCCCTGACTGTGACACACACAGAGAGAAAAGAATAGAAGAGGAAAGAAGTAGACGTCAGTCACGGTGATTGATTCTGTCCCTTTAGTGCTGTTGTGGCGGGGGGGGGGGGGGGGAGCGGGGGGGCGGGAGGGGGGTGCAGGGGGGAGGGGGGGGTTGGGGAGAAACTGGTCCATCGATTTGAAGACTGACTGCCTTCAACAGTCTACTCTACTTGAAGTTTCCTAAATTTAGTGTTCGCGGGAGACACGGTAGAACGATGATCTTTCTCTCTGTCTCTGTCTCTGTCTCTGTCTCTCTCTGTCTCTCTGTCTCTGCTCTCTGTCTCTCTGTTCTCTCTCTCTCTCTCTCTCTCTCTCTCTCTCTCTCTCTCTCTCTCTCTCTCTCTCTCTCTCTCTCTCTCTTCTCTCTCTTTTTTCTTTCTTTCTTTCTTTCTTTTTTCTTTCTCCTGCAGGTCTCACAGTACCCCGAATAATAATCGATCCGCTCAGCAGCAGTGCAGGGCCATTCTGGTTGGTGACCTTATGGTGGCCTATCGTTTTGTTATATAAGCTCCCTGTTGACTTCTGACCGATGATAACGAGACATGACAAGTTTCAATATAACTGGATGAGGGAGGATGAGACTGCAACAAACAAAAAGAAAAGCCACCAACAAAAGGTTGTGTGTTTTTTTAAACAGTGCCTTCAGTGTAATTTTTGTAGCTTGACAAACATCGACATGATGTCCAAGATCTCTAACGTGCATATGTATCTTCTGTATGCCTATATACCCAAAACGAAGAAAGATACTGGGATAGCAGTACATAGGTTGATCTGAGAGATTGTGATTTTTTTTTCTACACTCAACTCATTAGGGCTCACCTGAGAAATAAACCTCCAACCCCTGACTTTAAGTAAACCGTTAGACTTAATTTCAACCTGTCGTTTTATCTACCTGTGGGAGGCAGGATAGCCTAGTGGTTAAAGCATTGAGCTTGTGATCTGATGGCCCGGGTTCGAGCATTCTAACTGCCTGTTCAAATGGATTTTTTTCCCCTGGAGGTAACACCAGCACTGACTCCACTCCTTTGAAAATCTTTAGGATGAGACAATAAACCCAGATCACCTGTGCGAACACATAAAGAACATTTTTGCACACACACTTTAAAACCTGTTCTGCCTTTGAGAAGAGTAGGCCAGTGTGTGCCGGTAAGAACGGATGTCTAATTCCAAGTTTCGACATCATCCCCCGAAGTCAGAATGCAGCTACCCCAAAGGTGGGTAAACCGCACTGTTACATACGCAAAATGCCTCTATTGGTGAACCTCGGAGCTCTAGCCTAGAAACGACAAAATAAAACAACCTGTGCTGCTTAAGTCAATAAAGAACACAAACAGGGAAACGAAACGACAACATGCTAATCTAGAGCAAAAAAAAGTGAAAACAAACAAACAAACCAAACCAAACAAGACCAAACTAAACTAAACAAACACACTCATGCAAACAGGGAACGCAAACTTGCTTAAGCATAGGCGAAAAAGTAAATAAATCAACAAAACAAAAAACCAAACGAAACACAAAATCAGACAAGCCACAGCACACAAACAGAGCTAACATAAATCATGACAAAGTCGCCATCAGGCCTGCCTGCTTATCAGCACAGTGAGAGAAAACGAAAGAAAGCTAAAAAGCACGCAAAGCAAAGCAAAGCAAAACAACACAAAACAAAACAAAACAAAACAAAACAAAACAAAACAAAACAAAACAAAACAAAAGCTGATAACATTCTGTTAAACCAGCACAGCTAGCGATCGCAATTATTTTAACGCTCCCTTCTTCCCTCCCCCCCTCCCTTTCACTCTGTCTGTCTGTGTGTCTGTCTGCGTCTGTTATTGTTATTGTTAATTGTAAAATTCTTTTATATCGAAGTTAATGGAATAAGCATTCATGTGCTTTTTTTCATCCAGTCCCCGTGTGTATGCAGTTTTATAAATCTTCGTCATCTGTTCCCACCGGCACAAAATGGCCTACTCTTACGAAGAGTGGAACCGGATTTACCGTGTGCGCAAGATTTCTGCGTGCTGTCGTGCACGGGGCCTCGGTTTACACTACAGTCTCATCCGAAAGACTTTGGGGAGAGTGGAGTCAGCACTGATGTTAACTGTCTGTCTGTGTGTCAGTCTGTGTGTCTTCGTCTGTCTGTCTCTCTCTCTCTGTTCTCTTCTCTGTTTCTGTCTCTGTCTCTCTGTCTCTCTGTCTCTCCTCTCTCTCTCTCTCCTCTCTCTCTCTCTCTCTCTCTCTCTCTCTCCTCTCTCTCTCTCTCTCTCTCTCTCTCTCTCTCTCTCTCTCTCTCTCTCTCCTCTCTCTCTCCTCTCTCTCTCTCTCTCTCTCTCTTTTCTCCTGGAGTTAACAACAGTGCTGACTCCACTCTCCTCAAAAGTCCTTCGGATGAGACTTTAAACCGAGGCCCCGTGTGCGAACGCACGCAGAACATCTTGCGCACACGTTAACTCCTGTTCCGCTTTTCGTAAGAGTAGGCCATTGTATGCCGGTGGGAACAGATGACATTTACAAAACTGCATACACACGGGGACTGGATGAAAAATAGCACAAGAGTGCTTATTCCATTATCATCGATATAAAAGAATAAATCAAATCAATCTCTATCTATCTATCTATCTATCTATCTATCTATCTATCTATCTATCTATCTATCTATCTATCTATCTATCTATCTCTGTCCGTCTCTGACTGTCTATCTGACTGACTGTCTGTCTGTCTGTCTGTCTGTCTGTCTGTCTGTCTGTCTGTCTGTCTGTCTGTCTCTCCTCTCTCTCTCTCTCTCTCTCTTCTCTCTCTCTCTCTCTCTCTCTCTCTTCTCTCTCTCTCTCTCTCTCTCTCTCTCTCTCGTCCACATGTAGTAATGACTTTATTTCAGAATTTCCAAAAGTAAAGCTTGTCTCTCTGTAGTATATCGTTATCCTGAAGATTCTGTTGTGGTAAATCATTATTGAATATGTGCACTGCACTCAATTTACAATTGTGAAGAATTTAGAACATCATTTAGTGTGTGGATGTGAGTGGATTGTTGTGGATCCGTGTATGTGATGTGCGTCCGTGCGTGCGTTGATGTGCGTGTGTCCGTTGTGTGTGGTCTATTTTTTATATTTTTTATTTTACTCTTTTATATCGAGGATAATGGGATAAGCACTATGTGTTTTTTTTTATCATTTTATTACCCTTTGTTGTATGCAGTTGTGTAATATTTGTCATTTTCCTCACCGGGCACACAATGGCATACTGTTATTTTGGATGTAGTTTTGTGTGTTGTGCGTGATGTGCGTGCGTGCGTGCGCGCGCGCGCGCGCGTGTGTGTGTGTGTGTGGTGTGTGTGTGTGTGCGCGCGCGCGGGCGCGGGCGTGTGTGTGTGTGTGTGTAGGAAGGGAAGGTGGCCTGCTAATTCTCAATGAAGAAATACGTGATTGTGACCGAATTGAGAACATCCCCGAAGAAAACACGAAAGGAGATACAAAAAGGGGGAAAAAAGGACAAGAAAGAGACCCACAAAAATCTCCATGTAAACACACAAGTGAACCCACTGTTGACGTTAGCACGTTTACATCAAAACAACAGCCTCAGCAAAATAAAGGCCAACTAGAGAAGAATTCTAGTTGCTAGTCTTCTTTTTACCTGTGCTTGCTAATTCATCGATCTCTCTCTCTCTCTCTCTCTCTCTCTCTCCTCTCTCTCTCTCTCTCTCTCTCTCTCTCTCTCTCTCTCTCTCTCTCTCTCTCTCTCTCCTCTGTCTGTCTGTCTGTCTGTCTGTCTGTCTGTCTGACTGTCTGACTGTCTGTCTGTCTGTCTGTCTGTCTGTCTCTCTCTCTCTATCTCTCTCTCTCTCTCTCTCTCTCCTCTCTCTCCTCTCTCTCTCTCTCTCTCTCTCTCTCTGTCTTCAACCACATTACGCTTGCTTTGACATTTAATTGCCCTTGACATAAATGGGCGCACTTGTTTACGTCAAAAGTACACGCATGCATGTACACACACATACACGCCCGCGCGGAGGCATGCACACACGCACCCTTGCACAAACACACACACACACACACACTTTTATTCTTTTATTTGAGGGTAATAGCGTAACCCTTGTGTGCTTTATTTTACATCCAGTCCCTGTGTGTATGCAGTTTTGTAAATTTTGCCATCTTTCCCACACATACACACGCAAGCTTGCGCGCGTGCACGCGCACAGAGAGAGAGAGAGAGAGAGAGAGAGAGAGAGAGAGAGAGAGAGAGAGAGAGAGAGAGAGAGAGAGAGAGAGAGAGAGAGAGAGAGGGAGAGAGAGAGAGAGAGATTATAAAGATGTCGTGATAGCTTTCTTTCTTCCTTTTCTTTCTATTTAATCTAATGTCTTTTTTTTCATCAAAATGATCCGTAGTGGAAAGAAGGTGACAGCCACAAAAAAGACAAGAAATATAGGGAGACATAATCAAGAGAAAAAAGAAAGGAAAGAAAGAAAATGAAGAAAAAAATGGGAGCTGGACAAAGCGAAAGAAAGACATAAAGAAACAAAGTAAAAAACAACAACAATGAATGAATGAAATAATATAGTTGATTAATGAGTAAATGGGAAAATGAATGATGAATGAATGAATGAATGAATGAATGAAGAATGAATGAATGAATGAATGGAAAAAATATAGAAGAATAAAGAAAAGACAGAAATGGAGACAGAAAAGATAAGAAAGACAGACAGACAGAGAGACAAAGAAAAGAAAGAAAAAGCAAGAAAAGAAAGAAAAAGAAAGAGCAAAAAGAAAAGAAAACAGAAAGAGAAAAGAAAGAAAAAACAAAGAAAAGAAAGAAAGAAAGAAAGAAAGAAAGAAAGAAAGAAAGAAAGAAGAAAGAAAGAAAGAAAGTCAAAGAAAGAAAGAAAGAAAGAAAGAAAATGAAAGAAAGAAAGAAAGAAAGAAAGAAAGAAAGAAAGAAAGAAGAAAGAAAGAAAGAAAGAAAAGAAAGAAGAAAGAAAGAAAGAAAGAACTAACGAACAATCAAACGAACAACAGAAGACTATACGAACGAACAAAAAAAAAAAAAAAAAAACAAGTAAACAGAGGAAGTGTTAAGAAAAGAGACAGGGATTGCACAGACGGAAGGATAATAGAAAAAAACAAACAAAAACAAAACAAAACACACAAAAAATTCAACAAAAAACAAACGAGACATAGGGGTCCATTCATAAATCCTACCTTGCACGAATGTGGAGACATGTAGAGAAAGAAAGAAAGCGTATGATGCAAAGGATTCGGTTGGTGTTGTGTGTGGTGTGTGTGTGTGTGTGTGTGTGGTGTGTGTGTGTGTGTGTGTGTTGTGTGTGTGTGTGTGTGTGTGTGTGTGTGTGTGTGTGTGTTGTGTGTGTGTGTTGTGTGTGTGTGTGTGTGTGTGTTTGTTTATTTGTGTGTGTGTGTTTGTGTGTATGAATGTATGTGTGTGAGTGAGTGAGTGTGTGTCTCTGCAGAGGGTTCGAGTGAAACAGGAGAAACAAAGAACAGAGGAAAAATGACAGAAGAAAAAGAACAGAAGAAAAAGAACGCTTCTGTCGTGGCGAAGAACACGATAACGTAAATCAATGCCAGGTGATGTTTCCTGTTCAGTTGTCTTTCTTTTCTTTTCTTTTTCACTGTTTTTATTTTGTTGGATATTTTTTTTATTCGGCTTTTTTTGTTTCTTTCTATATTTCTATTTTGCTTCCTCTCTGTGTCTCTCTGTGTCTCTCTGTGTCTCTGTCTGTCTGTCTGTCTGTCTGTCTGTCTGTCTGTCTGTCTGTCTGTCTGTCTGTCTGTCTCTCTCTCTCTCTCTCTCTCTCTCTCTCTCTCTCTCTCTCTCTCTCTCTCTCTCTCTCTCTCTCTCTCTCTCTCTCTCTCTCTCTCCTCTTTTTCCCTCGAGGAAAAATGTCCAGCTTCATCTCACCAGATTTTGCTGAGTTCTACTTTTGGAAGAGTAGGCTACCGCATGCCAGTAAGGAAGGCACCGAGGACAAAAATGTTAAAATGCATACACGCTGGTGTCGTGTTTTAGACATTATCCCCGCAGTCAGAATGCGGCTACCTTATGGTGGGCAAAAACGGTCCCATGTATGCCTACGCGAAATCTTACCATTGGTGAACCTCGGAGCTCTACCCTATGAATGGAAAACAATCAAATAAAATCTCTGCTACAGGCCACTGCCGACCTACTCAATTTGGTAAAAGGTAAAGGTGTCCCATAAACTGTGTGGTCGTAGGGGAGCGAGGCGTCAGAGACCTAGGTTTCTCTAGGGGCCAGCATACTGAGGGTGGCGCCCATCTCCTCTCCCTCGCTGCTTCACCTTCCCTGACCCTAAAGAGGACAGGTACCCATTTACGGCTGGGTGAACTGGGGGGACTGTACTGAAGCCACGGCACACACGCAAACTGTTACCCATCAACTTGGTAAACCGCGCTCAATGGTGCTTAAACTTAGCTAGGGGAAAGCGAGTGCACTGACCACTGAGCTACTTCGTCCCTCCGGTTTTCCTGATAAAACCGGAGAGAAATATTCATCAAAAAGAGGGAAACAATACAGATTTGAACATAAACCCCTGCGTTACTGTCAGATCACCAGTGCAATGTTCTAGCCACTCGGCTTGCAATTCCGTCTCCTGAAACAAAAATAGGCAAACACAACAATCAACTCTTCCTCCTGCAAAAACCACCACCACCAACAACAACAACAAACAACAACAACAAAAACTACAGCAAAGGCAGACAAACATAACAAAGAGTGGATTTACGGCGCTAAAGACAGACAGGATGAAAAAAGAAACAAAAGAAAAGAGAGTACACAAAGAGACGGACTAGACAAAAATCTCAATTTCCTTCTTTTTGTTTTTCGTTGGATTTTTTCCTTCCTTATATATACTTCCTTTTTTATTTTCTCTTTTATCTTATACTCTTCCGAGTAGCTTAATACTAAGCTAGACGAGTTCCATTCACAAACTGTGACCAAAAAAGAAAGCAAAAAAAGACCCAAACCAAAAACAAACAAAATAAAGATAGAAACAAAACAAAACACAAAAATATTACCACACACACACACACTCACACTCACACACACACACACACCACACACACACACACACAACACACACACCAAAGATATTCAGTCCTGCTTACAAACAAACATACAAAAGAAAGAAAATAAAGCAGAAAATTCAAAATAATCCCTTTTTTCTGCTGACAAACGGAAAAGGGGTGGAGACAGGGGGAGAGATGGATGGATAGAAAACAGAAAACAAACAGCATTTCCTTGAAGAGACAAACAGACCCACAAATCAATAGCCCTTAATCTTGCTGATTCTGCTCTGGGTTTTTTGTTTTTGTTTCTTTGTTGGGTTTTTGTTTTGGTTTTCTTTTCTATCCTTTCCTTCTGTTTGGGATTTTATTTTTTGGTTCGTTCACAGAGTGCAAATCCAACATAACTCAGTCGAGGATCCAAGGCCCAATGCTAAAATCAGCCTCTTCCTTTTCCCCAAGTCTTAGTGTGGTCTCATCTTCTGCTATGATTAGCACAAGCTGAGATGGAATGGATAGCAGCTGAGAGTCGCTAAAAAGTAGGGGGGAATACAGCTGTGTGTTTAGGGGGGGGGGGGGGGCGTTTTTGTCGTCTTCTGTCGCGCACTCATTTACCGGTTTTGCATTTGGAATCTGCTGACTGTAAAGCTCTGAGGGTTTTGAGTGTTCTGACACATTGCTGCTATAGCTGTGGTGTGTACGTTTGGATGCCATGTTTGTTTGCTGCTGATGTTGTTGTTGTTGTTGTTTGGGGGGTTGTTGTTGTTTTTGTTGTTGTTATTGTTGTTGTTGCTTTTGCTACAACTTCTTTTTGTTCTTTTTCGCACATTTTCTTCGAAATTCTTCTGCTTCTTCTTCTTAGCAATTATCCAGTTTTGGTAGGGTCTCTTTTGGGGGTTTCTATTCCCTAATCAAGGCAAGGGCCGGATGAAAAAAGTATGTAAATGCTTACTCTGTTACACGTTAAAAATAAAGATTATGCATTCATTCATTCATTCACCCTTTTTTTCTTCGCAATTCTTCTTTTTCCGCAAACACACACACATACACCTACACATGCACGCACGCAAGCACGCGCACGCACGCACGCACGCACGCGCGCACACACACACACACACACACACACAAGATAGGACAGACAGATGAAAACACAAACAGACAATGAGAGAGATACCAAGAACGACATCTATCTTGAGATGATTCATTGCAAGTTAACATGTGAGTGTGTGTGCGTGCGTGCGTGCGTGTGTGTGTTTGTGTATGTGTGTGTATGTGTGTGTGCGTTTTCGTGAGTGCGTCTTTATATCTTTGTGTCTGTGTCTGTGTCCATGTATCTGTGTCTGTGTGTGTGACTATGTGTATCTGTGTATGTGAATCTCTGTGTATGTTTGTGTGTGCGTGCGTGTGTGTGTGTGTGTGTGTGTGTGTGTGTGTGTGTATGCGTGTGTGTGCATACTGTAAATGGGTGCAGGTGGAAAGGCAGACAAGATTAAAAAGTTTCAATTGCAGATGCCGATTATGAAGGTGT
>CM060316.1:61929623-61937123 GCA_030674155.1 Stramonita haemastoma
TCTGTTTCTGTCTGTGTCATTCCTCTGTTGTCTGTTTCTGTCTGTGTCATTCTCTGTTGTCTGTTTCTGTCTGTGTCATTCTCTGTTGTCTGTTTCTGTCTGTGTCATTCCTCTGTTGTCTGTTTCTGTCTTGTGTCATTCCTCTGTTGTCTGTTTCTGTCTGTGTCGTTTCCTCGTTGTCTGTTTCTGTCTGTGTCATTCCTCTGTTGTCTGTTTCTGTCTGTGTCGTTCCTCCGTTTGGGCCAAGTCTTCTGCACAAGTCAGCAAAAGAGATGTAACTCCTTGCCTTGTGCATAGATGACATGTTTCCCTTTGGGTGAGCAAGTGCATACAAAACTGCAGCAACCACACACACACACACCACACACACACACACACACACACACACACACACACACACACACACACACACACACACACACACACACACACAGGGGAACGGGATAGCCTAGTGGTCAGAACATAGCGTACACAATTTGACGACCCGGGTTCGATTCGCGTTCGAGGGGATTTTTCCCCTGGAGTAAACATCAGTGCTGACTCCACTCTCCCCAAAAGTCCTTTGGATGAGACTATAAACCGAAAACCTCGGGGACGAACGCACGTAGAACATCTTGCGAGCACGTTAAATCCTGTTCCGCTTTTCGTAAGAGTAGCCATTGTTGCCGATGGGAACAGATACAAAATTTACAAAACTGCAAACACACGGGGCCTGGATGTAAAAAAAAAAAAAAAAAAAAAAAAGCACAAGAGTGTTATTTCATTATCCTCGAAATAACAGAATACATTCCAAAAAAATTAAATAAGTACATGATAAGAAGAAGAAAGAAAGAAAGAAAGAAAAGAAAGAAAAGAAAGAAAGAAAAAAAGAAAGAAGAAAGAAAGAAAGAAAGAAAGAAAGAAAGAAAGAAAAAAGAAACACAGAAAGACAAACACAGAAACAAAAAGAAAAACAAGAAGAAAGACACACAAAAGGTAAAGAGCAACAAACAACAAACAAACAAAAGAAGGGAACGGGAGGGGGAGAGGGGTGGAAAGACAACAACAAAGCGATAAGCCGAAAAAAGTATGCCAAAGCAAAGTACTGACACAAAACTGCCACTACAAAGCCTAAACTCTAACGTACTGACCTTTTCTGTGACTGAGCCACAACACAGTCCTAAATAAATCAACCTCTCTCGTTCTCTCCTCTCTCTGTTCTCTCGTCTCTTGTCTCTTCTTCTCTCTCTCTCTTTCTCTTCTTTATTCTTTTTTTTTGGGAAAGTTAACAATTCACAACCTCACACACACGGGGACTGTACGTAAAACACAAAAGTGCTTATTCCTATTATCCTCGATATAAAAGAATAAATCTTTTCTCTATTCTCTTCCTGTCTCTTGTCTGTCTGTTCTGTCTGTACTGTCTGTGCTGCTGTCTTGTCTGTACCTTGTCTGTTGTCTGTTGTTCTGTCTGTCTGTCTGTCTCTCTCTCTCTCTCTCTCTCTCTCTCTCTCTCTCTCTCTCTCTCTCTCTCTCTCTCTCTCTCTCTCTCTCTCCTCTCTCTCTCTCTCTCTCTCTCTCTCTCTCTCTCTCTCTCAGATCAGAATAACAGGTACAGTACAAGATAGTTGGCTGTATATGGCTACGTTCTGGCGGCTCCTGCAACGGCACTGGAATCATGCGTATCGGCGATTGCCTTTCCAATGGGACCATTCCAGCGACGTGGAGAGGACGGGGGGAGGGTTTGCTGCAGGGTAACAACTTCCCTCCATACATATATACCCAGGTGGATGGGTGGTTTAGAAGTAACGCGTCTTCCTAGAAAGCGCAAAGTCCCGGGTCGGAGTGTGCGGTGGTTAAATCCCGTTTGGGCCCAAACTTTACCCCATCCATTACCCCATGATGGTGGTCTAGGTGCTAGTCTTTGGGTGAAACGATAAACTGAGGTCTCGTGTGTTACATATCATTAATTTAGTGCACGTAAAAGAACCCACGGCAACAAGAAGTCCCTGGCAGAATTCTGTACAAAAAGTCACCCTGATGGGGAAACAAATGCAGCTGCAGACAGAAAAAGAAAAAAGAAAATAATGGGTGACGCGCGCTTGTGGCGACGCGCTCTCCCTTCCCGGTGGAGAGCAGCCTGAAATTCATGCAGAGAAATCTGCTTTGACATAAAGTGGTATAAGAAAATGTATTTCTTAAATAAATACCCAGGCTTTTCGCTCTAAAGTCACACCATAGTCCTTCCGAGACTGACGGGTGCCTACTGCACAAGCACTGTAGCCGAGTGAATAGCCTAGACCTTGTGGCTTTCGTGCCTGTGCTGTGCTGTGTGTCCATTGAAGTTGTGAGTTCGAACCTCTTAAGCAGTGCTTGGTGAATGAAAGCATTGCAAGGATAGCCAAGTGGTTAGAATCTGGGACTCACGATCTGAGGGCAGTGCAGTGCGAGGGTAAAAGGCTTGAATCTGTGCTCAACTGTTTGTCCCAGGATATGTTTTTTTTTTAGAATTAGCCATGACAAGACAAGACAGCCTTCAGATTGATGATGATCATGATTATGATGGTGATGATGATCATGATTATCATGATGATCATGATCATGATAATAACAACAATGATGATAATGATGACTGTCAATATGATGATGATGATTTTTATTCTTCTTTTTTATTATATTATCATTGTTGCTGCTGCTCTGCTGCTGCTGTTGTTGTCATCATCATTTTCATCAGCATCCTCTTTTTAGTTACTCTTCCCATATCATCATCATCATCATCATCTCATCATCATCATCATCATCATCATCATCATCATCATCATCTATTTTAAGTCATATCATCATCTCGTCGTCGTCGTTGTCGTCTTTATAATCATTACACAGTGTTGCTGCAGTCAGTAGTTTAGCCTTTGGATGCTGACTCATTTCCGTCTCCCTTCCTTCCTTTTTTTCCATTTCATTTCCTCTCTACTTTCGTTTCCTTCTCATTTTCATTTCGCTTCGTCCTCTAGTCTCTGTCTGTCTGTCTCTGTCTGTCTCTGTCTGTCTGTTTGTCTGTTTGTCTGTCTGTCTGTCTCTCTCTCTCTCTCTGTCTCTTTGTCTGTCTGTCTGCTGTCTGCTGTCTGTCTGTCTGTCTGTCTTCTGTCTGTCTGTCTGTTCTGTCTGTCTGTCTGTCTGTCTGTCTGTCTGTCTGTCGTCTCGTTTTCTTCTCTCTCTCTCTCTCTCTTCTCTCTCTCTCTCCTCTCTCTCTCTCTCTCTCTCTCTCTCTCTCTCTCTCTCTCTCTCTCTCTCTCTCTTTCTTCCTCTCTCCAATTGGGCTCTGAACTTCTAGAACACACAGAAACTGATGCAATCCCGTTCTTTATTTGCACATGTCATGAAAAGACAAATACGCCTACAGGCACACACAGACCATGTATGCATATACACGGGCACTATAAAGCATGTACGAGTGTATAGTTGTACTGCTTGAGGAACTAATACACACATGGACACAGACACGTATGTACACATTAAGTTAAGCAAACAAAGAGGGTTGTATTCTCATGTGCGAAATCACACACGCGCGTGCACCACACGCGTGCATACACACACAAGTACATACACACGGGGACTGGATGTAAAAAAAAAGGCACGTGAGTGTCTATTCCATTATCCTCAAAATAAATAAGATAAAAAATATAAAAAAATATTTCTTTTAAAACTTGAGCGTTTATTCCATTATCTTCAAGATAAAAAAATAAAATAAAAAGAAAATTTAAATAAAAAAATAAACACACACACACACACACACACACACACACACACACACACACACACACACACACACACACACACACACACACACGAGAGAGAGAGAGAGGGGGGGGGGGTGGCCATACACAAGCTCACGCACACACATGATGAAGACAGACAGACAGACAGACAGACAGAGACAAAGATACAGAGACAGAGACAGAGAGAATCTCGCACCAAATTTCATTTACATCAGGCTACAAGATGCCGTTTCGTGTGTGTGTGTGTGTGTGTGTGTGTGTGTGTGTGTGTGTGTGTGTGTGTGTGTGTGTGTGTGTGTGTGTGTGTGTGTGTGTGTGTGTTTGTGTATGCGCGCGCGCGCACGCGTGTGTGCGTGCGTGCGTACTAGCGCGTGCGCGTGTGTATGCTCGCGTATGTGTATGTGCGCGCGTATGTGTGTGCGCGTGTGTGCGTCCGTGTGTTTGTGTGTGTGTGTGCGTCGTGGTTCGTGCGTCTGTGCGTGTTTGTGTGCGTGTGTATGCACGCGCGCGCGCGCGTGCTTTGTCAGGCCACAAGCATTGACAATGGAGAAAATCAAATCCCAACACTCTCTGACATTTGTACAACTAAATATTCTTTTATGGCTTTGTCATCACATTTTTTACTCCTGTTGGCGAAGTGGGATGGGGAAGCGGAGGGTCTGAGAGGGAGGGGAGAGGGAGAGAAGATGGGAAGGCAAGAGGGGGGGGGGAAAGAAACGGAGAGAAGGAAGAAAGTTTCTATATATACATATTATTTTCGTGTCTTTGTTTCTACAGAATATTATCATGAATCTGACATGCGGAGCCGGATACTTCTCAAGGGTGTGTGTGTGTGTGTGTGTGTGTGTGTGTGTGTGTGTGTGTGTGTGTGTGTGTGTGTGTGTGTGTGTGTGTGTGTGTGTGTGTGTGTGTGTCGTGTGCGTGTGCGTGCGTGCGTGCGTGCGTGCGTGCGTGTGTTCTGTGTCTGTGTCTGTGTTCTTTTTCTCGAGTAAACATCATCAACAGTATGGATTTTTTTTCCAATGTTAATCAAATATCAATAACATTATTGTTGTTTTATGCCATGTTGAAAACATGTCGCACAAAACTGCCGCTGCTCTCAGAACAAAAGACGATCCACGACGTCGGAATGTGGCTGCCTTCATGATGGGCAAAAACGGTTTGTATTTGTATTTTGTATTTTGTGCCACTTTCTGTCACAGCAGATTTCTCTGCGTGAAATTCGGGCTGCTCTCCCCGAGGAGAGCGCGTCGCCACAACTGCAGCGCCTACCCATTTTTTTTTTCTTTTTCCTGCATGCATCTGTATTTGTTTTCCTATCAGGTTGCATACAAAAAAAATTCTCACTATCAGTGAACATTGTAGCGCTAACCGATGAACCTGGAGGGCCGGGGGGAGGAAGAAAGGAGGACAAGAATTTTTTTTTAACTGCATAGTTGCTTCCCAACATTATCTCAAAAAAAATAACAGTCTTTCGGATGAGACGATAAACCGAGGTCGCGTGTGTTATACAAAACTATTTAGCGCACGTAAAAGAACCCACGGCAACAAGGTGGTTGTCCCTGGCAAAATTCTGTAGAATAAAGCCACTCTGATAGGGAAACAAATACAGTTGCATGCAGGAAAAAGAACAAAAAATAATGGGTAAGCGCTGCACTTATGGCGACGCGCTCTCCCCGACGACGGCAGCCCGCATTTCATGCAGAGAAATCTGCTGTGACATAAAGTGGTAGCCTACAGATTTTTTTTAATATGATCTAGTTTGCTGAAACTTCAGGAAATGTCATTTACTGCCTTGTTCACCCTAAAAACCAAGAGCGAAGACTTTATACATATACTTTTAAAAGCTTTTTAAAAGCGATGATTTAAAAGTGTACCCTTTAAAGGATAACTTCTTAGCAAAGGGATATATAGGATCGGCAAAGTAATCAGCGGAATTAGAATTTCCAAAACACGCGCACACACATACACACGAACACACGCACGCACGCAATCGCGCACACATACACACTTACACACACACCCTTACACATACACACACACATACATACATATATGCATGCATGCATACATACATACACACACACACAACACAACACAACACACACCAAACCACAACACACAAACACAACACAACACAACACAACACAACACAACACAACACACACACACACACACACACACACACACACACACACAAGTCGCAACAATAATGTCATTTTGAAGTCGTGCCAACATGATTACCTGATTTACCGTCATCTGCAATTCTGCGTGGTGCTTCAAAGTATGGCGTTTAAATAGACATACAGACGCACAGACAAGGAGGCAGGCGGGCAAACAGACAGGCAGACAGACAGGTATGCAGGCAGAGAGAGAGAGAGAGAGAGAGAAAAGAGGAGAGGAGAGAGAGAGAGAGAGGAGAGAGAGAGAGAGAGAGAGAGAGAGAAGAGAGAGAGAGAGAGAGAGAGAGAGAGAGAGAGAGAGAGAGAGAGAGAGAGAGAGAGAGAGAGAGAGAGCACTGAACAGTGAACAGTGAACAGTTTTGATATGTACATCGGCCTTGAGAGATAGGGGGAGACAGAGACAGACGGACAGACAGACAAACAGACATGCAGGCAGAGAGGGAGAGAGAGAGGGGGACAGACAGACAGACAGACAGACAGAGAGGGGTGGAGAGGTGGGAGGGAGGGAGGGGGTAGTTGGATACATGGGAAAATACAAACGTGAGCGCGTGTGTTCGTGCACGAGCAAGCGTGCAAGCATACGTACGCGTATGCAAGAGTGTGTGTAGGGGGTGCAGGTCGTATGCGTGAACATACGCAAGGGTGTGTGTGTTTGTGTGTGTGTGTGTGTGTGCGTGCGTACGTGTGCGTGCGTGCATGTGTGTATTTGCGAGCGTGCGTGCATGCATGTGCGTGCGTGCATGCGTCTGCTGTGTGTGCCGCAGATGTGTTTAATTTCTTCAAAGCAGCAACATACCGATAAAGCATTCAGAGTGTTTTAAAAAAATGATAAAACCCTACTTGAAACGAATCGGCGACATCAAGTCTTTAGGATCAAAGCCGTTAAGAGGAAAGTGTCCTCACAGTTTCCCAAAATAACACTGAATGTGGTATACGAGCGAGAGAGGAGAGAGAAAAATGTATAGATAGATCTATGTGTGTATGAGGTGGTGGTGGTGGTAGTGGTAGTGGTCTTCGTGGGGAGGGGGGGGGAGCATAGGGAACATGGGGGTTGGGAGGGCAGATCTGTGTGTGTGGGGGGGGGGGATGTTTGTCTTGTGTGGGGGGGAGGGGTGTGTGTGTGTGTGTGTGTGTGTGTGTGTGTGTGTGTGTGTGTGTGTGTGTGTGTGTGTGTGTGTGTGTGTGTGTGTGTGTGTGTGTGTGTGTGTGTTGTGTGTGTTGATGTTTTGTTGTGTTTATTGTGTGTAGTGTGTGTGTGTTGTTCGATTTCATTTAAGTATTTTTACAAATTGTGATGTTAGACGGATTTGTGTGTATGTTTGTTTGTGTGTTAAGTCTGTTTGTGTGTTTGTCTGTGCCTGTGTCTGTGTCTGTGTCCCTATATATGCGTGTATGTATGTGTTTCTGTTTATGTCTGTCTACCTGTTTGTGTCTGTGTCAACGTCTTTTTGCCAGTATTTTTTCGTACCCACTAGCGTGCATGAGCAAGAACAAGAACAAGAAGAACAAGAACAAGAAGAACAAGAACAAGAAGAACAAGAACATAAAACAAGAACAAAGAC
>CM060316.1:61944623-61952123 GCA_030674155.1 Stramonita haemastoma
CCTCATGGGAACAAATAAAACACAAAACAAAGCATGTGGGGAGACATCAGAAGCGACTCCGTTGCAAGCCTGCCCTAACCATGGAGACTGAGCAAAGACATGTGCGCGTTAACCTGTATATACCAGGCCTACGGCTATGGTACGAATTCGGTGATTGTTTTTTGTTGGGATTTTATTTGTTGCTCATATCTGCAGCAGAGGCTTGTACTTGACTCTTGAGTTTTTAGTTTTCTTTTGTATACAGCAGCTGTAAAAAAAAATTAATGGGTACCTGCCCACTTTAGGGTCAGGGAAGGTAAAGCAGCGAGGGAGAGGAGATGAGCGCTGCCCTCAATATACTGGCCCCTGGAGAAGCTGAGGTCTCTGACATCTCGCTCCCCAACGACCACATAGGTTATGGGACACCTTTACCTTTTACCTTTGTATACAGGCTGGAGTTTTGAGATTGTTAGTTAGAAGGTAAAGGTGTTTCCATAACCTATGCCGTCTATGAGCTTCTCCAGCTTATACATAAGAATAAAGTTCTTGGGTGCTATTCTTACCTTTTTTTTTAGTTCCTCGGTTAGAGCTCCGAGGTTCACCAATGATTAGATAATTGCGCATGCGACCGCCCCTCCCCCCTACATACATACACACACACAAACACACACACACACACACACACACACACACATACATACATACATACATACATACATACATACATACATACATACTACATACATACATACATACATACATACACACACATACATACACACATACATACACACATACACACACACATACACACACACATACACACACACACACACACACACACACACACACACACACACACACACACACACACACACACACACACACTACCGTAAACCTATCACCGACCCACCTACTCACCTCCTCCTCCCCCTCCATCTACCCTAATATCCCGCCAACCACCTTCATTCTTCCCTTTCTTCCTTCCTTCCCATCCCCCCCTCCCCCCACCTCTCACCACCTGTATACTCTCCCTTTTTCTCTTCCCATTTATTTTCTCCACAAACCAAAGAAGAAAAAAAAGAAAAAAAATCAACCTAAAGTCTGCCAACAACATAACGCATGCCAAACGCCGATCGCCATACCATTACCACCACCACCACTACCACCACCACCACTACCACCACTACCACCACCACCACCACCACCACCACCACCACCACCACTACCACCAACAACCGCCACCACTGCCACATACATGTCAATCAATAGTTACGTTTGGAGCATGCAGCTTCTATATGTGTGCACAATAGCCTCAAAGCATCCCACCTCTCCACCCTTCACCCCCCCCCCCCCCATCTCCCTCCAACCCTTCCCCCTCCCCTGGGAACTTGTCCTGAGGTCATCCCTCTCCTTCCTCTCCACCGCCGCCACCCCCCCCCCCCCCCCCCACCCCCACCCCTTACTCCCCCACTGCCATCACCCTCACTATCACCACAAACGTATATCATTGTTATTCCTCTGCTCACCCTGACACCCCAAACTTGTTAAGGTTACTTTACCTTTCACTCTTGTCTTTTTTGTCTCCCTCTTCCTTACATGATATCCCCCCCCCCTCTCACTAACTACCCATATCTCTTCATCGTCTGTGTGTGTGTGTGTGTGTGTGTCTCTCTCTCTCTCTCTCTCTCTCTCTCTCTCTCTCTCTCTCTCTCTCTCTCTCTCTCTCTCTCTCTCTCTCTCTCTCTCTCTCTCTCTCTCTCTCTGCATATAGTTTTAATGTTTAGTATCTTTTTATCTTGATGTTATCCCTGAAAAGGGCGGGGACAAAAAGCACATGAGTGCTTATCTATTATCCTCGAATAAAATAATTTTGCCTTGCCTTGCCTTGCCTTGCCTTGCCTTCTTGCCTTCTCCTCTCTCTCTCTCTCTCTCTCTCTCTCTCTCTCTCTCTCTCTCTCTCTCTCTCCTCTCTCTCTCAACACACACACACACACACACACACACACACATCAAATTTAATCTTTTGACACCTACCCCCTTTTTTGGTGTCATAAAGAACACAGAGAGAGAGAGAGAGAGAGAGAGAGAGAGAGAGAGAGAAGAGAGACAGTCAGACAGACAGAGAGAGACAGACAGACAGACGGAGACGACAGTCAAATATACAGACAGACAAAGAGAGGCAACAAAAAGTGAAGGCTGCACAACAACATGTCATTTACAGGTTATTTCCTGAGTATCACGTACTCTGATCATGACTAAGTCAGAACTATGAACCAACATAGCTGGTACCAAGTCTAGACGCCATTTTACACTCCAAATATGCAAAAGCGGCTCACTTCCCCATCCCTTCTTGACAATACAAAGACAGCCCTCAGAGAACAAAGACGCGAGCTGCCAACAGACACTCTTCGGATCATGCAATAAAAGGACGTTCTTGCATGAAACAAAAATAAAAAGACAAATAAAGCATTGCCGCTAAATGCAAGCATGGGCTATTTTCCGTGAATAAACAAAGACTATGCTATAGACAGATAGTATTTTTGTGCGAAGCAACAAAATGACGTCAGTTTGGGAAAAAACAAAACAAAAATTGTGGTGTTAACCAGATAGAGCCAATTTTCAGGGAATGGACAATAGACATTGTGCGAAGGAACAAAGTAAAGTTCTTGTGCAAAACGACAACAAATACTCTGGTATTAAACAAAGACAATTTTCCGTGAATGAACAATAGATCGTATTAAACAAAGACAATTTTCCGTGAATGAACAATAGACATTGGGCGAGCAACAATGTAACTTTCTTGTGTAAAACAACAAAAACACTCTGGTGTTAAACAAACAAAGACAGGTTTTCACTGAATGATCAACGGACATTCATTGCGCGAAGCAAAGAAATTACGTTCTCGGACGAAGTAACAAAAACATTGCAAGACATGGACAAGCAGTCAAACTCTTTTTGGGGGTAAGTTCTTTCCCTTGGTTAGATGTTCTGTTCTCTCCGTTAGGCTACACACCACCTATAAAAAAAACCCGCACTTTTCCATGTATTTTTCTATATCGCTCTTATTATCATACCACACATACATAAGCATCCCACAGAAATAAAAACCACTTTTCGTAAAAGACTAGGCTCTGATTCAAAACTCGAGTGATTTTACACAAATTTGGTAGGTTTGAATTTTCATAATTTTTCAGCAAACACTGCACCCCCTCAGTCAATCGTCATCTGCTGGCCTCCTAACAGCAATATACATACGCGGGGTCAACGCTGTAGGAACACAAACAGTCCTCATTTGATGATCATTTCCAATTTTCTCGTGACTACCTGGTATTGCTCTATGTCCTAATTTAAAAAAAAAACAGCAGTGCAATTCAATCATACTTTTTTTTTAATCTATGAAAATCAACAACAAAAAATGCCCAACTGACATTCTATAGAAGACACTACATGACCTGCAAGCTAATACAGGAGTTTAACCTTAGCTCTTAGCTACCCGAGGAATAATATAGGGGCACTGTGCTAAGAAGTTCAGGCCCTGTCTTTGGGGCAAATTGAATCTGGTAGAGCCCATCCCTCTCCATGCTAGTTTTCCAGAATCCATCTAACGCTTACATGAACTGTGGAGTTAATACATACATACATACATACATACATACATACATACATACATACATACATACATACATACATACATACATACATACATACATACATACATACATACATATACATACATACATACATACCTATCGTTCACCAATGGTGAGACTCTGCGTATGCGACCATTTTTGCCTACTTATTTACTTATCTATTTATTTTATTCTTTTATATCGAGGATAATGGGATAAGCACTCTTGTGCTTTTTCACATCCAGTCCCCGTGTGTATGCAGTTTTTGTAAATGTCATCTGTTCTATCTGTTGCCATGAAGGTAGCCGCATTCCGACTTCGGGGATGTATGCTGGGTATGTTTGTATTGCCGTAAACCAACGAACAATCTTTAATGTGCATATTTGATCCTCTGCATGAATATAATTGTACACGAAGGGAATTAAGATACTCGCAGATCTGCACTTAAAGTTGACCTGGGAGATGGTAAAATTCCCCACCCTTAATTCACCAGACACTGCTGAGATTCGAACCCAAGATTTCATAGAGCTATGGAATTGAATTCGAACGGTCTTCGCCACTCGACTATAGTGTCCGTCAAGTAAACAGATAGATAGATAGATAGATAGATAGACAGACAGACAGACAGACAGACAGACAGACAGACAGACAGACAGACAGATAGATAGATAGATAGATAGAGAGATAGAGAGATAGAGAGATAGAGAGATAGATAGACAGATAGACAGATAGACAGATAGATAGAGAGATAGAGAGATAGATAGATAGATAGATAGATAGATAGATAGATAGATAGATAGATAGATAGATAGATAGATAGATAGATAGATAGATAGATAGATAGACGATTCTGGGAAAGCTTCTAATGCAAACCGACAAAAACAACACACAACACAACATAGCACAACAAAACATAAAACAAAACAAAAACAAACAAAAAAAGAAAGTTTCCCCACACACAAAGCAAATCGAAGAATCCTCTGGTGATCACAACCCAAAAAAAAAAAGAAAAGCAGCAGAGGAGACAGATGAGTGTACGTACAGGCGTCCTGTGAAGCGTACACAACATCGATTAAACCATCCTACATTGCACCCCCCCACCCCCCACCCCTTCCTCCACCCCTCCTCCATCCCCCCCCACGTCCTTCATCACTCCCCAACCCCCCACCACCACCCTAGTCTTTACCTCACCCCCATCCCACCACACCCCACTACACCCCCTTACCCACAGACGAACTTCCATTCCCCCCATTGGAAAAGCAATTTCAATTTTACATGGCCAAATGTCTGGTAGACAACGGCTCTTGTCTTGCAATGCTTTGAATAAGTGATGCATACGCCTACTACCTACCTCCCTCCTTCACTTGTCACTACTCTGTGTAATCGAAGCGTTTTTTGAAGTTTGCTTTGTGTTCACGTTGTGTACTGCACTTGATGTGTGAGATGTTGAGGGGGGGGGCGGGGGTTGTGTGTGTGTGTGTGTGTGTGTGTGTGTGTGTGTGTGTGTGTGTGTGTGTGTGTGTGTGTGTGTGTGTGTGTGTGTGGTGTGTGTGTGTGTGTGGTGTGTGTGTGGTTGTATGTGTGTGGGGGGTGGGGGGCATGTGTGTGTGTATCTTTTGTGTGTGTGTGTGTGTGTGTGGTGTGTGTGTGTGTGTGTGTGTGTGTGTGTGTGGTGTGTGTGTGTGTTTGGCTTTTTGTTGTTTTGGTTTTGTTTGCTGTGTGTGTGTGTTGTTTGTTGTTGGTTGTTGTTTTGATGTTGCTGTTTGGGGGGGGTCAGCTGTTGTGTCGTGTGTTGTGTTGTTGTTGATAGTTTGTTTTCTGTTTGGTTTGGGGCTTTTCCTTTTCTCGGCTAGAGCTCCAAGTCCTCTAGCATTAACATCAGCGCTGACTCCACTCCCGTCAAAAGTCTTTCCGTTTAGAAGGCTATAAACCGATGTCCCGTGTGTGAACGCACGCAGAACATCTTGCACACACGTTACAACCCGTTCCGCTTTTCTAAATAGTAGGCCATTGTGTGCTTGTAGGAACAAAATTAGTAAACGGCAAAATTTACGAAACTGCTTACACACAGGGGCTAGATGTTTAAAAAAAAAAAAAAAAAAAAAAAAGCACATGAGTGCGTATTCCGTTATCCTCGAAATACAAGAAGAGAAAATTAAAGGTCAGATTTCTGTGTCCGCGACTGTTTTTTTGGCCTTAATGAAGGTAGCCGCATTCCGGCTTAAGGGATTCAAATTCAAATACTTTTTTTATTATCTCAAAACAAAGAAATTCACGTAGGTTAAATACCAAATCATAGAAACTTAAGAGCTCGTAACCCTGCGGATGCCTCTTGTGAAGCACCACTGAGTTGTCGGGAAATAATGTACTGACTGTATGCTATTGTACGATGTTGAGTAACGTTGTTGTGTGTTCTCCAGCTTAACACTCTGGGGATCTGTCACCCAGAATGTGCACTCGGACTCCCTCATCCCACGTGGAATCACTGAATGAAATTGCATACTGAATGGGAGGTTTGAGTGTATGGCTGTTTTTAACTACCTCGCCATAACTATAGGCAGCCATACTCCAACTTCAGAGGATCGGTATTGAGTAATAATTTTTATTTTTTATTTGGAGTTTTCTCTTCAAGGTGTATGTATGTATGCATGAAAACTAATATTACATGCTGATACTGTGTGTAACAACAAAAAACCAAATGACTGAGCAAAAACTGGGTTTTTCTTTTAAAAAAAAACAAAACAATATTCTGAAATGAAAGAAAAATATCTCACCCGTTCATTTTATTTTTATTGTGCTTTTCAGTGGCCTTATACGCATGCATGCAAGGTAATAGGAATCGTAAGTGACATTGACTTATAGCTAAGCTGGGTATGCTTTTGCCCTTTTAAGAACACAGCAATTCTGTGCAAGTTTTCGGTCTTTTCTTATGGTTTAAAGTTACATCTCCTAAGATTCCTTGTCTAATTATTTCATCTGAGTCTGAACGACAAGTTACACGATTGAAACTTTGTGAAATAGTGCACCACCATTCAGAATGTAGGCCTAATGAAGGAAGCATGCAATCTTTTGCACACTTTTTATAGACTTTTTTTAAATTGAAGAAATTGATGCTTCTCTTCTCTCTCTCTCTCTCTCTCTCTCTCTCTCTCTCTCTCTCTCTCTCTCTCTCTCTCCTCCTCGCTCTCGCTCTCGCTCTCGTCTCGCTCGTCTCTCTTCGTGTCGATTACATGATAGTTTATAGTTGTCGATTTCATCGTTTTTATCTTTGTGTGTGTATGTTGTGTGTGGTTGTTGTCGTTGTCGCGTGCGTGGTATGTAATGTGTGTTGGTGTGTGTGTGTGTGTGGGTTGTGCGTTGGTGTGTATGGTGTGTGTGGTGCGTGTGTGAGCACAGTGCGCGTGCACATGTGTTGCGTGGCTGTGTGTCGTGTCCGTGTTGTGTGTTGTGTGTGTGTGTGTGGGGTTGTTTCGTGCGGTCATGTGTGTGTGCTGGGCGGCACGTGAGTGTTGTTGGTGTGTGTTGTGTTTGTGTGTGTGGTGTGTGTGTTGTGTGTGTGTGTGTGTGTGTGTGTGTGTGTGTGTGTGTGTGTGTGTGTGTGTGTGTGTGTGTGTGTGTGTGTTGCATTGGGGCTGAAGGAAACCAGAGACGAAGGGGGGACACATAGCGTCCAGAGCCCTGGGACTAGGACTAATCCAATGAGCCGGTATTATTTGTCTGTGTATCTGTTTGTTTGTTTGTTTGTCTGTTTGTTTGGTTGCCTGTTGCCTCCGTTGGTCAGTCGGTCTGTTGGTTAGTTTGTTCTTTTGTTAGTTCCTTCGTTCGTTCATTCGTTCATTCGTTGGTTGGTTGGTTGGTTGGTTGGTTGGTTGGTTGGTTGGTTGGTTGG
>CM060316.1:61964623-61967123 GCA_030674155.1 Stramonita haemastoma
AGCTGAGGTCTCTGAAGCCTCGCTCCCCTGCGACCACATAGGTTAAGAGACACCTTTAGCCCTATACTTTTTAAACTCAATGGAATAGTTATGTCATGCAGTTGCTGCCGTTGCTGTTGCTGCTGCTGCTATAGAGTTAATAGTAAACATGTTACAAAGCAATATAACTATGTAGAAAAGAAAGGTATATTTTGGGAACAGACAAAAATGAACTGATAATAGACAAGTTACGCCTATAGAAAAGGTCTACAAATAAACATTGAGGGATATACTTTTCCAGCTAAACTACAGTTTTACTGTTGCATGCGAAAACATAGCGAAGCAGAGCCAGTATTGCAATTGTTGTGCATTCCACAGAAATTGTGTACCTTAGAAAAATCGATCGTTTGAATTATTTATGACATGATTTGATGCACAGGTTCAGTCCATCACTCAGTGTGAAGCTAGAATATGGGGTTTTCATGACTCTGGGGACCACTGTGAAATATTTTATTACATTTATTTATTTTTTACCATTTTATGTTCACAGCAAATTTCTCTGCGTGAAATTCGGGCTGCTTTCCCCGGGGAGAGCGCGTCGCCACAAGTGCAGCGCCACCCTTTTTTTCCTGTCTGTAACTGTAATTTTGTTTTCCCTGTCAGAGTGGCTTTTTTCTAAAGAATTTTGCCAGGGACAAATCTCTTGTTGCCGTGGGTTCTTTTACGTGCGCTAAATAATGATGTGTAACACACGGGACCCCGGCTTATCGTCTCATCCGAAAGACTAGCACCCAGACTACCACTCATGGTCTAATGAATGGGGGAAAAGTTTTGGGCCCAAACGGGGTTCGATCCACCCCATACTTCCCACCCAGATTTTTTGCTTTCCAGGCAGGTGCGTTACCTCTAGACCACCGATCCACAAATTCATTTATTTGCTCTGAAAAAAAGTCATGGAGCTACTATACAAACACCTAACGATCTCGTCTATGCAGAAACAAATCGATACCCAATCATTGTGAGTTCCTCTGTAAGATGTGTTTCTTATCGACTGAACATTATTATTATGAATGACAGTTGCCAAAGAAAGCATATTACATGTTATATTATTAATACGAAAGGGAGAATACAAACTGCGTATCAAAATTGAGGGTCAGATTATGTGAGTTAGGATTTGCTTGTGTATTGTGGAATCAATGTCCCTGTCAGTATTGTCTTTGCCCTTCATGGGATAATGAAAGTGCATTTGGCTTGACTTGACTTGACTTAAATCAGATAGTAAAAGATCTAAAAGGGTTTGTTCGAGCACTTTGCCTTAGCCTGATAGATTGCAGGTGGTATGTGTGGTCGGGACATCATCTGGAAAGGAATCCCTTTGGTTTGATAGGTAATACTTTTATTTGTCTATGAACATGGGCATACATCTCAAACATGATGATTGAGACAGAATTTTTAGATTTCCGGTTCCTAAATTATTGCGCTCGCGATCTGAGGGCCTGGGTTCGATCCCCGGTTTGAGCTACAACAGAAACACCCGTTCAAGAGGATTTTTCCTTCTGGAGTTAACATCAGTGCCGACTCCACTTCCCCCAAAAGTCCTGTGGATGAGACTATAAACTAAGGTCCTGTGTGCGAACGCACGCAGAACATCTTGCGCACACGTTAAAATCCGATCTGAATTTTCGGAAGAGTAGATGATTGTATGCCGGTGTGAACGGATGACAAGATTTACAAAACTGCATACACACGGTGGCTGGAGGTAAAAAAAAAGCACAAGAGAGCTTATTCCATTATCCTCGAAATAAAAGAAAACTTTTTTGTAAATGTCTGTCTGTCTGTCTGTCTGTCTGTCCGTCTGTCTCTCTTTGTCTCTCTTTGTCTCTCTCTGTCTCTCTCTGTCTCTCTCTGTCTCTCTGTCTCTCTGTCTCTGTCTCTGTCTCTGTCTCTGTCTCTCTCTCTCTCTCTCTCTCTCTCTCTCTCTCTCTCTCTCTCTCTCTCTCTCTCTCTCTCTCTACAGCTATGAAGTATTAAGTTACATAATTAAGTTACATAAACAGAGTTATATATTGTTCGAGAACATCTATCATCGAACAATATATAACTCTCTCTCTCTCTCTCTCTCTCTCTCTCTCTCTCTCTCTTCTCTCTCTCTCTCTCTCTCTCTCTCTCTCTCTCTCTCTCTCTCTCTCTCTCTCTCTCTCTCTCTCTCTCCTCTCTCTCTCTCTCTCCTCTCTCTCTCTCTCTCTCTCTCTCTCTCTCTCTACAGCTATGAAGTATTAAGTTACATAATTGGTTGTTACAAACAGAATTATGCTATGTTTTTTGTGTGTTTTTTTCTCCATTTTCTTGTTATTAGTTTGCTTTTACTAGTTTGTATCATTATAGAAGGCTGGATGTAAAAAAGCAATTGTCATGCTTACTCCTTCACCTTCTGAAAATAAAATTCAATCAATCAATCAATCTGTCTCTCTCTGTCTCTCTCTGTCTCTGTCTGTCTGTCTGTCTGTCTGTCTGTCTGTCT
>CM060316.1:61972123-61982123 GCA_030674155.1 Stramonita haemastoma
ATAATTTTGTCATCTGCTCCTACCGGCACACGATGGCCTGATCTTCCGAAAGGCGGAACGGGATTTTAACGTGAGTGCAAGATGTTCTGCGTGCGTTCGCACACAGGACCTCGGTTTATAGTCTCATCCGAATGACTTTGACATTCAGTTCGATTTTTTCGTCAAACTGTTAAGAAAGGGCGAGCTGGGTACGAACCCAGAAACTCGCGGTTTACATAATTATTGGCAGGCGAACGCCTTAACCATCCTGCCACTGTCCTTCAAAGTTTAAGAAGGGCGCAGCATATCTGCAAAAGTAAAAACAAAACCAAAAAAAAGAAAAGAAAAAAAAGGAGATTAATGGCCCCCACAAGAAACAATACAAGTACATGAGCGTGTAAGCACAAGTGCGTGCGCACACATACTCACACACGCATTTACAAGCGCGCGCACACACACACACACACACGCTCGCGCGCGCGCGCGCGCGCGCGCGCACGCATGCACGCACGCACGCGTTTGTGTTTGCGTGTAGTACGCGCGCACACATGCGCGCTCTTGGACGCATGCAAACACCTTCTCGCACTGGCGCACAACCGCTGTTTAAAAAATTACAATGAGAAGAAGAAAAAGAAGAATTGCGAAGAAGAAGAAGAAGAAGAAGAAGAAGAAGAAGAAGAAGAAGAAGAAAAAAGAAAAAGAAGAATTGCGAAGAAGAAGAAGAAGAAGAAGAAGAAGAAGAAGAAAAAGAAGAAGAAGAAGAAGAAGAAGAAGAAGAAGAATTGCGAAAAATTGCGAAGAAGAAGAAGAAGAAAAGGAAGAACAAGAACAAGAAAAGAACAAGAACAAGAAACAAACAAAAGGAACAAGAAGAAACCGAAGTTAGTGTTGCTTTTTTTTTTTTTTTTAAATCTTTGACATCGAGAGCAAACTGGAGCTATTCAGTGTGAAAGGTACGCAACCTTCCTAGACTCAAAACATTGGTGGAGATGTGGTTACCTCCCTTTGCTAGTCTTGATACATTTTATGGGCTATTACTCTTCAAAAAGCAGAACAGGATTTAACGTGTGCGCAAGATGTTCTGCGTGCGTTCGCACACGGGGCCTCGGTTTACAGTCTCATCCGAAAGACTTTTGGGGAGAGTGGAGTCAGCACTGATATTAACTCCACAGAAAAATCCCCTCCATCGGGAATCAAAATCGGGTCGTCAAATTGCCAGCGCAATGTGTGTGCGTGCGTGCGTGCGTGTGTGTGTGTGTGTGTGTGTGTGTGTGAGTGAGTGCGTGCGTGCGTGCGTGTATGTGCGTATGTGTGTATGCGTGTGTGCGTGTATGCGTGCGTCTGTGTATGTGTGTGCGTGCGTGCGTCTGTGTGTGTGTGTGCGCGCGCGTGCGTGCGTGTTTTCTATATGTATGTTCTTGTGTTTCCACAGTAGAAAGATAGATCCAGTGATGTAACAATGACGCTTACTTTTAAGGACACACAATGCCTACGCATTAGATGTGTCGAGAGTGACATAAGATAATGAGGGGATGTAGCTCAGTGGTAGAGCGTTCGCTTCGCATGTGAAAGGCCCCGGGTTCGATCCCCGGCATCTCCACTTTTTTTTTCTTTTTCTACTGCAAGACATTACGGACTTCTACAGCAGAAATACTTACTGGATAGGCTATACGCAATTTTTTCAGTTTCACATTTTCTCGTGTTACGGCAAAATATTCAATAGGAATAGTCTCAATAATTATAACGATAATGTTTTATGTGGGTTGATATAGTAATTAGTATTCCATAAAGGAACGAGGTGAGAGTGGTACTTTTAACATCATGACAGTAGTTTATTTAGCGTGATCATTGATCGGGATAATGTTTTTAGCAGACTTGAATAGTCGTTTTTGCTTGAGGATAGTGTCGTTGGCGTAGCCGGAAGTAATGTTTTTGGCGTGAAGGCCTGTGCTATAAACACTACTGATAGTGCTTTCAGCGTTGCCAAAATGACTATGGTAGTGTCTGTTGCATATATTGATTTTGGCTTATTACACCGGCAAAAGATTACACGTCTAAAGGATTAAAGAATAAATCCTGTACATGTCATCAAGGTAGTTCGCAGCTTACAGCACCACTTGTATTTTGTGTTTTGTACCACTTTTATGTCACAGCAGATTTCTCTGCGGGAAATTCGGGCTGCTCCCCCACGGGGAAAGCGCGTCGCCACAAGTGTAGGGCCTACCTATTTTTTTTCTTTTTCCTGTAAGCAACTGTATTTGTCTCATTTCACATACATTTTAATATGCTGGTGTAAAATCTGCCATCAATCTTCCCAGCAGAAGATCAATACACAGATCTGCCACCAGCATCAAATAACCACACAATTTGAAGGCAAGCACAGCTCCAGCTTTCTTTTCGTTTTCCATTTGACATTGTTAAAAAAAAAAAATCCTCTCTGAACACATTTTCTGTACCTTTATACAACATGCCACACTTTTCTTTTCAATTCGCATTTCATCTCAATAACAACAACAACAAAAAAACAACAGGCACAATTAATCCACTACTACTTAAAATCATACACCATTAGTATTTTACATACATTTTTCGTACAATATGCTGGTGTAAAATCTGCCATCAATCTTGCAGCAGAAGATCAATACACAGACCTGCTACCAACAATCACTTCACACATCAACCACAGTACCACAGATTTTGCTTTTACATTTTTCAAGGGATTTGAAAAAGACCTCCCCACACACTTTCCATACAGTTCCACAGGAACTAAATCTAGTACATTTTTTTCTGGCTAATGTATATTTGATTCACTTTTTTTTATAAATACAAAAAGAAAAAGCTTTCATTTGGTTTTCTTATTTAATGATTTTTTTAGAAAAAAAGAAAGAAAACAGGAGACCTTCAAATTCAAATTCAAAAATACTTTATTATCTCATAGAGAAATTCACGCGGGTTACATGCCACACATAAAAAGCAAACATGTAAAAAGTAACATCACGGAGAAAGAAAAAAAAAAAAAAAAAAACCTCGCACCTCGCACATATAATATAAAAAATCACCCACAACTCAGCAATACATCATCCAGTCTAAAACAAAATCTCAAACATTCCTACGCACACCAGTTTGCTCACGCATTCACACACACACACACACACACACACACACACACACACACACACACACACACACACACACACACACACACACACGCGCGCGCGCGCGCGCGCATGCACGCACGCACGCGCGCGCGCGCGCGCGCGCGCGCGCACTGTTGGAAACACTGCGTATATGTGCACACATTTTTGTGAAATAAGCCATAATTGATATCAAATCATGTAACTTGTTAAAAATAGTCGTATGATAAGAAAAATATCAATGAAAGTAACAAACAATCTTTTATTACAATGTTAAGCACAGTCTAAGATAATAAGACCTTTGCTACAAGTTTTCCACTGTCTTGTATGCTACATTTTCCTTGTCAATTTACATTTAATCTCATTATCTAAATTTTAAAAAGGAAAGGAAACAACACAAAGGCACATTCTATCCACATCTATACTTAAAATCAGTCTTTCACATACATTTTTCGTATATTATTCTGGTGTAAAATCTTCCATCGATCTTCCAGCCGAAGATCAATATTCAGATCTGCCACTAATATCAATTAACCACACAATAAAATGGCAATGAAGCACCACGTTTCTTTTAGTTTTCACATCTGATGATTTAAAAAAATAGAAAAAATTCTCTCCCGACCTACTTTCTACACCATTACAGAACATGCTACATTTTTTGTTGTTGTCAATTTACATTTTGTCCCATCATTTTACCGGGGCGTCATTATTTTGAATACAAAAAAACAAAAAAGCACTTTGTCCACTACTATATTCAAAATACTACATTAGTCTTTCACACACATTTTCGTAAAATATGTTAGGGCAAAATCTGCCATCAATCTTCCAGCAGAAGATCAATACACAGATCTGCCACCAGCATCAATCAACCACAAACTTAAATGGCAATCACAGCTCCACCTTTCTTTTGGTTTTCACATTGGATGTGATTTAGAAAAAGAAAAGAAGAAATAAAACCTCTTTTGACACATTTTCTAACACCATTAAACAACCTGCTACAGATTTCTTATCAATCTTCATTTAATATGATTAAATAAAAATTATAAAAACAAAGAAAAAATCGCATGGGCGCATTCTATCCACTTCTATGCTTAAAATCACTTCCACTGACAGTTTTTGTACAATATGCTGGTGTCAAATCTGCCATCAATCTTCCAGCAGAAGATCAATACACAGATCTGCCACCAGCATCAATCAACCACATCAATGGCAATCACAGCTTTCTCTTTTTGTTTTCATATCTGATGTGATTTCAAACCAAAAAAAGCTCACCTCTCCCAACCAATTTTGTATACAATGTGCTACAGTTTTCTTGTCAATTAATATCCAATATCTAAGAATGAATAAACAAAAATAAAACACACATGCACATTTTGTCCACTACTATACTTAAAATCATATGCATATAGTTTTTCACATACATTTTTTTGAAAACATGTTGGTGTAAAATCTTCCATCAACCTTCCAACAGATCAAAACACAGATCTGCCACCAACATTAATAAATAAACCACACAGTTAAATGGCAATCATAGCTCCAGTTTTTTCACATCTGATGTGTTTTAAAAATAATAAACCATTAGTCTTTTACATACATTTTTGTACAATATGCTGGGGTAAAATCTGCCATTACTCTTCAAGCAGATCAATACACAGATCTGCCACAAGCATTGATCAACCACACAAATGACAATCTTAGCTCCCGCTTTCTTTTTTCCACATTTTATTTGATTTAAAAAGATTCAACAAACAAAACATCTCCCGAACACTTTCTACACCATTATACAACACGCTATATTTTTCTTGTCAATTTGCACTTCATCTGATGGTTTTACGAAAAGAAACAAAGAAAAACAAACACACTGGCACATTTTATCCACTACACTACTTAAAAACCATAGACCACGAGTCTTTCACATACATGTTTCCTGCAATATGCCGTTTTCCCATTTGATGCGATTTAAAATGAGAAGAAAAAATCTCTCCCAACAGTTAACGTTCTAGATCTACATCATAATACAAAATGCTACACTTTCTTGTCAATTTACATTTAATATTTACAAAAATAAAAAGGAAAAAAACACACAGGGATATTCTTTCCACTTCTATATTTAAAATTAGTCTTTCACATAAATGTTGGTATGTTGGTGTAAAATCTGCCATCAATCTTCCAGCAGAAGATCAACACACAGATCTGCCACCAGCATCATTATCTCCAATCATTTATCACAATGTTCAGAGCAATTGAAGCCTAAGCTTTCTTTCTGTTTTCCAGTCCACGTTATCTTCAAAAATAATTCTCTCCCCACGCAGTTTCTAGTCCATTATACTATCTGCTACGCTTTTCTTGTCAATTTACATGTCATCTCAAAACTAAAAAAAAAAAATCAAAAAGAAAAAAAAAACATTGACACATTTTTATCCATTACTATACTTTAAATCATAACCATTTGTCTTTTACATACATATTTGTACAATATGCTGGTGTAAAATCTGCCATCAATCTTCCAGCAGAAGATCAATGCACAGATCTGCCACCAACATCAACTCTCATTTCAAGTGATATGGCAAAAGACCCCTTCTCCCCACACACATTCCAGCCATTGTACACTATTACATTTTTCATCTCAATCGACATTTGATATGTTTGTTTTTTCAAATAGCAGGCACATTTTACGGGCTACTAGACTTATGACATAACATGAAGATGTGTTGGTGTAACTTCTGTATCTGCCTTCTAGCAGACGATCAGTACACAGACTTGCCACTGACAAACTTATTTCACATCAACACATAATTCTTGCTCATTTCCTGCATCCCTCCACTATATGCACATGAGAACCGCGCGCAGCCCCTACTGTCAGTTCGTGCCTAGCCGAGCTACTGTCCAGACGTTTATCATATCGCCTCTCGCTGTGTCGGCAACGCCCATCACTATCAGGAATCTCAGCACTAGCTATAATAGTTTCTAGACCTTGCTTTTCTTGGTGTGTTTTATTTTGTGTATAACTTGGGGTTGTTGTTGTTTTTTGTAGTGCTTGTGAAATCTATTTTTTGTGGAAAAGTTTCTGGGAAAAAAAAAAAAAAAAAAAAAAAATGGAGACCCATTCTGTGGACTACACCAGTGACCAGGATTCGGTTATGGAGTCAGAATCCTATGAAGAACCACAAGCTGGCACCTCTGCTGAACCCTTGGTGGAAAGGGAGCCATCTCTCCGAGACATTTTTTCAATCATTCAGAACCTTTCCAAAAGAATGGACAATTTTGAAAGAAGTGCACCGCACACCAAGAAGAGGAAAATTAGCGCTGACGCTGATAAACCCCTCGCTGAGAATGAAGGGAAAAGGAAGAAGGCAGGTAGTGATTCAGAATTTGTCACCGACAGTGTTTCTGATAAGGCAGAGGAACTGGAAAAAGAGCTGATAGCAGATGCTACAGAGGAGGAGGATGACGATATTTTTGCTGAAATGGCATCATCTTTTGACGATAATGAAGAAAAAGGACCACCGGTCTCAGGAAAATTGGCAAAGCTGCTTGAATCCAGATTTGGATCAAAACTTCCAGACAGAAAGCTGAGGGAAAAACTGACAAAGTACCCGATTCCCGAAAACTGCGCATACCTGGGCGTTCCCCGAACAAACCAGGAAGTTTTTTCTGTCCTCAAGCCCTTCACTAGAAAGACAGACATTCGGATGGCAAATACACAGAAAACACTGTCAAAAGCTGCCATAGCCATAACCCTCTGCACCGACCGACTTTTGAGGGTAAGAGATACCATCTCAGGGCAGGATGCCACTACAGTACGCAGTGAACTGACCGGATGCATAGCTCAACTTTCAGATGCCCTTGCCCTCACAGGTCACGCCAACCATGACCTGTCCCAGAAACGGAGAGACATGCACCGACCCTGCCTACCCCGTGAACTCTCTGGCATATGTGCACCGCAGGTTGCCATGACCCAGATCTACTGTATGGCTCTGATTTTCACAAATGTCTAAAAGAAGTGCAAGAGTCCCAGAAACTCGGTCAGAACATGCGTGGTCAGCAAAAGAGGAGCACGTGGCAGCATAACAACAGTAGCTCTTTTTTAGGCCGGAAGCCGTGGAGGCAGGGGCAGGGGGGGAGTTCCTTCGGTCAAGCAAACAAAGTGTTTTGGAAGAAGGGTCAGAAAAACAGCCACCGGCAGTAACTCGATCTTTGACAGAACCGCCCCTCCCTTCTGGAAACAAGGTTAGTGAGTTTGAACTTTGCTTGCCTTCTTTGTGTGCTTATCTTGAAATGAAGCATGATAACTTTAAAGCAGGAAGCTTAAAGGAAAAGCTGTCGCACTGGAATGAACTAACTTCTGACCCTGATGTACTTGAAACAGTTGAAGGAATTAAAATCACCTTTGATGATTGCCCAGTAGACATAAAGCAAAGTTCGCAAAGGTTGTTTAGCAAGCGTGAAAACTATGCTGTTGACTCTGAAATAAGAAACTTGTTGAAAAAAGGTGTGATAAAAGAGTCTTTACCTGAATCAGGACAAGTTGTCTCACCTATCTTTGTTAGGGAGAAAAAAGACGGATCATTTAGAATGATTTTAAATCTGAAAGCTCTGAACAAAAATGTGGAATATAAGAAATTTAAGATGGAAACAATATATACAGCTTTGGATCTAGTTACACAAAATTGCTTTTTCGCATCAATTGATCTGAGAGATGCGTATTACGTCATAGCAGTAGAGGAGACTTTTCGGAAATATCTGAAATTCAGATGGAGAGAAAAACTGTACTGTTTTCAGGCAGCTGCTATGGGACTCAGTCCGATTCCCAGAAAATTCACAAAACTCATGAAACCTGTCCTAGCACGCTTACATGATATGGGTCACCTGATCACTTCATTCATTGATGACAGTTTGATTGTGGGAGAGACTGAAACAGAAGTTGTACAGTGTGTGGTAGACACGATACAATTATTAGACTCCCTAGGTTTCTATGTACATGAAAAGAAATCACAGTTCATGCCTGTGCAAGAAATCACCTACCTGGGTTTCAAAATAAACTCAACAGACATGACAGTCACACTGACAGATGAACGGAAACAAAAACTGCTTGTGTGCATGCATTCTATTATTCAGTCAGGAAAGTACAACTGTAAGATCTCTGGCATCTTGTATTGGACTAATGGTTTCTTGTTTTCTTGCTGTGCCATTGGGTCCTTTGTACTACAGAGCACTTGAACAAGATAAGTGTTCCGCACTTAAACTAAGCAAGGGGAACTGGGAAAAGCCTGCTGTGTTATCAGCTGAAGGGAAGACAGAGCTAGAATGGTGGATTAATAACATAGACAAGCAAAAGGCTCCCATTCAGAGATCAGACCCCACCATTACTATGAAGACAGACAGTTCACGTACAGGATGGGGTGCTTGGGTTGTTGATACCAAATCACAAACACAAGGCATGTGGAGTGAGAAAGACAAAGAAGGACACATAAATGCTTTGGAGCTATTAGCTGTCTTTTTTGGTCTCAAGTCTTTGTTGCATGACCAACGTAATGTTCACATAAGAATTATGACTGATAACACAAGCACTGTTGGTTGTATTAACAACATGGGTTCGAACAGATCTAAACATCTGAATGATGTATCTCAGCAAATCTGGCATTGGTGTGAAAGCAGAAACATATGGCTCAGTGCTGCTCACATTCCTGGTGTTGAGAATGTTGAAGCTGACAGTCTGTCTAGACAGATCCACATTGACACAGAATGGAAACTGGATTCAATGCTACTTTCTGAGGCTATGAATATTCTTGATATAAAACCTGTCATTGACTTGTTTGCCTCTAGATTAAATTTTCAGTTTTCCAGATATGTGTCTTTCTTGCCTGACCCAGGAGCATGTGCTATTGATGCATTTAGCATGTATTGGGGAAATGAGACTGTTTATTGTTTTCCACCTTTCAGCATTATATACCCCGGGTCCTGGCAAAGATAAAGAAAGACAAAGCAAGAGGGGTTATAGTAGCGCCAACCTGGAAAAATCAGCCCTTTTGGCCAGCACTGATGAAAATTCTCACAGCCAGACCTGTCCTCTTGTCAGCCAGAAACACTCTTCTGACACAACCAAGTCAAAAGGAGACAAAACACCCACTGAGGAAAAGCCTGACGCTGCTAGTCTGCAAAGTGTCAGGGATAGATTCAGAACACAAGGCTTTTCTGAGGAGACTACCAGTATTCTCATGTCCTCATGGCGACCCGCAACAAAACAGATGTATGATGTGTACATACGAAAGTGGGAGAGGTACGCGTGTGAGCAACAAGTGGATTCAGTTTCACCGCCTCTAGCCACAGCTGTAAATTTTCTGGCATCGCTGTTGAAAGAGGGATATTCTTATAGCGCTGTGGGCACCGCTCGTTCTGCGCTAAGTTGTTTTCTCTGCAACTATGAAGGGGCAACGTTTGGTCAACACGAACTTGTAAAAAGATTTATGAAGGGTGTGTTCGAAAGAAAACCACCACTACCAAAGTATCACCACACTTGGGATGTAAACATTGTGCTAAAAATGTTAGAAACGTGGGTTCCAGTGCAAAACCTGACGTTCAAGGAACTGACAATGAAACTTGTGATGTTAATTGCCCTTCTGTCGGGTCAGAGGTGTCAAACTATTGCTGCTTTGGACATCGACAATATGCTACTTTCAAGGGAAAAGTGTGTTTTTTATGTAAATAGATTATTAAAACAGTCAAGAAGAGGAGCCCATCAATCACCTATTGAACTCATGGCTTTTGTGGAAAAAGAGGCTTTGTGTGTAGTTCACACTTTGAAAGAATACCTGAGACGGAGCAAAGAACTGAGGGCTCAGAATGCTACCCGACATTTGTTTATCACTCTCCAAGCACCGCACCGA
>CM060316.1:61986973-61991973 GCA_030674155.1 Stramonita haemastoma
TTGCTGTGGTCATTTGTACAAAAACCAAACTTTAAATCTGGGTATACAAAATGTCTTAGAGTGTCATTACAAAAAAGCAAAAACATATGCTTTGTCGATGATCGTCATACTTCCAATTGATAGTTTTGTTTTATAGATAAAAACAAAAGCATTTGTGAGTGTTTTTTGTTTGATATTTTGTGTAAAAAGATGTTTTAATGCTACTTTTAGTTTCCATGTCACAACCACAACACAGCTAAAAATATAACCTTTATGCCTCAATTATAAAAAAAACAATTAATGATTCATAATTTTTTCAACAGATTGCACTTTGCAACAGAGTACTCTAATATATGACAAGAAGGCAAAAACTTCCAAGGACATTTATTTTTCAAGGTCTATGTCACAAAAACCTCACATGTTTCTGAGAATAACCCAGATAGATAGATAGATAGATAGATAGATAGATAGATAGATAGATAGATAGATAGATAGATAGATAGATAGATAGATAGATAGATAGATAGATAGATAGATAGATAGATAGATAGATAGATAGATAGATAGCTGTTTTCACTTTTTAAAAAATGTATTAAAAAATTGAAAACACACACTAACCCTGTCTTTTAATTTATTTTCATCGAACATTTTGCATTTTGTATTCACCTTTACCTTTTACTGATCATCCAGACATGTTACAGCGGTGAAGGAATGTTCCCCCGTGAGGCTGCTAGGGGCTCTCTCAGTATAGAGAACTTCCCCACACTGACCACATCATGCACGGGTCAATTTTAGTTGTCGAAAAAACATTATTATGTGGTGTGGCCACTATATACCATGATTCTTCTCCCTGCTCCCCCCACCCCCCCTATCCGTGCACTGGTCAAATTTGGCTGTTCAAAAAACATTAATATGTGGTGTGTGACCAATATATACCATGCTCTTTTCTCCCTACCCCCACCCCACCCCCATCCATGCATTGGTAAAATTTTCGTTATTTAAGAACATGAATACGTGGAGTATGGCTAATATATTATACACCTTTCCGGAAGAGTAGGCAATTGTGTGCTGGTGGGAGCGGATGACAAAATTTACAAATTTACATACACATGGAGACTGGCTGTAAAAGAAAAAGCATACATGAGTGATTATTCCATTATCCTCGCAATAAAAGAATAATAAAATGAAAATAAAATAAACTAAACATACCATGATCCTTTCACTCCTAATTCTTCCTCCTTTATAGAGGCTGCTCAACTGAAGTCACCATTGAAGCAAAGTTTTTTTTCTCTCTCTCTGTTCTTTTCTGCCTGGAGGCAAACTAATTAATTCCGTTGCTCAGGAGGTGTGTGTGTGTGTGTTTAGTGAGTGTGTGTGTGTGTGTTTGGTGTGTGTGTGTGTGTGTGTGTGTTGTGGTGTGTGTGTGTGTGTGTGTGTGTGTGTGTGTGTTGGTGTGTGGTGTTGTGTGTGTTAGTGTGTGTGTGTGTGCGTTTAGTGTTTGCGTGTGTTTAGTGTGTGTTGTGTGTGTTAGTGTTTGGGTGTGCGCGCGTGTGTGTGTACGTTGTGTTGTGGTGTGGGTGTGTGTGTGTGTGTTGTGTGTGTGTGTGTGTTGTGTGTGTGTGTGTGTGTGTGTGTGGTGTGTGTGCGTTTAGTGTGTGTGTGTGTGGTGTCAGGGGGTGGCAAAGGGGGGGGGACTGGTAGGAGAGCAGGGTGAGCGTTGTTTTTGCTGATAAGCGAGCAATGTCTGGCTCTGATTGATTTCTTGCTTGGCGCCGGAGAGAGAACACAGGATATGAGATGAGGATATAGTGATTTGATGGGACACATGCTGCTGGGGTCACACAGAAAGACAGTTTGGAATGAAGGAGGGAAAGGGGGAAGAAGGAAATGCAGGATGGAATTAAGGAAGGAAAGAAGACAGGCAGATAGAGGGGAAACAGAGAGACAGACAGACAGAGACAGAGTGGGAGAGATAGAGAGAGAACGAGAGATACAGAGAGAGACAGAGAGACAGAGGGAGACAGAGAGACAGAGGGAGACACAGAGAGAGAGACAGAGAGAGACGAAGAGACAGAGACAGAGAGACAGAGACAGAGAGAGACCGAGAGAGAGAGACAGAGACAGAGAGAGACGAAGAGACAGAGAGAGACAGAGACAGAGAGACTGAGAGAGCGAGCGAAGGAACGAATGAATGAATTGATTTTGGTTAATGAATTAAACAAACAAACAAACAAAATAATTGAAACAACGAAAAAAGGGCGAACTGAAGAAAACAAAAAAAGAGAACAGCTAGACAGAAACATAGACATGAGTACACACAGAAACACAGACAGACAGACAGAAAGACAGAAAACACACACACAGAGACAGACATAAACACAGAGACAGATAAAGAAAGAGGGGGAGGGCAGTGGGGGCAAGGTGAAACACGTTCAAATTGGAATAGCGATCAAGGCTAGGGTTGTCGTTTTTTCATTTCAAAGTCACATCTGTCAGATTAAACGAATTTATACAAGCGCTCACCTGTGTAAACATACACACATACACACACACGTGCGAGCACGCACGCACTCACACACACACACACACACACTAACATGCACACACACAAGCGCACACAAGCGCGTGCATGTACGCACGCACGCACAAACACGTACACACACACACATATATAGATATATAGATATATAGATATAGATATATAGATATAGATAGATATATAGATAGATATATAATATATATATGTATAAATATTATATATAATCATTTTAAAATAACCAGCAGAAAAACTTTATCTGGTTAAACTCATGTCTTTTTCTTACCGTCACAGTAAACGTACTTGTAAAGGAAAACACAAAAAGACAATTTTTAGCCACTTTCTTTATAAACAATCAAAGCAGTAAAAAAAAAAAAAAAAAAAAAGTAGACGAAGGAGGAGGAGGATGAGAAGAAGAAGAAGAGAAGAAGAAGAAGAAGAAGAAGAAGAAGAAGAAGAAGAAGAAGAAGAAGAAGAAGAAGAAGAAGAAGAAGAGGAACAACAACAACAACAAGAATAAGAAGCTGGACAACAACCACAACAACAAAAACAACAACAACAACAACAAGACTGAGAAGGAAGAAGAAGAAGGAATAGGAGGAGAAGAAGAAGAAGAAATAAGAGGAGAGGAAAGACAAGGAGAAAGATGAGAAAAAGGAGAAGATATTGTAGAGGAAGAAGACAAGCAGGAGGAAGAAGGAGAAAAAGGAGAAGAGAGGGTAAGAGAAGAAAGAGAAGAAAGAAAAACAAGACAAAAAAAAGAAGAAAGAAACAGAAGGATGGGGTACAGATTTGAAAAAAATCCTCCTCCCCTCCCCTTCCTAGAAATCAAGGAGAAACTGTCTGGCACCGTAGCGGACAGTGACCCTGCTAGAGAACACTGTTGACGTCAGTCCCAGATTTGAAGGAGGACTAATGGATGGCAATGCGTCTGAAACAAGCTTTACCCGCCTCAGATGAAACCAGCAAATGGAGATGGCAGAAAGTCTTAGCGTTTGGGGTTTTTGTCTCTCAGATAAGACCAGGTGTGTGGTATTTTGTTGTTTTTTTACATTATTATTTGCCTGTCCGTTGTTTTTTTTGTTTTATTAGATGGGGATTTATAAGACAGGCAGCAGGTACTACGCAATATTGTTGGTACTCATTTTCCCTGAGAGTAGAAGATAGAGAATACTTCAACTCCTTCGGGGATTTTCTTCTTGATGTCTGTTGTGGAGATAATAAGACATTCTGGCACGCGCGGGGGGGGGGGGGGGGGGGGTAGCGGGGTGTAGCAGTGGTGAGAACGTTGAACTCGTGATCTTTCTGTGACTGACGTGGTAGGTTCAAATCTACGTTAAGACACTTGTTCAACGGAGTTTTTTTTCCTGTAAAATTAGTATTGATTCCGCAAGTTTTTCGAGTAAGTCTATAAATCAAGATCTTGACTGCGAAACACATGCAGATCATGTTGTGTACACATTAAAACTTTAAAAGCTGTTCATAAAATTGTATACGCTCCACAGCTTGTGGTATGGCTGACACGAAAATATCTAGCATACACCCTGTCACCTGTAGAGGACAAACAGCTCTGCAAGGCTCAACTTGCCCAGAATAAACTTCCTGTTTTAAATTCAGAACAGTTCCCCCACACTGACTCCTCAAGAAATTAAGGGAGAAGGGCAAACTAAGTCAATCTGTTGTCTGCTTCACAGTGAACAGTCTTCCCAAGGAGAGTTGATGCAGCATGTTTAATGTTCCAATTCCCTGTACATACTTACGACGCCCTATAATAAATCCACTAAGCAAACTTTTGATTTGCTGCATTGCTCAACACGATGGGTCTAATGTCTTATATCTGAAAAGAAATGGTTCCAGGACGGGCATCAGATTGACGACATTTCTTGGGTACAACAAGGAGCAGTCTTTGATGTCAATGTTCAACTTAAAATCTGTTGTTAACCAATATATTTTTGATATCTGATACACACATAAAGAATATCAGATGCACTGAATTGACAACCATTAAAAGATATTATGTTGGAACAATTTGTATTAATGTACAACATCAGAGATGTGTTGAGTCTAGAGAACAAAAAGTTTAAGACCTAATACAGATCCTTGAAGTACTCCATACTGTAGGCTTACAGTGGGAGAGGACTTTCCATTCATAGTTGTATCATAATATTCACACAGATAAGACTGGAACCAGGACACAGCAAATTCGAAAATACCAGAGTGTGGAATAATGTCAAGATTACATTAGTGGAATTGTATTGAAAGCGGCTGAGAGGTCATATTTTTTCTTTAACATTCTCTGACTTTAAAGTCCACTGCTTTTCTCAGCCATCGTTGGAACCAATGGCTCCAAGTTATATCGTTTGTTTGCGTGACAAAGTTCATTGACCTAACAGCTCTGCCTTGTTGTTAGCCTCTTTGTTGGTCAACTAATATGCAGTCAACAATGTAACAAAGTGATCATTACTGTTTATCGTTGTCTTTGAAA
>CM060316.1:61994473-61996973 GCA_030674155.1 Stramonita haemastoma
AACTCAGGATTTTAATTGTAAGGCCACCGGGCTGTGTACAAGAGGAGAGACAGACAGACAGACAGACGGAGAGACGAAGAGAGATGGAGAGAGAGTGAGAGAGAGGAAAAAGAGAGACAGACACAGGCAGAGAGAGATGATGCGAAATATTTATTGCCCTCAGGCATCCTCTAGCCCATTGTCAAGGGGACAGAGGGATGAGGACTGTGCGAGCACCACCCAAAATTAACGGTTATTACATGGCAAGTACTTTCATCATGGCATGAAAACCATAGCATGGGAGACCCACCTGATTTTAGACTTTGTGACAATGAAATGACCAGTGCTATCCCATGAAGTACAGCTGGCTAGCAGCCATCTGCTATTATCTGGTCAGCTGAGGATTATCTGTGAACATGCTTTTCTTCTTTATCCCTAACTGATCTGCTGGCCTTCTTCAGGTCTTTTGGTGCATAGCGGAGATCTTCCATATTTCGATTTTTTTTGTCGAGTTTGCTTGTCAAATTCCATCAAGCATTTCATCTAATCACTGATAATTACTTTAGATGTTGTTCCTCACGCTTTAGAAAAATTACCGGTATGCTCAAATTCTCCCACACATTCTGACTTGCTGTCCACTCATTTTTCAGCAAAATTTACATTTGTTTCATCTTGTTTTCTTTATCCACTTTACGTTTACACAACTCTGCCTCTTTACTTTTTATTGATTTTATTCTTTTATTTAAGGGATAATGGAATAAGCACTCATGTCCTTTTTACATCCAGTCCCTGTGTGTATGTAGTTTTGTAAATTTTGTCATCTGTTCCCATCTGCATACAATGGCCTACTCTTCCCAAAAGCGGAACGGGTTTTAACATGTACGCAAGATGTTCTGCGTGCATTCGCACATGCAACCTTGGTTTATAGTCTCATCACAAGGACTTTTGGGGGGAGTGGAGTCGGCACTGATGTTAACTCCAGAGGAAAAATCCTCTTGCATGAGATTCGAACCTAGGTCAGCATATCACAAGGGCATCACTCTGACCACCAGACTACTGGATTAATGTGACTCTCTGTGTCTATAAGACACAATGTCATGTCAATACAGTTGTTATGTGAGAGGTCTTCGGAAAACACAAGCACATTTGGTGTACACAAGGTGCAAGAAAAATACTGGCATTACAGGTCAGATTGTCAGATTCTGTTTCAAAAAACATACTTGGCAGGGTTGGCAAAAACAATCCTGATGGCAATCTTTCTTCTTATTCATTGAACACTCAGACTACAACTATTGTTGTCTGTTCTATAAGCAAAAATGAGTTGCACTGCCGTTAAGTGTCTGACAAGTCAGGCCGAACACCTCCAAACTTCGGCATGTGCAATGTTGTTTCACTAACCTGATTGTCATGGCGAGTCTTATGTAGTTCGGCCCTCCTCCTGTCCCCAGTGATTTGAGAGGGACGTTTCTTTCTATACACAATATTATGTTCTCGGTTGACAGAGAGCTTACTGCAAAAAGTAGGGGTCAATCGCAGCACAATAACAGTTTGATTTCTTCTCTCTCTAAGTTTTGGAAGTAGACACTGTCAATTTTTTGTGTAGATAGGAACCCTTGAACTGGCATGTGGAATTCCAAAACTCAGAAAAAGATGGAAAATTGTTGGAGACAGCTGCTGAGCTGTGTGTCTTGCTGAGAGCCAGACAAGAAAAACGACTCCAAGAGATACACACAGAGACAGAGACAGACAAAAGCAGAGGTACAGAAATAGAGAGAGAGAGGGGGGGGGGGAAGAGAGAGAAAAAAATAATAGTGTGAGAGGGACAGTGAAAGAGGAGGAGGAGGGGAGGTAAGTGAGAGGCTGAGCCACGCAGAAATTACCCCCTCCCCCCCTTCAAGAAAAAACACAAAAAACAGAAGGGACCCATCGCAGCACAGTATTATCTGAAACGCAGAGAAATGAAAAAAAAAAAAAAAAAAAAAAAAACACCACCCTGATATATCCTGCCCACATTTTGATGACATCGATAGGCTCCTAGCAGCAAGCACACGTAGCATTTAAAATTATTCCTTATTTTTCTCTTCTGTCTTAACCACAGCTATCACGTGGAATGTTTCATTTGATTTCTTTTTTACTGATCTATTGGCACACAGTGTGTTTTGTGGAGGGTTTACACCGATAGGCTTATGTTACATCTTATCCTCGATTTTTTTTTCGTGTCTCTTATTGGAGGTGAAGGGGTGTGGGAGTGTGTGCGTGTGTGTGTGTGATCGGGGGGTGGGATGGGGGAAAGATTGGGGTCAGGTAAATAATTTGTGATATGTCGAAAGGATGGGTGAGAATCTAAGGGAAAGTGTGTGTGTGTGTGTGTGTGTGTGTGTGTGTGTGTGTGTGTGTGTGTGTGTGTGTGTGTGTGTGTGTGTGTGTGTCTTTAGGCATGGGGTGTGTGTGGGGGGGGGGGGGATGGATGAGTGTGTATTTTGTAAGCCAGAGTCAAGGATGAAAATACTAAAATATATTC
>CM060316.1:62001973-62009205 GCA_030674155.1 Stramonita haemastoma
CGTTGTATACATGTTTTTAATTCTTTTATTTAAAGGATAATGGAATAGCACTCATGTGTTGTTTTAACACCCATTCCCCGTGTGTACGCAGTTTTGTTAATTTTGTCATCCCGTTCCCACAAGCACACAATGGCCTACTCTTCCGAAAAACTGAACGAGTTTTAACATGTGCGCAAGATGTTCTGCGTGCGTTTGCACACGGGACCTCTGATTTTAGTCTCATCCGTAGGACTTTTTGAGGGGAGTGGAGTCGGCACTGATGTTAACTCCAGAGGAAAAATCCTCTTGAACGCCATTCAAAATTCGGGTCAGCAGATCACGAGCGCATTACTCTTACAACCAGGTTATCCCGTCCCCTGTACAAACTCAGAGAGTCACTTTTTTCGGGGAGGGGGGTTCAGACAAGTCTGTAAGGCAACTACATCATATATATATATATATATATATATTTATATATATATATATATATATATATATATATATATATATATATATATATATATATATATATATATATATATATATATATACTCGAAAGAAACCCAATGCCATTGATGAAAACCCTCTGAACATAAAGAGATAAACTCTCTCTCTCTCTCTCTCTCTCTCTCTCTCTCTCCTCTCTCTCTCTCTCTCTCTCTCTCTCTCTCTCTCTCTCTCTCTCTCTCCTCTCTCTCTCTGAATTGTAGGTCTGGATTGCATCACTGGGGCTTGCTCCCTCATCGATTTGTTTGCAGTTGGGGTCAGACAGAGAGCAGGGGGATCCGGATGACATAGCCTAGTGGTTAGAGCGTTGCATTCGGTGGATCAGTGGTCTGTAGGTAACGCGCCTGCCTACAAACCGAAAAGTCCGGGTCGGTGTTGCTGTGGTTCGAATCTCGTTTTGGCTCAAAAACTTTTCCCCCATCTATTAGATCATGAGTGGTCGTCTTGGTGCTAGTCTTTCGGATGAGACGATAAACCAAGGTCCCGTGCGTTTCGCGTCATTTCTTAGTGCACGTAATAGAACTCACGGCAACAAAAGCGTTGTCCCTGGCAAATTCTGTAGACAAAAGCCACTCTGATAGGGAAACAAATACAGTTGCAGACAGGAAAAGAAAAAAAAAATGGGTGGCCTGCTCTTGTAGTGACGCGCTCTTCCCGGGGAGAGCAGCCCGAATTTCACATAGAGAAATCTGCTGTGACTTAAAGTGGTATGAAATAAATAAATTAACTATAAATTCGCGATCGGACGGCCAAAGATCGCCCATTCAAAAAGATTTTGTTTAATTTTATTTTATTTGTAAAAATGAAACCCCAAAAAAATGAAATAAAATCCATCAACAGTGCCGACTCCACTCCCCTGAAAGACCTTTGGATCAGACTGTAAACCGAGGTCCCGTGTGCAACTGTGTGCCAGTAGGAACAGATGACAAAATTTACAAAACTGCATACACACTGGGACTGGATGTAAAAAAGCACATGAGAGCTTATTCCATTATCCTCGATATAAAGAATCTCTCTGTCTCTATCTCTGTCTCTCTCTGTCTCTCTCTGTCTGTCTGTCTCTCTCTATCTCTGTCTCTGTGTCTCTGTCTGTCTCTCTTTCTCTCTTTCTGTCTTTCTCCCCCCCGTCTCTACCTCCTCCTTCTCTTTCTCCCCATCTCTCTCTCTCTCACTTTTTCTGTCTCTGTCTCTCTCTTTGTCTCTCTGTCTCCCCCCTCCTCTCTCTCTCTCTCTCTGTCTCTCTCTGTCTCTCTCTGTCTCTCTCTGTCTCTCTTCTCTCTCTCTCTCTCTCTCTCCTCTCTCTCTCTCTCTCTCTCTCTCTCTCTCTTCTCTCTCTCCTTGTAAGAAACTATTCAATACCAATGATTCCTAACTGTACAAAGGGACTATCCTGTGTCTCCCTGCTTTACATCACAGACAATGCTCAGACAGTGACGGACAAAAATAGTGTGATGTACGTGAGTTCACAGGAAATCTAGATACTTCTATCCACACTTAAATCAGGAAAACTGCTGTCTTTGGTTTTAGTATCTTCTCCAAGATTTCGTTGTTTCCGTCTGTGCGTCTGTGTGTTTATCTGTCTGTAAGTCTGTAAGTCTGTAAGTATGTATGTATGTATGTATGTATGTATGTATGTATGTATGTATGTATGTATGTATGTATGTATGTATGTATGTATGTATGTATGTATGCATGTATCTATGTCTGTCTGTCTGTCTGTCTGTCTGTCTGTCTGTCTGTCTGTCTGTCTGTCTGTCTGTCTGTCTGTCTGTCTGTCTCTCTCTCTCTCTCTCTCTCTCTCTCTCCTCTCTCTCTCTCTCTTCTCTCTCTCTCTCTCTGAATGAATATACAGGAATATTCACATAATATCTTCTCTTGTCTGGCATTGCATCCGCAACCTATCTTAGCTGCCTGCCTACCTGTCTGCCTCCCCCACCCCCACTCCCCTGCTTATCTCTCTCCCTCTATTTTTCTTTCTTCCTTTTCTATTTATTAATATTATTATCATTATTATTATTATTATTATCAATTTTATTATCATTTTTATTATTATTATCATTATTATTATCATTATTATTATTATTATTATTATTATCATTATTATTATTATTATTATTATTATTATTATTATTATTATTATTATTATTATTATTATTATTATTATTATTATTATTATTATTATTTAAATTATTCCTTCTCTTCCCCATACCCAATACAAATTCTCCTTCAATTTTTCTGTCTGATTTTTTTTTTTTTAATATAATTTTTTCTTTTCTTTTCTATGTGCTCTTTTCCTTAATTTTTTTTTTTTTTTTTTTTAATAAATTTTAATCTCCATTTTGACATAAATTTCTATGATGTTACAACGATTGTTTATTTATTTTTCTGGGGGGGGGGGTTGTGTTTACTTAAATTTGCTGTTAATTTGTTTTCATTGTTATCATTTTCTTTGATTGAGGGCTGGATGTAAAAAAGCCATTATGTGTGCTTATTCTTTTCCCTTAATAAATGTTTCAAAGTTTCAAAGTTTCAATTCTCCTCCTCTTTCTCAGTCTCTCTTCTCTCTCTCTCTCTCTCTCTCTCTCTCTCTCTCTCTCTCCCCTCTCTCTCTCTCTCTCTCTTCTCTCTCTCTCTCTCTCTCTCTCTTCTCTCTCTGTATAACTATTGTGTGTGTGTATGTGTGTGTGTATGTGTGTATATCTGTCTCTGTCTCTGTCTGTCTCTCTGTCGGTCTGTCTCTCTCCCTCTCTCCCCCTCCCTCTCCCTCTCCTTCTCTCTCCATCTTTTTCTCGCTTAAGCCAGCAGCAGGCTGTAACTTTACCGTTTCCATTCCAAATCAAGCCTTTTCTACAAGTGCATGAACCATGCAGAAATCCAATTTTTCTCTTTTCGCACAAAAAACTTCCTCCCCATTGAACTCGTTTACCCGGACAATTGCTAAATTTGGAACACACTTCTGTGACGAAAAAAAATGTTGGACTGAGAAAAGAACCACTCAAGCATGCACCTGCTTTAAGCGTTACAGCAAATGGATTTGTTACGGCTGTTGTTGTCGTTGGTGTTGTTGTGGTTGTCGTTGTTGTTCTTGTTGTTGCTAGGTGTTGTTGTTTTGTGTTTGTTTTTGCTAGTTGTTGTTGTTATTGTTGTGGTGGTTGTTGTGGTTGCTGTTGTGGTTGCTGTTGTTGTTTTTGTTGTTGCTGCTGCTACTGTTGTTGTTGCTAGCAGTTATTGCTGTTATTGTTGCTAGTTGTTGTTGCTAGTTGCTGTCGCTGTTGCTGTTGTTAATGTCGTTGCTGTTGTTATTGTTATTGTTATTGCTATTGTTGTTGTCGTTGCTGTTGTTGTTTTAGTTGTTGTTGGTGTTGTTGCTGTTGCTGCTAGTTGTTGTTGTTGCTACTGCTGGTGTTGTTGTTGCTGCTGCTGCTGTTGTTGTCATGGTTGTTGTTGCTGTTGTTGTCATGGTTGTTGTTGTTGTTATGGTTGTTGTTGTTGTTGTTGTTGTTGTTTGCAGCTCCTGTTGTTGCTGTTATCACTGTGCTGGGGCTCTGAAGTTCACCAATGGTGAGATATTGTTTTTAAGTATGCGACCATTTGTTGTGTGCCCACGATTCAAGTAGCTGTATTCCGACTTTGGGAGACATGATAGTGGATTCTGTAACCATTAGCGGGGATGCACACATCTGAAGGCGACCGTCAACACAGTCGGTCATCATCACTGTGATGACAGTTCCCTGTGAATCCTCCGCACTGTGAAACCTTTGAACACCAGATACTTTACAGAACATCTTGCGTACAAGTTAAAACCCGTTCCGCTTTTTGGAAGAGTAGGTCGTTGTGTGTAGGTGGGAACGGATGACACGATTTACAAAACTGCATACATACGGGGAGTGAATGTAAAAAAAAAAAAAGTACATGAGCGCTTATTCCATTATCCTCGAAATTAAATAAATAAAACAATAAATTAAAAAAAAATATTGCAAATATGGAGATGAGTAGAAAGAAAGACACACGGGTCCATGCAAGACTATCCATCTATTTAAACAGACTACAGTTTCCGTTTAGATTTTTTACATATTCTTATAGTTTTTTGACATTTTACAGTTTACATTTTTTGACACCACATTAAGTCACGGCAGATCTCTCTGTGTGAACTTCGGGCTACTCTCCCCGGGGAGAGTGCGTGGCCACAAGAACAGCGCGACGTCACCTTAACTTGTCTTTTCCTGTCTGCAACTGTCTTTGTTTCCCTATCAGAGTGGCTTTACTCTACAGAATTTTTCTAGGGACAACTCTCTTGTTACCGAGGGTTCTTCTACGTGCGCTAGATAATTTTGTGTAACACACAGGACCTCTGTTTATCGTCTTATCTGGAAGACTAGCACCCAGACTACTCATGGCCTAATGGATGGGGCCCGGGGGGGAAATGTTTTGGGTCCAAACGGGGTTCAAACCACCTCACACTTCCTACCCGGACTTTTTACTTTCTAGGCAAGCACGTTACCTCTAGACCACCGATCCCCCTTAACCATTGACACATGACTTTATACTGCAAACGTGGAGATGAAACCGAAAGAAAGACACTCATGTTCCATGAAGATTTTCCATCTATTTTAACAGACAACCACAGTTTTCGTTTTGATTTGCATTTTTGTGGCCCTTCAGGGCAGCAGATTCATATTACTACACTCCGCTGGTATTATTTCCCGGTGCTTAACTTTTAAGTCCTAGCTTTGTTCCTTCTGAGCATATGCATGCGTGCTGCGGGCCGCTTGTCCATGCATATTTTTGCATCCTCTACCTAGCGCATGGTATGGCGAGTTATGTCAGTCCCTGTTGTCCACTTAAAAATATAGAATTCTGGAACTGTTGTCATTTAACCCTCTAAAAAGGAGACTTCTTGTCGCCGGTACTGCTTTACTTACCTCTGTGGTATGCAGTGTCGGTTTTGTTTCTGCATAAAAGAAGAAGGACAGTCGATTACTTCATAGCATAGGATGAGTGTTTTATTCCCAAGATTAACGTAAAAAGGGTAAAGTTTTCCCCATAACCCATGTGGTCGTAGGAGAGTGAGGCATCAGAGACTTCAGCTTCTCTAGGGGCCAGCATATTGAGGATGGCGCCCATCTCCTCTCCCTTGCTACTTTTCCTTCCGTGACCCTGAAGATATTAACTTAACAACACAAAAAGTCTCTTTTGTGAGGAAAATATCGATACCACATTTTACTTACAGCTCCTGTAAGTCTTGGTGGCTTTCCCTCATTCGCCTATAAAGGTTGAGGGGTTTTTTGTTCCTCGGCTAGAGCTCCGAGTTTACTTATGGTTTGTTTTTGTGTATGCCACCGCTTCATGCTGGGTATGTTCGTGTTTCCAATACCCACAGTACGCTGACATGAATGACGTGATCCTCAATGTGCATGTTTGATCTTCTGTACGTGTATGTACATGAAGGGAAATAAGGGCACTGGCAGGTCTGCACTCGAAGTTGACCAATGGAATTGTAAAAAAAAAAAAAAAAAAAAAAAACTACCCTTAATTCCCCAGACGCTGCCGAGATTCGAACCCACGACTTGATGGACGCATGAGATTGAAATCGAATGGTCTTAACCACTCGGCTATAGCTTCGTCCGTTACTCGCCTATATCATATTCCTCTTCTGCCAGAGATTTCTGCTCCAGAGGCACAATTGATTCTTGATGGTGATGTGTAGCCTAAGTCTGAATCTCCAGTGCACTGTTCAAAGGGGTATCTGTTCTGTTTTGCTCTGTTCTATCTGCCCCTCGGGATGAGTTTATTCCTTCCCCTGTTGCACACTCTGGTGTGAAGGAAGAATGCACAAAGGGCTCATTCATGCATACATACATACATGATATTCTTCACTGTGCGAGCTATGGTAAAAAATACATGGAGAGAAGCACGAGTCGAAAAGTAGGGACTGCTGGTAATCATATGAGCCTTTTTTCTGAAGAAGGAAGGACGGAAGGAAGGACGGAAGGAAGGACGGAAGGAAAGAAGCCTGTCCACTCTTCCTTTTTCTTTTTTTTTCGTGAATGAACAACTCCGTCCCCTCCAATCTCTCTCTCTCCCTCCCCCCCCCCTCTCTGTCTGTCTGTCTGTCTGTCTGTCTGTCTGTCTGTCTGTCTGTCTGTCTCTGTCTCTGTCTGTCTCTCTCTCTCTCTCACTCTCTCTCTCTTTCTCTGTCTGTCTGTCTCTGTCTCTGTCTTCCTCCTCTCTCTCTCTCTCTCTCTCTCTCTCTCTCTCTCTCTCTCTCTCTCTCTCTCTCTCTCTCTCTCTCTTTCATCCCAACCACCATTCAGCGCTTTTGTCTTTTTAGTGGTACTGTTCATAATTTATGCCGACATAAAACTCAACTTCAAAATCTGCGACTGTTTTCTATTCTCCAGTGTTTGCCAAAATGAGGACAGAACATGTAGCAACACTGTTTTAATTAGCATATATTAAAACCAGTATTCATCTTTCTTATAGCGTATTACATCACATCTGAGAGAAAGCTATTGGAACAGGCATTACATGATCTGTAAGCCCCCAAAAGCATTTTTCCTTCAATAGACTATTTACTATTAGTCTAATTTTATAAAATTTTAGCACATCATAGACAAGTCAATCATGTGGTGAAGTGAATAAACTATGCTCTGCGAGAAACAGCCTTCAGTGACTTGATTTAACTTAACTTGACTTGACTTGACTTGGCTCGACTAGATTTGTCTTAGCTTGACTTGACATGACTT
>CM060316.1:62009305-62044305 GCA_030674155.1 Stramonita haemastoma
TTAGTAGCAGAAACGTTCAAACCAAACGGGGATCAATCGGGCATTTTTTGTTTTCCAGGTAGGAGATCACCTGCCAATCCACCTCCGTGACATCAGTACCAGTGTGAAGGGCAAAGTTCCTCACAGGGCTCAAGATTTGAACCCTTTCCTTCAACTACATCACAGCACCAGTTCCACGCCGGTTTTAGCGTTAGTAAAGCAAAGCTGGTTTTTCTATTTTACTTTGGCTTTTCTTCCTTGTTAGAAAACAGTGACAACACACGATGGTTTCTAGTTGTGCAGACAAAAGATTTGATTTTCAACTTTCTCTTTTTTCTTGAGTAGAGTGCAGAGTACTCTTATTTTCTTATTTTAAATGGCTTTAGAAAAGTGGTAGTTGTTGCAGCAGTAGTGTGCTTTTTTTGTTGTTTTAAAATTTTTTAAAATCTTAAATTAATATTTTTATATTCTTTTTCTTTTTTAAATTCACTTATTTCGAGGATTGTAGAATAAGCAGTCATGTGCTTTTATACATCCAGTCCCCATGTGTATGGAGTTTTGGAATTTTTTTATCATCTGTTCCCCGCACGGCTACTCTTAAGCGAAACGGGTTTTAGCGCAAGTAAAAGAGCCTTTAGGCGTAAAAATTGTTTGACTCAAACGGGGATCAAACTGGACATTTTTTGTTTTCCAGATAGGAGCGTCACGTGCCAATCCACCTCAGTGACATCAGCACCAGTGTGAAGGGCAAAGTTCCTCACAGGGCAGCAAAGATTTGAACCCTTTCTTCAACTACATCACAGCACCAGTTCCACGCTCGTTTTAGCGTTAGTAAAGCAAAGCTGTTGTTTTCTACTATTTTTCAAAAAACTTGCCAGTTTTCATTTCAATTTTCCTTATTCTTATTTATTAATGGCTTTTAAAAGTGGTCAGTTGTTGCAGCAGTCGTGTGTTTGGGTATTTTAAATTTTAAATTTTATTCTTAAATTTTTCTATTTAAAAATATTTTTTACATTTAATTTCTTTTTTTAAATCGCTTATTTCGAGGATAGTAGAATAAGCAGTCATGTGCTTTTATACATCCAGTCCCCATGTGTATGGAGTTTTGGAAATTTTGTATTATCTGTTCCCACTAGCACACAATGGCTACTCATCTGAAAAGCGGAACGGGTTTTAGCGCAAGAAAAAGAACCTTTATCCGCAAAAAATGTTTGAATCAAACGGGGATCAATTTTTTGTTTTCCAGGTAGGAGCGTCACCTGCCAATCCACCTCAGTGACATCAGTACCAGTGTGAAGGGCAAATTCCTCACAGGGTGGCAAAGATTTGAACCCTTTCCTTCAACTACATCACAGCACCAGTTCCACGTCTCGGTTTTACGTGTTAGTAAAGCAAACTGTTGTTTTTCTATTTTCTTTGGTTTTTCTTCCTTGTTAGAAAACAGCGACAACACATGATGGTTTCTAGTTGTGCAGACAAAAGATTTGATATTTCAACTTTCTTTTTTTTCATGAGTAGAGTGCAGAGTAGTCTCATTTTCTTATTTTAAATGGCTTTAGAAAAGTGGTAGTTGTTGCAGCAGTCATGTGTTTTTTTTTTTTTTAAATTTGAATTTAAAAATTTTTTTTGTTCTTTAAAATATTTTTTACATTCTATTTCTTTTTTTAATTCGCTTTTTTCGAATATAGTAGAATAAGTATTCATGTGCTTTTATATATCTAGTCCCATGTGTATGGAGTTTGGAAAATTTTTATCATCTGTTCCCACTGGCACACAATGGCTACTCATCTGAAAAGCGGAACGGGTTTTAGCGCAAGTAAAAGAGCCTTTTGCCACAAAACATTTTTGAATCAAACGGGCATTTTTTGTTTTCCAGGTAGGAGCGTCACCTGCCAATCCACCTCAGTGACATCAGTACCAGTGTGAAGGGAAAAGGTCGTCACAGGGGGCAAAGATTTGAACCCTCTCCTTCAACTACATCACAGCACTAGTTCCACGCCCGGTTTTAGCGTTAGTAAAGCAAAGCTGTTGTTTTTCTATTTTACTTTGGCTCTTTTCTTCCTTGTTGAAAACAGCGACAACACACGATGGTTTCTAGTTGTGCAGACAAAAGATTTGTATTTTTAACTTTCTTTTTTTTCATGAATAGAGTGCAGAGGGGGCTTATTTTCTTATTTTAAAATTAAATGGTTTTAGAAAAGTGGTGGTTGTTGCAGCAGTATTGTGTTAATTTTTTTTTTCAAATTGATATTTTCAAATTTTTCTATCTTTAAGATATTTATTATTTTCTATTTCTTTTTTGTTCTTTTATTTTGAGGATAATAAAATCAATAAGCAGTCATGTGCTTTTTTTTACATCCAGTCCCCATGTGTATAGAGTTTTGGAAATTTTTTGTCATCTGTTCCCATCAGCACACAATGGCTACTCATCTGAAAAGCGGAAACGGGTTTTAACATGGAAGCAAGATGTTCTGTGTGCATTTGTGCACAGGACTTGGTTTATAGTCTCATCTGAAGGACTTTTAGGGGGAGTGGAGTCAGCACTGATGGTAACTCCAGAGGTAAAATCCTCTCGAACAAGATTCGAACCTGGGTCAACAGATCATGAGTGCGCAATGCGCATCACTCTAACCACCAGGTTGTCCCGTCCTCCATGTGTGTGTTTGTGCGTGTGCATGCGTGCATGTGTTTTCTTTTTTTTTGGGGGGGGGGGGGGGGGGGGGGAGTTTGTTGTTTCAAAAAACCACCATCACCACCTCCATCATAATCATTACCATCATCATCATCATTCATCATCTTTTATCCATCAGATCACATCATATTGCACAGCATTCATCTCACTGCTCTGGTTACCACAATGCATGATGGATGCTCAGTCACCACAGTGCTCAGATGCAACGGATGATTCGTGACTCGCCTGGCCTCTGAGTACGACCACTGGGATGGATGGATGGAGGGTCAGTCAACCACTAGTGGCCTTCAGGAGGAGTCCCTTCAACTCGGTTGATTTCTTTGTAGCTGTCTCTTTGTCTCTGTCTCTGTCTGTCTGTTCGTCTGTATCTCATGTGTGCATGTATGTGTGTGTGTTTTGTGGTGCGCATGTGTGTGTGTGTGTGTGTGTGGCGCTCGCTTTGTTTTCTGTCTGGTTTTTGCTTCTGGTTGTTAAATTAACTTTGCTGCATAGTAGATTTAGTTTTTGTGGTTTTAGACTCTAGCCATTGAAAGATTGCTAACAAGTGTAAGTGTAAAAGTAGCAGCCTGTTGATGATTATGTAATAGCAACATTGTAGTGGTGAAAACAAGTGCAGGTAGCTAGTTAGAATATCGTCATCATGATGAAAATGATTTATCAAAGACTACACAAAACGCTAGAAGATGAAATCTTTAAATGAGAGCATTTGAGACATTATACAGTAAAGGTTTTGCCTTTGACTTATGTATATTGATTTTTCCCCTTGGGGCCGGGCAGCAAGAGAGTTCAAAGACAAAATCCGCAGAAAGGACGCTTGTCTGGTAGAGGAACAGATCTGACTCAGGAAACTGTGGTTACAGATGGCGCTGGACTGAGGCGAGACGCACTGAGGGGAAAGCAGCTGAAGATCACACCACCAGACTGCATGACTGTGACTGAAGGGAAAGCAGCCTGAAGATCACACACAGAGACCTGCCATGACTGTGACTGAAGGGAAAGCAGCCTGAAGATCACACACAGAGACCTGCCATGACTGTGACTGAGGAAGCAGCTGCAGATCACACAACAGAGACTGCCATGACTGAGGGAAAAGCAGCTGCAGATCACACACACAGGACTGCCATGACTGTGACTGAGGGGAAAGCAGCCTGAAGATCACACACACAGAGACCTGCCATGACTGTGACTGCTGTGCAGGGCAACAGAAAGAGACCGCAGAGAGGCTGGACCCATGAACTGCAGGTTTGTCCAGATTTCCTGTTTGGTGTGTTCTTAACCTCAGTAGCGCTGAATTAACGGCAGTGGTACTCAGTGCTGCTGGCGGAATTAACAACGGCCAGTGTTGTTTTGAAGCAGGGTTGGGTAAAAAACCCCTTGATATTGATATGTAAAACTGAACTAAGTGTGTTAAGTTGTAAATCACTGGAAAGCTTAGATAACAAGCTTTTAAAAAAGTGAAATTTTATAGCAGCATGTAGTGTTTATGATAATGTAAAAAGATATTTTTTTTTCTTAAATTTAACAATTGCATGTGTACTACCAATCACTGTCGTGACGTCAGAGCCCCAGAGTGATTTTAACATGATATGCAATTTTGTTGTGGTGCAAAAATGTCATGATTCGGTAAATGCTCTCTCTTGACTTCAGTTTTGAAAAAAATAAGGAGCTTGTGTAGCTTTATTGGTCATCAGAGTCCAACGAAAACAGTTGACACCATCGCGATTGTCATGGCAGTGAACACTCATTTCATGCAAATGGTTGTGTTCTACGACAAAAATACGACGATCGCTTGATTTGTGCGGTGCAAAGTACTCGGCAGCATTATCAAAAGAACTTTTTGAAGCCTTGTTGCATCAGAATAAAGTAAAACAATGTATGACATCAAATCGCCAAGTAGCCAAGAAGTGCATCAGGCAAAACTTATCACTGCTCGCTTCAGTCAGATCGCGATCAATTTTTCCGAAGTTTTTCAAAATTGTTCCACAACCCTTACCTCATTGTCTCTGTCATTGTTTAATTCAACCAGGTCCAGCCCCTAAAACTTGTATTATTCATGCATTGTTCCATTTGGTGTGTTACATAGAAACGTTATTCATGCATTTTTTATTTGTGTTACAGGGCTGATAAACCCACAACAGCTGAAGACGACATGGAAGGGTCAATCCAAGCGAGAAGGCTGCATGTCCGTCCGTCCCTGTCTGTCCCTGTCGTCCATCTGTCCCTGTTCTGTCCCTGTCTGTCCGCGTCCTCCCTGTCGTCGTCCCTGTCGTCCGTCCGTCGTCCCTGTCGTCCGTCCCTGTCGTCCCTCGTCGTCCCTGTCGTCCTCCCTGTGTCGTCGTCCGTCCCTGTCGTCGTCATCCGTCCTGTGTCCGTCCCTGTCGTCGTCTGTGTCAGTCCCTCGTCATCCTGTCGTCCGTCCCTGTCGTCCGTCCGTCCCTGTATCCTCCTGTGTCCTTCCTGTCGTCCGCCTGTTGTCGTCCGTCCCTGTCGTCATCTTGTCGTCCTTGTCCGTCGTCCCTGTTTTCGTCGTCTGTGTCCGCTGTCGTCCGTCGTCCTGTCGTCCGTCCGTCCCTGTCGCCTGTTCGTCCCTGTTGTCCGTCCTGTCATCCGTCCGTCCTGTCATCGTCCGTCCTGTCGTCCGTCGTCCTTGTCGTCCGTCACGTCCTGTGTCCTGTCGTCCGTCCTGTTGTCTCCTGTTGTCCGTCGTCCGTCATCTTCCCTGTCGTCCGTCCCTGTCGTCCGTCCGTCCCTTCAAAACAACAATGGCCACTGTTCATTCCACCTGCAGTACTGAGTACTGCTGCCGTTAATTCAGTGCCACCAGGGTTAAAAACCCATAGACTTTTCATGCAAGACTTGGCCAGATACGGCCTGTGGTGTGGATGACACTGCATACCTAGCATGCACCCTGCACCAGGAGAGGGATGGGCTCCGCCAGGTTCAACTTGCCCACTACAGCCCGAAGACTGACCCAGGAGTTGTGTCACCTCAAATCCTGGGGCAGTAGTTGGGGCGCTGCCTGTATGTTCAGGCAGTGTGTGGTGGGCAAGTAGGGCCTGACGGAGCCCATCCTTCTCCAGGTTGCCAGATGCATGCTGGCTATAGAGTTTCATCACACTGCTAGCCCTTTCTGACCATGTCTTCCGTGAGCGCAGGTTCCCGGAATATTCCGGAACGATCTTTCACCGCCATGTTGCGAATTCTGAAATATTCTGTGATGATGTAGGTGGTCGTAATTGAAGGCTCATGTTCGCACCAGAATTACTTGAAGTGTTTTGCCAGGTTTTTTTATGATGAGGAGTTTTAGAGGCTCGATTTGGTCAAATCAATGACAGAGATGATGAGATAAGGGCCGTGGAACTTTTTTTTTTTTAAGTTAGGAAAAATGATCATGATCCAACCGAATTGAACGGTGCAAAGTTTTTGAGGAGAGGGGAGTCAGCAGCTTGGTTCATGTGTTGAGGAGAGGGGAGTCGGCACCTTGGTTCATGTGAAAGACATTGAGGAGTGGGGAGTCAGCACCTTGGTTCATGTGTTGAGGAGAGGGGAGTCGGCACCTTGGTTCATGTGTTGAGGAGAGGGGAGTCAGTGCCTTGGTTCATGTGAAAGACTTTCAGGAGAGGGGAGTCAGCACCTTGGTTAATGTGTTGAGGAGAGGGGAGTCGGCGCCTTGGTTCATGTGTTGAGGAGAGGGGGGTCAGCAGGATTCCTCACTGCAGGAGGAATGCCAGGAATGGAGATGTAGGTCAGGGGAGACAACCCCAAGCCTCAGGGATTGTCAGTCAGGAGAAGGAGACTGTGACCATACGGCTGGTGTGCTCCTGCTGAAGGAGAAGTTGGCAGGGGTGAGTTGTTTATTTGTTTTCTTTTTTATTCTTTTATATCAAGGATAATGGAATAAGCACTCAAATGCTTTTTTTTTTACATCCAGTCCCTGCGTGTATGCAGTTATTGTTAATCTTGTCATCTGTTCCCATCAGCACATGATGGCCTACTCTTACAAAAAGCGGAACAGGATTTAATGTGTGCCCAAGATGTTTTACATGCATTTGCACATGGTGCCTCGGTTTATAGTCTCGTGATGTGTGGTTTGTTATGGTGTGGTGTGTATATTGTGTGTGTTATTATTTTTTTTTATTCTTTTATATCGAGGATAATGGAATAAGCACTCATGTGCTTTTTTTACATTCAGTCCCTGTGTATGCAGTTTTGTAAATCTTGTCATCTGTTCCCACTGGCACACAATGGCCTACTCTTATGAAAAGCAGAACAGGATTCAACATGTCGCGAGATGTTCTGCGTGCGTTCGCACACGGTGCATAGGTTTATAGTCTCATCTGAAGGACTTCAGGGGGGGAGTGGAGTCAGCACTGATGTTAACTCCAGGGGAAAAATCCCCTCGAACAGGAATCAAACTCGGGTGTGTGTGTGAGTGAGTGAGTGTGTGGGGTGTGTGTGTGAGTGCTCGCGCATGATTTCGTACATGTGAGAGTATATGTGAGTGAGAGTGCGTGCGTGTGTATTGGTGGGTGTGTGCCTGTGGGTATGCTTTTTCTTTGTGTGTGTGTGTATGCTTAATGCAAGTGGGCTTAGTGCATGCGTGCGTGCATGCGAGCATGTGTGTTGTTTATTCCCTTGCCTGTGGTGTGATGTTTGTTGTGCTCTAGTTTGATGATGCAGACATTGCCACAGCTGTTTTGCCGTAATGTTGCCTGGTTGTATTGCCCTGATACACTGAATTCCTGGTTGATAGTTGTTTTATTGTTGTTTCCTTGAGCTAATATTTTTAACAAGTTTGAAACACTTTCTCTGTTATCTTGTTTTATTTATCATCTATTTGACATGACATTGAGTTACAATCCATTTTTGCACATATGTAAGAATACTCATATAAACTTTGGCATGTAATACACATTCTTTGACTTGTGCCAGGTTGTTGTGAATGAATGAAATTGTATTTGGAGCATATAAACAAAGAGCTGATCATGGTGTGTTTGTTGACAGACTTTGCACTGCACGAGGGTCAAAGACGGAAAAATAGGCATAGGAGGCTGGACACAAGGAATTGAAGTTGGCTTGTAAGTTACTGTTCCTTTGTGTGTGGTTTTGTTTAGTTTATACTTTTCTGTGTGTTTGAAGAACGTGGGTTCCTACTATATACTTGGTTTAGTGTAATTAATGAAGTTTTTTTCCTGATGTACACTTAGTTCTGTATTTGATGTGTGTATGTTTCTGATCTTCAGTGGTGCCCCCATAGTCTACAAGGATGAAATAGGTGAAATAAAGGTGTTTTTGATGTCTTCTCATTTATATATGATTGCTGAAATCCTGGTTTTGATATACACTTGCTTCTTCAATTTAACGTCTGTTCATTCTCAGTGATATTAGATACACTTGTTTCTGTGTGTTTGATGTTTGTGTACTGGTGTGTGTGTTTAATAGAAGTGCGTTTCTGATGTGTATTGGTGTGTGTGTTTGATAGAAGTGTGTTTCTGATGCCTGTTTCTGTGTGTGCAGAGGGGGGTGAAGACATCTGAAGGGAAGCAGGATGAATGTTTCAGAGTTTCTCCACCAGTGGACGGGAGGCATCAGTCGTGGATGTTTTGTTCAAGAAGGTACACAAGTCACTGCCATTTCCCCCACACATAATTCAGAGTTGTTAGGGAGAAAAAAAAAAGTTTATTATGGTTTTTAAAAGAAATAGTTTGTAATTTTTTATGATTAAGAATTTGCCTGTGCACTTGCTAGTGTAAATTGTTTTTTTATGGGTTGTTTTTGTATTATCATGAATGCTGTTGGTGTACACAAGTGCGATGTGTAAGTATACAAATCTTTCCTCAAACCACATTTATTTTCTACCTAAGGTCTTCCCCCTCACAATCTGCCCGAACTCTTAAAAATCCACCCCATCTTTATCATCCTGCCTATGCATGCTGTGCTTGCACATTTCATGTGTGTATTTATGAATTTGATATTTGTTCATTTTAATCATGGACGGTTTAGTGCATGTAAATGATTTGAATGCTTTACAAGAGTCAGCAATATATCAATTCCATACTGCAGTAGTAGTAGTATTTAATTTTATTGATATTTGTTCAATCATATAACAGTTGGTCTATGTCATTAAAATGTTAGTGCGCCATGTGTGGGTGTTTTTAATTTTTTTTTATTTTAATTTTCCTTCAGACCATTTTGAATATCTTAATAGAATACAGTACTATATTTGTTTTATCATATGATACGTTAGAACAATTTGGTTTATTACATAAAAATTCGTGGGCATTTGTGCGGAATGTTTCCGATGTGTGTAAGTGTGAGTTGGCATGCGTGCGAGCCATATGGGAGTGTGTGCATGCGTGGGCATACTAGTGCACTCAGAAGTGTTTGTGAATTTATTTGGGTAAGTTTATAACTGGCTGAGGTTTGCTGATTTGTGGGTGTTATTTTTTATTGTGATGGATGTGTGCTGATGTTCGGAACCTTTGCTGTGGTGTATATCAAAATCTGAGATATTATGTTTAGATGTTTACTGTTTTTATGTATGGCTTGTAACCTGCCTGAATTTTTGTGTATTTGACATAATAAAGTAGTTGAATTTTAGTTTAGTAGTAACATAAAATAGTTTTAAGTGTGATTTATTTCCTCGGTTGATATTGTGTTGCCTTGTAATGGATGATCTGCCCACCCCTTGTTTATTGTTTCATTCTGCTATTATTTTCACATTCTTTAACACTTACACACAGTTATCTTTTTTTTCATCTGTTTGACACAATGTTCAGCTGCAACTCATTTTTGCACATATTTTAGAATACTGTCATAAACATGGAATGTTGTACTCCTGTTATGATTTGTGGCAGGTTGTTGTGAATGAATGAAATTGTGTTTGGAGCATAAAAACAAAGAACTGATCATGTGTGTGTTTGTTGACAGACTTTTTTGACAGACTTTGCACTGCATGAGGGTTGAAGACAGAGAAATAGGCATAGGAGGCTGGACTCAAGGAATGGAAGTTGGCATGTAGTTACTGTTCCTTTGTGTGTCGTTTGTTTAGTGTATACTTTTCTGTGTGTTTGAAGAACGTGGGTTCCTGATGTATACTTGGTTTGGTGTAATTAATGAATGCTTTATTCTGATGTACACTTATTTCTGAGAGAAAAAAAAAGGTACACTTATTTCTGTATTTGATGTGTGTATGTTTCTGATCCTCAGTGGTGCCCCCATAGTCTACAAGGACGAAATAGGTGAAATAAAGGTGTTTTTGATGTCTTCTCATTTATATATGATTGCTGAAATCCTGGTTTTGATATACACTTGCTTCTTCAATTTAACGTCTGTTCACTCTCAGCGATATTAGATACAGCTTGCTTCAGTATGTTTGACGTTTGTCTGTTTGTGATGTGTACTGGTGTGTGTGTTTGATAGAAGTGTGTTTCTGATGCCTGTTTCTGTGTGGCAGAGGGGGATGAAGACATCTGAAGGGAAGCAGGATGAATGTTTTCAGGTTTCTCCACCAGTGGACGGGAGGCATCAGTCGTGGATGTTTTGTTCAAGAAGGTACACAAGTACTGCCATTTTCCCCACCATAATTCAAGTTGTTTAGAGAAAAAAAAAATTTATTATGGTTTTTAAAAGAAATAGTTTGTAATTTTTTATATTAAGAATTTGTCTGTGCATTTGCTAGTGTAAATTGTTTTTTTATGGGTTGTTTTTGTATTATCATGAATGTGTTGGTGTACACAAGTGCGATGTGTATGTATACAAATCTTTCCTCAAACCACGTTTATTTTCTACCTAAGGTCTTCCCCCTCATAATCTGCCCATACTCTTAAAAAACCACCCCATCTTTATCACCCTGCCTATGCATGCTGTGCTTGCACATTTCGTGTGTGTATTTATGAATTTTGTATTTGTTCATTTTGAATCATGAACTGTTATGCGCATGTAAATAATTTGAATGTAAGGGCTTTGATGTAGTTGCTTTACAAGAGTTGGCGTTATATAAATTCCATACTGTAGTGGTAGTCGTAGTATTTAATTTCATTGACATTTGTTGAATCATACAACATATAACAGTTTTGGTCTATGTCATAGAAATGTGAGCGCGTGCGCGTGTGTGTGGTGGGTTTTTTTTTTCCTTAAGACCATTTTGGAATATCTTAATAGGATACAGTACTATATTTATCTTATCATATAATACGTTATTACAATTTGGTTATTACATAAAAATACGTGGGCATTTGTGCAAATGTTTCCAGTGTGTGTAAGTTCAAGTTGGCATGCATGCAAGCCATATGGGAGTGTGTGCATGCGTTGGCATACTAGCACGCTCAGAATTGTTGTGAATTTACTACTTGGGTGAGTTTATAACTGACTGAGGTATTGCTGATTTGTGGGTGCTATCTTTATTGTGATGGTCAAGTACTGATGTTCGAAACCTCTGTTGTGGTGTATATAGATATCTGTGATATTATGTTAAGATGTTTACTGTTTTTATGTATGGCTTGTAACCTGCCTGAATTTCTGTGTATTTGAGATAAGAAAGAAGTTGAATTTGACTTAAGTAGCATACATAAAATATTTTGTGTGATTTATTTCCTCTCTTGGTATTGTGTTACCTCTATTTCCATGATCGTCCACCCTTGTTAGTTTCATTCTCCTAATATTTTCACATTCCTTAAACACTTACAGTTAACTGTTTTTTTTATCATTTGTTTAACACTGTGTTCAGCTGCAACTATTTTTGCACAAATTTAGAATACTGTCGTAAACATGGAATTGTACTCATTTTATTATTTGTGGCAGGTTGTTGTAAATGAATGAAATTGTGTTTTGAGCATAAAAACAAAGAACTGATCATGTGTGTGTTTGTTGACAGACTTTGCACTGCAAGAAGGTTGTAGACGGAGAAATAGGCATAGGAGGCTGAACTCAAGTGAATGAAGTTGGCATGTACGTTACTGTTCCTTTGTGTGTGGTTTTGTTTAGTGTATACTTTTCTGTGTGTTTGAAGAACGTGGGTTCCCGATGTAGACTTGATTTGGTGTAATTAATTGAATGCTTTATTCTGAAGTATACTTTTTTCTTTATTTGACGTGTGTATGTTTGTGATCTTCAGTGGTACTCCCATAGTCTGCAAGGAGGATATAGGTAAAATAAAGGTGTTTCTAATGTCTTCTCGTTTATATATGATTGCTGAAATCCGGTTTGGATATACACTTGCTTCTTCAATTTAACGTCTGTTCACTCTCAGTGATATTAGATACACTTGCTTCTGTGTGTTTGATGTTGTATGTTTGTGATGTGTACTGGTTGTGTGTGTTTGATAGAATTGTGTTTCTGATGCCTGTTTCTGTGTGTGCAGAGGGGGGTGAAGACATATCTGAAGGGAAGCAGGATGGATGTTTCAGAGTTTCTCCACTAGTGGACGGGGGCATCAGTCATGGATATTTTTTTCAAGGTACAAAAGTCATGCGATTTTCCTCACACATTATTCAGAGTTGTTAGAGAAGAAAATGTTTTTATTATGGTTTTGAAAAGAAATAGTTTTGTGCTTTTTATGATTATGTTAAGAATTTGCCTGTGCATTTGCCTGTGTATATCATATTTTTGTGGCTTGTTTTTGTATTTACATGAGTGTTGTTGGTGTACACGTGCTATGTGTCCGTATACAAATCCTTTCTCAAACCTCATTTATTTCCTACCTAATGTCTTCCCCCTCATAATCTGCCCATACTCGTAAAAACCACCCCATCTTTATCACCCTGCCTGTGCATGCTGTGCTTGCACATGTGAGTATGTGTATTTATGAATTTGATATTTTAAAATTTTAATATGGACAGTTATGTGTATGTAAATGATTTGAATGTAAGGGCTTTGAGTAGTTGCTTTACAAGAGTCAGCACTATATAAATTCCATACTGTAGTAGAAGTAGTAGTATTTAATTTTATATTTGTTTAATCATAGGCCTACAACATATAACAGTTTGGTTTATGTCATTAAAATGCGAGTGTGCGTGTGTGTGTTTTTTTGTTTTGTTTTTGTTTTTGTTTTCTCCTAAAGACCGTTTTGAATATCTTAATAGAATACAGTACTATATTTGTCTTATCATATAATACGTTAACAATTTGGTTTCTTACATAAAAATGTGGGCATTTGTGCAAATGTTTCCAGTGTGTGATAAGTTTGAATTGGCATGTTTGCAAGCATATGGGAGGTGTGTGATGTGTGAGCATACTAGTGCGCTCAGAAGTGTTCGTGAATTTACTTGGGTGAGATTATAACTGGCCGAGGTATTGCTGATTTGTGGGTGCTGTTTTTATTGTGATGGTTGCGTACTGATGTTCAGAACCTTTGTTGTGGTGTATATCAACATCTGTGATATTATGTTTAGATGTTTACTGTTTTTATGTATGCTTGTAACCTGCCTGAATTTATCTGTATTTGACATAATAAAGTAGTTGAATTGATTTTAGTAGTATACATAAAATAGTTTTGCATGATTTATTTCTTGTTGGTAATGTGTTGCCTTGTATTGCTATGATCTGTCCACCCCTTGTTTATTGTTTCATTCTGCTAATATTTTCACATTCTTTAAACACTTACACACAGTTATCTTTATTTTTTCATCTGTTTGACACTGTGTTCAGCTGCAACTCATTTTTGCACATATTTTAGAATACTGTCGTAAACATGGAATGTTGTGCTCCTGTTATGATTTGTGCCAGGTTGTTGTGAATGAATGAAATTGTGTTTGGAGCATAAAAACAAAGCGATGATCCTGTGTGTGTTTGTTGACAGACTTTGCACTGCACGAGGGCTGAAGACGGAGAAATAGGCATAGGAGGCTGTACACAAGGAATTGAAGTTGGCATGTAAGTTACTGTTCCTTTGTGTGTGGTTTTGTATAGTGTATTCTTTTCTGTGTGTTCGGAGAACATGGGTTCCTGATGTCTACTTGGTTTGGAGTTATTAATGAATGCTTTATTCTGATGTACACTTATTCTGTATTTGATGTGTGTATGTTTGTGATCTTCAGTGGCGCCTCCCATAGTCTACAAGGACGAAATAGGTGAAATAAAGGTGTTTTTGATGTCTTCTTGTTTATGTATGTTTGCTGAAATCCTGGTTTTGATATACACTTGGGTTCTTCAATTTAACGTCTGTTCACTCTCAGTGATATTCATACTCAGACCATGTGGCACTTTATTAATCAAAATCGATTTTTGTCAACGAAAAATCCGGAAATCGAAAATGTCGTCTTCTATCGTTCAGCATGCCATTCATCTCGCGTTACGTCGTCTTCTAGGCCCTATCGTTCAGTTACTTATCTCCCCTGATGACGCATGCGCACAACAGTATCTTCAAAACAAAATGGCAAAAAGTGATGTAAACTTTGCGGAGAAACAGACCAAACTGATACACTTTATAAGCAAAGAAAGACGCGGAGTGAATGCAAAATGACGCTAACAGGCCAGGATGGATCTAAAAGAGGTACAGTTGCGGTATTAGATGCATAAGCAGCAAAATTGGCTGTTCGTTTTGCCGAGTAAGGTTTGAAACCTGCCCTATGTCTCTCGCATCAGGCTACTCGCTAGTGAAAGTTGAACTATTTATTCGCAAGTGGTGTCGAAAATTGGAATGCGGTCGGAACATAGCAAACCACGGCTCTTCATTTATAGAAGCGCTGATTTCTTGGAAAATCATGCAACAGTAAAATTTCTCGTATCTTCTAAAAATCAATTGATAGTTAAAACGGCAAAGTGACTTGTTCTGAAGTTACATCAAGACTCGCTCTGAAGTTATATCGTACCGAACATGGCTTCCGCTCTGGTGCTGTACTGGACAGCAGCAGAGCACACACATACACAGCACTTGTTTTCTGGCCATGCAAACTGTCATGTGAGTCCACACCGAAATCAGATTAAAAATAAAATGAGAAAGGCATAGGATCTTCTTAAATCTTCACCAGAGAGTGTATTGATCTCTCTCTCTCTCTCTCTCTCTCTCTCTCTCTCTCTCTCTCTCTCTCTCTCTCTCTCTCTCTCTCTCTCTCCAAAAGTAATATTGTTGTATTTAGAAAAGGTGGGTTCTTGGCAGCCAGAGAAAGATGGGTATATGCTGGTGCCTCATTGTCTGTTGTGAATGCCTATAGGTATCTAGGAATTATTTTTTCTACTCGTTTGAGTTTTGTTGCTGCATGTAAGGATCTGTGTAGTAAAGCAAAGCATGTGCTTTTCTGTATAATGAGGAAACTGTATGCACTGAACAACAACTCTTTGGACCTATTTCTTAAAATTTTTGATTCTCAAATACAACCTAGAGTTCAATATGGTTCCGAATTGTGGGGTATGGACAAAAAAGCAGTTACACAATGTGAGTCTGTTCATTTATTTGGTCTCAAAAGGTTTCTAGGCGTTGACATGAGAACTCCAAATGATTTAGTTTATGGAGAATGTAATAGATATCCTATCTACATTAATTCTGCTGTTAGATGTTTTCGTTACTGGCTTAAATTAGTAAAGATGAGTAGGGAAAGACTTCCGCGGAAAGCATATAGCATGTTATTTGATTTAGACACAAGGGGTAAAGTCAACTGGGTTTCAAACATACGAATATGTCTGTTTGAGCTTGGGTTCGGATATGTTTGGATGTTTCAAGGGGTAGCAGAAGAAAAAATGTTTATACAGATGTTTCGCCAACGCTTGATTGATTGTAGATGGCAAAGCTGGGAAAGTCACATTCAATCAAGCGACAGATTTGACATATACAGGATCTACAGCTCTACCCATGTTGTGAAGAAATATCTTTCCTTAAATTTAGATAGACATTTAAGAGTAATTACAACCAAATTTCGGTTTGGTATTTCAGAAGTGATGAAACACGCCTATCGCTTTAAGCGTACTTGTGCCACTGATATGTTGTGCCCATTGTGTAAAGAACAAGATGAAGATGAGGTCCACTTTGTTTTGAAATGTGACACCCTTTGCGATCTCCGTGAAAGATTCATCCCGAAAAAATTCTACGCACAACCAAGCCTATTTCGTCTTTGTTTATTGATGTCATCTGAAAACGAAAGTATTGTTCGTAACTTTGCAATGTACTTATTTAAAGCTTTCCAACTACGAGAAAAAGCTACGTCTTGACTTTTTTGATTCTGCATTTTGATAGGACACGTACTATTTCTTTTCTTTTCTTGCCTTTATGTTCAGTTTTATCATTTGTTGCCCCTCTGTTCATAAGGGGCTATGGCCTTACGTGAATAAAACATCTGAAGTCTGAAGTCTGAAGTGTCCTCTCTCTCTCTCTCTCCTCTCTCTCTCTCTCTCTCTCTCTCTCTCTCTCTCTCTCTCTCTCTCTCTCTCTCTCTCTCTCTCTCTTTCCACGTTTTCCATTAACCATCACAGTGGTACACACAAACTCATATTACCGCTACCCAGAATAGATCTTTTTAAAACAAGTTTGACATACTCTGGTGGTTCTTTATGGAAGGTCTGAGTCTCTCTCTCTCTCACACACACACACACACACACACACACACACACACACACACACACACACACACACACACACACACACACACACATTTGCCTCCACATTGCACAAAATGATGCCTGGAGAGGCCTCCAAACTGCCTTTAAAATGCGAAAAATCGTTTTCGGCCAGGGGGCTTTGCCCCCCTGGGCCCCCCAGCGGGGCTTTACCCCTGCACCCCAACGGGGCCTAAGCGGCCCCTGGACCCCGGCTTCATTTCCTCTTTTTTTTTCTCTCCCAATTCTACGCTCTGTATATTACATCACTTATGAAGTCATTGGACCTGTCCAGATTTGCTAGTTGATAAAAGAAAAAGCTTATGAGCTTTTGTACAATGGAAAGAAATTGGAAGGGGGATGAGCAAACAAAAACAGATACAAAAACCCAATTAAAAAAAAGACATTTATGCTTCATGTTGAAATAGTGCCACGAACAATGCGCAAAAATACTGAAACTCGGTGAAAAATACTGAAGATTGCCATGAAAATACTGAAATCAGTAGTAAGGGGGTGCACAGGTGTGGATACGCTAGCTTCAGTATGTTTGACGTTTGTATATTTGAGATGTGTACTGGTGTGTGTGTTTGATAGAATGTGTTTCTGATGCCTGTTTCTGTGTGTGCAGAGGAGGGTGAAGACATCTGAAGGGAAGCAGGATGAATGTATCAGAGTTTCTCCACCAGTGGACGGGAGACATCAGTCGTGGATATTTTGTTCAAGAAGGTACACAAGTCACTGCCATTTTCCCCACGCATAATTCAGAGTTGTTAGAGAAAAAAAAAAGTTTATTATGGTTTTTAAAAGAAATAGTTTGTAATTTTTTATGATTAAGAATTTGCCTGTGCATTTGCTAGTGTAAATTGTTTTTTATGGGTTGTTTTTGTATTATCATGAATGATGTTGGTGTACACAAGTGCGATGTGTATGTATACAAATCTTTCCTCAAACCACATTTATTTTCTACCTAAGGTCTGCCCCCTCATAATCTGCCCATACTCTTAAAAACCCACCCCATCTTTATCACCCTGCCTATGCATGCTGTGCTTGCACATTTTGTGTGTGTATTTATGAATTTTGTATTTGTTCATTTTAATCATGGACTGTTATGTGCATGTAAATAATTTGAATGTAAGGGCTTTGATGAGTTGCTTTACAAGAGTTGGCGTTATATAAATTCCATACTGTAGTGGTAGTAGTAGTATTTAATTTCATTGACATTTGTTGAATCATACAACATATAACAGTTTTGGTCTATGTCATAGAAATGTGAGCGCGTGCACGTGTGTGTGGTGGTTTTTTTTTTCCTTAAGACCATTTTGAATATCTTAATAGGATACAGTACTTATTTATCTTATCATATAATACGTTATTACAATTTGGTTTATTCATAAAAATGTGTGGGCATTTGTGCAAATGTTTCCAGTGTGTGTAAGCTCAAGTTGGCATGCATGCAAGCCATATGGGAGTGTATGCATGCGTTGGCATATTAGCACGCTCAGAATTGTTCGTGAATTTACTACTTGGGTGAGTTTATAACTGGCTGAGGTATTGCTGATTTGTGGGTGCTATCTTTATTGTGATGGTCGAGTACTGATGTTTGAAATCTCTGTTGTGGTGTATATAGATATCTGTGATATTATGTTAAGATGTTTACTGTTTTTATGTATGGCTTGTAACCTGCCTGAATTTCTGTGTATTTGAGATAAGAAAGAAGTTGAATTTGACTTAAGTAGCATACATAAATATTTTGTGTGATTTATTTCCTCTCTTGGTATTGTGTTACCTCATATTTCCATGATCGTCCACCCCTTGTTTGTTGTTTCACTCTCCTAATATGTTCACATTCCTTAAACACTTACAGTTAACTTTTTTTTATCATTTGTTTAACACTGTGTTCAGCTGCAGCTCATTTTTGCACATATGTTAGAAAACTGTCGTAAACATGGAATGTTGTACTCCTGTTATGATTTGTGCCAGGTTGTTGTGAATGAATGAAATTGTGTTTGGAGCTTAAAAACAAAGAACTGATCATGTGTGTGTTTGTTGACAGACTTTGCACTGCAAGAAGGTTGTAGACGGAGAAATAGGCATAGGAGGCTGGACTCAAGGAATTGAAGTTGGCATGTAAGTTACTGTTCCTTTGTGTGTGGTTTTGTTTAGTGTATACTTTTCTGTGTGTTTGAAGAACATGTGTTCCTGATGTATACTTAGTTTGGTGTAATTAATGATTGCTTTATTCTGATGTACACTTATTTCTGTATTTGATGTGTGTATGTTTGTGATCTTCAGTGGTGCTCCCATGGTCTACAAGGATGAATAGGTAAAATAAAGGTGTTTCTTGTGTCTTCTCATTTATGTATGGTTTTCTGAAATCCTGTTTTGATATACACTTGCTTCTTCAATTTAACGTCTGTTCACTCTCAGTGATATTAGATACGCTTGCTTCAGTATGTTTGACATTTGTATATTTGTGATGTGTACTGGTCTGTGTGTGTTTGATAGAAGTGTGTTTCTGATGCCTGTTTCTGTGTGTGCAGAGGGGGGATGAAGACATCTCTGAAGGGAAGCAGGATGGATGTTTCCGAGTTTCTACACCAGTGGACAGGGGGCATCAGTCATGGATATTTTTTTGGAAAAGGGACAAAAGTCACTGCGATTTTCCTCACGCATCATTCAGAGTTGTTAGAGAAAAGTTTTTTTATTTTTTTTATTATGGTTTTGAAAAGAAATAGTTTGTGCTTTTTATGATTAAGTTAAGAATTTGCCTGTGCATTTCCTAGTGTATATATTTTTGTGGCTTGTTTTTGTATTTACATGAGCGTGTTTGTGTACACAAGTGTTAAGTGTAAATGATTTGAATGTAAAGGCTTTGATTAGTTGCTTTAGAAGAGTCAGCCCTATAAATTCCATACTGTAGTTGTAGTATTATTTATCTTATTAGAATAGAGTACTATTTCAAATCATATTTGTCATATCATATAATATGTTGTAACAATTTGGTTTATGTCATAAAAATATGTGCGCACGCTTGCAAATGTTTCCAGTGTATGTATGTGTGAGTTAAGAATTTTCCTGTAGACTTGCTTGTGTATATTGTTTTTATGGCTTGTTTTTGTATTACCATGAGTGTTGTTGGTGTACACAAGTGCCATGTGTAAGTATACAAATTCTTCCTCAAACCACATTTCTCTCCTACCTAAGGTCTTCCCCCCTCATAATCTGCCTGTACCTTTCTAAAACCACTCCTGTCTTTATCATCATGCTGTGTTTGAGCATGCACGCACATGTATGTGTGTGCGTGCCCATGTGCATGCGTGCATGTGTTTGTTCATTCCATTGCCTGTTGTGTGATGTTTGTTGTGCTCTTCTTTGATGATGCAGACATTGCTTGTTTTGCCATAATGTTGCCTGGTTGTATTGCCATGATACACTGACGCCTGTTTTTTCTTTGTTTTTTTTCCTGATATTTTAACAAGCTTTTAACACTTTCACTCGGTTATCCTTTTTATTTTTCATCTTTTTAACATCATGTTGAGCTCAAACTTAATTTTGCACATATGTAAGAATACTGGTATAGACTTAGGCATGTTGTACACATGATATGATTTGTTGTTGTGAATGAAAGAAATTGTGTTTGGAGCATAAAAACAAAGAGCTGATCATGTGTGTGTTTGTTGACAGACTTTGTGTGCACTGTAAGAGGATTGAAGATGGAAAAATAGGCATAGGAGACTGGACACAAGGAATTAAAGTTGGCATATAAGTTAAGAATCGTTTGTGTGTGAACGTTTTTGGTGTACACTTATTTGTGTATGTTTGAAGAAAACTGGTTCCTGATGTATAGTTGCTTTAGTGTTTTTAAAGAATGCGTGTTTCTGATGAATATTATTTTTGTATTTGATGTGTGTATGTGCGTGATCTTCAGGGGTGTGCCCCCATGGTGTACAAGGATGAGATAGGTGAAGTGAAGGTGTTTCTGCTCTCTTCTTGTTTTTGATGTGTTTTACGAGTACCTATTTCTAATGCAAGTATATTTGGGATGTGTGTTTTTGTGTATGTGTGTTTCTGATGTAGGCTTGTTTCTGTGTTTGATGTATGTATGTTTCTGATATCTGTATCTGTGTGTGCAGAGTGGGGGTGAACACACCCTAAGGGGAATCGTGATGGATGTTCCAGAGTTGCTACACCACTGGATGGGAAGCGAGGAGTGTGGACATTTCTCACCAAGGTAACAACACTCACTGTGATTCTCCTCACGCATCATTCAGAATTTTTAGAGAAGAGTAATTTTCATGTTGGTTTTTGAAAAGGAATACTTTGTACTTTTTTTTTTTAACCCTGGTTGTGCTGATATAACGGCAGGAGTACTACTGCTGTTGGCTGAATTAACAGCAGCCGTCGTTGTTTTGAAGTAGGATGGGGTCAAAAAAACCCTTGATATTGATATGTAAAACTGAACTAAGTGTGTAAAGTTGTGTATCACTGGAAAGCTTAGATAACAAGCTTTTAAATGAGCAAAATTTTATAGCAGCATGTAGTGTTCATGATAAGGTAAAAAAATGAATAAAGTTTAAAAACTGCACATGCACAACCGATCACTGTCGCTACATCGGAGCCCCAGATTGATTTTAACATGATATACAATGTTGTTGCGGTGCAAAAATGTCATGATTCGGTAAATGTTATCTCTTGACATAAGTTTTGAAAAAAATGAAGAGCTTGTGTAGCTTTATCAGTCGTCAAATACTCGGAAAAGTCCAGTGAAATGATCGACGCCATCGCGATTGTCATGGCAGTGAACACTCATTTCGTGCGAAGTGGCGGTGTTCTATCACAAAAATATGACAATTGCTTGATTTCGTGTGATGCAAAGTACTGGGCAGCATATCAAAATGACTTAACAACAGTTATTTTGAAGCCTTGTTGCGTTATAATAAAATAAAAGATATGACATTGAAATAGCTGGGTAGCCAAGAAGTGCATACAGCAAAACTTAGCACTGCTTGATTTAGTCCGATCGCGATCAATTTTTCCCAAGTTTTTCAAAAATATTCCACAATCTTTACCCATCGTCTCTGTCATAGTTTAAATCAACCAAATCCAGCCTCTAAAACTCCTCCTCGCCATCAATATTGTAAAAAAAACCCTCGTAAAATACTTTGAGTAATACGGGCGTAAACACTTGGCCACCATTTTGCTTCCAGGAGATGTTCCAAGAAAAAACGAACCACCACAAAACCAATCAGAATCCTCGTTGCTCGTTGCTTGTGACTGCAGAAAAACTTTCAACCATTTCTACAGCCCTACAATGGCCTTCACGTTCATTGGGTGACCTTTGAAAGCGAAAATGAGCCTTCAGTTACGATCACTGACGTCATCCCGGTATATTCCGGGAGCTGCACAACTAGGGTTAAGATCTTGTCATCTATTCCTACTCGCTCCAAATGGTTTACTCATGTGATAGTTTAGTGCTGGGATAGTTCAGTGCTGGGATAGTTCAGTGCTGGGTGTTGATAGTGCAGTGACTGACGTGTGTCACTTGTGATTATGTGTGCAGGCAGTGTCCATGATGGAAGAGACCCAGGCATTGGCAGCCACCGGCCACAAGAGCTGATGTTCACATTGTGCCCTCATAACACCTCTGTTATGGACTGGTGTAGTGCAGTGTACTGGTGTGTTGTGTAGATGTGCAGTGCACTGTAGTGTTGTATAGTAGTGCAGTGCAATGTATTGTAATGTTGTTTATGCCATCTTACCCCCACCCCTACTGCTGAAATAAAAATCTGCTTTATAACCACAACTACACACCCCCCCTCAACTTTCACTTGGTGTGCTCATTATATAAACGTTGAGCAACTTTGTGTATAAGTTTCTGTACAGGGGGTTCATACAAACACGTTTGACATGCGTTATTGTGTTGACATGGGTTTGTGTGTTCCTGAGTGAGGACGTGTGTGTTTTGTGTAGTGTGTGTGTGTTGTTTGGTGAGTGTGTGTTGTGTAGTGTGTGTGTGTGTGTGTGAGAGAGAGAGAGAGAGAGAGAGAGAGAGAGAGAGAGAGAGAATCAAGAAGTCCTACATTTAGGTTTTGCACATCAGAATAAAAAATGGCGGTAATACCAATCCCCCACAGCCACCTGCATTCTACTGCCTGTATCCAGATGTCAGTATATCAAAAGTGGAGAATTGGAAAAGTGGTTTGGGGGGCGATTTTTTTCTGTCCTTAGAGTTCCATTGGTGAGGTTTTGTATCTGAGCATTTGCCCACCAGTAAGTTGGCCACATTCCAGCTTAAGAGACGATGTCAAAATATACCAGTGTGTGCGTTTTCTACATGTGTCAATGCTTCATACAGCACATAGTGGCCTACTCTTCTAAAAGATGGAAGAGGTTTTAATGTGGGCACAAAATGATCTGCAGACTTTAGTGTATAATCTCATCACAAAGATTTTGGGGAGTCAAATGGAGTCTGCACTGAAGTTAACTCCAGAGAGAAAATGCCCAGGAACAGGCGTCTGTCTGCTCTCAGTGGTGGCTGTAACCTGCAGTCAGATCACACACAGTCTGAACTCTCTTCAGTTAACCACTAGGCTGCCTTACCCTGCCCTGCCCCTAGAGTGGTGTGGCTGTGTATGTTTTGTGGGTTATTTTGTTGTTTTTTATGTAAGATAAATTATATTTCTGATTTATTGCCCATCACCTTTAGTCAGGGTAATTTCTCTGCAGGAAATTTGGACTGATGTAAAAAGCACACGAGTGCTCACTCCATTATCTGTGAAATGAAAGAAAGTATAGGCTTCAAAAGTAGAGACATCTGATTACAGACATCTGAATACAGGCTTCTAGAATACAGATATCTAAGATTCATACATATAGATAAAAAAAAATCATAAGTATAAACATAAAATAGGGCGTACAAATATCCCAAATCCTTGGATCATTTATAATGTAAAAATGTAATGCTCCAACACATAACGAGTCGCATTGCGCCTGAGGTCAATTTTTAGTTACTGACATGTTGTTAATCTGCAATAACAAGGCTATCCAAAACAAAAAAACAGATTAAAAATAAGATGATTCTATAAAAAGGTTTTACAAATTGAAATGATATACTGCAGGACGTGACAAAGTAAGAAACTGACAAGTTTAGCATTGTAATACATGGACAGAATGAGGGCTCGGGTATTTTTATTACACATTTAAAAGGAAACGAATATATGCCTTGATATTTCATTACAGGGTAGAATAAAGGTTATAGTTTATCATGAATCAAAATCGACAACCTAACCCCAAATGCCTTACATGGCTCCAAGGAGAAAAATGGTTAAGATGCTAAGCAACTTGTTTTGTGGTGGAGCAACACAAATGCATCTAAATGCAAAAATTTTAAATGAGAGACACCAGTAATCATTCCCAACATGTAATTACTGACATAAATACAGACATAAAATATCACATTATCTGGAGTAAAAATAATCGCACCTTAACAAGACCTTGAATGAAAGTTTCTACATTAAGTAAATCGGACCACATACAGATGCTTATTTTTCTTGGACCAAATTCAGATTTTAAAAAATATATTTACTCTGATTTCTTTGGTTATGTCTTTTCTTTTTATTAATATTTAGTCATCTGAATTTGAAGTGTGGAATTTAATCCTGGTAGCGCTGAATCAACTGCAGCATGTGATTAGCAGCCAATGTTGTTTTGAAGCAGGTGGGGTCAAACAAACCTTGATATCTAAAACTACTAAAGTAAGTGTGTAAAGTTGTATATCATTGGAAAGCTCAGATAACAAGCTCTTATATGAGTGTAAATTTAGAGTAGCGTGTAGTATTTATGGTAATGTGAAAGATACATATAAAAAATAATGTACTACCAATCACTGTCGTGACGTCAGAGCCCCAGCAGTGTTGTGCAGAAATTTGGTAAATGCTGGTGCTTGCATTAGTTTTGAAAAAAATAAAGCTCGTGTGGCTGTATCAGTCAAATACTCCGGAAAAGTCCAGCAATTAACACCATCCTGATCATTATGGTGATGAAAACTCATTTTGTGTGAAGAAGTGGCATATTGTATTGACTCAACAGTTACTTCGAAGCTTTGTTGTGTCAAAATAAAAACAATATATGGCATGGAAATCGCCGAGTAGCAAATAGGTGCATCGTGCGATTCGGTCGGATCACAATAAATTTTTCCTAAGTCGTACATATTCCACAACACTTACCTCATTGTCTCTGTCATTGTTTAATTCAACCAAATCCAGCCTCTGAAATTCCTCCTTGCCGTCATTATTGTAAAAAAACTCACTAAGTAGTTGAGGAAATTCTGGCACAAATGCTTGGCTGCCACTTTTGTTACAGACGATCGGGATTGGTTAAAAAAAAAGAAGTAAATCTGGGGCCCTGCAATGACCTGAACATTCATTGGGTGACCTTTGAAAGTACAAGTGAACTTGAATTATGACTGCCTAAGTCATCCTGGAATATTCTGGGAACCAGGCTACTAGGGTTAACAAGACCCTTTCAATAGAAGTTTTTGCCTAAAGTAAATCAGACACTTCAAATTTAGATAACTGAATATTAATAAAAAGCAACGATATAAGAAAGCAGGGTGAATATAAAAAAACAAAATCGGAAATGAGCATCTGTATATGGACTATGAAATATAAGCATTTTAAGATATGTATAATACTGTAAAAGACCTTTAAATAAATTTTATTTTTAAAAAAACAACAAGAAAAGTGCATGATAAACTTTTGAATGCTGCCTTCAAATAATAGTATACCAGTCTAAAGACTAGTGCGCAACTCCATAGTCTTCCGAGACTGATGGGTGCCTACTACTACTACTACCAATGCTAGAAATGTATGCCTACATTCGAATACCAAGTATTCAAGTACAGACATTGGAAATAAATAAGCTACAATTTGCATACAATCTTAAGACATATACAGATATCGGTAATCTACTTATGATATTAATGTTACCCCCCCGCCCCCCCCCAAAAAAAATAAAAAAATAAATAATTTTTTTCGGGCTCCGGCCGGCTCCTACCCAGAGTGAGTGTGCTGTGGGCTCAGTGGGGAGACTGGGACCACACAGTCGAGCTTCATCCACTTTACGGATGCGAATTTGAGAGTGTTGCTCAAATTACCTGACCAACACTGCAGGTGTCTGTATCTCTCGGGCCTGGTTGACGCCGGGATATATTATGACAGTAAGCGTAGAGAACAACCCTGTCAAGTAGTCTCAAAGCGGATGCACCTCCACAGCAGCATCATTACATCATCCTCATCATCATTGATCATCATGCAATAATAAAAATTGCCTCTGATTCGGTGGCCTCCGTTGCTCTGGTCTCATGGTGACCTCAGATTCGGTTTCCCCATACGCTTCTGTGCCTGTGGTGAATTTGTGTCAAAGCCTTTGGGGTTGGGGGTTCGTGGGGAGGCGGTCGTTGGAGGGACGTTGTGGTGGTCGCCACCTTGGGTGGGTGACTCGCTCAGTCTGGCTCCGCGACTGAGCTAATACTGTCGTTAGTAGGGGGCTTAGTAGGTGGTGTCCTGCGTATGTTAGCTCAGAACAGGCACCACTGAACACCACCAAAGTGACCCAGCAGAAGTGCAGGGCCCCTCTGGCTGGTGGCCCCGCGGCGGCCTAATATTGATGAGCTCCCTGTGGACTCCCGACCCCGGGGGTGAGACACAACGAATCTGGGTATGGCTGTGGCGGGGAGATTGAAATGAGCGGCATGGGAACAGCAGTACGGGAACGTCACAGAAGACGAGGCAGCAAAAAAAAAAAAAAAAAAAAATTATAAATAAAATTTCGGATAATTTACCAGGGCTTATAAATTGGATTACATATGTCTAGATGTGGGTATCTATTACACAAGATGAGGCATCTAAAAATAATGATTTCACTGTTTTTTTCTTTTTAAAATGTGCTTAGCTAGGACTCAATGGTTTGCCAGTGGCAAGATTTTGTTGTATTTGAACCTCCCCTCCCAATTTAGGTAGGTGCAATTCAACTCTAGGGATAATGTCTAAACATGACACCTGTGTACATACAATTTTACCTGCTCCTATAGCCAAAAAATGGCCTACCCTTCTGAATGCATATGGCCAGAATAATTTGTGTGTGTGTACACATGGCCTCAGTTTACAGTCTGGTTCAAAGGATTTTAAAAAAATGGTAAGGTTATGGTCAGGTTAGTAAAGGTATCCCATGTGTGATCATTAGCCAGTGAGGTGTTGGAGACTTCAGCTCTTCCAGGGGCCAGCATATTAACGGTGGTGCCCATCTCCTCTCCCTTGCTCCTAAAGAGGGGTGGATACCCATTGACAGCTGGGGAACTGTACTCAAGCCATAAGAAACAGGATAGCTCTGTGGTCGGAGCAGTCACTTTCCCCTAATAAGGTTCAGCAACAATAAACGTTAACATATGGATAGGTGACCCTTTGGGTGCCATGGTTTCAGCACTGTCCCCCAGTTCACCCAGTTATAAATGGCTGCCCTCCACATGCTGGCCCCTGGAGAAGTTTGACGTCTTGCTCCCCAACGACTGCATTAGTCGTGGAACACCTTTACCTACCTTTACATTACCTAAGGATTAGGCTTAAAATACAGAGCTGTATATCAATTGTTAAAGTGACATACAGATATATCAGACTTGTTTGAACTACCACTAATGTGCTCACTTGAAGGGACTCTCCATCCAGAGTTGACATAATACAAGTATTTCACCATCTAAATGTATTTAAAAGTCGACATCTATATGTAGACATGCAATTCGTTCATCAAGAAGGAAGTGATAGTGCAATTAAAGATGTTCACCTGGCCATCAAAAAATGAGGTTCTGAACATCTTGGGTGCACACTAAAAACCCGTTCTGCTGACTGGAAGAGTAGGCCATTTTGTGCTAGTAGGAACAGATGACAAAATTCATAAAATGGATGTGTGTGTAAACGCCATCACTAAGGTCCTGACTCCTAAACTGAGGGGAAAGGTAGTATGCAAAAATCTTGCCTTTGGTTAACTTGGAGCTCAAAGGACATTAATCGGGAATATATAGAGACACAGACGTGAATTAAAGCATTGGAAATGTGGACATATGAAATGCATGCCAGATGCATTAGGAATACACCTAAACTTGACATTATTGAGGTAAAGGTGTCTCACAACCTAGGGGAGCAAGGCATCAGAGACCTTGGCTTGTCTAGGGGCCAGCACAATGAGGGCAGTGCCCATCTCCTCTCCCTCGCTGCTTTACCTTCCCTGACCCTAAAGCAGGCAGGTATCCATTTACAGCTGGGGGACTGTGTTGAAGCCAAGGTGCGCAAACGGTCACCCATCCAATTGGTAACTACCATCCACGCTGCTTAACTCGCCCATCCAATTGGTAACTACCATCCACGCTGCTTAACTTGACTAGGAGAAAGCGAGAGCTCTGACCACTGAGCCATCCCACCCCCAAGGTGCAGATAATTATCTAAGATGTAGAGATACAGATAATTATTTAAATTATCAAAAATACAAACCCTAAAATGCATCTAAGATGTAGAGATACAGATAATTATCTAAATTACAAAAAACAACACTAAAATGCATATAAGATATTGATGTCTACATTGAGGTACAGACAGCTGAAGTACAGATACTTGAGATGTGTTGCTGATGTAAAATGCCCAAATACAGACTTCTATAAAGCATATGGGATACAGACAAAAAACGCCTCTACAGACATTTCAGATGCATCTATAGTTGTATTCCAAGCACACTTCCAAATTCAGATGTGTAAATGAATACATGTATTAAAATACATACCGGACAGAGGCCTAAAATATAGGTACATATTGAGAAAGACGCATCTGAATACAGAGATATAATGGTCCTAAAATATATCGTTGATGGTTTTAAAAACAGGCATCCAAATACATATGCCTGAAATGTATCAACAGACATCTGAAAAAGGGCCAGCTAAAGTATGTAGATGTTCCCAGATGCAGAATGTAATTGATTAAAATACAGGTATTGTAATGTCAACTTCTGAATGTAGAACTAAATTCACTGAAAATACACCCCCATCAAAACGCATGTGAACACATTTTTTATAATAACACATTCTACGATGGGCACCTACACATGCTGAACAACACGTCTAAATGCATTCTACAATGAAACACAGTCTACAATGGACACTTACACATGAAGAACAACACATCTGAACGCATTCTACAATGAAACACGTTTTACAATGGACACTTACACATGCAGAACAACACATCTGAACGCATTCTACAATGAAACACAGTCTACAATGGACACTTACACATGAAGAACAACACATCTCAACGCATTCTACAATGAAACACAGTCTACAATGGACACTTACACACAATGAACAACACATCTGAACGCATTCTACAATGAACACGTTATACAATGGACACCTACACATGCAGAACACATCTGAACGCATTCTACAATGAACACATTATACAATGGACACCTACACATGCAGAACAATACATCTGAAGCAGTCTACAGCGGGTACCTACACATGTGGCACAAGATCTTTGAACAATTCTAGAACAGGTACCTACACATGTGGCACAAGATGTTTGAACAATTCTAGAGCAGGTACCTACACATGTGGAACAAGATGTTTGAACAATTCTAGAGCAGACACCTGCAGATGCAGAACAACACGTCTACAAACGGTCTATAATGGATACCCACATACGTTGTATAATGGACACCTGCACACACTGAATAATGCGTCTAAATACTGTAACGGTTATGATGGCTTGATTATAGCTGTATATTTGGAGGATATAGAAGAGACAATCTCACATACTCACAGACGCCATTTTGGTGATTACAGCAGTGTCTTATTACCATAAAACAGTACAAGAATTCAATTCATGACACATCTCCCCTCTAAAGTTAAAGAAATGACTTGCATTTAAACATGCTATTTTTTCCTTCTTTTGATCAATGATAATAAAAACATGAAACAATGAATTTCCAGCAAAGCGTCTATGTCAAACTCTCGGTTTGCAATGACCAATGATTCTTTCAGCAAAGCGTTCTTGTTGAAATTGACAAATACATATTTATAGAAATAATACATATGAAAATACATTGAAAGAAAACCATCCTTGAAATATCCTACTCACGTGTCCTATAATGGTAACCAAGCTACACGGTTACTTAATGAACAAGTGATACAGCCTAACTACACAACTGCTCACTTGTACAGGCCATGGGTCATTTTCATTCATGTTTCCTACAGAGCAGTCTGCTGCTCTCTACATGACTAGAACACAATCATTCTGCCAAATAAACAACCAAACTACACTGTTGCTTAGAGGCAGCTAACTCAACCAAAAGAGCAACCTAGCTACACGTTGCCTTTTGGAGACAGGCCATGCACAACAACAGGTACTAATCCTGAAATCTTGTTGGTTGCTTGACTTGTCTGCCACTGCGGGTGAAGATTTGCCCTGGAGGTTGAGGTGGTAAAGACTGCCTTGATGTGGATGAGTTGTCTTCGCAAGGCTGCTGCTCAACCGTTGGGGACTGAGATGACAGTGGAGACGGTCCAGGTGCTGCACTGACTGAAGGGGGAGGTGAAGGTGTAGCCCCTACAGCCGTACCCTGAGGTGGACTTGTGCTGGAGGCTTCACCAGGCTCTTTCTGCAGCCTGATGTGGCGACGATTTCGTCGCAGCTCACTTCCTTCCGGTGTCTTGAGAAGATAGGAACGTTGAGCACATGGCTCCACCACCACTGCCGGTTGTTTCCACCCTTTTTCTCCATCCAATTTCACGATGACTGGATCACCAGGGAGGAGAGCAGAGAGTGGCTGGACACCATGACGTCGGTCAAAGTTCACTTTCTGCTGGTTTTTGTAGGCAGTGTCTCTCCTCTGCAGTGTTCTGCGGGGAACCACCCGGGGAGACAATGTGTGGGGGTGCACTGGTAGAGTTGTGCGCAGTCTTCTTCCTAATGCCAGCTCAGCTGGGCTGTATCCCAGCTCAGGAATAGGGGTAGCTCTGTAGGCCAGCAGAGCTCTAAAGACGTCGTCCTGTTTCAGGAGCTTCTTGGCTGTCTGAACTGCTTTCTCAGCAGCACCATTAGCCTGTGGGTAGTGAGGGCTTGTTGTGACATGGTGAAAATTCCAGTCAGCAGCAAATGCTTGAAATTCAGATGCTGTGAACTGGGTCCCATTGTCAGAAATCACTGTTTCTGGAACACCATGATGAGAAAACCAGTTCTTCATTTTGGATACGACTGTCTTTGATGAGATGTTCGGAAGGTGGGCAATGTCGAGGTATCTGGAATAGTAGTCGACCGCAACCAAGAAGTGGGTGTTCTTGGTCTCACAGATGTCGACACCAATCCGTTGAAATGGTCTGTCTGGAAGATGAGAAGCAAGAAGCGGTTCTTTTCTCTGTGAGGGTTGCTTCTCCTGGCAGAACCGACAATGTGTAACATGGTCTTTTATGTCCTGGCTTATGTGGGGCCACCAAACGGAGTGTTGTGCTCGTTCTCTGCACTTGTGGATCCCCATGTGGCCCTCATGGATCCTTTCCAGCACGCCTTGCTGCAACGAGAGGGGGATGACAATCCTGTCTCCATTGATGAGGATTCCCTGCCAGACACTAAGTTGTCCTCGTATTGCAAAAAGGTGTCGAGCTCCGAGTTTGACATCCTCCTTGTATCGAGGCCAGCCGGTTTGGGTGTACTCCAGTGCTATTTGTAAACTGGTATCCTTCTCTGTTTCCTTCCGCACCTTCTCTAGGTAGGCATCAGAAGCTGGCCATGCCGCTGTGAGGGTGTCCACATGCTCTGTTATTTCATTCAGCATGGCTCCTTCTCCCTGTGAACTGAGTGGACTCCTTGATAAGGTGTCGGCCACAAACATGTTCTTGCTCTGCGTGTAGTGGGCAACAACGTTGAAGCGAGCAAGGCGCATCAGCATGCGTTGGCATCGGAGAGGAGTGTCCGATAAATCCTTTGTGTTCACCAGGGGAACTAGAGGCTTGTGGTCAGTTTCTAATGCAAACGTTGGCAATCCAACCAGATACCGGTCAAATCTCTCACATGACCATACTGCAGCCAGGCATTCTTTCTCTATCTGGGCATAATTCTTTTCTGTTGCTGTCAGCGTTCTTGAACAGTAGGCCACTGGTCGCTGGGTGCCATCTCCCTGGTCCTGGAGGAGCACTCCTCCCATGCCATAGCTGCTGGCATCAGAACTGACAGTTGTTGGCTTTGACGGATCATAAAACGCAAGGGTTGGCGCAGTCGTTATCAGGTCTTTGATCCGTTTAAGCGCATCAGCTTGTGGTGGACCCCACACCCAAGCTTTGTCCTTTTCCAGAAGTTGCGTCAGAGGATGCATTGTTGTGGACAGATTGGGGAGGTGACGTCCTAGGAAATTGACCATCCCCATGAATCGCCTCAGCTCCGTGACATTTGTTGGGTCTGGCATTCCAACAACAGCGTCCGTTTTAGAAGGGTCTATGCGGATTCCATCTCCACTGATGAGGTAACCCAGGAACTCTATCTCCTCTTTGATGAACTCACATTTTTGGCGGTTCAATTTCAGTCCAACGCTTCTCAGTTTCTTCTCTGCAGATTCCAAGTGACTGCTGTGGCTCTCTCTGTCTTCACTGAAGACGAGGATGTCATCAAAGAAACACACTGTGTTGGGCTGGTCATTCAAGAGTTGCTCTACTGTGCGTTGGAAGATTTCTGGGGCTGATGTGATCCCCTGAGGCAGACGATTGTAGATGTACCTCCCGAATGGCGTTATGAAGGCGGTCAGTTTCCTGGATTCCTCATCCAAGGGTAGTTGAAAGAACCCTGATGTTGCATCCAACTTGCTGAAGACTGTGGCATTTTTCAGCTTGTGGAGGATATCCTCTATTGTAGGTAGGACATATCTCTCCCTCTTGACAGCTTTGTTTAGCTGCTTGAAGTCTGTACAGATTCTGACAGACCCATCCTTTTTCAGTACAGGAACCATCCCTGCACACCAGTCTGTTGGTTCCTGGATGCTCTGAATGATTCCAGCGTCTTCCATTCTCTGCAGCTCCTCTTTTACCTTCTGCATGAGAGGAATAGGCACGCGTCTGGCAGCAGTGATGGCGTACGGTCTGTGTCCCTCCTTCATCGTGATGTGCACAGGATTGCATTGAACTGGTTCTTTGTTCAGCTGTGCATACAGGGGGTCTTCTGGATCAATGGAGTCCAAACGCTGGACCAGTTCCAGATGTGTAGCAGCCTCTCTACTGAGTAAGTTGTCGGTGTCCATGTTGACGACAAAGCATCTCATGTTGTAGGATTTGCTGCGCCGTTGAATAGTGGCTGAAAACTCTCCTTCATTCGTAATGATTCCCCCTGGGCCACGAAGAATGGTCGTAGATTTCTTCAGTTTGGGCTTTGGGCTCAGGGAGTTGTAGGTGGCCTTGGAGATGACAGAGACATCTGCTCCTGTGTCGATCTTGAAAGTGGCAGCTTGGCCACATAAGTCCAGTGTCACTCTCCAGGGACCCTCCGTGGATGATGTTTCGCCAATCTGCTGAATAGATCCTAAGCTATATGTTTCTTGACTCATGTCAATGCCTGCACTGTTGCTGATGCCGTGGACGTCTCTGGATCTGCAAACTGATGAGAAATGATTTAATTTTTGGCATTTTCTACATCGTTTGCCCTTCGCAGGACATCTGTCCCGGTCATGTTGGTGTCCGCATTTTCCACACTGTTGCTGTCTCTTTGTGTGGTGGCTGTCTTTCTGTCCAACATCACGTGCTCCTCGTCCGCGTGAGTGCCGTGGGAATGGATGCCCCCTCACTGCTTCGACTGCTTTGCTGCGCTGGTCTTGCAGTTGGGCCTTTACCAGCTCATAATGTCGGGCTGTGTCGACTGCTGTCTGTAGGGTCAGGTCTGCTTCCAGCTGGAGCTTCTGTGAGACTTCAGTGTCAAGCAAGCCAATGACAAGTCTGTCTCGGATGTCTTCCTCTTCCCTGGTGCCAAAATTGCATGTCGCAGCCAGATCATGCAACACTCTGAGGAACTGCTCCACAGATTCCCCAGGCTGCTGCTGCCGACTATAAAATTTGGCCCTCTCATGGATGACGTTGCGTTTGGGGATAAAATGTGCGTCAAATTTCCCCAAAACAATATCAAAATTTTCTCTTGGGTCCGGCTCATCATCACCATGTGGCTGGAATGTAAATGAAGAAAATATCTTGTCAGCCTCCCTGCCCATAGCATAAATAAGACAGCTGACCTGTACATCGCCCGCCTCTGCTTTCAGCTTGGTGGCAGTACGGTACCTTACAAAACGTTCTCTCCACTCTGGCCACATGGTTGGTCTGGAGAAATCAAAATTCTCTGGTGGGCTAAATTTTGCCATGTCCGTCAAAATATATTGATAAATTGTTAGAAGAAGTTGTTAGAAGACTTCTGACACCATGTAACGGTTATGATGGCTTGATTATAGCTGTATATTTGGAGGATATAGAAGAGACAATCTCACATACTCACAGACGCCATTTTGGTGATTACAGCAGTGTCTTATTACCATAAAACAGTACAAGAATTCAATTCATGACACAAATACATTATATAATGGACACCTATACACACTGAATAACGCCTCTAAATACATTTTATAATGTACACTTACACACACTGAATTGCATGTCTAAATACAATATATAATGGACACCTATACGCGCTGAATTTGCATGTCTAAATACATTATATTATGTATACCTATACACGCTGAATAATACGTCTAAATACATTATATAATGTACACCTACATTGAACACATTCTACAAAGACAATTTGAGGACAATAGCTCAGTGGTCAGAGTGCTGGCTTTCCACCAGCAAGGCTAATTTATCAATTATTTATTTATTTATTTTTTTATATCGAGGATAATGGAATAAGCACCCTTCTGCTTTTTCACATCCAGTCCCTGTGTGTATGCAGTTTTGCAACTGTCATCTGTTCCCACCGGCACACGATGGCCTACTGTTACGAAAAGCGGAACAGGATTTAACGAAAAGTGGAACAGGATTTAACGTGTGGGCAAGATGTTCTGCGTGCGTTCACATATGGAGCCTAGGTTTATAGTCTCATCCAAAGGACTTTTAGGGGGAGTGGAGTCAGCACCGATGTAAACTCCAGGAGAAAAATTTCCTCGAACAGGAATCAAACTAAGCAGCATTGAGCATGGTTGCCAATTGGATGGGTGACAGTTTGGGGGCCTTGGCTACAGTACAGTTCCCCCAGCTGTAAATGGGTACCTGCCCTTTTTAGGGTCAGGGAAGGTAAAACAGCAAGGGAGAGGAGATGGGCACCACCCACCCTCAACATGCTGGCCCCTAGAGAAGCTGAGGTCTCTGATGCCTCACTCCCCGACGACCACACAGGTTGTGGGACACCTTTACCTTTTAATGTACACCTACACACACTGATTAACACGTCTAAATACATTATATAATGTACTCCGACACACACTGAATAACTAAGTAAGTAAGTAGTAGGCACCCATCAGTCTCGGAAGACTATGGAGTTGCGCTCTAGTCTTTAGAGCCCAAAGCCTGGGCATGTATGCATGGAGGGCAAGCTGTTACCCATGCAGCAGACCCCCCCTCTCCACGGCACTGGAATGATCCATTGGAAAGGCAATGACTGATACGAATGGTTCCAGTACCGTCGAAGGAGCCACCAGAATGTTGCCATATACCTACAGCCTGAGCCGCTCTGGGACTCCA
>CM060316.1:62049305-62069305 GCA_030674155.1 Stramonita haemastoma
ATAAATAGATGACTCATGTGCAACACACATTTAGCGTATGTAAAAGACCTCCATTTATCTTCTCATCTCACTCAGATAGACGATAAATAGATGACTCATGCGCAACACACATTTAGCGTATGTAAAAGACCTTCATTTATCTTCTCATCTCACTCAGATAGACGATAAATAGATGACTCATGTGCAACACACATTTAGCGTATGTAAAAGACCTCCATTTATCTTCTCATCTCACTCAGATAGACGATAAATAGATGACTCATGTGCAACACACATTTAGCGTATGTAAAAGACCTCCATTTATCTTCTCATCTCATTCAGATAGACGATAAATAGAGGATTTGTGTGCTCACACATTTAGCACATGTAAAATAACCCACGATCACAGGAGAGCTGAAGTCTGTAGAGAAAGCCACCTTCATGGGAAAACACACACACACACACACACACACACACACACACACACACACACACACACACACACACACACACACACACACACACACACACACACACACGCGCGCGCGCGTGTGCTGACAGGAACAAAAAAAAAGTGGTGCCACTCTAGCGCTGATGCCCCCTCCCTGGGGAGAGCGACAAGACTCTGGCACAGAGAAGACTGCTGTGACCCCCAGAGGTAGACAACCCAAGGCAACCCACACAGCAACAGGCAACACAACCAGCTCACTACACTACACTACATCCACATCCATGTGAAACGCCATTCACACCAGCTGTTGAGGACTGGCATACAAATGACTCCAGCACTGAAAACTCAATGAACTGAAGAAGACATTGATACAGAAATAATTCCTCCCTTGAATTACTCGGCTGTTTGTTTGATTCCTAAACTTGAAGACCAACACTTTGTTGTGAAGCACTGGAGGAGGACATCACAGCTGCCTTGCTCCCTGTGGACAGACAACAAGACATGGTCAGGAGAAGGCTGACATCACAGCGTCCTCACTTCAACAGCAAGTGAAACATATCTCACATAACCCACACTGGTTTAACACTAAGTTGACCAACATGTGCCAACCATTTCTTTCTTTTTATCTTAGGGCAAAAATAAATGTTCAAACCACCAAAGCAATAAATTCCTTCTAGTCAGTCCCCCCTACCCTTTCCCTGCTGTGAAAGAAAAACGAGAAAAACTTTTAAAAATTTATTCTTTTACTTTGAGGATATTGAACATGTCATCAAAATAAAAGAATACATGACAAAAAATTCCTGGAACTGCATTCTGAACTTCAGTCATTGAAGCCTTCCCTGAGAAGGTTGTAATGTACAGTATCCTACATTAGAGAAGACAATAGGCTACACTACATAGACAACAGTACAGCACAATACTGTACACTACATGATCCTACACTACAGTACACCACACCACAGTACACTACAATATCAGGCAGTACAGTACAGCACTATACACGCTACACTACAATATCATACGCTACACTACACCACAATACACTACACTACAATATCATAGACCACAATACAGTACATCACAATACACTACACTACAATATCATATACCACAATACATTACAATATAATACGCTACAGTATCATACACTACAGTACAGAACAAGACAGACAATACTAACCTGCATAGAAAGTGCCATTCTCCAATTTCCTGTCTGTCTGTCTGTCTTTCTGCAGTCTTCCTTCCTTCAGCTGTGCTGATGTCAGTCACCACCCACGAGCCCTGTGACCAGACAGCAAACACACAGCACTCACATGCCCATCACAACACCCCTCACCACCCCACCACCCTCCCCCCTAAACACACTGATCAAAGACAACTTCTTTCAGGTCCCTGTATGGAGAGAGAGGCCAAGTACAAACGAAATGAACCCAACACTCACAAATTCCCTACAGAACACAACTATTTCAAGTACACCTTACACTTATTCCGTATTGTACACTACCCTTACACATGCACACTTCTCAATTTCACACTCAACACAACAATCACCAATACACATTTCTCTAACTGCCGTTCTGCCACTTAGCCCCCAGACTGGCCTCTGTGTTGGTTAGTAAAAACATCCCCAACAATATTGATCATTTTAGTGAAAGTCAGGATCAGTAACATGCTGTTTGGTGCAGAGAAAATACCACTTACTTCATCTTTCAATGACAAAATACCTATTTTTGCAGAGTTCTAAATTCATACATACTGATAAAGATATGATCAATATAAATTTAAAATATCATGAGAATTTATAAACACTGATGATCACTATTCATTATAACACAATCAATGCCACTGTAAAAATTCAGAACTGTTCAATACCCTGATTGGGCCCCTTTTGTTTGAAAGCATGTACTCTGAAGGCTTAGGTTTGTCTGGAAAAAGTGAAGACATGGCAACATAAATATCAGCATTTAAAACATACAGACATATACAATCATTACAATATCTAACTAGAAAAAGTGAACATATGGCACACATAAATATCAAAACCTACACACACCGACCAAATTGACTACAACAATACTTAACTTAAATGAGCATGTCAATGGCTTCCATGTCTTCAACTGTCTTGGTGTTTACACCAGTCCTGTAAACACACACAAAATAAACATGTATATGTCCAATCTTTCCTCCTCCTCCTCCCCATTTTCCCTTCTCTCCCACCCCCTTCTGCAACAGTCTGATAATCATCACCTTTTGACAACACCTTCAAATGCACCAGCATTACACTTTACACAGGACCTAAGTTGTAAGAACCACATATGTTACAAACTGTTTCTTCTTTTTCGAATTCCTCTTTGTTTCCCCCTGTAAAATTTCAAAGGTAACTACAATGTCTGATTTTTAGTCAAACTGAGAAGTAACAACAAGACTGAATGTAATCTATAGGACTGTGCGCAATACACCAACATTTATCCTTCCACCCCCCTTTTTTAAGACCCCCCCCCAAAAAAAAAACCCACAATAAAAAAAAAATTAATCTAATACCACTGTATTTCAGATGATGTTAAAGAGATGAACAAACCAAGGTGACACTTGTGTCAGCACACTTCCAATCTAACACAGCATACTTCTCCAGCACAACACACACACACAAGATGACTTACGTCACAGATCATCAGCAAGCAGTCTGTGTACACCATCCACAGCCTGTGCACCACACACACCCCAGGTCTGTCAACACAATCAATCAACATTATTTACACTTCACAACAACTCCCCCCCTCCCCCCAAAAACCCCCAACTGCAAACAAAACAAAAAACACACAAAACAATCACACACAGATGAAGATCACTTACATGACAAATTCTTGGGAGTTTCCACACACCACAATCACCACCATCCCCAGGCCTGTCAACACAAACAATAACACATTATTTACACTGTCCACAACAAGCCCCCACCCCCACCCTCCCCTAAACACAGAGAAAGAATACTTACATAAAACATTCTGGGCAGTTTCTGTGCAACACCACCATCACCACTCCCAGATCTGTCAACAAAAACAATAAACGGGACAAGTATAGATGGAATGAAAACAACACTCACAAGTGCACACTTCACTAATTCCACACTGAACACAATTACAACTTCCACTCATTCAGTATGGTATATCATCCTAAAACATGCATACTAAACTAATTCCACACTCAACACAACACGGACACACACACACACACACAAAGTCGGAAAAATCCCTGACTTGCACCCACAAATGCACACACACATACCAGTGGAAAAATCCTTATGACTCAACACACACACACACGCGGTGCGCACACACACACACTCACACGCACTCACGCCCGCACACACACGCACATACGCACACACACACACACACACACACAGACATCGACACAGACACAGACACAGACACACACACACATAGTGGGAAAAATCCCTATGTCTCTTATGGGATTCAAACCTGCGACCTTCCAGTCTAAAATCCAAGGCCACTCCGCCCTGGGGCTGATCTAGTAACTTTCGCTGTTTTCTCTTTGATCTCTTCAGATATCCACGTACTCACTCACTCACTCACTCAATCCTTGTGGCCCGCTGAGGGAGGCATAAGGCACAGACAAGGGACCTCCAGGCAGTCCTATCTTGGGCGAGCCAGGCAACTCATTCCAGGTCTTTCCCATTGCCTTCATTTCCTCCTCCACAGTCCTTCTCCAGGTACCGAGGGGTCGGCCTCTGTTTCCCTTCCCAGGAGGTGCCCAGGACAAGGGCTCAAGAGGGTGTCTGCCTTTTTTCATGCGTAAGACATGGCCAAGCCAGGTCCAGCGCCTGCAGCACAATGTTGTTGAAGCCTGTCCTCCTCCAGATTTCTTCTTTCGTTGCTCTCTGCTCCCACCTAGTCTTGAGAATCCTCCTCAGGCACCTCCCCTCAAAGCCTCTCAACCTGCACTCCAACTTCTTGTTCACTCTCCACGTTTCTGCACCATAGAGAAGAGTCGAGCGGACGTATCTGCATAGCCTACTGCCTAAAGTAATCGAGTAATTAGCAGACTATTCGGTCAGGTATAACTATAAGGGAAGCTACTCTATACGACCTTTTTATTTTCTAGCAGACAGCAGCTATCTTCCGTAGATTGTTGAGAGTATGGCTTACTTGACTTGTGCCTTTGAATTCCCTGGGGAACAAAGGTCCCAATAACACTCCCTCCAACGGACTGGCTTCTGGGAGATCCTCTTCAGCTCGGCCCAAGTCATTCCGACTGCCTTGTCTCTGCTTCAATGCCTCTGCGCCAGGTCTGTTTTGGTCGACCTACTTTCTGCTTCCCTTGTGGTTCCGGTCGAGGGCCTGCCTGGTGACATTTGAAGAGAGTCTTGTAATAATTTATTCTGGAACGATTGTACTATTCTTAATGTTTAGCCTTAGCTTTTTCATTTAGTCTGATCCATGATGCTGATGTCTTATTCAGTTTTTGGCTCAGTTTTTCCCTATCAGCTATGCGACTTTTGTTATTGCTCTCTCTCTTTTATGACTTCAGATGCCTGTACTGAAAGAACATAAACAATAAATTATTTACCATCTACATTATTTAGGATCATCAACCCTAACAACCTATAGCCATGTCTAATTCATTTTCATCATTATTGTCTTTTGTGTACTTGCGTTTTGTTCTTCCTCGTTATTCCCGTCAATCATTTATTGACATTTATGTAGTCCTATGCTTTTTGTTTCTCTATAGCTCAAAAAAGTTCACGGGAATAAACTATTGTGAATTATGAATTGTAAAATAAGATCTGAATCCAACTAATTTGTTTGTCTGATATTTTATGCTTTTTTAACCTAAAAAAAAATTAAATGTGCGCACGCACGTGTGTGTGTACGTGCTTGCGTGGGCGCACGCGCGTGCGCGAATGTGTGTTAAATTCTTTTATATCGAGGATAATGGAATGAGCATTCATGTGCTTTTTTTTCATCCAGTCCCCATGTGTATGCAGTTTTGTTAATCTTATCTGTTCCCACCGGCACACAATGGCTTGCGTGTGTGTGTGCTTGCGTGTGTGTGTGCGCGCATGCACGCACGTGTGTATGTGTGTGTATGTGTTTGTGTGCGTGTGTGTGGAAGGACGGTGGCAGGATGGTTAAGACGTTCGCCTGCCAATATGTAAATCGTGAGTTTCTGGGTTCGTACCCAGCCTCGCCCTTTCTTCCCAGTTTGACGAAAAAATCGAACTAAATGTCAAAGTCATTCGGATGAGACTCGAAACCGAGGCCCCGTGTGCGAATGCACGCACAACATCTTGCGCACACGTTAAAACCCCGATCCACCTTTCGGAAGAGTACGCCATCGTGTGCCGGTAGGAGCGGATGACAAAATTATAACAAACCAGCATGCACACAGGTGTCGTGCTTAGACACCATCCCTGAGGAAAAATCGGGGAGTTGAAGTCCCAGAGCGGCTCGGGGCTGTAGGTATATGGCAACGTTCTGGTGGCTCCTGCGACGGTACTGGAACCATTCGTATCGGTCAATGCCCTTCCAATGGATCATTCCAGCGCCGTGGAGAGGAGGGGTCTGCTGCATGGGTAACAGCTTGCCCTCCATACATACTTGCCCAGGCTTTGCGCTCTAAAGACTAGAGCGCAACTCCATAGTCTTCCGAGACTGATGAGTGCCTACTACGTGTGTGTGTGTGTGTGTGTGTGTGTGTGTGTGTGTGTGTGTGTGTGTGTGTGTGTGTGTGTGTGTGTGTGTGTGTGTGTGTGTCCGCGTGCGTGATAGGGATTTTTCCGACTTTGTGTGCGTGTGTGTGTGTGACATACCCACACATACCCGCACACACAAACATTTAACTTACATACAAACATAAATACAGGCAAACACAAGCAAACATGGATGCATGCACACTTCACTTACACACAGAGAGAGAAATAAACAAACCGTGACTCAGAGACACATGTATCTTTACTTGTACAGTGGGAGAGAGAGAGAGGAGAGAGAGAGAGAGAGAGAGAGAGAGAGAGAGAGAGAGAGAGAGAGAGAGAGAGAGAGAGAGAGAGAGAGAGAGATTTATCTATTTATTTATTCATTATTTATTCTTTTATATCGAAGATAATGGAACAAGCATTCATATACATTTTTACATCCAGTCCCCGTGTGTATGCAGTTTTGTAAATGCCATCTGTTCCCACCGGCACACGATGGCCTACTCTTACAAAAAGCGGAACAGGATTTAACTTGTGCGCAAGATGTTCTGCATGCGTTCGCACATGGGGCCTCGGTTTATAGTCTCATCCGAAAGAATTTTGGGGAAGTGGAGTCAGCACTGATGTTAAATCCAGAGGAAAAATCCCCTCGAACGGGAATCGAACCGGGTCGTCAAATTGCCAGCGCAATGTTCGGACCAGTACGCTATCCCGTCCCCCCAATAATAAGAATAGGAATAAGAAAGGAACAGCCTCTTGGCAACACAAACTGAAACAAGTAACATGTCCTTTTGCTAGCAGTTACTGCTCAGGATATAAACTAAAATATCACACACACACACACACACACACACACACACACACACACCACACACACACACACACACACACACACACACACACATCTACACGTATACATATTCACAGCAATACAAATTAATGCAGACGCTCAACTTACCAGCATTTTCTCCTTCCTGTACTTATTGTTCTCCTGCTTCTCCTTCTTCACCCCCTCTTCTCTTCCTCCTCCTCTTCCTCCACCTCTTCCTCCTCTTCTCTCCTCCTCCTTCTCTTCCTCCTTCTCTTCCTCCTTCTCTTCCTCTTTCTCTTCTTCCTCCTTCTCATCCTGCTTCTCCTCCTCCTTCTCCTCCTCCACCACCTCCTCCTCTTATTTCTCCTCATCCATCTATTCTTCCTCCACCCCTTCTTCTCTCCACCTCCTCTTCCTCCACCTCCTCTTCCTCCACCTCCTCTTCTTCCACTTCCTCCTTCCTCCAACTCCTCTTCCACCTCCTCCTCCACTTCCTCTTCTTCCAACTCCTCTTCCTTCTCCTCCACCTCTTCCATCACCTCCTACTCTTCCTCCACCTCCTCCTCCATCCTCTTCCTCCACCTCTTCCTTCTTCTTCCCCTTCCTCTTCTTTCTCACCACTCCTCTTCCTCCACCTCCTCTTCCTTCTCTTCCTCTTCCTCCACCACTTCCTCTTCTCTCCTCCACCTCTTTTTTATTCCTCATCTTCCTCCTCTTCCTCCACCTCCTCTTCCTCCACCTCCTCTTTCTCCACCTCCTCTTCTGTCTCCTCCTCCTCTTCCTCCACCTCCTCTTCCTCCACCTCCTCTTCCTCCACCTCCTCTTCTGTCTCCTCCTCCACCTCCTCCTCTTCCTCCATTATCTCCTCTTCTTCCTCCATCCTCTTCCTCCACCTCCTCCTCTTCCTCCTCCTCTTCCTCCAGCACCTCCTCTTCTTCCTTCATCCTCTTCCTCCATCACTCCTCTTCTTCCTCCATCCTCTTCCTCCACCTCCTCCTCTTCCACCTCTTTCATCACCTCCTCCTCTTCCTCCACCTCCTCTTCCTCTTCTTCCACCTCCTCTTCCACCTCCTCTTTTTTTTAAAAAAAACTTATCTTCCTCCTCTTCCTCCATCACCTCCTCTTCTTCCTCCATCCTCTTCCTCCACCTCCTCCTCTTCCTCCATCACCTCCTCTTCTTCCTCCATCCTCTTTCTCCACCTCCTCCACCTCTTTCATCACCTCCTCCTCTTCCTCCACCTCCTCTTCCTCTTCTTCCACCTCCTCTTCCTCCACCACCTCGTCTTCCTCCACCTTCTCTTCCTCCATCTCCTCTTCCTCCACCTCTTCCTTCTCTTCCTCCTCCTCTTCCTCCACCACCTCGTCTTCCTTCTCCTCCTCCTCACCTCCTCCTCCCCTCCTCCTCTTTTTTCACCTCTTCCTTCTCTTCCTCCACCTGCTCCTCTTTTTTCCACCTCTTCCTCCACCTCCTCTTCCTCCACCTGCTCTTTCTCCACTCCTCTTCCTCCTCCTCTTTCTTCTCTTCCTCCTTTTTCTCCACCTCCTCCTCTTTCTTCCACCTCTTCCTCCACCTCCTCTTCCTCCTCCACCTCCTCTTCCTCCACCTCCTCCTCCCCCACCTCTTCCTCCACCTCCTCCACCTCCTTTTCCTCCATCACCTCCTCCTCTTCCACCTCCTCTTCCTCCATCACCTCTTTCTCCACCTCCTCCTCTTCCTCCATCACCTCCACCTCCTCTTCCTCCATCACCTCTTTCTCCACCTCCTCCTCTTCCTCCATCACCTCCACCTCCTCTTCCTCCACCACCTCCTCTTCCTCCACCTCCTTTTTCTTCTTATTCTCCTTCTCCTCCTCCTCCTTCTCTTCATTCCCTTCCTCCTCCTCCTCTTCTTTCTCCTCCTCTTCCTTCTATTCCCCCTCCTTCTCCCTCTCTTCCTCCTCCTCCTTTCCCCCTCCTTTTCCTCCTCCTCCTTTTCCCATCCTCTTCCTTCTTTTCTTTTCCCCTCCTCCTCCTTTTCATCCTCTTTCCACCCCCTTGCTTCTCACAGAAACATGAATAAAACCACATGGTCATGAACCGAAGATGAAACAGCCATCACCACCTGCATATAAAACTCTTTTTTTTCCCGACCCCCCTGGAGGTGGCATTGCTGTCGTTTATAAAGACACTTGAACCAGCTATTTCTGTCCGTTATACGTCACTCCCTTCCTTTCTCACCTGAGTCTTTCGAAGTCTATCAACTCAATCTTCAATCCAATCGAATCCAATCATGTTGTTTATAGCCCCGCCGACCACACAGGCCATATCGGGGCTATCACCTCGTCAAACCATTGAAAGCCATTGATATTCAAACTTTCTCTTCACAAGCTGCTGTATGCCTATCACGAACCACTGACCACACTGACCCCTCTGAACACTACAACACTGTTCTCAGCCAACTGATTGACGAGCACACAACTCCCACTGACCATTTCCTGCCCGACAGGCCCTGTGGGCTATGACATCCTCCAATCCAATCCAATCCAATTGTGTTGTTTATAGCCCAGCCGACCACACAGGCCACATCGGGGTTGTCACCTCGTCACATTTAAAACTACGATTAAAAAAGTACAATTATATACAGATCAAAACGGGGTATAAAACCAACTTTACTGTCCTTTGCTTGTATCGACGCCCTGCTCAACCATAAGGGTCAGCCCAGGACGGCCATCGCGTTGTGGGAAAACCCACATCGATCATTCATGCGATGAGACAAAACCAAAACCAGATGTCTTAAAACAACCTTGTCCTTAGAAACCGACTATACCACTTTCACTCATTTCAGACGGAAAAAAGGCCTACTGCTTTCAAGATATCCAGAATTGGATGATGTAGAACAAACTACCGCTAAACACAAATAAAACTGAAGCCATGCTTGTAAAGACCAAACACAAACTGTCATCACAACAGTATCAATAGAAATGTTGTCAAGTATCTAGGAGTGGTAATCGACAACACACTCACTGTGCAAAATCATATCACCCAGACCACCACCACCACCACCACCACCATCATGATCATCATAATTATCATGATCATCATGATCATCATCATTACCATCTTCTTCTCATCATCATCATCATCATCATCATCATCATCATCATAATTATTATCACCACCACCACCACCACCACCACCACCACCACCACCACCACCACCACCACCACCACCATCATCATCATCATCATCATCATCATCATCATCATCATTTCTTCTTCTTCTTTGCAATTCTTCTTCTTCGCAATTCTTCTTCTTCGCAATTCTTCTTCTTTGCAATTCTTCTTCTTTCCCGCAATAATTCTTCTTTGCAATTCTTCTTAATTCTTCTTCTTCTTTGCAATTTTTTCCTCTTCGCAATTCTTCTTCTTCTTCGCAATTCTTCTTCGTAAGTCGCGTTAGGTTTTTCAACCCACTCACAAACGGGTAGATGGGGGTTCTTCGCGAGTGGTAACCAAACCGCGGTATTGTTTCTACATAGTTAATGTGGATGTCACGAATTGCTAATAACCGATGTCGTAGCAGGGACCGAGGAAGTGTCACAGAGCGGCATTAGCGATGCAGTTGTACTGCTGGCTGGTCACTGGACGTGTCCGGAAGATTCCCGTCTTCAGCTGCTTTTTTGACTGGAAGCGTCTGTCCATTGTGTTTTCAAGTTTTTGTGTATGTTCCATCAACATCCTGCAATCTTCGCTGGACACAGTGGTGCTGTCTCTTGCTTCCTTGACGGCAGCTGTACTTTCTGTATTGGTTTCGAATGGTTTCACTCTCTTGCTGTTCCCTGTCCCATCTTCAGTAGAGCTGTACTCTGTCAGTGTCACAGGCGGTATTGTTGGTGCGTGACTACCAGTCATGACATCTTCATTGTCGGTATCCTTGTCAGTGTCAGAATCGTAACTCCACTCTTCAAGCGCCAATTCGCACTGTCACTGACACTGGGTCAACATCACACAAGCTTGACGGAGAGGAGACGGCTGGCCGTGTTGCACGTGCGAGTTGAACATAACAGCGAGGAGTGCCAGTGGGCGTGTCATCTTTGAATGTGTCCACGGCAATTTCAATTTCAGTGTTATAAAATAAACTAGGGGGTGTCCGAAGAAAAAAAATTGAGGAAAAGAGAGAGAGAGAGAGAGAGAGAGAGAGAGAGAGAGAGAGAGAGAGAGAGAGAGAGAGAGAGAGAGAATTGTACAGTGAAATGATTTTGTACTTCGGCCTTTGGCCACAATACAATTCAAATGGAAGAAGAAAAAAATGAAGAAAATGAAAAATAAATTCACGTAATCTTTGAATAGGGTTTGCCATAATTGTACACCTTGGCATGTACCAAAAACAGAGCAGCTGAATATGCATATTCCAAAATCATGAATAAAGTGCTGCCTTAAACCAAACAATTCAAACAGTTCTTAGATCAAGGCTTCAGAACAAAACACTGCTCAAAGCATACCTGGGACCAAAGTTGATAATAAAGTTATACCTGACAATGTCAACACAAGCATTCAAAACACAAATGTCAAGTGCAGCGCACAGCTCATAGCTGAAATCCTTCACAAATTATTGTATTTTCAGAACATTTCTTTCTATCTATCTATCTATCTATCTATCTATCTATCTATCTATCTATCTATCTATCTATCTATCTATCTATCTATCTATTAGTCTGGCGACCGTGGGGGCATCCCTGAAGACTTGACAACCAGTTCCCTCCATTCCTCTCTCTGTTCTGCCTTTCTCAAAATTTTGTTGAGTTCTAGGCCTGTCCATTTGCTGATGTTGTCCTCCCATCCCTTCCTTGGTCTGACTCTTAGACAGTGCATTGCAGTATTGTTTTTGCAAGTCCTTTTGATCTTGTGACATGCCCATACCATTAAGTTTAGCTTCTTTGCGATCGATAGGTTTTCGTAGGGACCAGTGGTTTGCTGAATTCTGTTATGCATCTGTTCGTTGCTTATTGGTCTCTGTAGGAGATGCCAAGGAGTCTCCGGAAGCATCTTATCTCTACCGCCTGTACTCTTCTCTCAAATATGCAGTCAGGGTCTACGATTCATAGGCACACAGGAATATGGATACAAGGGAGTGCATTAGTCTGATCTTGGGGTTGAGTGAAATATTTTTCATCTTTCCAGATGGTGTTAAGTTTTGACAGTGCTGCTATTGTCTGTGCAATCCTGCATACAACCTCTGGCTTGGACCCCTTGTCTGATACAACAGTTCCCAAGTACTTGAAGCTGTGAACCGTTTCTAGCTTCAGGTCATTGACCCTGATATCAGTGCTGATGCCCTTGGCGTTATTGGTCATCAGTTTTGTCTCCTCTGCACTGATTTCTATGCCGTATGTTTTAGAGGTCTTGTTCAGGTGTTCTGTTAGGCTAGCAAGCTCTTGTTCTGATCCTGCCAGTCCGTCAACAGTTACCATATTAAAAAACAACAACTGTGCCAACTGAGTATGAGTATGTCAGTCTTTGGTTAGTGCAATGTGCACAGAGTGTTGTGTGCAAGAATAATGAATTACACTGTGCTTATTCAAGGCAAACAACATGTCATAAAAAGGTAAATGCGGAGATAATGAAAACACTGCAAGACATCATTTCAGAAACAGCCTCTGGTCACCTGCACAATGGATTAATGTCCTTTAAATCAGATATGAATGCAAAACACTCCTTCAACTGCCGTCACACACGCATGCATTTGTGGGCCCACCCATACACTTACACTCATCTCTCCCCTCCCCACATACACACAGACACTGCTGACTCCACTCTCCCCAAAAGTCCTTCGGATGAGACTTTAAACCGAGGCCCCGTGTGCGAACGCACGCAGAACATCTTGCGCACACGTTAAATCCTGTTCCGCTTTTCGTAAGAGTAGGCCATCGTGTGCCGGTGGGAACAGATGACAATATTTACATAACTGCATACACACGGGGACCGGATGAAAAAAGCACATGATTGCTTATTCTGTTATCCTCAATATAAAAGAATAAATAAATAAATAAAATAGACACAGAGACACAGACACAAAGACACAGTCACACACACATAAACACGCACACACCATGCATACACGCACACGCAGGCTCACAAACACGCCCACAGAGAGTGGAGGAGTGGAGGAGGGGGAGGAGGATAGGGGCAAAAGGGGAAGAAGGGAAGAAGGAAGGGAGGGCGGGCGGGGAGACAAAGAGATGAGGAGTGAGGAGGATGAAGTAGCGAAAAGACAGGAACGAGGAGGAGAGGGAAGAGGACAGAACAAACTGGAGAGGGACAGGGAAAGAAAGGGAGAGGACAGTAGACAAGAGAGGATATGAAAGGAAGGAGAAAAGAAGGAAACAGAGAAGAGCGAAGGAGAGAGAAGAGGAGAGGGAGGAGAAAGGAAGGAGAAAAGAAGGAAACAGAGAAGTGCGAAGGAGAGAGAGAAGAGGAGAGGGAGGAGAAAGGAAGGCGAAAAGAAGGAAACAGAGAAGAGCGAAGGAGAGAGAGAGAAGAGGAGAGGGAGGAGAAAGGAAGGCGAAAAGAAGGAAACAGAGAAGAGCGAAGGAGAGAGAGAGAAGAGGAGAGGGAGGAGAAAGGAAGGCGAAAAGAAGGAAACAGAGAAGTGCGAAGGAGAGAGGACAGGAGGACGGGAGATAGAATGAAAGAAAGGAGAAAAGAAGGTATCAGAGAAGAGCGAAGGAGAGAGACAGAAGAGGAGAGGGAGGAGAAAGGAAGAGAGGGGTCTGCCAAGGCAAGAAAGGGGAGGAGGGAAAAAGAGAGAGAGGAAAGCTTGAAGCACAATGCATCAGAAGAAAACGTGAGGAACCCAAACCGCGGCACTGAACACAAACACCACTTTTTGGAATGCGGTGCACCGCAACATAACGCAACGCAACGCAACGTGACGCGACGTGACGCAACGCAACACAAAGGAATTGAGTGGCGGATTAATGGAGCGGCATGAATAGGAACAGAATGAAAGAGAGAAAAATAGGAGAGTAAAGAGGGAATGGGAGAAACAAAAGGAGGAGGGGTGGGGGTGGGGGGTGGGGGGGACGGGGCAGATGACGGGTGGAAGGAGAGAAAGAAAGAGGAAGGGTGGAGAGAAAGAAAGAGGAAGGGTGGAGAGAAAGAGAGAGGAAGGGTGGAGAGAAAGAAAGAGGAAGGGTGGAGAGAAAGAAAGAGGAATGGTGGAGAGAAAGAGAGAGGAAGGGTGGAGAGAAAGAAAGAGGAAGGGTGGAGAGAAAGAAAGAGAAATGGTGGAGAGAAAGAGAGAGGAAGGGTGGACAGAAAGAAAGAGGAATGGTGGAGAGAAAGAGAGAGGAAGGGTGGAGAGAAAGAGAGAGGAAGGGTGGAGAGAAAGAAAGAGGAATGGTGGAGAGAAAGAAAGAGGAAGGGTGGAGAGAAAGAAAGAGGAAGGGTGGAGAGAATGAAAGAAAGAGGAAGGGTGGAGAGAAAGAAAGAGGAAGGGTGGAGAGAAAGAAAGAAAGAGGAAGGGTGGAGAGAAAAAGAGAGGAAGGGTGGAGAGAAAGAGAGAGGAAGGGTGGAGAGAAAGACAGAGTAAGGGTGGAGAGAAAGAAAGAAAGAGGAAGGGTGGAGAGAAAGAAAGAGGAAGGGTGGAGAGAAAGAAAGAGGAAGGGTGGAGAGAAAGAAAGAAAGAGGAAGGCTGGAGAGAAAGAAAGGAAGGCTGGAGAGAAAGAAAGGAAGGGTGGAGAGAAAGACAGAGGAAGGGTGGAGAGAAAGAAAGAAAGAGGAAGGGTGGAGAGAAAGAGAGAGGAAGGGTGGAGAGAAAGAAAGAGGAAGGGTGGAGAGAAAGAAAGAGGAAGGGTGGAGAGAAAGAAAGAAAGAGGAAGGGTGGAGAGAAAGAAAGAGGAACGCAGGAGAGAAAGAGCAGCATAAAGAAGAGAAGAGGAGAAAAAGGAAAGAGCGGTTAAGAAAGAAAGAAAGAGAGAGAGAGAGAGAGAGAGGAGAGAGGAGAGAGAGAGAGAGAGAGAGAGAGAGAGAGCAGAGACAGACAGACAGACAGACAGACAGACAGACAGACAGACAGACAGACAGACAGACAGACAGACAGAGACAGAGAGAGGTGCAGATGGAGAGCAGGTTGAGTGTTTCTGGACCTCTTCTTCTTCTTATCTTTCTGGAGCTCTTTCGTGTCTATTTTCCTGTCTTTATTTTCCTTCTTTTTTTTTCTTCTCTTCTTCTTTCTTTCCATCTTCTTCTACTTCTAGGATTCCTTCTTTTCCTTCTTTTTTTTTCTCTCCTCTTCTTTTTTCTTTTCCTCTTTTTCTACTTCTAAGATTCCTTCTTTCTTTTTTTCTCCTCTTCTTCTTTCTTTCCCTCTTCTACTTCGAAGATTCCTTCTTTTCTTTCTTTTTTCTCCTCTTCTACTTCGAACATTCCTTCTTTTCTTTCTTTTTTCTTCTCTTCTTCTACTGCGAGGATTCCTTCTTTTCTTTCTTTTTTTCTTATCCTCTTTTTCTCTTTTCTTCTTCTTCTACTTCTAAGATTCCATCTTTTTCTTCTGTTTTTTCCTCTTCTTTCTTTTCATCTTCTTCTACTTTGAAGATTCCTTCTTTTCCTTCTTTTCCCCCCTGTTCTTTGTTCTTTTCCTCTTCCTCTACTGCTAGGATTCCTTCTTTTCTTCCTTTATTTCTCCTCCTCCTCTCCATCTTTCTCCTCCTCCTCCTCTTCTTCTTTTTCTTCTTCTTCTTCTTCTTCTATTTCTTCTTTCCTTCGTTTTATTTTCTCCTTCTTTCTTTTCCTCTTTTTCTACTTCTAAGAGTTCTTCTTTTCATCTTCTTCTCCTTCTAAGATGTTCTCTTTTTCTTCCTTTTTTTCTCTTCTTCTTCTTTCTTTTCTTCTACTTCTAAGATTTATTCTGTTCCTTCTCCTTTTGCTTGTTGTTGATGTCTTTGTTTTTTTCTACTTTGTTTTCTTTCTCCTTTTTTATTTTTGTCTTTTCTTCTTTGCTTCCTTCTTTTTTTTGTCTTCATTGTCTTCATCCCCTCTGAACTTGTCTCCTCATGTTGTTTCTTCTGGTGTCTTGGAGGGCTTTCTTTGCCGCTGTAGGTTTTTTTTTCTTCATTCTCTTTGTCAGGAGTGTTTTCCTCTTGTCCCTCCTTTGTCTTTGTCTTTGTGTTGTCTTCAATTTCTTTGTTTCAGTTCTCTTTTATTTCTTTTTCTCTGTTGTCTTTTATTTCTTTGTGATGTCTTTTACTTTGTTTTTCTCCTTGCTTGGTTTAGGTTGATTTTAGAATCGTCTTCTTTTGGTACTGTCTTCTGTGGCACTGTCTTCTTTTGGCACTGTCTTCTTTTGGTACTGTCTTCTTTGGCACTGTCTTCTTTGGCACTGTCGTCTGCGGCACTGTCTTCTTTGGCACTGTCTTCTTTGGCATTGTCTTCTTTGGCACTGTCTTCTTTGGCATTGTCTTCTTTGGCATTGTCTTCTTTGACATTTTCCTCCTTTGTTGTGACCTATTTTTTCATAGAAATCTTCTTTGTCGTCTTCAACATCTTGTGCATGGTCCTCTTTGACTGCATACACACGGGGACTGGATGCAAAAAAGCACATGAGTGCTTATTCCATTATCCTCGATATAAAAGAATATAGACAAACACACAGACACAGACACACGTACGCATGCACACACGCACGCACGCACACACACATACAAACAGACGTACACACACACACACACACACACACACACACACACTCACACACACACACACACACACACACACACACACACACACACCCCCTGCATGCATGCATGGACACTGACAGGCATACAAATACAGATGGTTCACTCACCGGCACTGTCTTCCTCCTTCCCATTTTCCACAGCTGGTCTTCTTCTTCTTCTTCTTCTTCTTCTTTTTTTTTTTTTTCTTTTCTTCTTCTTCTTCTTCTTCTTCTTTCTTCTTTCTTCTTCTTCTTTCTTCTTCGTCTTCTTCTTCTTCTTTTTCTTCTTCTTCTTCTTCTTTTCTCTTCTTTTTCTCCTCTCTCTTTATCCTCTCTTCTTCTCTTCTTCTTCATTCTTCTCTTTTTCTTCTTCTCATTCTTCATCTTTCTTTTTCTCGCCTTCTTCTTGTTCTTGTTCTTGTTCTTCTTCTCCTCCTTCTTCTTGTTGAATGTTGTTGTTGCTATTGTTGTCGAATGTTGTTGTTGTTGTTGTTGAATGCTTTTTTCTTCTTTATCTTGGTTGCTTTAGGTGTTTTTTTTTTTCCATTTTGGTGATTTTTTCCCCCATTTATTTTTGTCGTTCTATCTTTCTCCTCTCGTGCCTTGCGTTTTCCTCTACGTCGTCTCCTTTGCTTTCTTCCTCATTGTCAGCGCTGCAGCCCTGTTTTATTTTGAGGCTAAATTTTTTTCTCTGTACTTGACCAAGATTTGTTGGCTGTTTTCCTCTTTCTCTCCTCCTCATCTATTTGAGTTCCTCGTTGTTCTTGTTGTTGTTGTTGTTGTTGATGGTGTCGCTGTTGTTGTAATTGTTGTTGAAGTTCTTGTTGTTGTTGTTGTTGTTGTTGCTGTTGGCGTAATTGTTGTTGAAGTTCTTTTTGTTGTTGTTGTTGTTGTTGTTGATGTCGTTATTGGCGTAATTGTTCTTGAAGTTCTTCTTCTTTTTGTTGTTGTTGTTGTTGCTGTTGGCGTAATTGTTGTTGCAGTTCTTTTTGTTGTTGTTGTTGTTGTTGTTGCTGATGTTGTCGTTATTGGCGCAATTGCTGTTGAAGTTTTTCTTTTTGTTGTTGTTGTTGTTGGCGTAATTGTTGTTGAAGTTCTTTTTGCTGCTGTTGCTGTTGTTGTTGTTGTTGATGTTGTCGTTATTGGCGTAATTGTTCTTGAAGTTCTTCTTCTTTTTGTTGTTGTTGTTGTTGCTGTTGGCGTAATTGTTGTTGAAGTTCTTTTTGTTGTTGTTGTTGCTGTTGTTGTTGATGTTGTCATTGGAGCAATTATTCTTGAAGTTTTTCTTTTTGTTGTTGTTGTTGGCGTAATTGTTGTTGAAGTTCTTTTTGCTGCTGTTGTTGCTGCTGTTGTTGTTGTTGATGTTGTCGTTATTGGCATAATTGTTCTTGAAGTTCTTCTTTTTGTTGTTGTTGTTGTTGTTGGCATAATTGTTGTTGAAGTTCTTGTGTTTTTTTTGATGATGTGGTTGTTGGCGTGATTGTTGGTGAAGTTCTTCCTTTTGTTATTGTTGTTGTTGATGTTGTCGTCGTTGGCATAATTGTTGTTGAAGTTCTTCTTTTTGCTGCTGTTGTTATTGTTGTTGATGTTGTCGTCGTTGGCGTAATTGTTGTTGAAGTTCTTCTTTTTGCTGCTGCTGTTGTTGTTGATGTTGTCGTCGTTGGCGTAATTGTTGTTGAAGTTCTTCCTCAGGCAATGAAGTACCTAGGACGGAACAGTCCCGGCGGCAGATTAAACTACACACAAAATGAGATATATTTCAAATCAAATACCTGCAGACAACAGACAGACAGACAGAGAGAGACGAACAGGCAGAAGAGAGAAGAGACGGAAGAGAGAGAGAGACAGTGACAGGAAGGACAGAGACAGAAGAGAGACAACAGGAGACAGAGAGAGAGAGAGAGAGAGAAGAGAGAAGAGAGAGAGAGAGAGAGAGAGAGAGAGAGAGAGAGAGAGAGAGAGAGAGAGAGAGAGAGAGAGAGAGAGAGAGAGAGAGAGAGAGAGAGAGAGGAGAGAGAGAGAGAGAGAGAGAAGGAGAGAGAGAGAGAGAGAAAGAAAGAAAGAAAGAGAAAGAGAGAAAGAAGCATTTCATGTTGTACAAATAATTATGTAAAGGCACATATTCAAACCTATGCTGTGTAATGATAACAATAGTGATGATATTAGAGATGATGATAATCATAATAATAGAAAGGATGATAACTTTTGTGGCCATGGTGTGTAGTTTAAGTGTTCGTCTTCGTAAAGAAGAAAAAAATCCTCTGAAACCAGGGTATAGCTGCCTATATAAGTATATCGCTAGGTACTTGAGAAAAGGGCTATATAAACAAACAGGATGGGGACGGGATAGCTCAGTGGTCAGAGCACTCGCTTTTCCCAAGCTAAGGTTAAGCAGCATCGAGCGTAGTTACCAATTCGATGGATGACTGTTTGCGTGCCTTGGCTTCAGTATAGTCCCCGAGTCCAACCAGCTGTAAATGGGTACCTGCCCTCTTTAGGGTCGGGGAAGGTACAGCAACGAGGGAGAGGAGATGGGCGCCGCCCTCAACATGCTGGCCCCTAGAGAAGCTGAGGTCTCTGATGCCTTGCTCCTCTACGATCACATAGGTTATGGGACGCCTTTACCTTCTTCTTTTATATGCAAACTTCTTACTTACAATCTGTGTGCTTACAGTTTCAACGATTATTGAGTAGGATGTGTGAAATCCTGTGTATATTCTTGAGGATTGTTAATGTTAATATGTTAAACACCTAAGAACAACATATAACACTGGTATTACCTTATTGGGTGCTTCCACTTGCTCGTGCCACATCCTCAGGCATTGAAGTACCTAGGACGGGAACAGTCTTCCAGGGTCTTCTTTTCTATGGTGTTCAGCAGGCTGTAGTCTTGCAGGCTGTAGTCTTGCAGGCTGTAGTCTTGCACGGTGTCGTCTTGCAGGCTGTCATCTTTAATGATGTCCTCTTCCATTGTCTCATGTGGGGTGTAGTCTTGAAAGGTGTCATCTTCAAGCTTTTGTCTCCTATGGTGTCCATCAGGCTGTAGTCTTGTAGGCTGTAGTCCTGTATGGTGGACACACATACACAGATTGAAAGACACATACACAGATTGAAAGACACATACACAGATTGAAAGACACATACACAGATTGAAACACACATACACAGATTGAAACACACATACACAGATTGAAACACACATACACAGACACATAGAGAAATAGGGACAGAAAGAGAAAAGAGCCAACTAGAAAATTTAGCAGTTACACAAACATGTACAGGCACGGATTCAAATGACCATCACTATACTGTACACACACACACACACGCACGCACGCACACACACACAC
>CM060316.1:62074305-62111805 GCA_030674155.1 Stramonita haemastoma
ATCTTAGCATGAAGTGCAATCTCCATGAAAGGAGAACAAAATCTTCTGAAGCCAGAGTGCGGCTGCCTATTCATGGAGCACATTCTGGAGAACACTAAAAATAAGTCTCATGGATAAGACTGTAAATGGGGGTTGTGTGTGAGAACGCATACAGTACATCTTGCAATAATTATGTTAAAACTGTTCTGCCTTTCGAGGATTAGGCCATTGTGTGCCGGTGAGAACATGACAAAATTTACCAAACTGTATGCAAATGGGCACTGTATGTAAAAAAAAAAGTACACACAATTACTTATTCTACTATCCTTGAAATAACGGAATAGATAAAGACTAAATCAGCTGCAAAAAACTAACAACATACAGTACCTTATTTCAGGTTTCCACTTGCTCGTGCCGCATCCTCAGGCATTGAAGTACCTAGGACGGGAACAGTGCCGACAGCAGAATAAACCTACACAAAAAGTGGAATAATCATATTTCAAAATCAAATACCTGCAGACAGACAGACGGACAGACAGACAGAAAGAAACAGAGACAGAGACACAGAGAGGGACACACACAGGCAGACAGAAAGAAAGACAGAGAGAGAGAGAGAGAGAGAGAGAGAGAGAGAGAGAGAGAGAGAGAGAGAGGAGAGAGAGAGAGAGAGAGACAAACAAACAAAACAAACAAACATTTGATGTTGTACAAATAAATATGTATGAACACATATTCAAACCTAAGCTGTTTAATGATAATAATAGTGATAATATTAGAAATAATAATAAAATGATAATAATAATGATAATATTAGAAATAATAATAATAATAATGATAATGATGATAATAATAATAATAATAATAATAATAATAATAATAATAATAATAATAATAATAATAATAATAATAATAAAAAATAAAAAAAATAATAGAAATGATAACTTTTGTTTCCATAGTAGTAGTAGTAGTAGTAGTAGTAGTAGTAGTAGTAGTAGTAGTAGTAGTAGTAGTAGTAGTAGTAGGCACCCATCAGTCTCGGAAGACTATGGGGTTGTACTCTAGTCTTTAGAGCGCAAAGCCTGGGTAAGTAAGTATGGAGGGCAAACTGTTACCCATGCAGCAGACCCCCTCTCTCCACGCCACTGGAATGATCCATTGGAAAGGCAATGACCGATACGAATGGTTCCAGTGCCGTCGCAGGAGCCACCAGAACGTTGCTACAGCCCCGAGCTGCCCTGGGACCCCAACTCCCCGATTTTTCCTCAGGGATGGTGTCTAAACACGACACCTGTGTGCATGCTGTTTATTATTATAATTATAATTATAATAATAATAATAATTATTATTATTATTGTTAAAAAAAATTATCATCCGCTCCGGCACGCGATGGCCTACTCTTCCGAAAGACGGAATGGGGTTATAACGTGTGCGCAAGATGTTCTGCGTGCGTTCGCGCACGAGACCTCGGTTTCTAGTCTCATCCAAATGAGAATGTAGCCATGGTGTGTAGCTTAAGCTGTCCTCTTTATAACGAAGAAAAAATCCTCTGAAACCAGAGTATAGCTGCCTATATTAGTATATCGCTAGGTACATGAGGAAAAGGCCATATATGCAAACGGGATGGGGACGGGATAGCTCAGTGGTCAGAGCACTCGCTTTTCCCAAGCTAAGGTTAAGCAGCATAGAGTGTGGTTATCAATTGGATGGGTGACTGTTTGCGTGCTTTGGCTTCAGTATAGTTCCCAAGTCCGTCCACCCATCCGCAACTAGGTACCTGCCCTCTTTAGGGTAATGGAAGGTAAAGCAGCGAGGGAGAGGAGATGGGCGCCGCCCTCAATATGCTGGCCCCTAGAGAAGCTGAGGTCTTTGATGCCTTGCTCCCCTATGACCACATAGGCTGCAGGACACATTTACCTTTTCATATGCAAACTTCTTACTTACAGCCAGTGTGCTTACAGTTTCAGCGATTCTTAAGTATGATGTGTAAGATCCAGTGCATATTCTTGAGGACTGTTAATGTTAAGACGTAAAACACCCAACAACAGATAGCACTGGTATTACCTTATTGGGTGCTTCCACTTGCTCGTGCCACATCCTCAGGCATTGAAGCACCTAGGACGGGATAGTCTTCCAGGGTCTTCTTTTCTATGGTGTCTAGCAGGGTGTAGTTTTGCAGGGTGTAGTTCTTATGATGTCTTGCAGGGTGTAGTCCTGAAGGGTGTCATCTTGCAGGCTGAAGTCTTGTATGCTATCTTGCAGGATATCGTCTTCTATGGTGTCCAGCACAGTGTAGTCTTGCAGGCTGCCATCTTCCATGCTGTCTTCTTACGTGTATTGCAAGATGTCGTCTTCTATTGTGTGCAGCAGGCTGTAGTCTTGCAGGCTGTCATCTTCTATGCTGTCTTGCACGATGTTGTCTTCTATCGAGGGCACATACACAGACACAGACAGAAAGAAAGAGAAACAATCAGCTAAACATAGCAACTTTACACAAACATATACAGGCATAGATTTAAATAGTCATAAGTTACCCTACGCACACGCTTGCATCCTTTTTCCAACTCAACACATAACCATACTTTCTGAATATGAAACAACACTATTTTAGTCAAAGAAACATTTTAACAAACATAGCAGGGTCCAACAGTTTTGCATGCTACAGATGCAAGCAAAGCACCAATGTTGATATTCAAATCTTATGCTTTTAGATAAATTCCAATCTGTTTTGATCAATGACAAACTCTTACCGTGACCTGTACTCTCCATGGAAGGAGAACAAATCTTCTGAAGCCAGAGTATGTAGAAGTTACAGCAAGGATTATTGGACAGAGAGAAAAAAAAAACCCATTTACTCAACCTGCTCACTCAGTGAGAAAGTAAACATGTTCTTAAAATTCTCAGAAAACTAATTTTGTGAAACCCCCAACAACAGCAACAGATGACGATCTGAACATACCTTATTGTGTGCTTCCACTTGCTCGTGCCGCATCCTCAGGCATTGAAGTACCTAGGACGGGAGCAGTCTTTCAGGGTCTTCTTTTCTATGTTGTCCAGCAGGCTGTAGTCTTGCACGATGTTCTCTGCTACAGAAAGAAACACCAAAGTCTACAATTTAGCAGTTACACACACATAGACACAGACACAGACACACATACACACACACAGACACACAAACATGCACGCGCACGTACACACACGTACACATACACGTGCACGCGCACGTACACACGTGTATATGCAAACACACTCACAGCCATCTACATAAAGATGTTTAACTCACCAGCATATTCTACTTCTTGTCCTATGGGTCCTCCTCCTCCTTTTCCTCCGCCTCCTCCTTTTCCTCCTCCTCTTTCCGTCTGCTTCCTGTTTTTGACAGGTTGTCTTCATCTGCTTTTCCCCCATTTCTTCTCTTTGTTTTTGTTGTTATTGTTCTTGTTGTTGATTTTCTTGTTCTTGTTGATTTTCTTGTTCTTGTTGTTGATTTTCTTGTTCTTGTTGTTGATTTTCTTGTTCTTGTTATTGATTTTCTTGTATTGCTCTTTTGTTCTTGTTGCTTTTTTGCTGTTCTTGTTATTTTCTTGACGTTCTTTTTCTTCTTCTTGTTTTTCTTGTTCTGGTTGTTCTTTCTTGCCGTGCTTCCTGTTGTTCTTGTTCGTGATCTCGTTGTTGTTTTCTTTTTGTTTGTTCTTGTTGTTCTTTTTCTTCGTGTTCTCTTTTTGTTTTTCTTGGTCTTGATGCTTTTTTGTTCTGTGGTTGTTTTTGTGGTCGTTGTTGTTTTTGTTGTTAAGTTGTTGTTGCTCTTCTCCTTTTTGTTGTTGTTGTTTTTTTGTTTATGTAGTACTTTTTTTCTTGCTCTTTTTTCCCTTCTTGTTTTGTTCTTTTTCGTGTTTTTTTCTTGTTGTTCTTTTGTTGTTGTTATTCTCGTTGTTGTTGTTCTCCTTTTTGTTTTCTTGTTGTCTTTTTCTTCTTCTTTTGTTGTTGTCATTCTACTTGTTCTTCTGCTTGCTCTTGTTGTTTTTGTTCTTGCGCTCCTTGTTCTTGTTGTTTTCTTGTTGTTGTTCTCTTTAATATTCTTCTTATTTTTTGCTTGTCCTTCATCTTGTTGTTGTTCATATTCTTCTTGGACGTCTGTTGTCCTTGTAATTTTTGTTGTTATTACTGTTGTTGTTGTCCTTCTTGTTCAGCATGTTGTTATTGTTGTCATCATCGTTGTTCTTCTTTTTCAGAATGTTGTTGTTGTTCTTGTTTTCTTTGTTTTGTTGTTGTTCTTGTTACTGTTCTTGTTCTACTTTTTGTTGTTGTGGTTCATCTTGTTTTTTCTGTTTCTTGTTGTTGTTGTTGTTCTTGTTGTTCTTCTGATAGTTGTTCTTGTTGTTGTTGTTGTTTGTCTTCTTGATGGTGTTGTTCTTTATCTTCTCGTTGTTGCTGTTGCTGTTTTTCTTCTTTTCTCCTCCTCCTCCTTCTTCAGCTTCTTGTTCTGCTCTTTGTTATTGTGTTCTTATTCATGTTGTTGTTCTTTTTTGTGTTGTGTTCTCGTTGCTCATTTTGTTGTTGTTCTGTTTCTTCTTCTTGTTCTTTTCGTTGTTTGTCTTGTTATTGTTGTTCTTCTCTTCCTTGTTTTTTTTTTCTTGTTCTTTTTTTCCCTCTCCTTTGTCGTCGTTGCTCTTCTTTTTCTTGTTGTTGTTCTTCTTTTTGCTGTTGTTAATCTTGTTGTATTTTCATCTTGTTATTGTTCTTGTTGCTTTTTTTCTTTTTCTTATTGTTCTTGTTGTTCTTCTTGATCTCGTTCTTGTTTTCTTTTCTTGTTTTGGTTGTTCTTCTCCTTCATACTGTTGTTGTTCTTCTTTTTCTAGTTGTTGTTGTTGCTGCTGCTGCTTTTTGTTGTTTTTTCTTGTTGTAGTTGTTCTTAATCTTCTTCTTGTTTTTCTTCTTGTTGTTGTAGTTGTTGTTATTGCTTTTGTTTTTTTTTGTATTTGTTTTTGTTCTTCCTCTTTATTTTCGTCTTCGCGTTATTATTGTTGTTCTTTTTGTGGTTGTTCTTCTCCTTGTTCATGTTGTTGTTTTTGTTGTTGTACTTCTTATTGCTCGTCGTCGTCGTCGTCTTCCTCTGCTTCTTCTTCTTCGTGTTGCTGTTGTTGTTGATCTTGTTGTGGTTCTGTTTCTTATTGTTGTTGGTTATGTTGTTGTTGGTCTTTTTGGATGTTGTCCGTCTTGTTGTTCTTCGTTTTTGTTGCTTTTGTTGTTGTTCTTTTTCTTAACGCTGTTGTTCTTATTCTTCTTTTCCTTCTTCGTCTTCTTCTAGTTCATTGTCTTCTTTTTGTTGTTGTTGCTGTTGCTCTTTGTCATCTTGTAGTTGTTCTTTTTGTTTGTCTTCTTCTCCTTTATGTTGTAGTTCTTGTTATTGCTATTGTTCTTGTTTATCTTCCTTTTATTCATCGTATTGTTCACCTTGTCGTTGATGTTGTTTTTGTTCTTCATGTTCTTGTTCTTTTTGTTGTTGTTCTTCTTCTTGTTTTTTATCTTTTTCTTGTATTCTGTCTTTTCTCATTCTTTTTCTTCTTTCTTGGGCTGTTTTGTTCTTGGGTTGTTTGGCTTTTCATTCATCTTATCCGTTCTGTCCATTCTGTTTTCAGCTTTGTCTTTGTCGCCCTCATCTTTGCTGTGGTCTTCATCTTCTTTGCCATGTGTTGTCTCCATTCTCCTCTTTTGTGTTGATCTTTGTTTTCTTTTTCATCTTGTCTGTTTTTGTTCTCGCTGCTGTCTTGCGTTTTCCTTCATTGTCGTCTTTTTCTGTTTTTTTTTTTCTTTTCTTTTCCCTTTGCATCTTCTGCTCTCTTTTGTCGTTTTCTTTCAGGATTTTCGGTGTTGGAGTTTTGCTTCCTGTGTTTTCTACATTTACAAAGTCCTTGTTAAGTGGATGTCCTTCTTTTCTTCATCAGTGTTGCCAACTTTTCCTTTGTAGTCGTCATTTTCATCATCAACAATCTCGTCTGCTCAGTTTCTTCTTTTCCTCTCTTTTTTTTCTGATGTTGTTTTCCTTGTTGGTCTTCAGTGTTTGTTTTTCTTCATAATTAATGGTTTTTTTTTTTAAAAATCCTTTTTTTTTCTTCCTTGTTCTTCTCCTCTTTTTTGTTCTTCTTTTTCATGGTCTTCTTGATTAGGGTTGTTGTTGTTGCTCTTCTTATTCTTTTTTTCTTTTTCTTCTCATCTTCCTCCTCCTCCTCCTCCTTTTTCTTCTTCTTCTCCTCCTCCTTCTTCTTTTTCTTCTTCTTCTTCCTCCTCTTCTTCTCCTTCGTAGTTCTTGTTCTTCACAATTCTTCTTCCCAATTCCTCTTCTTGTTCTTTTTCTCCTTTTTTTCGTCTCCTTTTTGTCCTCCTTTGTTTCTTCCTCTGCTGCTCTGTTCTGTGTCTTTGTTTTCTGGTTTCTTCTGTTCCCCTCCACCAATTCTTTGTTGTTGTTCTTTACTTTTCCACCTCCTCCTCCCTCTCCTCCTCTTCCCATTCTCCTCCTCCTCCCTCTCCTCCTCCTTCCTCTCCTCCTCCTTCCTCACCTCCTCCTTCTTCCTCTCCTCCTCCTCTTCCCTCTCCTCCTCCTCTTTCCTCTCCTCCTTCTCATTGTTCTTCCCCTCATCAGAGTGGTCAGAGTGATGCACTCGGTATCTGCCGACCCGTGTTCGAATTTCGTTTAAGAGGATTTACCCTTGGAGTTAACATCAGCGCTGACTCCACTCCCTCTGAAGTCCTTCACATGAGACTAAACCGAGGTCCCGTGTGCGAACGCTCGCAGAACATCTTGCGCACGCGTTAATTCTGTTCCGCTTTTCGGAAAAGTAGGCCATTGAGTGCCAGTGGGAATGGACGACAAATTTTACAAAACTGCATACACACGGGGACCTCCCTCCTCCTCACCTCCCCTCCTCCACCCCCTCCTCCACTCTCTCACCACCCCTCTCCTCTCACCACCCCCCCCCCCTCCTCCCACCACCCCCCTCCTCTCACCACCCCCTCCTCCTCACCACCACCCCCTCCTCCTCCACCACCCCCTCCTCCTCACCACCCCCCTCCTCCTCACCACCCCCCTCCCCCTCCTCCTCACCACCACCCCCTCCTCTCCACCACCCCCTCCTCCTCACCACCACCCCCTCCTCCTCACCACCACCCCCTCCTCCTCCACCACCACCCCCTCCTCCTCACCACCACCTCCTCCTCACCCCACCACCCCCTCCTCTCCACCACCCCCCCCTCCTCACCACCACCCCCTCCTCCTCACCACCACCCCTCCTCTCCACCACCCCCTCCTCTCCACCACCCCCTCCTCTCCACCCCCACCCCTCCTCTCCCACCCCCCCTCCTCCCACCCCTCCCCCTCTCCCACCTCCTCCTCCTCTCCACCACCTCCTCCTCCCCCCCCACCTCCTCCTCCCCATCACCCCTTCCTCCTCCACACCCCTTCCTCCTCTCCACCACCTCCTCCCCTCCACCCCCTCCTCCTCACCACCCCCTCCTCCTCACCACCACCCCCTCCTCCTCACCACCACCCCCTCCTCCTCCCACCACCACCCCTCCTCCTAACCACCTCCTCCTCCTCACCACCTCCTCCTCCTCTTCCTCCCCACCTCCTCCTCTTCCTCACCACCTCCTCCTCCTATCCACCACCTCCTTCTCAGATCTTATGTTTTCTGTATTGTCCTTTTCTTCTTCAGTGTCTTTTCATGGCGTCATTTTTTTTTCTTATTTTCACCTTTGTTCTGTTCCAATTTTTTGTTGTTTTTGCTGTCTTCCTCGACTTTTTCTTTGATTCTTTTCCCCTTCTTCTGGTAGTAATTTTTCTTGTTGCTGTTGTTGTTTAATTGTTCTGGTTGCTGTTGTTGTTTACTTGTTATTGTTGTTGCTGTTGTTGATCTTCATCTGTCTCTTCTGGTTCTTCATCCATCTCTTCTCTGTCAACGTTTTCAAGTCTGCTCTTTGCTGCTGTCTCTCTCCCTCTTTTTGGTCACCGCTTGTTTCTTTGTCTGCCGCTTTGTCTTGTGTCTGTTCTTTGCGTTTTTTGTTTGGATGTTTTTCTTTATCGTCTTTCTGTTGCTTTTTTTCTTTTGCGTCATTCTGTTGTTGTTCTTTTTCTCCTGCCGCTTTCTGTTGTTCTTTCTCTTCTGCGTCTTTTCGTTATTTGTTTCTTTTTCTTCTGCGGCTTTCTGTTGTTTTCTTTTCTTTTTCTTCTGCGGCTTTCTGTTGTTCTGTTCTTTTTCTTCTGCTGCTTTCTGTTGTTCTTTTCTTTTTCTTCTGCGTCTTTCTGTTGTTTTTTTCTTCTGCGTCTTTGCGTTGGTCATTTCTTTTTCTTCTGCGTCTTTCTGTTGTTTTTCCTTTATTTTCTGTGTCTTTTTCTGTTTTTGTTTTTTCCTCTGCATCTTTCTGTTTTTGTCTTCTGCGTCTTTTTTTTTTCTTTTTCTTTTGCAATTTTCTGTTTTTGTTTTTTCTTCTTCGTCTTTCAGTTGTTTTTTCTTTTGCGTCTTTCCGTTTTTTTTTCTTTTGCGTCTTCCCGTTGTTGTTTTTTTCCGTTGTTCGTTTCTTTTTCTCCTACGTCTTTATGTAGTTCATTTTCTTCTGCGTATTTTTCTGCTTTTTCTTTTTCTTCTGTGTCTTTCCGTTGTTGTTTTTTCCCGTCTGTATCTTTCTTGGGTTTTTTTCTTTTTCATCTACGTCTTTCTGTTGTTCTTCCTTTTCTTCTGTGTCTTTTTCTGTTTTTGTTTTTTGTTCCGCATCTTTCTGTTGTTGTTTTTCTGCGTCTTTTTCTGTTACATTTTTCTGTTGTTTTTTTCTTCTGCGTCTTTCCATGGTTGTTTTTCTTCAGCGTCTTTCCGTTGTTTTTCTTCTGCGTCTTTCTGTTGTTGTTTTTCTTCTGCGTCTTTCCGTTGTTTTTTTCCGTTCTTCATTTCTTTTTCTTCAGCGTCTTTCTGTTGTTTTTTCTTCTACGTCTTTATGTTTTTTCTCCTTTTCTTCTGCGTCTTTTTCTGCTTTTGTTTTATCTTCTGCATCTTTCTTTCTTTTCTTTTTTTTGTGCTTTTTTCTTCTGCGTCTTTCCGTTGTGGTCATTTTTCTTTGCGTCTTTCCTTTGTTATTTTTTCCCCTTCTGTATCTTTCTGTTCTTTTGTTTTTCTTCTGCGTCTTTCCGTTGTTCGTTTCTTTTTCTTCTGCGTCTTTCCGTTGTTCGTTTCTTTTTCTTCTGCGTCTTTCCGTTGTTCGTTTCTTTTTCTTCTGCGTCTTTCCGTTGTTCGTTTCTTTTTCTTCTGCGTCTTTCCGTTGTTCGTTTCTTTTTCTTCTGCGTCTTTCCGTTGTTCGTTTCTTTTTCTTCTGCGTCTTTCCTTTGTTGTTTTTTTCTTCTACGTCTTTCTGCTCGTCTTCCTCTTTTTCTGCGTCTTTTTCTGTGTTTTCTTCTACGTCTTTCTGTTTTTTCTTCTGCATAATTCCGCTGTTGCTTTTTCTTCTGCGTCTTTCCGTCGTTTTTTTTTTCCTTCTGCATCTTTCTGTTCTGTTCTTTTTCTCCTGCGTTTTTCTGTTGTTCTTTTCTTTTTCTTCTGCGTCTTTCTGTTGTTTTTTCTTCTGCGTCTTTCCCTTGTTTTTCTTCTGAGTCTTTCCGTTGTTGTTTTTTTCCTTCTGTATCTTTCTGGGTTTTTTTTCTTCTGTATCTCTGTTGTTCATTTCTTTTTCTTCTGCGCCTTTCTGTTGATTTTTTTTCATCTACGTCTTTCTGTTGTTCTTCCTTTTCTTCTGCGTCTTTTTCTGTTACATTTTTCTGCTTTTGTTTTTTTCTTCTGCGTCTTTCCGTTGTTTTTCTTCTGCGTCTTTCTGTTGTTTTTTCTTCTACGTCTTTCTGTTGTTCCTCCTTTTCTTTTGTGTCTTTTTCTGCTTTTGTTTTCTTTTCTTCTGCGTCTTTCTGTTGTTGTTTTTCTGCGTCTTTCCGTGGTTGTTTTTCTTCTGAGTCTTTCCGTTGATTTTTCCCTTCTGCATATTTTATTATTTTTTTCTTTTTCTTCTGCGTGTTTCTGTTGTTCTTTTCTTTTTCTTCTCCGGCTTTCTGTTGGTTTTTCTTTCGCGGCTTTCCATTGTTCGTTTTTTTTTCATCTGCGGCTTTCTGTTGTTTTTTTCCTTGTAGGACTTTCTGGTCTTCTTCCTTTTCGTCTGTGTCTTTTTCTGTTTTTTCTTCTGCGTCTTTCTGTTTTTGTTTTTTCATCTGCGTCTTCCGTGCTTGTTTTTCTTCTGCGTATTTCTGCTGTTGTTTTTCCTTCTGCGTCTTTCTGTTGTTTTTTCCCTTCTGCTTCTTTATGTTTTTTCTTTTTCTTCTGCGTCTTTCAGTTGTTCTTTTCTTTCTTTTCTGCGTCTTTGTGTTGTTTTTTCTTCTGCGTCTTTTTGTTCTTTTCTTTTTCTTCTGTGTTTTTGTGTTATTCTTTCCTTTTTCTTCTGCGTCTTTCTGTTGTTTTTTCTTCTTCGTTTTTGTCTTTGTGTTTTTTAAAAATATTTTCTTCTTCGTCTTCCTGTTGTTCTTTTTTCCCTTCTGCGTCTTTGTGTTTTTTCTTTTACTTCTGCGTCCTTCTAATTTAAAAGGAATCTTTTTCTTCTGCGTTTTCTGTGGGGTTTTTTCCCCCATCTTTCTGAATTTTTTCTGAGTCTTCCTGTTTGTTGTTGTTTTGTTTCTTTATCATCTTTCTTTTAATGTTGTTTTCTTTTGCGTCTTTCTGTTTTTCGTTTCTTTTTCTTCTCTGTCTTTCTGTTGTTGTCTTTTCCTTTGTGTCCTTTTGCTTCTGATGGTTTTCCTGTTCCTTGTTTTTTCTTTTGCGTCGTTTGTTCCGTTGTTAATTTTTTCCTTCTACCTCTTTGTGTTTTTTCTTTTTTTCCTGCGTCCTCTGTTTTTAAAGAAATCTTTTTTCTGTACCTTTCTGTTTTTGTTTCTTTCGTCTGCGCCTTTGTGTTGTTCTTTTCTTTTTCTTCGTCTTTGTGCTGTTCTTTTCTTTTTCTTTTTCGTCTTTCTGTTGTTCTTATTTTTTTCTTCGTCTTTCTGTTGTTCTTTTCTTTTTCTTCTTAGTTTTTCTATTGTTCTTTTCTTTTTCTTCTGCGCTTTTCTTCTTTCTTCTCGTCCTTTTCTTCTTTCGTCTCCTCCTCCTCCTCTTCTTTCTCCTCCTCCTCCTCCTCCTCCTCCTCTTCTTTCTCCTCGTCCTTTTCTTCTTTCTCCTCCTCCTCCTCTTCTTTCTCCTCCTCCTCCTCCTTTTCTTCTTTCTCCTCCTCCTCCTCCTCCTCCTCTTCTTTCTCCTCCTCCTCCTCTTCTTTCTCCTCCTCCTCTTCTTTCTTCTCCTCCTCCTCCTTTTCTTCTTTCTCCTCCTCCTCCTCCTTTTCTTCTTTCTCCTCCTCCTCCTTTTCTTCTTTCTCCTCCTCCTCCTTTTCTTCTTTCTCCTCCTTTGCTTTGTTCTTCTCCTTGTTTTCATTTTTCTTCTTCTCCTTTTCTTCTTTACCCTCCTGATTTTCTTTGTTCTCATATTTTTCTTTTCCTCTTTTTCATTTTTCTTCTTCTCAATTTCTTCTTTCTCCTCCTCCTTTTCTGCGTTCTCCTCCTCCTCCCCTTTTCTTCTTTCTCCTTCTACTCCTTTTCTTCTTCTTACTTTTTCTTCTTTCTTCTCCTTTTCGTCGTGCACCTCCTCCTATCCTCGCCTTCTTTGTCGTCATTATCGTTGTTTTCTTCTTCATTGCCGTTGATCTTTTTGTTATGCGATTCTTTTTTCTTCATCTCGGCAGGTTTCTTTATTCTTCCTTTTGTATCTAGTCTTCCTCTCTCGTTGTCTTCGTTCTGATTGCTTTCCATCTGAAGGAAGGAAAATCAACAGTTTCTCTAAAACACGAACCTTGCAAAAGCTACTTGTTCTGTAATGCTCACATTCCTTGCTCATAATGCTTGCCATTAATTACACACGCACGCACGCTTGGACACACACACACACACACACACACACACACACGCGCGCGCGCACGCACACACACACACACACACACACACACGCACACACGCACGCACGCACGCACGCACACACACACACACACTCTCTCTCTCTCAGAACATCTTGCGCACACGTTAAATCCTGTTCCGCTTTTCGTAAGAGTAGGCCATCGTGTGCCGGTGGGGACAGATGACATTTACAAAAACTGCATACACACGGAGACTGGATGAAAAAAAATCACAAGAGTATTTATCCCATCATCCTAGATATACAAGAATAAATTAAATCAAATCAAATCAAATCAAATCAAACTCTCTCTCTCTCTCTATCTATCTGGCCCCCAGCTGTCCTGCCCTCCTCTAGGAAACACTGGCTGATGTTAGCGCCGCTCTTTCTAAGGAAACCATCAGCATCTCCTGTAGTGGATCGGTGGTTTAGAGGTAACGCGCCTGTCTGGAAAGCTAAAAGTCCCGGGTCGAAGCGTTCCGGTAGTTCGAATCCCGTTTGGGCCCGAAACTTTCCCCCATCCATTAGATAGTGGTGGTCTGGGTGCCAGTCTTTCGGATGAGACGAAAAACCCAGGTCCCGTGTGTTACACATAATTATTTACCGCACGTAAAAGAACCTACAGCAACAAGAGGGTTGTCCCTGGCAAAATTCTGTAAGTAAAAAGCCACTCTGATAGGGAAATAAATGCAGTTACAGACAGGAAAAAAAGGTGGCGCTGCTCTTGTGGCGACGCGCTCTCCCCGGGGGGAGAGAGAGAGAGAGAGAGAGAGAGAGAGGAGAGAGAGAGAGAGAGAGAGAGAGAGAGAGAGAGTAGCACGAATTTCAGGCAGAGAAATCTGCGTGACTTAGTGGTGTAAATGTAAAAAAAAAAAAAAAAAAAAAGCGCTATGCAAATCAACGCACGTGAAAAATTCCCACAGCAAAGAGCAGATTTGTTTCTGGCAACACAACAAAAACACTGTAAGGAAAAAAAGCCAGTCTCACCTGGATACAAACAGGTGTGCAGGGCAAGAGTGGCACTGCTCTTGAGGTGTAGCAGTCCCCCCAGTTATTTTACGAGTCTGTTTTCCTTGTGGCAGAACACTTTGCTGTTTTCTTCAACAAAGCAAAGATAAAGCCATGATTCAAAATACATAGAGGCATTCTTTCACAGAGAAAAGTTCATGCACTCTCACACATCCACAAGTCTGCAAACAGGGAAATTCATAGACACTGGTGCTTTTGCAGGACACTCTCATACACACATTTATACACATACATTTATACATACAAAAACACAAACAATACATACAAAAACACACACAAACACATACACGAACTCACACACATACCCACACACACAAACACACACACACAAACACATACACGCACTCACGCACACAAAATATTAAAATGACAATGTTCTATTTACATGTTGAGAATCACTAGTATAGTTTAGTTATATTTGTTGTTGATTTCAAGTTGATTGTTTCACATCACTGTTTAGTTTTGCCCAGTTGTTCTGCCATCTTTTATATTTTTTGCCTATAATCACCCCCCCCCCCTCACTTCTCTCTGTCTCAGTGTCTGTCTCTCTCCCCCCCCCTCCCACACACACTGCCCTTTTCTCTCCCCCATTCAGCCAATATCACTTAGTAAAAAGATGTTCAACTACAAAAAGAACATAAGACTTCTCTCTCTCTCTGTGGTTATTAATTAAGTAGTTGCGGTATAATACCATACTGCAAGAAACCAACATGGTACTTACAAGTATCTGTTGTAGACCTCATTCTTCTTTGCTTGTTTCCCCCCCATAGCTGTTTTCAAATTTGTGGCTTTGAAATTGGTCCATTGTCACTACAAACGGTTTACGTGCAGCACTCAGTTCACGTGCAAAACTCACTCCACAGAAATTTCCTTCTCTGCTAAACATAGCTCACCGCCAAACACACAAAGGGCCCTCTCTCTCTCTCTCTCTCTTGCTCTTTTGTTTGTTGTTTGCCTTTTGGCGTTTTCTTTTCCTTGTAAGGATTGGCTACATTATGAGCTTATAGATAATTGATGATAATTATTATTATTATTTTTTTTTACAGAAGTGAGAGTGTTTTGAAATATTGACTAGTTTGTTTTGATGTAATTTGAAGATGCTCTCTCTCTCTCTCTCTCTCTCTCTCTCTCTCTCTCTCTCTCTCTCTCTCTCTCTTTTCTCTCTCTCTCCTTCGGATGAGACTTTAAACCGAGGCCCCGTGTGCGAACGCACGCAGAACATCTTGCGCACACGTTAAATCCTATTCCGCTTTTCGTAAGAGTAGGCCATCGTGTGCCGGTGGGAACAGATGACATTTATAAAACTGCATACACACGGGGACTGGATGTAAAAAAGCACAAGAGTGCTTATCCCATTATCCTCGATATAAAAGAATGAATCAAATCAAATCAATCAAATCTCTCTCTCTCTCTCTCTCTCTCTCTCTCTCTCTCTCTCTCTCTCTCTCTCTCTCCTCTCCTCTCTCTCCTCTCTCTCTCTCTCTCTCTCTCCTACCCTACGACTACTAGATTCCTATCTTACAGACAGGCAACAGTGTGTCTCAATAGCTACATCAACATCCAAACTAAAAACCATTCATTATGGAATACCACAGGGATCCATATTGGGACCAATTCTCTTTTCATTATACATAAATGACCTTCTTTACATATCCATTCCAAATGTGAACTATTTGCTGATGACACAACCATACATACGAGCCATAACAACATTGGCTATCTTGCAACCATATTACAAAAAAGCACTGACGAACTTTTCAAATGGACAGAACAAAACCACATGTCTATTCATCCCCCAAAAACAAAATGCATGCTTATCACCACCAGACAAAAGCGACAGAATTTATCACATAAACTGTTTAAAATTTACATAAAAAATGAATCAATTGAACAAACCTCTCACCACAAAGTACTAGGAGTAACAATTGTTAAAAATCTCAGCTAGTTCTACCACATATCTCATCTATGCAAATACTAGTTCCAAAAAGTTTACCAGTTGACTAAAATTAAACACTTTATTGACTTCCATTCAAGGAAACTGATCTTTCAAGCTTATATACAATCCTCAATAGACTATGCAGCAACCCTGTGGGATTCAGCCAGTGCAAATACCATGAAACCGTTACCTTAGCCTGTATAAACGTGGTCTTAAACTGGTCCTATTGAAGAAAACAACTTTGCTAGAAGTGGACTATGAGCTGAATAAGTAGGTAAAGACGGGACAAAACGCCGGTTTCGGACCCCTGCCACCCGAAATTTTGCGCAGTTCCAAAGCCCACGGCAGCAAGGCCGTGCCCTACTGTATGCATACAACCTCGGCGCAACCCTTTTCGACAGGTGTGGCGCTGGAATTGTGGCGAAACGGCTGCCCCGAAGATGGCTACCCCGCTCTGAGGGGACCAAGTTTGCGGGAAGAAAGCATGGCACAGTGTAGGCATATGAACAGCCCCAGAACACACATCAAAACCACAGCAAAGTGTAGGGTCTCCACCACACGCGCACACAAACAAACGCACTTGCAAACAACAGCGAGCGAGCGCGCGTGCCAACGCATACCCACCACCCCCTCTGCATAAGCTGAAGAAGGAGGCCAAGACGGGACTAAACGACGGATTCGGACCCCTGCCATCCGCCTTTTTGCACAGATCCAGAGCCCACGGCAGCAAGGCCGTGCCCTACTGTATGCATACAACCTCGGCAACCATTTTCGACGGGTGTGGCGCTGGAATTGTGGCGACACCGCTGCCCCAAACATGGCTACCCCGCTCTGACGGGGCCAAGTTTGCGGGAAGGAAGCATGGCACAGTGTAGGCATCTGAACAGCCCCAGAACACACATCAAATAATAATTTCCTACAATGCCATACACCACAGCAAAGTGTAGGGTCTCCACCACACGCGCGCACACAAACAAACGCACTTGCAAACACCAGCGAGCGAGCGCGCGTGCCAACGCATACCCACCCCCCCTCTGCATAAGCTGAAGAAGGAGGCCAAGACGGGACGAAACGCCGGTTTCGGACCCCTGCCACCCGCCTTTTTGCACAGTTCCAGAGCCCACGGCAGCAAGGCCGCTGCACCTACTGTATGCATACAACCTCGGCAACCATTTTCGAACGGGTTGTGGCGTGGATTGTGGCGACACCGCTGCCCCAAACATGGCTACCCCCGCTCTGGCCGGGGCCAAGTTTGCGGGAGGGGGAAGGAAGCAGCGGCACAGTTGTAATGCATCTGAAACCAGCCCCCAGTATCACATCAAATAATAATTTCCTACAATGACCATACACCAACAGCAAAGTGGTAGGGTTCCACCACAACGCGGCGCACACAAACAAACGCACTTGCAAACACCAAGCGAGCGAGGCAAGCGCGCGTGCGAAACGCATACCAACCCCCCCCTCTGATAAGCTGAAGAAAGGAGCAAAGACGGGGGAGAAAACCCTTTATCCCCCGCTTTTTGCAAAGTTAGGGGGGACCAAAGGCCCGGGCCCAAGCAAAATGCAACCCCCGCGGGGGGGCGGTGTGGGGCACCCCTCCAAACCCCCCCCCGCTCTGGGGGGGGCCGGGGGGGGGAACTCCGTTTTGCTTTTAAACCCCAAAAACCCCAAAAAAATTTTCCAAAAGATACACCCGCAAAATTTTGGGTTCCCCAAGGGCGAAAAAACCCCCCCCCTTGCAAAAAACCCGGGGAGGGGTGCCAAAAACCCCCCCCCCCCGGCTAAGCAAAAAACCCCCAAGGGGAATAATTTTTTTTACCCCGCCCCGGGTTTTTCACAGCCGACCCACCCAAAAGGGGTGCCCCCAATTAGAAAACTCGGGAACCTTTTTTTTTGTGGGGGGAAGGCAACCCGGCCCAAAAAAGGTTTCCCCCACGGGGCCCCATTTGCGGGGACCCCTGGCACGTGTAGGATTAAACCCCGAAACCATTAAAAAAAAACCCAATTGCAAAACCCCGCAAAAAGGCTCCCCAAACGGGGCCCCCAAAAAAAAACTTGAAAAAAGGGGCTTTCCCCCCTGCCCAACCAAAACCCCCCCCCATTGCAAAAAGGGGGAAGGGGCAAAACCCGGCGGGGACCCCCAAACCCCCCTTTTTCACGCGAGCCCCCGGCAGCAACCCCCCCTCTGTTAACAAAAGGGGCCAGACGGGGGGCGGGTTTTGGCACACCGCCCCCAAAATCAAACCCGCTCGACCGGGGCCAAGTTGCAAGGAACTTTCAAGTGTGGGTTGAAAGCCCCACACCCAAAAAAATTTTCACCCAACCCGAAGTTGGGGGTACCCCACGGGCACACAAACAAACCATTCAAAAAAAAAGCACCCCTGCCCAAGCCCCACCCCCCCCCCAAAAACAAAAGGAGGCAAACGGGCGAAAAACCCGGGCACCCCCCCACCCCCCCTTTTTTAACCAAAAAGGAGAGGCCGGGCCCCCAAAACCCCCCCAATTTTTCAAGGGTTGGGGGGAAGGCGCCCACGGCCCCAAAACCCCCCCTTGACGGGGGTTTTTGGGAAAAGGGTGGGGAAGGGGGCCAACAGCCCCGCCAAAAAAAAAAATTTTCAAAAACCCCACAGAAAAATTTGGGCCCCCCCAGGCCCACACAAAAAAACCCCCCCAAAAACCCGGGGGGGGCCTCCAACCCCCCCCCCCCGCAATGAAAAGGGGGCCAAAGGGGACGAAACCCTTTCACCCTGAGCCGACGGCAAAGGCCCCCGGACCTGCCCCTTTGAAAATCGGCCCATTTTTCGGGGGGCCTTGGATTTTCAACCGCGCCCAAAATGGGTCCCCCCCTTGCGGGGGCCAAAATTTGGGGAAAGGGGTGGACGGAGGATTGGGAAACAAAAAATTAAAAAACTAAAACCAACACCCCAAAAATATTCCACCAAGCCCACACAAACAAAGATTCAAAACCCGCGGCGACCCCCAAGCAACCCCCCCCCCTCGCTTACGGGGGGGCCAAAAGGGGCAAACCGGGGGACCCCCGCCCCCCTTTTTGCAATTCCGAGCCCCCGGCCCAAAGGGTGCCCTACTGTATGCTACAAAACCCCGGCAAACCTTTTCGACGGGGGTGGGGGGGTGGGAGGCCCCAAAAAGGTCCCCCTTGGGGGGGGGTTTCGGGGGGAAAAAATGGAAGGAGGGATCAAAGCCCCGAACACCCCCAAAAAAATAATTTCCAAAAACCCCCAACCCAAAGAAAGGGGGGCTCCACCACAGCGCGCACACAAACAAAGCACTTGCAAACACCGCGGCGAGGGCGTGCCAAGCATACCCCCCCCCCTTGCATAAAAGAAAAGGAGGCCAAAGGGGGAAAACCCGGGGTTGGCCCCCCCGCCCTTTTTTGGGTTTCCCAGCCCACGGCAGAAGGCCGTCCCTACTGTAAAAATGGCACCATTTTTGGGGGGTGTGGGCGGAATTTGGGGACACCCCTGCCCCCAAAAACCCGCTTTCCCCCCAAAGGGGGGGAAGGGCGGAAAAAGGATTGAAACCCCCAAACACATCAAATAATAATTTCCTACAATGCCATACCCCAAATTTTGGGGCCCACCCCACGCCCGCACAAAAACAACGACTTTAAACCCAGCGGGGGGCGGCCCAAACCCAAACCCCCCCCTCTGATTATGAAGGGAGGCGGGGCGGGGAAAAGGGGGGGCCCCGCCCCGCCTTTTTGCCAGGGCAAGCCCCCCGGAGAACCCCCTTTTTAAAAAATGGCCCAAAAATTTTGCGGGGTGGGGCCAATTGGGGAGGGGGGCCAAGGCAAACGGCAAAGGGGGTTTCGGGGAAAAAATCCAATTAATTTAAAAACCCCAAACAACCCCAAATTTTTTCCCCAAACCCCCAAAACCCCAACTTTTTCCCCCCCACACGCGCGCCAAAACAAAACCCCAAAAAGGAGGGGGCCCCGTTTCCCCACCCCCCTTGAAAGCTGGGGGGGGCCAAGCGGAGAAACCGGGTTTCCCCGGGCCCCGCACCCCCTTTTTGACGTTGGCCCCGGAAAGGGCCCTCCCCCATGGGGAAACAAAACCCCTTTGGCCCCTTTTGGGGGGGCTGGATTTGGAACCCCCCCCAAACACACCCCTTCCCCCCTTTTCAAAACAGGGAAGTGTAGGTCTCACCCAGCCAAAACAAAAAAACCTCAACCAACCCCCCAGCAAAATGAGGGTCCCCCCCAATGGGGAAAAAACCCCGCCCCCGGGCCCACCCCTCCGCATTTCCCCCCCCCCCCCCAAGGAAAAAGGGGCCAAAAAAGGGCAAAAAACCCCTTTTTGGGCCCTGCCCCCCCCTTTTTGCATTTCCCAAAAAGGCCCCGGGGGGCCCAATTTGGAAAACCTGGAAAATTTTTTAGGGGGGGAATTTCACAGCTCCCCCAGGGTAGTTAGGGGGCCCCCCCCCCCCCCGGGGGGGAAAAAGGGGACGGTGGCCGAACCCCAAAACCCTCTAAAATTTTAAAAAGGGCCCCCAAAGCAATTTGGGTTCCCCCCAACCCCCCACAAACAAAACCCCGCAAAAAAAAGCGGGGCCCTCCAAAGCATACCCCCCCCCCTTGCTTGTGGGAAGGGGCCAAGGGCCCAAAAGGGGGTTTCGGGGCCCCTGCCCCGCCTTTTTAACCGGCCCCCCCCCGAAACCTCCCTATTATTTAAAAACCCCCAAACAGGGGGGGGGGGGTTAACCCCCCCCCAAAAAAAATTTTTCCCCGCGACCCGGGGGCCCTTTAAAAAATCCGTTAGGGTTGGGAAAGCCCCAAAAACACTTTTTTTTCCCAAAGCCCCCCCACGCAAAAGGAGGCCCCCCAGGGCCCCAAAAAAAAAAACTTGCAAAAACCCCAGGGGCGGGGCAACCCCCCCCCCCAAAAGGGGAGGGGGAAAAAAGGGGGAAAAGCCGGTTTGGCCCCTGACCCCCCCCTTTTCCATTCCCAAAACAAGCCTCCCCCCTTTGCCCAAAAAGGGCAAACCAACGGGGTTGGGGGGAAGGGCGGCCCCCCGGCCCCCAAAAAGGTACCCCCCACGGGGGGGTTTGCGGGGGGAAAGGGGGAAGTGGGACGAAACCCCGGGGCCCCTCAAAAATTTTCCACAATCCAACACCCGCAAAGGTGGGTCCCAACCCCCGGCCCAAAAAAGCATTTAAAAGGGGCACCGCGGCCAACCTTCCCCCCCCCCTCGATTTGTAAGAAGGGGCCAAAGGGGGGCAAAAAGCCGGGTACCCCTCCAAAATTTTTCCCATTCCAAACCCCCGGGAAAGGGGGCCCCAAAGGCAACAAACCGGAAATTTTACGGGGGGCGCGGGAAATTTCACAGCCCCAAAAAGGACCCCCACCCCCTTTCGGGAAAACGGCACGGGCTTGAAAAGCCAGAACCACTAAAAAAAAATTTTTCCCCAATTTCAACAAACCCGCAAATTAGGGTTCCCCCAAGGGCACAAAACCCCAAAAGTTGAAAAAAAACCCCCCACGGCCGGGTGCCAAGAAACCCCCCCCCCTTTGTAAGGAAAGAAAGGCCAGACACGAAAAATTTCAACCCCCCACCCCTTTTTAAGGGGTTTCCAAAGGGCCCCCCAAAAGGCTGCCCACAGCTCCGGCAAACCTTTTCATTGGGGCCCGGAAGGGCCACCCCCCCAAAAAAAGGTCCCGCCCCTGCGGGGGGTTTGGGGGGGGCAGGCCCAGGAGGGTTGGGCCCCAAAACAACACAAAAAAATTTCCACTTGCCTAAAGCAAAGTGGGGTTTTCCCCAAACCCGCCCAAAAAACCAAAATTGCAAAAGCGGGACGGGTGCCCCGAAAACCAAACCCCCCCCCCCCATATAAAAAGGAAACCCACGAAAAAAAGGGGGGTTTTAAAACCGCCCCCCCCTTTTTTCACAACCAGAGCCCGGGCCCAAGGCCCCCCTTTGCTAAACCCCCGGACCACGGGGGGGCGTGGAAATTTTCCACCCCTCCCAAAAATGTCCCCCCGAAGGGGGGGTTTGGGGAAAACTGGGACATTAAGGTTGCGGTAGAACCCCCAAATTTTTCCCCAAAAGCCAAAACCCCCAAAGTGTAGGGCCCCCAAAGCCGACACAAAAAACCCCAAAAAACCCCCCCCCGCGGGGGTCCCCCCCCCCCCCCCAAAAAAAAAGGACCCGAAACGAAAAAGCCCGGTTTAAAACCCCTCCACCCCCTTTTTTCAAGTTAAAAAGGGGGCCCCAAAGGCCCCCCCAAAGTTGAAAAACCCCCCACTTTTTGACGGGGTTTGGCCCCGGAAGGGGCACCGTGCCCCAAAAATTGGGCACCCCCTCGACGGGGGTTTGCGGGAGGGCGGCAATTTTGGCCAACAGCCCCCCCCTAAAAAAATTTTTAAAAAAATCAAAGGGAAAAATTGGGCCCCCCACCCACAAAAAAACCCTTGCAAAAAACCCGCAGGAGGGCCTCCAACCAACCACCCCCCCCATTTTAAAAGGAGGGGGCGGACGAAAACCCCCCCTTTTGGAAACCCCGAAAGCCTTTTTTTTTCCGGCCCACCCGGGGAACCGGGCCTTTTGTATCATTCAAAATCGGGAACCTTTTTTTGGGTTTTGGGTAAGGGGGACCCCCCCAAAAGGTTCCCGGTTGGGGGCCAAAGGGGGGGAAAAAATGGACGGGGGCCCAAAAGCCCGAAAACATCAATTAATTTACAAAGCCTTTACCCAAAAATTTTTTCCCACCACAGGGGGCACACAAAAAAACGCACCAAACCAAGCCCCGGGGGCAACGCCACCCCCCCCCCCCTTGTGAGAAGGGGCCCAAAGGGACGAAACGCCGGTTTCGGACCCCTCCAACCCCCCCTTTTTGCACGTTCAGAGCCCCGGCAGCAAGGCCGTGCCCCTGTATGCAACAAAATCAAACTTTTGGGGTGTGGCGGGTTTTGGGGGGGCCCCCCGCCCCAAACTGGCCCCCTCCCGGGGGCCCAAATTTGCGGGAAGGGAAATGGCCGTGAGGTTGAAAAACCAAAAAAAAATTTAAATTAAAATTTTAAAAATGCCATTAACCCAAAAAGGGGGCCACCAACCACCAAAAACAACGCACTTCCCAAAACCCCGAGGGGAAAGGGGGCCAAGAAACCCCCCCCCCGACTGGAAAAAAGGGGGCGGGCAAACCCCGGCGGACCCCCGCCCCCCTTTTTGCACATTCCCGGCCCCCCAAAGGGGGTGGGGGATTTCACCCGGAACCCCCAGGGGGGGGCGCTGGAGGGGAACCGTTTTCCCAAAACATGGAAGCTCTACGGGGGGGGGCCCGGGGGGAAAAAAATTTTTAACCCAACACCCCCAAAAAAACCCTCAAAAAAACAAAAGCCCCACACCCAGGGGGCCAAACCGCGGCACCCAAAAAAAAACCCTTGCAAAACCCGGGAGGGGGCCTGCCAAAGAACCCCCCCCCTGTTAAACTAAAAAAGGGGGGAAAAGGCACGAAAACTTCGGCCCTGCACCCCCTTTTTTTACATTGGAAGGGGGCGGGTGCCTACGTTTTAACAACCCGGAAAACCTTTTGACGGGGGGGCGGTTTGGGGGGCCCGTGAAACATGGCTTTTTTTCCCCCGACCCAAAATTTTAAAAGGGAAGTGTAGGTCTAACCCGGGCCCCAAAACCCCCAAAAAAATTCAAATCCCCCCAAACAGGTTTCTCCCACCCCCACCAAAAAAAAAGAGAAACCGGAGGACGCGGTCGCCCCCCCCCCCCCTTCAAGTAAAAAAGGCCCAAAAGGGCGAAAAACCCAGGCCCTGCCCCCCCTTTTTCACGTTCCGGGGGGCGCAAGGGGCCCCCCCCCCAAAGATACATCGGCCCTTTTTTGAGGGGTGGCCTTGGAAAAATTGGGCCCCCCGACCCAAAAAAACCCCCCTTTCCCAAAGGGGGGAAGGAAAAAACCCACAAAGAACAACCAAAAACCCCTCAAAAAAATTTTTTCAAGCCCCCCCCCAAAAATGAGGGGGTTCCCCCCGCGGACCAAAAAAAAACGTTGACCCCGCACCCGGGGGGTGCCAAAGTCCCCCCCCCGCAAAGTGGAAAAAAGGGAAAAAAGGGCAAACCTTTCGGACCCTGCCCCCTTTTTTTTACACCAGCCCCCCAGCAACCGTTTTTTTGGGAAAACCCGGCCATTTTGGGGTTGGCCCGGGGAATTTAACCCCTCCCAAAAATTTTTCCCCCTTTCCCCAAGGGGGAAAGGGCTCCAGGGCACAAAAACCCCGAAAACATAAATAAAATTTTTTTTTCAATCCCCAAAAAACGTTAGGGTTAAAACCCCGGGCCCAAAAAAAACGCCTTCAAAAACCCCGCAGCCGGGCCCCAACCAAACCCCCCCCCCGCTAGGAAAAAGGGGCCAAACGGGGGCGCGGTTTGGACCCCGCCCAAAAGCCTTTTGCCGCCGGCCCCGGCGGGAAGGGGTGCCATGTAGATCAAAACCCCGGGAACCAATTTTTTTAATTTCACAGCTCCCCCAAAAGGTTTGCCCCAAGGGGCCCCAAGGGGAAACATCCCCGGGGTGAACAACCCCCCCCCCCAAAATTTTTTTTAAAAGCCAAACCCCCAAAAAGGTAGGGCCCACCCCACCGCCCCACCAAAAAAGGCCCAAAAAAAAAACGAGACCCCCCGGCCCAAAAAATAAACCCCCCCCCCTGAAGGGGGAAGGGGCCCCCCAAAAAGGGGGAAACGCCGGTTTGGCCCCGACCCGGGCCTTTTACATTAACCCCCCACCCCAATTATTTCTACAACCAAACCCTTTTTTGAAAGGGGGTGGGCTAAAGGGGGGACCCCCCAAAAATGGACCCCGGACGGGGGCCCAATTTCAAAACATGGAAGGGGGCAGAAAGCCCCAAAAAATCAAAATTTTTCCCAATTTGCCATCACCACGAAAAATAGGGCTCCCCACAGGCCCCAAAAAAAAAAATTTTCCCCGGGAGGGCGCCCGGTGCCACATCCCCCCCCCTGCCTTTGGAAGAAAGGGGGAAGGGGGAAAACCGGCGGACCCCGCCCCCCTTTTTTTTTCCAAAGGGCCACCAGCAAGGGGCCCCGGGAAAAAACCCGGGAAACCACGAGGGGGGGGGGAAATTTCCCCCCTCCCAAAAACCCCCCCAGGGGCAAAGGGGGAAAAAAGCGGACATGTGGGCCCCCGCCCCAAAAAAAAACCAAAAAATTTTTTACTTGCCCTACAAACCAAAAATTTTTGGGTTCCCCCAAGGGGGGCCCCCCAAAACCCCTTGCAAAAAACCCCGAGGGGAGGGCGGAAGAACCCCCCCCCTGAAAACTGAAAAGGGGCCCCCAAAAAAAACCAAACCCTTTTCACCCTGCCACCCCCTTTTTTAGTTACCCGGCCCACCGCCGGGGCCCCCCAGATTCAAACCCCCCAAAATTTTGAGGGGGGGGGGGGAAGGGGCGAACCGGGCCCCCCCCCTGGGACCCGCCTTTTGGGGGAAGTTTCGGGGGGGCAGGCACAAGGCTCCCCAAAAGGAGAACAACTCAAAAATTTTTCACGTTAAAAACCGAATTTTGGGCTCCCAAGGCCACCCAAAACAGCAAAAAGGGGGAGGCCTGCCAAAGCTCCCAAACCCCCCCCCCATAATAAAAAGGGCCCAAACCCGAAAGGGTTTCACCCCCGCCAAAACCCCCGCACCCGGAAAGAGGGGCCCTTCCAAAGATCCAAAAACCCAACCCTTTTGGGGGGGGTGGGGGGCAAACCCCCGGCCCCCTGGGACCCCTTGACGGGGGGGAATTTCGGGAAGGGGCTACTTGACCCCGCCCAAACCCTTTAAAAATTTCCACATTTCCCAAAAAAGGGAATTTGGGGCCCCCCCCCGGGAAAAAAAGCACTTGAAACACCCCGGGGGCAGCCCCCACCATAAAAATTCAAAAAGCAAAAAGGCAAGAGGGCAAAACCCCCCGGGGCCCCCCACCCCCCTTTTTAAAAAAACCAGAGCCCCGGCAGCACCCCCCCCTTTTTAAAACCCCGGAACACGGGGTTCCGGAATTTTCACCCCCTCCCCCAAAAAGGAAACCCCCTGCCGGCCCATTTGGGGAAAAAGGAAACACGTGTGGTTAAAGGGAAAAACCCCCAAATTACCCCCGCCCCTCAACAGCAAAAATGTAGGGTCTAAACCCCCGCCCCAAAACAAACCATTAAAAAAAAAGGGGGCCCCCCCCCCAACCCCCCCCCCAATAAAAAGGGCCCGACACGAAACGCCCGGCGGACCCCCCCACCCCCTTTTGCAAGTTAGAAGGCCAAGGCGGCCCCGTTGGAACCCCGGGCCCTTTTTCACGGGGTTGGCCGGAAAGGGAAGCCCGCCCCAAAAATGGTAGCTCACGGGGGAAATTTTGGGGGGGGGGAAATTTTGGGATTACGCCCCCAAAAAAATCAAATTACCAATGCCAAAACCAAGCAAAATGTAGGGTTTTAAAACACGGGCCCCCCCCAAAAAACCCCTTGCAAACCCAGCAAAAGGGGGGGGGCCCCCAAAAACCCCCCCCATTAAATAAGAGGGGGCCAGGCGGGACGGCCGGGTTTTTTACCCCCCCCCGCCTTTTTGAAAAGGGGGCCCCCGGGAAAGGGCCCCGCCACCCCTTTGCAAAATCAAAACCCAGGGGTGGGAAATTTTGGGAAACCCCCAAAATTCCCGTTGCGGGGAAGTTTGGCGGAGGAACGGCAATGAGGCCAAAACCCCCCCAAACCCTAAAAAATCTAAAAGCCCAAACCCCACAAATTATTCCACAAGCCCAAAAAAAAAAGCATTCAAACCCCCCAAAAAGCCTTGCAAACCCAACCCCCCCCCCCTGCATGCGAAACCCGGGACGAAAGGGGTTTGGGCCCCCACCCTTTTTGCCCCTTTACCCACCGGGGAAGGCCGGCCACGAGCAAACCTGGCCCATTTTTATTTGGGGTGGAAGTGGGCCCCCCTGAAAAGGACCCTCAGGGGCCCCCCAAAACCCTTGGGGAAGGAAGCATGGCACAGTGAGGAAAACAGCCCCGAACAAACCCCCAAAAAAATAATTTTTTACTGCCAACCCCGAAAGTGTGGGTCTCCACCACGCGCGCACACAAAAAAATTGCAAAACCAGGGGAGGGGGCCCAAAAACCCCCCCCCCTTGCTTAAAGGGAAAAAAGCCCGGGAGAAACCGGTTTGGACCCCTGCCACCCCTTTTTCAAGTTCGAGCCAAAGGGGGAAGGCCGTGCCCCATGTTGCATAAAAACGGAACCTTTGCGGGTTTTTGGGCTTTGGGTTGTGGGACACCGCTGCCCAAAAACCCCACCCCGCCTTTGGGGGAAGTTTGGGGGGGGAAGTGGAATTGGGGGGCAGCCCCCAAAAAAAATCAAATAATAACCACAATGTCCCCACAAAAAGGGGGGCCCAAAAAAACCGCCCCAAAACCCAAAGGGGTTTCCCCCCGACACCCTTTTTTCCAAAAAACCCCCCCCCCAAAAGGGGGACCGACGGGGGGCCGGGTTTTTGGCCCCGCCACCCCCCTTTTTGCAACCCCCCCGGGACAAGGGGGGGCCCTATGTTTGCAAAAACCCCCCAAAATTTTACGGGGGTTTCGGGAATTTTCGGGGGGGGAAAAAGGAATTAGGGGCCCGTTTTTGGGGGGGGAACAGGCAGGGACATTAAAACCCCCCAAAAAAACACACAAAAAAAATTTTTCCCCCAACCCCCAAAAAGGTTGGGCCCCACACCGGGAACCAAAAACGCCTTTCAAAAACCCCAACCCCGGCCAAAAACCCCCCCCCCCCCCCAAAACGGGGACCCTGACGGGGGGGGCCCGGGGTTTGGACCCCGCCCGCTTTTTCCGTTCCCCCGGGCAAAACCCTCCCTTCTGATGAAAAAATCCAAACCATTTTTTGGGGGGGGGAATTTTTGGGAAGCTGCCCCAAAATGGAAAACCCCCCCCAAATTTGGGGAAAAAATGCATTTAAACCCTTTAAAGCCCCAACCCACAAAAAAACCCCCTGCCCAAAAACCCAGCAAAAGGGGGGTTCCCCCCAAAAACCCCCCCAAAAACCTTTAAAAAAGCAGCGGGGCGGGGCCGTACCCCCCCCTTCAAGGGAAAAAAGGGGCCAAAGGGAGAAAGCCCGGGTTTTGGCCCTCACCCCCCTTTTTCACGTTGGCCCGGAAAGGGGCCCTGCCCCTGTTCTCCCTCGGCCATTTCGAGGGGGGCCGGGGAAGTTGGGCAGTGCCCCCAAACCCACCCCTCCCCAAAAAATTCAAGGAACAGGGAAGTGTAGGCTCAACACCCCCAACAAAAAAAACACTTTCAACACCAAGCAGTGTAGGGTCCCCCCCCCGCCAAAAAAAAAAGCCTTGATCCCAAAGGGGCGGGGCGGAACCCCCCCCCCTTAATTTGAAAAGGGGCCCAAGGGGGGAAAACCGGGTTTTTTACCCCTGCCACCTTTTGAAGTTCCGAAGGGGGAACCGGCCCAAAATGGCTACCCTCGGCCCTTTTTTCGGGGGGGCTGGAAATTTTGGGCGCCCCCGCCCCCAAAAAATTCCCCTTACGGGGGGAACGGGAAGGAAAATAAAAGGGGGCAAACACCCCAAAAATCCCAAAAAAACCCAAGCATAAAACCCCGCAAGGGGGCCCCAACGGCGAAACAAAAAAAACCCTTTCCCAAAAACCGCCGGGGGGCCCGGGGAAACCCCCCCCCCCCCTTGCTTTAAAAAAATGGAAAAACCCGGGGCGCGCGGTTTGGGACCCCCGCCCCCTTTTTTAAGTTTAGGGGCCCCGGAGAAGGGTGCACGTTGTTTAAAACCCGGAAATTTTTTTCCCAATTGGGGAACCCGGGCCCCAAAAGGGGGGCCCCCTTTCGGGGGAAAATTTTTCGGGGAAAACAGGCCCAAAGGAGGTCCAACACCCAAACCCCCCAAAAAATTTTAAAAGCCCCAAAACCCAAGGGTTTTGGGGCCCCCCCCACCCCCACCCAAAAAAACCCCGCAAAAAAAGCGGCCAACCCGGTTCCAAAACCCCCCCCCTTTTCGTGGGGAGGGGGAAAAAAACCGGTTTTAGCCCCCCGCTTTTTTACGCCGGCCCGGAGAAGGGGGGGCCCCCCCTTTTAGTCAAAACCCGGCCCCCATTTAACGGGGTTCCCGGGGGTTGTGGGCCCCCCCCAGGCACCCTGACGGGGGGTTTTTGGGGGGGGTGGCACAACTTGAAAAGCAGAAAAAAAAAAAAATTTTTTTTAACCCCCCAAACCCCCTGTAGGGGTTCCCCCAGCGCACACCAAAGCTTCAAAAACCCGCCCCGGGGGTTTTCCCGATCCCCCCCCCCTGAAAAAAAAGGACCAAGACGGGCAAAGGGGTTTTGGGAACCCTCCCCCCCTTTTCCCCCCCCCCCCAACCCCGGGCCCGGGGGCCCCCAAAAAAACCCAAAAATTTTCCGGGGGGGCGGGGGGGCATCCCAACCCCCCCGTTGCGGGGAAAGGCGGGGGGGGAAGAGGAAGGGGTTTTAAACCCCCCCCCCCCAAAATTAAAAACCCAAAGGCCTACACCCCAAAATGGGCCACAACCCGGGGCCCCCGATTGGGAAAAACCGCGGGCCCCGGCCGCTCCCCCCCCCTTTTCGGAAGAAGGAGGCCCGAGGGACGAAACCCCCGGCCCCCCATTTTTCACATTCCCCCCCACCAAAGGGGGGCCCCCCGGGAAAAACCCAACATTTTACGGGGGGCGCGGTTGTGGGCCCAAAACCCCCCCCCCTGGTACCCCCGGGGGGGCAAGGGGGAGGAAGCCCTTTTGGATTTAACGCCCCAAAACAATTTTTTAAAAAAAAAACCTACAATGATACACCCGAAATTGGGCCCCGCGCGAAAACCCCAAAAAAACCCAAACAAGCGGGGAGGGGGCCAAAGGGCCCCCCCCCCTTTGAAAGTGAGGGACCAAAGGGGCGAAAAACCCTTTATTTTTTCCCAAAACAACCCAAAGGGCAAAGGGGTCCCCAGACAAAAAACCGGAACCTTTTCGGGGTGGGCTGGAAGTACCCCCCCCCCCCCGCCCGGGGGCCCAAGTTTGGGGAAAAAAGGGTTTGGGAAAGGAACCTGCCCCAAAACACACCCAAAAAATTTTTCCTTTTAAAAAACCCGCAAAATTGGGACAAGGGCGCCCAAAAAAAACCCCCCCCGGGAACCCCCCACCCCCCCCCTTTAAAACTGAAGGGAGGCAAGACGGGGAAACCCTTTTCACCCCGCCCCCCCTTTTCAAGTTAGGCCCCCCCAAGGGCCCCCAAAAAAACGCAAATTTTACGGGGGGGGGAAATTTCCACCCCCCGCCCCAAAAGGCCCCGCGGGGCAAAAGGGGGGGAAAGGCACGGGGCCCCCGCGCCCCGAAAACCCAAAAATTTTTTTTTTCCCAACATCACCCGAATGTTGGCCCCCCCCCCGCGCCCCAAACAAACCCCCCCGGCCCCCAAGGAGGGGGGCCCCGGGAAGCTTCCCCCCCCCGAAAAAAAAAAAAAAAATTTCACCCCTCCACCCCCCTTTTTTTTCAACCCGGCAAAAAGGGCCTCCACTTTGCACAACCCGGAACCCTTTTTTTCCCTGGGAATTTTGGGGGGCCCCGGGGCCCCCCAAAGGTCCCCCCCGCGGGGGTTTAAGCGGCCCGGCAGCAAGGGGCCCCAAAACCCCAAAAATTTAATTTTTATTTTGCCCAAACCCCCAAAAGGCCCCCACGGCCCCAAAAACCCCCGGATAAACCCCCAGGGGGCCCCAAGCCCCAAACCCCCCTTAAAATAAAAACCAAACGAAAGGGGGTTTCACCCCAAAACCCTTTTTTTTAAACCCGAGAGGGAGGCCCCATTAAACCCGGGAAATTTGAAGGGGGGCGGGGGAAAGGGGAACCCCGCCCCCTTCCGTCAGGGCCGGCGGGGGGGGGGGAAGTTGGCATCAACGCCAATCCCCCTTTTTTTTTAAAAGCCATTTCCCCAAATGTAGGGTCTCCCCCCCGGAAAAAAAGATTGGCACCCGGAGGGGCCCCGGGGGGCACCCCAACCCCCCCCCTTTTAAAGAAAAAGGGAAGAGGGCAAAAAAGGGCGGACCCCACCCCCCTTTTTTCAAACCAAGCCCCCGGCGCGGCTGCCAAAATACAACCCTCGGGGAACTTTGAGGGGGGGGGCGGTTTTTCCCCCAAACCCTTTCCCCTTGGGGCCCCCCCCGGGGCCCCGTTTGGGAAAAGGAAAACCGGGGTTGCGCCCAAAACAACAAAATTTAAAAACAAAGCTCCCCCGCAAAGTTGGGGCCCCACCCCCGGGCCCCCAAAAAACCACCAAAAACAAAACCACAGCCCAAAGCAAATACCCACCCCCCCTCGGGCAAAAAAAGGAGGGAAAACGAAAAGGGCCCCGGGGGACCCTCCCCCCCCTTTTTTCAATTCGAAGGAAAAAGGGGGGGTTCGACTAACCCCCCTTTTGACGGGGGGGCAAGGGGCCCCCCCCCTATGGCTACCCCCTCTGGGGGCCCTTTTTGGGGGGGGGTGGAATGTGGCATTTCCCCAAAAAACAAATAAAACCAATGCAAACCCCGCAAAATGTAGGCTCCCAAAAGGCCCCTCAACGCATCACCCCTCCCGTCAGGCGAGGAGAAAGGCCAGACCGCTGAAACGCGGTTCGGACCCTGCCACGCGCCTTTTGCACAGTTGCCAAGCCCAACGACAGCAAGCCCGTCCCACAGTTGGGCATACACACTGGCAACCATTTCACAGGTGGCCTGAATGTGGCGACAACGTGCCCAAACCATGGCTACCCCGCCTGACGGGGCCAAGTTGCGGGAAGGAAGCATGGCACAGTGTAGGCACTGACAGCCCCAGAACCACTCAAATAATTCCTACAATGCCAACACACGCAAAGTGTAGGGTCTCCACCACACGGCGCAACAAAAAACCATTGCAAACCCAACGGCGAGCGCGCGTGCCAACGCTACCCACCCCCCTCTGCAACTAAAGGAGCCAAGGGAGACGCCGTTTGCGCCACCCGCTCACAGTTCCGGCCACGGGCAAGGTGCACGAGCTACACGGACATTTTGACGGGGCCTGAATTTCACACGCCCCCAAAATGGTCCCCCACGGGGCCAATACGAGGCAAGCACAGGGGCACTGACACCCAACACCTCATAATAATTTAAAGCCAAACGCAAAAGGCTCGACCCCGCACCTACAAAGTTCAAACCACGAGCAGGCCGGCCAAGCATACCAACCCCACCTTGCGGGAGGCAGAGGACAACGGCCCTACGGACCGCCTGACCGCATTTGCAGTAGAGCACGCACAACGCCGACCTCAAATATAACCTCGCAACCTTCACGGAGGTGGGTTCACACCGCGCCCCAAACAAACCCCGCACCGGGCAAGTGCGGAAGCGCAGTGCACAACCACCCCCTCGACAACTAAAAGGACAAGACGGACAACGCCTTCACCCGCCACGTTTTTCACAGTCCAGGCCCACGCAGCAAGCTCCTACTGATGCAACACCACGGCACGTCACATCCCCCTGGCTATGGAAGGGCCAAGACGGGACCGAAACGCGGTTTCGGCCCCGGCCACCCGCCTTTTTGCACAGTTCCAGGCCCAGGCAGCAAGCCGTGCCCTACTGTATGCATACAACCATGGCAACCATTTTCGAGGGTGTGGCGCGGAATTGTGGCGACACCGCGCCCCAAACATGGTACCCCGCTCTGACGGGCCAAGTTTGCCGCCGATAGCTGAACAGTGAGGCATCTGAACAGCCCCGAAACACAATCAAATAATAATTTCCTCAATGCCATTACCACAGCAAAGTGTAGGGTCTCCACCACACTCGGCGCACACAAACAAACGCACTTGCAACACCAGCGAGCGAGCTGCCTGCCAACGCATACCCACCCCCCCTCTGCATAGCTGAAGAAGGAGGCCAAGACGGGACGAAACGCCGGTTTCGGACCCCTGCCACCCGCCTTTTTGCACAGTTCCAGAGCCCACGGCAGCAAGGCCGTGCCCTACTGTATGCATACAACCTCGGCAACCATTTTCGACGGGTGTGGCGCTGGAATTGTGGCGACACCGCTGCCCCAAACATGGCTACCCCGCTCTGACGGGGCCAAGTTTGCGGGAAGGAAGCATGGCACAGTGTAGGCATCTGAACAGCCCCAGAACACACATCAAATAATAATTTCCTACAATGCCATACACCACAGCAAAGTGTAGGGTCTCCACCACACGCGCGCACACAAACAAACGCACTTGCAAACACCAGCGAGCGAGCGCGCGTGCCAACGCATACCCACCCCCCCTCTGCATTAGCTGAAAAGGGGGGCCAGACGGGACGAAACGCGGTTTCGGACCCTGCCACCCGCCTTTTTGCACAGTTCCAGAGCCCACGGCAGCAAGGCCGTGCCCTACTGTATGCATACAACCTCGGCAACCATTTTCGACGGGTGTGGCGCTGGAATTGTGGCGACACCGCTGCCCCAAACATGGCTACCCCGCTCTGACGGGGCCAAGTTTGCGGGAAGGAAGCATGGCACAGTGTAGGCATCTGAACAGCCCCAGAACACACATCAAATAATAATTTCCTACAATGCCATACACCACAGCAAAGTGTAGGGTCTCCACCACACGCGCGCACACAAACAAACGCACTTGCAAACACCAGCGAGCGAGCGCGCGTGCCAACGCATACCCACCCCCCCCTCTGCATTAGCTGAAGAAGGAGGCCAAGACGGGACGAAACGCCGGTTTCGGACCCCTGCCACCCGCCTTTTTGCACAGTTCCAGACCCACGGCAGCAAGGCCGTGCCCTACGTATGCATACAACCTCGCAAACCATTTTCGACGGGTGTGCGCTGAATTGTGGCGACCACCGCTGCCCAAACATGGCTACCCCGCTCTGACCGGCCAAGTTTTTCGGGAAGGAAGCATGGCACAGTGTAGCCACTGACAGCCCCGAACACACTCAAATAATAATTCCTGCAATGCCATACACCCAGCAAAGTGTAGGGCTCCACCACCGCGGCCACACAAACAACGACTTAGCAAACACCAGCGAGGAGCGCGCGTGCCAACCATACCCACACCCCCTCTGCATAGCTGAAAAGAGCCAAGAGGGACCGAGAACGCCCGATTTCGACCCCGCCACCGCCTTTTTGCACAGTTCCAGAGCCCACGGCAGCAAGGCCGTGCCCTACTGTATGCATACAACCTCGGCAACCATTTCGACGGTGTGCGCGCTGGAATTGTGGCGACACCGCTGCCCCAAACATGGCTACCACCGCTCTGACGGGGCCATTTGCGGGAAGGAAGCATGGCACATGTGGCATCTGACAGCCCCAGAACACACATCAAATAATAATTCCTACAATGCCATACACCACAGCAAGTGTAGGCTCCACCAACACGCGCCACACACAAACAACGCACTTGCAAACACCAGCGACGAGCGCGCGTGCCAACGCTAACCCACCCCCCCCTCTGCATAGCTGAAGAAGGAGGCCAAGACGGGACGAAACGCCGGTTTCGGACCCCTGCCACCCGCCTTTTTGCACAGTCCAGAGCCCACGGCAGCAAGGCCGTGCCTACTGTATGCATACAACCTCGGCAACCATTTTCGACGGTGTGCGCTGAATTGTGGCGACACCGCTGCCCCAAACATGGCTACCCCGCTCTGACGGGCCAAGTTGCGGGAAGGAAGCATGCACAGTGTAGGCACTGAACAGCCCCGAACACACATCAAAAATAATTTCCTACAATGCCATACACCACAGCAAAGTGTAGGGTCTCCACCACACGCGCCACACAAACAAACGCACTTGCAAACACCAGCGAGCGAGCGCCGTGCCAACCATACCACCCCCCCCTCGCATAGCTGAAGAAGGAGGCCAAGACGGGACGAAACGCCGGTTTCGGACCCCTGCCACCCGCCTTTTTGCACAGTTCCAGAGCCCACGGCAGCAAGGCCGTGCCCTACTGTAGCATACAACCTCGGCACCATTTTCGACGGTGTGGCGCTGGAATTGTGGCGACACCGCTGCCCCAAACATGGCTACCCCGCTCTGACGGGGCCAAGTTTGCGGGAAGGAAGCATGGCACAGTGTAGGCATCTGAACAGCCCCAGAACACACATCAAATAATAATTTCCTACAATGCCATACACCACAGCAAAGTGTAGGGTCTCCACCACACGCGCGCACACAAACAAACGCACTTGCAAACACCAGCGAGCGAGCGCGCGTGCCAACGCATACCCACCCCCCCTCTGCATTAGCTGAAGAAGGAGGCCAAGACGGGACGAAACGCCGGTTTCGGACCCCTGCCACCCGCCTTTTTGCACAGTTCCAGAGCCCACGGCAGCAAGGCCGTGCCCTACTGTATGCATACAACCTCGGCAACCATTTTCGACGGGTGTGGCGCTGGAATTGTGGCGACACCGCTGCCCCAAACATGGCTACCCCGCTCTGACGGGGCCAAGTTTGCGGGAAGGAAGCATGGCACAGTGTAGGCATCTGAACAGCCCCAGAACACACATCAAATAATAATTTCCTACAATGCCATACACCACAGCAAAGTGTAGGGTCTCCACCACACGCGCGCACACAAACAAACGCACTTGCAAACACCAGCGAGCGAGCGCGCGTGCCAACGCATACCCACCCCCCCCTCTGCATTAGCTGAAGAAGGAGGCCAAGACGGGACGAAACGCCGGTTTCGGACCCCTGCCACCCGCCTTTTTGCACAGTTCCAGAGCCCACGGCAGCAAGGCCGTGCCCTACTGTATGCATACAACCTCGGCAACCATTTTCGACGGGTGTGGCGCTGGAATTGTGGCGACACCGCTGCCCCAAACATGGCTACCCCGCTCTGACGGGGCCAAGTTTGCGGGAAGGAAGCATGGCACAGTGTAGGCATCTGAACAGCCCCAGAACACACATCAAATAATAATTTCCTACAATGCCATACACCACAGCAAAGTGTAGGGTCTCCACCACACGCGCGCACACAAACAAACGCACTTGCAAACACCAGCGAGCGAGCGCGCGTGCCAACGCATACCCACCCCCCCCTCTGCTAAGCTGAAGAAGGAGGCCAAGACGGGACGAAACGCCGGTTTCGGACCCCTGCCACCCGCCTTTTTGCACAGTTCCAGAGCCCACGGCAGCAAGGCCGTGCCCTACTGTATGCATACAACCTCGGCAACCATTTTCGACGGGTGTGGCGCTGGAATTGTGGCGACACCGCTGCCCCAAACATGGCTACCCCGCTCTGACGGGGCCAAGTTTGCGGGAAGGAAGCATGGCACAGTGTAGGCATCTGAACAGCCCCAGAACACACATCAAATAATAATTTCCTACAATGCCATACACCACAGCAAAGTGTAGGGTCTCCACCACACGCGCGCACACAAACAAACGCACTTGCAAACACCAGCGAGCGAGCGCGCGTGCCAACGCATACCCACCCCCCCCTCTGCATTAGCTGAAGAAGGAGGCCAAGACGGGACGAAACGCCGGTTTCGGACCCCTGCCACCCGCCTTTTTGCACAGTTCCAGAGCCCACGGCAGCAAGGCCGTGCCCTACTGTATGCATACAACCTCGGCAACCATTTTCGACGGGTGTGGCGCTGGAATTGTGGCGACACCGCTGCCCCAAACATGGCTACCCCGCTCTGACGGGGCCAAGTTTGCGGGAAGGAAGCATGGCACAGTGTAGGCATCTGAACAGCCCCAGAACACACATCAAATAATAATTTCCTACAATGCCATACACCACAGCAAAGTGTAGGGTCTCCACCACACGCGCGCACACAAACAAACGCACTTGCAAACACCAGCGAGCGAGCGCGCGTGCCAACGCATACCCACCCCCCCTCTGCATTAGCTGAAGAAGGAGGCCAAGACGGGACGAAACGCCGGTTTCGGACCCCTGCCACCCGCCTTTTTGCACAGTTCCAGAGCCCACGGCAGCAAGGCCGTGCCCTACTGTATGCATACAACCTCGGCAACCATTTTCGACGGGTGTGGCGCTGGAATTGTGGCGACACCGCTGCCCCAAACATGGCTACCCCGCTCTGACGGGGCCAAGTTTGCGGGAAGGAAGCATGGCACAGTGTAGGCATCTGAACAGCCCCAGAACACACATCAAATAATAATTTCCTACAATGCCATACACCACAGCAAAGTGTAGGGTCTCCACCACACGCGCGCACACAAACAAACGCACTTGCAAACACCAGCGAGCGAGCGCGCGTGCCAACGCATACCCACCCCCCCCTCTGCATAAGCTGAAGAAGGAGGCCAAGACGGGACGAAACGCCGGTTTCGGACCCCTGCCACCCGCCTTTTTGCACAGTTCCAGAGCCCACGGCAGCAAGGCCGTGCCCTACTGTATGCATACAACCTCGGCAACCATTTTCGACGGGTGTGGCGCTGGAATTGTGGCGACACCGCTGCCCCAAACATGGCTACCCCGCTCTGACGGGGCCAAGTTTGCGGGAAGGAAGCATGGCACAGTGTAGGCATCTGAACAGCTTCATGCTTGCACGCAAGCACGGACTATCTGGTGTGCTGAAATATCCACCAATCAGAGCAGTGCACTACCAACAGACTATTTCCACTGTATATAAAAGCTTTTTCTTGCTACGTGCTCTGCCCATATAAACCTATCTAAAAGCGCGGGAATCGGCATCCTCCGCCTCCCTCTCTCCTTGCCTCAATCTTTTCAATCTTTTCGCCCTGGCTTGCTACTTTTAACAGCACCTGCCAGCGACATCCACTGCCCTCCCCCCCTTTCCTCTTTACAACTATCTTCACACAAGAGCCCCTTGAGACTCAACTGTGTTTTGAATATGTGAGGTGTGCTGCTTGGGTTTTGGCTTGAATCTATTCTTGCCCGTGGTGAGACAGTAAGTACTTTTACGATCATCTTTGTGTAGTATTGGTGTCTATTTTTTTGTGTCCAGGTGGCCCTTCACACACACACACACACACACACACACATGGCCCCCATAGGCAGACATTTCTCTTGCAAACACACACAACTCATTCATACATGGAACATATATATACATACATAGGAACATATGTACATTCAGATAAACTACATGATCATTACCATTATTACTATTGTTATTATTGATACTGTCTTTTATTATCATTTTATTTCCTTTAGTCAAGTCAAGTCAAGTCAAGTCAAAAATACTTTAATCATCCCTGAAGGGCAATTACAATACTGACAGGCATATTGCTACAAATTCATAATCAAACACACGAAGGAGCTACATTTCTTTTTTGTTCAAACATTATATAACTTCAAATAAAATGTCACAAACACTCACACTCTACGCCTGCGCGCTTGCACACACGCAAACACACGCATACACACACACCAATGTTTAGATACAATGTTCTTAAAAACCATTGACTAGAAAAGACATATGATCACCATTATTTACACATTATACGCACGCGTTCACACCCGCACATATACAAAGCCAAAAATAAGACATACTTATTTTATGGGTACATATGCATGTATGTGCACACCTGTATGCATTGGCTACATACATAACAGTGGCAGG
>CM060316.1:62116805-62129305 GCA_030674155.1 Stramonita haemastoma
TGTTGTGTCTTGTGGTGTGACCAAACCACATCAGCTTTCTCCTCTTTATGGTGGAGAGCAAAGGCTCTTGGGGGCCCACACACTTTTTGATTTCTTCTTTCACATAGTTATTGGTCTTGTTTTCTTCGTCTGAAATTTTGAGGAGTCTTCTGTGGCACTTGTTCTCAAATGCTTGGATTCTCCTATCTAGCTCTGCTGTCAGAGTCCATGATTCACAGCCATATTGGAGGATAGATATCACGATGGATTTGTAAAGGTGGTATTTGGTGCAGAAGCTGATGTTGTTGCTTCTGATGATCCTCTCGGGTCTGGCTAGAGCAGATGTTGCTGTTGCAATGCGAGCTTTCACTTCATTGTTTGATGTGCCATCTTTTGTTAGGATGGAGCCTAAGTATTTGAATTGTTCACTCACCTCTTCCAGTATTTCTCCATTCATCTTTATTTCCGTGCTGTCATTACTTGCGCTGTTGACCATGATCTTTGATTTCTCTGTACTGACCTCTATGCCGTATGTGCTCGCTCGATCTGATAAACTGTGAGGATTTACAGTTCTTGTTTGCTGCTGCCCATGAGGTCAATGTCATCTGCAAATCTGAGGTTGAAAAGGGGCCTTCCACTAATGGAGATGGAAGTGTGGTGGTTTTGCACTGTCTCTGTCATGATGTTTTTGAGGAAGAGGTTGAAGAGTACAGGTTAGAGAAGGCAGCCCTGGCGGACCCCAACCGTGGTCTTGAGGGACTCGCCCAAGTGATTGTTCATGAAAACTGCAATTCTTGCGTTCTTGTACAGTGCCTTGATGACTTCAATTAGGCAGTTGTCAATGTTTAAGTGCCTGAGTACTTGCCAGAGGCCATCATGCCATACCCTGTCAAAGGCCTTTTTGAAGTCTATGAAATTGTGATACAAGTCTTTTGGGTGTTGGAGATGCTTCTCTATCAGAATTCTCAGATTGAAAATTTGTTCCATTGTGCTGCTTTTTGGTCTAAAGTCCACTTGTTCTTCTGCCAGGAGTTTTTCCACTTGGTTTTTCAGTCTGTTGAGGACTACCTCAAGGTTCCTGCAAGGAACAGTCGAGGGCAAGAGAAGAAGAGGCCGCCAAAAGAAATCATTGGTTGACAACATCAAAGACTGGACCGCCCAACCCCTACAACACCTCCTACTAGCCACACAGGATCGTGAAGCATGGAGAAAGATCTCTGTTGCGTCTTCTCTCATGTCCCCCCTACGTCCTTTGGGACATGGGACTGAGTGAGTGAGTGAGTGAGGACTACCTGCAGCATGATCTTGCTAGGATGGCTTATGAGACTGAACCATCGGTCTCATAAGCCATCCTAGCAAGTCAGTCTGAGTACATACAACACATACACAAAAAATCCACATTACAAATGTGCACACATTGTGTGTTTGCGCACGCGCGCGCGTGTATGTGTGTGTGTGTACATGCTTGATACTAAAGATTCCTTTCCTTTGAAATTATGATTGAGCTAACTGCTCTAGGTATCGTCACAGTCTCTTTCTCTGATTGTTTCACTGTCTATTGCTCATAGTCACTCAGGTATCCAGGGGGCGGCGTTGTCAACGTGGTCTCGCGTGGATGTTCTGGATGTGGGGTTCAAGGACATCTGCTGCAGGTGGCGAGCAGGCTGGGTCGGGTCTTGTGGGGTTTGAGGAGGTCCAGGCGTGTGGGCAGGTGGAAAAAAATGTCTGTCTGGTGTCCGGACAGGAGCCACATTCCCGGTAGGTGGAGTCGTTTCCTCTTCTTCAGCGGACTCTGGGAGCAAACCCTTGATGGATTTGAAGTGAAAAGAGTTCCGCACGATGGTGGTTTCACCCCGTTTCGCAGTCACCATGCTGCCCTTCTTCTCAGTCACCACGTATGTATGAGGGGCGTAGGGTGTGGTGATCTTCGTCTGCTTCGGCTGGCGTACTAGGACGTGGTCTCCCGGCTGCAATGTTGATGGATGGGTGTTGCGGTGCTGGTCAGCGTAGGCCTTCCTTTTCAGCTTGTTCCTCTCGTTGGTCTCAGCAAGGAGGGATTCCCTTTCCTCGGCTAGACCACCTAAGGTTCAATAATAGTGAGATGGTTTGCGTATGCATAGTTTTCCCCCACTATCAGTATGAAGCCGTCTTCTCTCTCTGTCTCTGTCTCTGTCTCTGTCTCTCTGTCTCTCTCTCTCTGTCTGTCTCTTTGTCTGTCTGTCTGTCTGTCTGTCTCTTTGTCTGTCTGTCTGTCTCTTTGTCTGTCTGTCTGTCTGTCTCTTTGTCTGTCTGTCTGTCTCTCTCTGTGTATGTGTGTGTGTGTGTGTGCGTGTGTGTGTGTGTGTGTGTGTGTGTGTGTGTGTGTGTGTGTGTGTGTGGTGTGTGTGAAAGTAAATGTGTATGTATGTGTGTATGCATGCATGTGAAAGAGACAGAGAGAGAGAGGATGGGGGTGAGAGACAGAGAGGGAGAGAGACACAGAGAGAGAGAAAGATTAACAGAAAGAAATGGACAGATAACAGTGTCTTTTGCGCAGATAAGGCTGACAGACAAACAGGCAGGTAAAACAAGAGAATATATTACATGTGTTCACCTCATACAGCTGCCCAGGAGGTAATGACATTTACATCTTTTCACTGTGATTGATGCTTCTGCCCACGTTTTGTTTTGTATCTGTGCTGTGGGTTTGAGCAAATGAAAGGGAAAGTCTGCAAGAACTGTCAACTCAGTTTTAAGATGACTAATTTAGTCAATACACACACAACATAAGCGAACAACAATACAGCAGGGAACGAGTATCAAGTCACACCTTGTTTTAAGCCCTGTGTCCCATGATGAGTTAAGATTTAATGTTAATGAATAAGGCAGATAACATACATCTGTAGAAATATTACGTCGTATCTTGTAGGGACATTGCAAATATCATTTAAAGCCTTTCATCATGATGACAATAATAATATTTGATGCTTTTGAATAATGCAGATAAGATACATCTGTAGAAATGTTACATTGTGTCTTGTATGGATAATGCAGACATTATTTAAAGCCTTTCCTCAGGAGGAGTTCATATTTGATGCTTATTGACAATGCAGACAATATAAATCTGTAGAAATGTTACATTCTATCTTGTATGAACAGTACAAATATTATTGAGAGCCTTGCCCATGACGAGTTAACATCAGATGTAAGTGACATACATATAAATAAAATTGCTTTATAGATATTATTTTAAAAACCATTACATGAAGATGAAGGAAAAGCATGTAACACTATCAAACTGGAGTAAACAAAACTGCAACAAAAAATTATTATACAGACATTAAACAGCAAGTGGCACCTTCCAGAAGAAATGTGACTCTCTTTGGTAAAGGAATAGAACACACAGCTGTGAGATGGGTTTGAAATAAAGAAGAAAAATAGGACAGAAAGAAAAGAAATGAAACAGGGAAGAGAAGAATGCAGTAAAGAAAGTAAGGAAGAGGACGGTGGCAGGATGGTTAAGACGTTCGCCTACCAATATGTAAACCGCGAATTTCTGGGTTCGTACCCAGCTCGCCCTTTCTTCCCAGTTTGACGAAAAAAACGAACTGAATGTCAAAGTCATTCGGATGAGACTATAAACCAAGGTCCCGTGTGCGAACGCACGAAGAACATCTTGCGCACACGTTAGAATCCCGTTCCGCCTTTCGGAAGAGCAGGCCATCGTGTGCCGGTAGGAGCGGATGACAAAATTATTTTTTTTAAACCAGCATGCACACAGGTGTCGTGTTGAGACACCATCCCTGAGGGAAAAAATGGGTAGGGGCTGCACTTGTGGCGACGCGCTCTCCCCGAGGAGAGCAGCCCGAATTTCACGCAGAAAAATCTGCTGTGACATAAAGTGGTATAAAATAAAAAAAGATAAATAAAATAAAAGAGGATGTATATATCAGGAGAGGTTATTTGATTTTATTATCTATCTATCTATCTATCTATCTATCTATCTATCTATCTATTCTATCTATCTATATCTATATATTATCTATCATCTATTATCTATATCATCTATTATTTTATGTCTTAAGGTAAACAGTCAATGCAGAATCTTAGGCATGAATATCTAGATTGGCTACCTAAAGCTAGCTTCAGGATTTTTCCTCTATAGTCTAGTTAACATCAATGCCGACTCCACTTCCCCCACCCCCCTTCCTCACAAAAGTCCTTCAGATGAGACTATGAATCAGGTCCCCAGTGTAAACGCATGCAGAACATATTGCGCACACGTTCAACCCATTCCGATTTTAGGAAGAGGAGGCCATCGTGTGCCGGTGGGAATGGAAGACAAAATTAACAAAACTGCGTACACACGGGGACTGGATGTAAAAAAAAAGCATGAGTGCTTATTCCATTATCCTTGAAATAAAAAAATAAGTCTAGAGTTCGCCAGACAGTGACAGACTGGTGGAGTTCGAAACCTCTCCTGATCATCGATTTTATGACAAAAAATCTGTACACTGAATTTTCTAGGAAAGAAAGTCAGGCAGAACTCTCTTCCTCCCCCTCCCCTATCATTCCTCTCACTTTCCCTGCCAGCAGCTAACAGATAAGTAATGAAAGTATTACTAACAAACAGAAAAAAACGTAGGAAGGATGAAAGGGAAAAAAAGAAAGATAGAGGACGCATTTCTCCAAAATATATATCTGAATCAGAATGGCATGCACATGCATTGTCCTTGTAAATTTTGCAAATTTTCTGATGGAGAAATTTCAGGCTGTCAAAGCTCGTGACTGTTGGGTCAAATATAGAACAATCCGATTACTGCCAACTCTGCTGAAGCAGAGTTATCCCGCCCTGAGATTGACATGTGCGGGGAACCGTTCCGGTGTTGATGTGAGCACGAGTTCATGTTGCAGTTGAGACTCATTTGTATCGCCAGTTGGTCTTCATTGCTGTCTTCCGACAAGTCCCAAACGAACTGGAGGTGATAATCTGCAGAGATTGTTTCATTGAATAGAAGGTTAGTTATATTGTTTATTCAATGTATATGCATACATGCTAATGACTCCCGGTGGGTAATGTATTTTTTGGACATTGTGTTCAAGTTAAAAACTTTGGCCAGGTGTTTTGGCATGACAATAGCCATTACAAACCTGTAGTTACAGGATTGCCAAACACAATCATGGAGGCTGTTGACAATGAAGTGACACAGAGATACCATTTTCAGATCAGATTAGAAGAAAAAAAACAGTAACCCCCCCCCCCCCCCTTCTGCTGCTCTCATTCTGAGTTTTAGAAATGGTGATTTTTACATATGACCTGAGTCCGGTCGAGGAGATTTTTCTCCTGAAGTTAACATCAGTGCTGACTCCACTCTCCTCAAAAGTCCTTCGGATGACTTTAAACCGAGGCCCCGTGTGCGAAAGCACGCAGAACATCTTGCCACACGTTAAATCCTGTTCCGCTTTTCGTAAGAGTAGGCCATCAGTGTGCGGTGGGAACAGATGACATTTACAAAACCGCATACACACGGGGACTGATGAAAAAAAAGCACAAGAGTGCTTATTCCATTATCCTCGATAAAAAAAAAGAATAAAGAAGGTTGTTGCATACCCACTCTGTGGATGTCTAACCTCATCAGTGTGCATCGCATGTTATTTGCTTGTTGTTGCTCTCAACATCAATGTAAATATTTTTACAGATTAAACTTTACTTAAAATATGAGTGTGCATGCATTTTTTTTTAGACAAAGTCATTGGTTGACACCGGCACGAAATGGCCAAATCTTCCGAAAGATGGAACAGGATTTTGGGGGGTTATTTTCAGTCCTTGACTAGAACTCCATTCACCAAAATTGGTGAGATTTTTGAGTATGCCATCCTTTTTTTCATGTATTAAGGTCGCTGCTTACAAATTTGGGAAAGGAAGGGGCTTTAACGTGTGCAAAAATGTGTGGTGGTTTGAACCTAAGCTGTCAGATTATGAGCTCAGGGTTCTAACCATGAGGCTGTCACACCATCCTAGTCACATTAATTTTTAGATAATTTTCAGGGAGTCCTCAAGATATTTAGAGGTTAACACTGTACCACTACAAAATGTATGATAAAAAAAAATTCGCGCGTGATGCCCCCACCCCCTTCCCACACCCCCTGCCAACATATAACTATATGAAGGGAGCAGAAAATGAAGAAATTGAAGATGCACGTGAAATGCTGTGTACACCATGTCAGAGTTCAGTGGGTTGTGAAAGTTATCAAAATGCACCGCAGGCACCCCAGGCTTAGGGTGCCCACAAAGAGAACGCTTGCTCGCGATAAAAGCGAGCGCGGTAAAGCAAGCGCTTGTAATGTTCAAAATTTGCTTATGCCGCACAAAAAGCACAATCGCTTTATCGCGCCTGCGATTGCGATTTCAAGCAACGCTTGGGAAGCGTAAAGAATCAAAAGTTAATTCTTTATCGCGAGCAAGCGTGTCTGGGCCCTTCTGGCATAATGATTTTTTTCTCTGGCAAGTGAAAAATTATTCTTATTCTTTACGAACAGAGATCTTTTGTAAACATCTATGTTGTTGATTTTAGATAATCATTCTAGACTAGATTCCTCTGGCAGAATTGACTGTTGGTGCCAGTTGCGCCAGTTCTTTGTTATCTTTGGTTCAATTTTTTCTGATATACTTGAATGTCTCTTGGCTCATTCTCAAGTAGGACTGAAAACGAGAAAGGCTCCTTTTAAACAAAGGAAACAAGTGGTGATATTCACTTTCCATTATTTTGCCTCCTTTTATTTTTGTCATGAACGCCCATTCTTTTGCGTTTTCCTAGGATAATTTTCGGCAAAACACTGTCCAGCAACAATAAATCATCACTTGAATCCGCCATGGTGCCAAATGACCAAATTCTACCAGTCCCAAGCGCGATTTGCAATCTTTCTATATGTCCACCTCAACGACAAGCAAGCGCTTTCATCACATGCGCTTGCTTTATCACGCTTGCTTTTATCGCGAGCAAGCGTTCTCTTTGTGCGTACCCTTAGGTAGTAAGCTTGTCCCTGTATTAAGTAAAATATGTGCTGAGTAGATCGCTTGGCCGATGGGTATGTTTTCAAAACAAAAAAATGCTTACCTGCTTGCGTGCCTGCGTGTATCTCCAGTTTAACGTCTATTTCCATCTAGTGAATTTAACCCCCCAAATATCCGAACAAGAAAAGTTAAGCAAAAACTGTAAACAATATCTAGTAACAGTGTTAAATGAAAACTTGTCATAGTTACTGCAAATACTGAATTTCCGAACTTTTTATCACGTTAACATAATGTTCTATACAAGCAGGGATTCAGACTTTTTGATTTGTTCCTCAGCGAGAACTCGAGGTTTGTTCACCCATGGTGAGATTTTGCATATATAGGACCGTGTTCATCCACGATGAAGGTAGCCGCGTTCAGACTTCGGGGATGTATGCTGGGCATGTTCGTGGTTTTGCAGCCCACCCAATGCTGACATGAATAGAGATTTTGTTTTTAGTGTGCAGAGCCTTGCTTTGAAAACACAGAAATAACGAAACAAAAACATGATTGCAAATACTTCATACACGCTCACATGAACTCAAGCAGGACACATTTTTGCGCACATATGCAGACATGACGTGAATGCAGAAACACGCACACGCACGCACGCACACGCACGCACGTACGCACACACGCACGCACGCACACACGCACGCACGCACACACACACAAACACAAACACACACACACACACACACACACACACACACACACACACACACACACACACACACACACACACACACCACTCCCCAAAAGTCCTTTGGATGAGACTATAAACCAAGGCTCCGTGCGAATGCAAGCAGAACATCTTGTGCACACGTTAAATCCTGTTCCGCTTTTTGTAAGATTAGGCCATTGTGTGCCGGTAGGAACAGATAAGATTTACAAAACTGCATACACACGGGGACTGGATGTAAAAAAAAAGCACATGCGTGTTTATTCCATTATCCTCGATATAAAAAAATGAATAAATAAAACGCACGCACACGTACGCACGCACACACACACACACACACACACACACACATACACACACACATACATACATACACACACACGCACACGCGCGTGCAGATGAATAGATACAGAATCCTTGTTTGAAGGATGCCTACATGTATGTACTTTTTTTCAGAAACTTCCCGGAAACCTTGGACCTTCTGGCCACAAAATGTATGTCGTGATCCACATCGATTTTTAACTGGGTTTAGGCCTTTGTTAGAGGATTGGGAATGGAGGAGGAAATGCTTCGCAAAGCCTTCAGGGAGCTTTGTTTCCGTGGAGTGGAGTTTCCTTTGTTTCCGTGGAGTGGGGTTTCCTTTGTTTCCGTGGAGTGGAGTTTCCTTTGCTTCCGTGGAGTGGAGTTTCCTTTGCTTCCGTGGAGTGGAGTTTCCTTTGTTTCCGTGGAGTGGAGTTTCCTTTGTTTCCGTGGAGTGGAGTTTCCTTTGTTTCCGTGGAGTGAAGTTTCCTTTGTTTCCGTGGAGTGGAGTTTCCTTTGTTTCCGTGGAGTGGAGTTTCCTTTGTTTCCGTGGAGTGGAGTTTCCTTTGTTTCCGTGGAGTGGAGTTTCCTTTGTTTCCGTGGAGACCAGCAGTAGGCTCCCTCAGCTTTCAGAATGGGGATATTCTGCTATCCCCAAAGTTGCCAGTGTTCATGAAGACTCATCACATGCTTCCAGATCCTGCGGGATTGAGTCAGAGCACTGGTACTTTGATGCAAGAGAGGGGGTCTGAGCGGTCTATCCCATTTCTTCAGGGGAACGACAGCAGTGGAATGTCTGAGAAGGTGGAAATTCAGAGTCCCAGTCGTGCAGATTTTGCCAAAGTTCTTTGTCAGACGATGTCTCTGCCATTGAACTGCCCTGTCAGTTGCCTTTGAACAGTCACTGCGCACCTAATACCTGATTGCATCTGATCCTTGCTAAAAGAGAATAAAATAGAGTAGGACAAACTAAGATAAATAAATTCAAAAAATTTAAATTCTGCCAAAAATAATAAAATAGGAAATAAAACAAAAACAGCGTAGGATTAGAAAATAAAAGTATTTAAAAATAAAAACCTAACCACAAAAAAATAAAATCGGATTTAAACTAGGGACAAAATAGTGCAAGAGATCTAAAGAGAGCAATCTGGGTGACAGTGATGTCTTGGTGTCGAAAAATACCGCCACCTACAAAGGCTTTGAGACATTGGTTATGAGGGAGTGTGACTTCATCTTTGTGTCAGTGGCTATGAGTGAGTGTGACTGACTGGCATTTTCGAGACAGTGGTCATGAAGGGTTTTCGTTCTGCCGTCCCCTCACATTTTCAAAGCATTTCCAAGTTCTTTTCCTTCCCACTCTTTTCAACACTGGCCCTGACCTGGTTAGTCATCATGTGGATCACACAGGAGTACACGGGGCTCTAAAGCAGCGGGGCTGTGCCGTGTGGATCACTCTGGAGTTGTCTTCAGGAGCTGGGCTGTCATCTGGAGAATGTCTTCCCCAAGACCTTGGACTGTAAGTATTGATAACAATGATAATGACAACAATAATAGTGAATGGAATCAATATAGCTCTATGTCATGTAAAACAAAACAAAGCCCTTGCATTTAAGCTATCTTTCTTATACACGCAACCAATCACATATTTAGCAAATTCAAATACGCACACGCACGCACGCACACACGAATGCACGCACACACACACACACACGAACACACACACACACACACACACACACACACACACACACACCACACAGAGTATCAGGTTAATCAGCTTTGAGAGTACTCAAGGATGTAGGCCTACTCTGCACTTTTTTAAATCAAAATATGCTCCGATGTCAGTCGGGCCCGAGAGACTCAAAACTTGCAGTGTTGGTCACGTTGTTCCTTTAATTAAACACTCAGCCATGCATCAGTGCAGTGTGTGCTGCTCAACCTTGTGGTCAGGCATCAGTGCAGTGTGTGCTGCTCAACCTTGTGGTCAGGCATCAGTGCAGTGTGTGCTGCTCAACCTTGTGGTCAGTCTTCCCATTAAACCCTGGAGTTTTGCTCTGGGTCAGGGCTGGTTAGAGTTAAAGAAGAAGAAAAAAGAAAAACCTTTGTTACTTATGATATTTAAACCCACGACCTAACAACCACGAATCCAGTGTGCTGCATTTAATGCTATAACAGCTAGATGATTGTTTCACTTTTCTCGTTATATAAATGTATCGTTTAGTTTGAACGTTTGCGGATATTTTTGGGGTAAGTTTGGGCCTTGTTTCTGTTTGAGCAGGTAGAAAAAGAGCCAGAATAATTGGAAGTTCAACACTACCAGTCACTGAATGGTAGCAAGCATCGCCTGTGCAAGGGCATTACACCAGAATAGTTCCAGTCAGATCCAGCGATACATGATCAAGAACACGATGATCAAGAGCAAAGCTGAGTCCACTCCGTGCCACAATAATAGACTGCCCAAGTCAGTCACTTCCAGCTCCTTCACATAAAAACTGAATGAAGACATCGCCTGTGCCAAAGTCAGTACACAACAGAAACATGCCCTTGCCAAAGTCAAAACAAACAGAGGAAACATCGCCTGTGCCAAAGTCATACACCAGAACAGAGGAAACATCGCCTGTGCCAAAGTCAACACACCAGAACAGAGGAAACTTCACCTGTGCGCCCAAAAAAGTGCAATCAATACCAGAACAGAGGAAACATCGCCTGTGCCAAAGTCAATACACCAGAACAGAGGAAACTTCGCCTGTGCCAAAGTCATACACCAGAACAGAGGAAACATCGCCTGTGCCAAAGTCAATACACCAGAACAGAGGAAACATCGCCTGTGCCAAAGTCAATATACCAGAACAGAGGAAACATCGCCTGTGCCAAAGTCAATACACAAAATCCCACTGAACAGAGAAAACATCGCCTGTGCCAAAGTCAATACACCAGAACAGCTGCAGTCAGGTCCAGCACCATCAAAAACTGAATGAAGGAAGCCTCACCTGAGCCAAGTCAAATCATCAGAACATCGCATCACCTGAGCCAAGGTCAAATCATCAGAACATCGCATCACCTGAGCCAAGGTCAGATCATCCGCACAGCTCCAGTCAGGTGCAGTGCTATCAGTCACTGGAGAAGGGGAAGCCCCAGGACGGCAAGTTCCATCAGCCTGCATCCTGCATGAAGCGGAGTCAATGTCCAGGTTAGAAAAGTACTGATTTGATTTGTAGCGAAACTATCTGGATTTTTTTTTCTAAATTGCCTTGTATCCCTCATTGTTGATGAAAAGGGAAAAATGTGTAAATCAAGGTCATTAAAAATCTTTTTCTGTGTCTTTGTGTATATGTGCATATTTTGAACTGAAAATACTGCTGCCAAAGAATTTTTTGAAGATTTAAGGTTTCATTTCTTTGTGGAAAATATCAAATCGTCAAAAATTGAGCAAATAAAGTAAATAGATAGTATGGCACAAATCATGAAAATTTTTAGCAAATTAACTAAATAGAAAGTATGGCACACTTTGTAAATACTAATCAGTATCTTTTAAAGCAACACGGACAATTCAAGTGACTGTATTGTGTGTTCAAGAAAACAACTGAAATTTCAGTGGTACTGATTGGGATTCCATTGCTTTCAGGGGCTATGGGACTGGAACTAAGTGCCACGTGTGCAGTGGCAGCCATCATGAACTGGGGTCCTTCCTTCCTGGAAGAGTGGTATGGCTATGGTTTATAGAAAGGTATGAAATCTTTTGTTGTAATTGGGATATGACAACCAAAGAGAGAATATATCTTTGAGCGAATATGACTTTGCTGTTTTCAAAGGGCTATAAAATCATTTCATATTAAACTAATAGAGCAAACACGAAATATAACTTTTAAAAAGTACTTGTAACTTTTTTTCCTAAAATAGGGAGATTAAATCAGTTAAGATTTGAGCGACTAAAGAATAGTAGGAAAATGTGATACATCTTTTTTCAGCTGATAAAGAGAAATTGAAATCATGTGAATCTATTGTGCCAGTAATAAGATATCACATTTAAGCTAGTAGAGCTGTGAACATTTTCCCTGTCACTGATGACTTCTTCACTGCTTTCAGGAGCTCCAGGACTGGAATCAAGTGCCAAAGAACAGACGCGCCATCCGACACCACATGTCAGTTGCCAGGACGTGAGGAGGTAACATTACATTTCATCTATTCTTTTTCTGGCTAGGGCCAAAGCTTTCCGAGTTAGTGAGGTGTGCCTTGTGCTAAGGTCTAGACTAAAATGTAAGATTTTAAATGGTATGTCAAGATTGTCTTCAGCCATGACAAGTGCGTAGCATGACAACCTACACTATAAAGGAGAATAATCCTGGGAAGTTTACATTTCACATAAAATTTTTACATTACTTTAAGTCATGGCAGATTTCTCTGCATGAAATTGTGGCTGCTCCCCCCACATCTGGTGAATCAAGGGTGGGTATTTTCACGATCTCCCAGGTCAACTTCAAGTGCAGACCGGCCAGTGCCTTAATT
>CM060316.1:62134305-62196805 GCA_030674155.1 Stramonita haemastoma
ATGTGAAAGACTCATGGTCTATGGTTTTTTAAGTAGTGTAGTAGATAAAATGTGCCAGTGTGTTTGTTTTTCTTTGTTTCTTTTCCTAAAATCATGAGGTGAAGTGCAAATTGACAAGAAAAATGTAGCATAATGTATAATGGTGTAGAAAGTGTTCGAGAGGTTTTGTTTGTTTAATCTTTTTTTAAATCACATCAAATGTGGAAAAAAGAAAGCGGGAGCTAAGATTGTCATTTGTGTGGTTGATCTATGCTTGTGGCAGATCTGTATATTGATCTGCCTGAAGATTAATGGCAGATTTTACCCAGGATATTGTACGAAAAAGTATGTAAAAAACTAATGGTTTATCATTTTTTAAAAACACATCAGATGTGAAAAAACTGGAGCTATGATTGCCATTTAACTGTGGTTTATTTATTAATGTTGGTGGCAGATCTGTGTTTTGATCTTCTGTTGGAAGGTTGATGGCGGATTTTACACCAACATATTTTTTTTAATGTATGTGAAAAACTATTTGCATATGATTTTAAGTATAGTAGTGGACAAAATGTGCATGTGTGTTTTATTTTGTTTATTCATTCTTAGATATTGGATATTAATTGACAAGAAAACTGTAGCACATTGTATAATAGTATACAAAACTGGTTGGGAGAGGTGAGCTTTTTTTGGTTTGAAATCACATCAGATATGAAAACAAAAAGAGAAAGCTGTGATTGCCATTGATGTGGTTGATTGATGCTGGTGGCAGATCTGTGTATTGATCTTCTGCTGGAAGATTGATGGCAGATTTGACACCAGGGTATTGTACAAAAACTGTCTGTGGAAGTGATTTTAAGCATAGAAGTGGATAGAATGCGCCCATGCGATTTTTTTCTTTGTTTTTATTAATTTTATTTAATCAAATTAAATGTAGATTGATAAGAAATCTGTAGCAGGTTGTTTAATGGTGTTAAAATATGTGTCGGAAGAGGTTTTATTTATTTTCTTTTTCTAAATCACATCAAATGTGAAAACCAAAAGAAAGGTGGAGCTGTAATTGCCATTTAATTTTGTGGTTGATTGATGCTGGTGGCAGATCTGTGTATTGATCTTCTGCTGGAAGATTGATGGCAGATTTTACCCCAACATATTTTACAAAAATGTGTGTGAAAGACTAATCTAGTATTTTGAATATAGTAGTGGACAAAATGTGCTTTTTTGTTTTTTGTATTCAAAATAATGACGCCCCAGTAAAATGATGGGACAAAATGTAAATTGACCAAAAAAAACTGTAGCATGTTCTATAATGGTGTAGAAAATAGGTCGGAGAGGATTTTTTTTTTTTTTTTTTTAAATCATCAGATGTGAAAACAAAAAGAAACATGGAGCTTCATTGCCATTTTATTGTGTGGTTATTTATTTATTTATTCTTTTATATCGAGGATAACAGAATAAGCAATCATGTGCTTTTTTTCATGCGGTCCGTGTATATGCATTTTTGTAAATATTGTCAACTGTTCCCACCGGCACAGGATGGCCTACTCTTACGAAAAGCGGAACAGGATTTAATGTGTGGTTAATTGATACTAGTGGCAGATTTGAATATCGATCTTCCGCTGGAAGACAGATTTTACACCAGAATAATATACGAAAAATGTATGTGAAAGACTGATTTAAAGTATAGATGTGGATAGAATGTGCCTTTGTGTTGTTTCCTTTCCTTTTTAAAATTTAAACAATGAGATTAAATGTAAATTGACAAGGAAAATGTAGCATACAAGACAGTGGAAAACTTGTAGCAAAGGTCTCCTGTTTTCTTTCTTTTTTCTAAAAAAATCATATCAAATAAGAAAACAAAAAAAAAGCCTTTTCTTTTTGTATCTATAAAAAAAAAGTGAATTAAATATACATTAGCCAGAAAAAAAAATGTACAAGATCTAGTTCCTGTGGAACTGTATGGAAAGTGTGTGGGGAGAAGGGGTCTTTTTCAAATCCCATGAAAAATATAAATACAAAATCTGTAGTACTGTTGTTGATGTGTGAAGTGATTGTTGGTAGCAGGTCTGTGTATTGATCTTCTGCTGCAAGATTGATGGCAGATTTTACACCAGCATATTGTACAAAAAATATATGTAAAATACTAATGGTGTATGATTTTAAGTATAGTAGTGGATTAATTGTGCCTGTGTGTTTTGTTTTTGGTTTTTAGTTATTGAGATGAACCGTGAATTGAGAAGAAAGGTGTGGCATGTTGTATAAAGGTATAGAAAATGTGTTCAGATGATTTTTTTTAACAATGTCAAATGGAAAACGAAAAGAAAGCTGGAGCTGTGCTTGCCTTCAAATTGTGTGGTTAATTGATGGTGGTGGCAGATCTGTGTATTGATCTTCTGCTGGGAAGATTGATGGCAGATTTTACACCAGCATATTAAAATGTATGTGAAAGACTAAATTTAGGCATATAAGTGCATGGAATGTACCGATTAGTTTTTGCTTTTTTAATTTTTAGATAATGATATTCAAAGCAAATTCACAAGAAATGTGTAGAATGTTGTATGATGATGTTAGAAAATGTGTCAGGAGAGGCATATTCTTCTTTTCTTTTTTTGAATCACATCAAATGTGAGAACAAAAAGCTGGATCTGTGATTGCCATTGAATCATGCCGTTAATAATTGATGTTGGTGGCAGATCTGTGTATTGATCTTCTCCTGAAAGATCCATGGCAGATTTTACATCAGCATTTTGTTCAAAGATGTATGTGAAAGACTACCTGTATACGAGTTTAAGCATAGAAGTGGATAGAATGTTTATGTGCGTTTGGTTTTTCTTTGTTTGTTTTTTTAGTGTTAGATATTGGATGTAAATTGACAAGGAAACTGTAGCATGCTGTATACTGGAATAGAAAGTTTGTGAGGAGGGGTTTTTCTTTTTTTTCTTTTTCCTTTTTCTTTATTTATCATAAATCAACTCTAATGTGAAAACAAAAAGAATGACCTGTGCTTGCCATTAAATTGTAAGGTTAATTGATGCTGGTGGCAGATCTATGTATTGATCCTCTGCTGGAAGATTGATGGCATATTTTACACCAGCATATTGTAGGAAAATGAATGTGAAAGACAAATGTCCCCCGTAAGGATGCCAGGGGTTCTTTCCGTGTAATACCATCCCAACCTTCTGGAGATTCTGTGCTAGACATATCCATTTTTCTATATCTCTGTTTCTGTCTTTCTCCTTAACATTCTATGATTTTTTGTGTTTAATTTTTGCCTTCCCAGTCCACTTTCCTGTCTTTTTTCAAACAACTCTAACAGTGTTCTGTTTTCATTATGACACTCTGCCTGTGGTGGTTTTGTTCTGGCGATCAGGTAGTGAGAGTTAGACACTATAGTGGGTACATGATGTCCATTCTGCAGTGGTACTTTTTATTTAATATGTTTTTGTACTTAAGCAAGTTTGTTATCCTTTTTACGTTGTTATGTAATCTGGGGATGATATGTTAAGCAGAATGGCTGGCGTCCTCAGCACAGCCAGATTTATTTGCCTTGAGGAATGAAGTAATTTAGGTATTGTGTCATTTAATGTTGGTGTTTTTACCCCATGGACTGTTTTAGATATTGGAAAGTATTAGAAAGACTTGGTTTTGAACCCTAAGTTGAAAAATACTGGAGCCACTGAAACTGAATGAGGTGACAGCCCTTATATGGCCTTTGTGGCCGGTAGGGCTATAAACAATATGATTATGACTATAAAGCCTAATTCTATGATTTTAAGTACTAATGTGGATAAAATGTGTCTATGTGGTTTTTATGTGGAAAATACATGTAATATGACATGTAGCATGTATAATGAATCGAAGGGTCAGGATACGTTTTTCTCTTTCTTTTTTAATTTCATAAAACATCAAATATGAAAACAAAATGAAAGCTGGAGCTGTTTTGCCATTAAATCGTGTAGTTGATTGATGCTGGTGGCAGATATGTGTATTGATCTTCTGCTGGAAGATGATGGCAGATTTTACACCAGCATATTGTGCGAAAAATGTATGCGAAAGACTAATCGTAGATGATTTCAAGTATAGCAGTGGATAGAATATATTCTTTCTTTTGGCATTTTTATTTTCAGATATTAGGTGTAAATTGACAGGAAAACTGCAACATGTTGTGTAATGGTGTAGAAAATTAACCAGAAGTTTTCTTCCTTTTTTCTTTTTTTGTGAACATATCAAAATTAATGTGAAAACGTCCCTTGGGTATGGGGAGGGGGGGGCTCTTTCAGTATAAATAGCATCTCCACCTTCTGGAAATTCTGAGCTAGTAATTTCCATTTTTCCATATCTCTCTTTGATTCTGTCTTTCTCCTTTTCTATAATTTCTTATTATTATTTTCTGCCTTCCCAGTCTACTCTCCTGCTTTTTTTCAAGCAACTTTTTCAATTTTCTGTTTTCATTATATGACACTGCCTGTGTTATTTTTTGTTCTTTCGACCAGGTAGTGATACTAAGACACTGGGATGGGCACAAGATGTCCATTATGCAATGGTATTTGCCCATGTGGCACTTATGTTTATTTTTGTACTTTAGCATGCTTGTTATCTTTTTAAATGATTTTTTGGGAATTAATTAATAATTAATACATGGAATTTGTATAGCGCTGTCTCTTGTAAAGACAAATCAAAGCGCTTGCATTTGACCTACAGAGCCACAGATCATGCTGCCACCAGGCGCAAAGATCCCCAACTCCAACTCCCCGATTTTTCTTCAGGGATGGTGTCTAAACACGACACCTGTGTGCATGCTGGTTTGTTATAATTTTGTCATCCGCTCCTACCGGCACACGATGGCCTACTCTTCCGAAAGGTGGAACGGGGTTTTTAACGTGTGCGCAAGATGTTCTGCGTGCATTCGCACACGGGGCCTCGGTTTCGAGTCTCATCCGAATGACTTTGACATTCAGTTCGATTTTTTCGTCAAACTGGGAAGAAAGGGCGAGGCTGGGTTCGAACCCAGAAACTCACGATTTACATATTGGCAGGCGAACGTCTTAACCATTCTGCCACCGTCCTTCCGGGAATCTGGGGATCAGGAATTCAGCAATGGCTGGTGTCCTCAGCACATCCTGATTTATTTGCCTTATAGAATGAAGTTTACCTATTGCATCATTTAATGTTGTTTTTATAGATAGGGTTAGATATTTGAAAGTACTAGGACGTGTTGGTTATGAACCTGAAGTTGAAACTTTCTGGAGCCACTGAAACTGAATGAGGTGAGGACAGCCCTGATATGGATTGTGTGGTTGATAGGGCTATAAACAATACTATGGTTATGGTTAAATGTGAAAACAAAAAGAAAGAGCGGTGACTGCCATTAAATTGTATGGGTAGTTGATGCTGCAGGCAGATCTGTGTATTGATCTTCTGCTGGAAGATTGATGGCAGATTTTACACCAACATATTGTACGAAAAATGTATGTGAAAGACTGATCTTAAAGATATAGAAATGGATAGAATATTCTCGTGGTTTTTTTTTTCTTTGTTTTTATATTTTTGTTTAAAAATAAATTATTGATTGTAGATTGACAAAAGATATGTAGCATGCTGTATGATGTGTTAGAAAGTGTCGGGAGAGGGTTTTTAACTTTTTTTTCAATCACTTCAAATGCGAAAACATAAGGAAAGCTCAATCTGTGTTTGTCATTAATTTGTATGATTGATTAATGTTGGTAGCAGATCTGTGTATTGATCTCCTGCTGGAAGATTGATGGCAGATTTTATATCAGCATACTGTTCGAAAATTGTATGTGAAAAACTAAATGAATATGAGTTTCAGTAATTCCAGAGTAAATTTTAGTAGTTTCATTCGATACAATGTGCATGTGTGTTTAATTTTTTTAAAAGTATTTTTAAGATAATATTAAATGTAAATTGAAAAGAAAAATGTGTTATATAGCATAATGGTACAGAAAATTTGTTGGGAGAGGTTTTCGTATTTTAATTTCTTTTTTCTTTTTTTTTAAAATCGCATCCAATGTGAAAACCAAAATAAAGAGCGGTGATTGTCATTTATATGTGTGGTTGCTTGATGCCGGTGGCAGATCTGTGTATTGATCTTCTGCTGGAAGATTGATGGCAGATTTTATACCAGCATTTTGTACGAAAAATGTATGTGAAAGACTATGGTGTATGATTTTATAGTATGGATAACAGTGCCTGTTGTTGTTTTGTGTGTGTGTGTGTGTGGTGTGTGTGTGTGTGTGTGTGTGTGTGTGTGTGTGTGTGTGTGTGTGTGTGTGTGTTTAAATGAGATGAAATGTAGATTGATAAGAAAAATGTAGCATTGTAATGGTATACAGAGTGTGTGAGAGAGGTTTCTTTCTTTATATGTATATATATTTTTTTTTTACATCTGATGTGATTATATATATATTATATATAATATATATTAATATATATATATATATATATATATATATATATATATATATATATATATAATCACATCAGATGTAAAAACAAAAAGAAAGCTGGAGCTGTGATTGTCATTAATTTAACTGTGTGGTTGATTGATGCTGGTAGCAGATCTGTGTATTATTTTTTGCTGGAAGATTGATAGCAGATTTTATACCATCTTTTACAAAGAAAAAGATATGCGAAAGACTGATTTTAAGTATGAGTGGATAAAATGTGCATTTGTTTTTGGTTTTTTTTTTTTTTTTTTTTACTCTGCTTTTTAAGATTTCTAAATAACGAGATCAAAGGTAATTTGACAATGGAAATGTTGCATACAACACAGTGGAGAATGTGTGCGAAAAGGTTTCCTGTTTTTTAAAAAAATTTTATTATTATTATCATGATTATTATTATTATTATTATTATTATTATTATTATTATCATTATCATTATCATTATTATTATTATTATTATTTAATTTTAATCCCATTTAATAAGGAAACAAAAAGAAAGCTGTTGCTGTGATTGCCATTGAGGGGTGTCTTGGCAGGTGGGTGTACTACTTTTCCACAGGAAGATAGATGTAGATTTTACACCAACACCAACTGTATAAAAAATGAAAAATGGATGCGAGAGATTAATACTTTGTTAAGCATGATGGAGGGAGTTTTCCTGCTGTCTGTTTGTATCTTAAAAAAAATAACAGATCAATGTACATTAGCCAAACAAATGTAAAAGTTCCTGTGGAACTATATGGAAAGTGTGCGGGAAGAAGGGGTGATTTCTCAAATCCCATGAAAAATGCAAAAACAAAAACTGTGGTCTTGTGGTTGATGTGTGAATGAATGATGGTGGCAGATCTGTGTATTGATCTTCTGCTGGAAGATTGATGGCAGATTTTACAGCAGTATATTGTACGAAAAATGTATGTGAAAGACATGATTTTTACAGAATAGAAATGGATAAAATGTGCCTGTGTGTTTTTTCTTTTTTTGATTTTTAAAAGTTATAAAATGTAGATTGACAAAAAAATCTGTAGCATGTTGTATACAGGTGTTAGAGTGTCGGAGAGGGTTTTTTTCGTATTTCGAATCGCATCAAAACTTGAAAACAAAAAGAAAGAGCTGTGATTGCCACTCAGCTGTGTGGTTAATTGATGGTGGTGGCAGATCTGTGTATTGATCTTCTGCTGGAAGATTGATGGCTAATTTTACATCAACATATTGTGATGCCAAAAATGTGTGTGAAATACAAATGGTATCTTTTTATGTGCTATAGTTGATAAAATGTCTGTTTTTTTGAATGTTTAAAATGAGATGAAATGTAAATTGACAACATGAACGTAGCATATATATCAATGTAGATAATATGTTGGGAGTACTTTTTTGTAAATCACATCAAAATTTGAACCAAAAAGAGAACTAGAGCTGTATTGCATTTTGTGTGGATGACTGATGCTGGTGGCAGGTCTGTGTATTGATCTTCTGCTGGAAGATTGGTGGCAGATTTTACACCAGTATATTGTACGAAAAATAAATGCAAAAACTAATTTTTAGTGTCGGTGGATAGAATGACTGTGTTTTTTCATTGGTTTCTTACAGATTCTAAATGTTGAAATTAAATATAGATCTGAATTGACAGGGAAAATGCAACATACAACAGATTGAAAAATGTGTGGGGAAAAGGTTAATTTCATACAATGCGATCCACCACAGCAAAGTGCAGGGTCTCCGCCACACGCGCGCGCAAAAACAAACGCACCTACAAACACCAGCGAGCCCCACACGCGCGCACGCATACCCCCCCCCCCCCCCCCCCCCTATGCATAAGCTGAAGAAGGCAAAAAGGATGGGACGAAAACGCCGGTTTCAGGCCCCTGCCACATGCACTTTTTGCACAGTTACAGAGCCCACGGCACCAAGGCCGTGCCCTACTCTATGCATAAAACCTTGACAACCAGTTTGGATGTGTTAGGCGCTGAAATTGTGGGTGACACCGCTGCCCCGAAGATGGCAACCCCGCTCTCACGGGGACAAGTTTATCGGAAGCAAGCATGGTACAAGTGTACGCATAGAAGACCCCCAGAACACATCAAATCATAATTTCATACAATGCCATGCACCACAGCAAAGTGCAGGGCCTCCGCAACAAGCGCACACACAAAGAAACGCACCTACAAACACCAGCGAGCGCGCGCACGCATACCCCCCCCCCCCCCCCCTATGCATAAGCTGACGAAGGCGGAAAAGATGGGACGAAAACGCCGGTTTCAGGCCACTGCCACCCGTACTTTTCCACAGTTGCAGAGCCTACGGCTCCAAGACCGTGCCCTACTCTATGCATACAACCTTGACAATCATTTTTGATGTGTGTGGCGCTGGAACTGTGGCGACACCGCTGCCCCGGAGAAGGCAACCCCGTTCCCACAGGGCCAAGTTTGTCGGAAGGAAGCATGGTACAGTGTACGCATAGAAGACCCCCAGAACACACATCAAATAATAATTTCATACAACGCCATGCACCACAGCAAAGTGCAGGGTCTCCGCCACACGAGCGCACACAAAGAAACGCACCTACAAACACCAGCGAGCGCGCGCACGCGCGCGCGCATACACACCTCCCCTATGCATAAGCTGAAGAAGGCGGAAAAGATGGGACGAAAACGCCGGTTTCGGGCCCCTGCCACCCGCACTTTTGCACAGTTACAGCGCCCACGGCACCAAGACCGTGCCCTACTCTATGCATGCTCTGTAACTGTGCAAAAATGCGGGTGGCGTGCTCATGCTCGCTGGTGTTTGAAGGTGTGTTTGTTTGTGTGCGCGCGTGTGGTGGAGACCCTGCACTTTGCTGTGCCTTCAGGATGCCGTTTTCAATGCCACAACAGCATAAAAACAGAAAAAGGAATTCCTTTGTGCCAGTTGCTATCCGAGTTCTAAACTCATAATGAAACTGGCTGAGGTTGTTTGTTTGTTGTTTTTTGTTTGTTTTTGTTTGTGTGTGTGTGTTTTGTTTGTTTTTGCTTTTTTTTTTTTTTTTGCTTTTTCACTTCTCTGAATTACTTACCTGGCTGCCACTGTTATGTATGCAGCCAATGCATACAGGTATGCATCATTTACATGCTTATGTACCCATAAAATAAGTATGTCTTATTTTTGGCTTTATTGATTTTTTGAATTGCTTGTAAATTCATATGCATTTCTAGCCAATTGGTTTTAAAACATTGCATTTATTGGTGAGTCTGTGTGTGTGTGTGTTGGGGGGGGGGGGGGGGTGATCAATCAATCAATCAAATTTTTATTTCCAGATGGTACATTGAGTAAGCAGCAATCTGCTTTTTTCCATTAAGCCATCTATCTAAAGAAAAGAAAAGAAAAAAAATCAAAACAATAGCAAAAATCAAATCCAAAACAAAACAAAAAGCCAACAAAAAACAAAGCAGAAAATTCCTAGCAAACAATAAAGCCAACAAAAGAAAGAAAAGGGGAAAAAGCAAACAAACAAATAAAACAACAACAAACATTTCACCAACATTAATTTGCTAACATGATTTCAACAACTTTAAAATAAACTATGCCTATAAATAATACAAGCAACTACTGTAACAACAACCAAAAGAGAAAAAAATAAAATAAAAAAATTAATAAAATAAATAAATAAATAGAAAAATAAAAAAATAAAAAAAATTTTGAAAATCTACTCAAAAGCCATACACACATATGCACATACACCCACACCCCCCCCCCCCACACACACACACATACACACACACCCGTACACCTACACACACACACACACACACACACACACACACACACACACACACACACACACACACACACACACACACACACACACACGGTTTGCGCTCATCCACTCAGCTCGTATACTCGTAGGTACATGCACACATTTAAAGTCTTTTTAAAAATCATATAGTGTCCAAAAAAACAACAACAAACAAACAAACCCAAACACACACACACACACACACACACACACACACACACACACACACACACACACACACACTCACAAAACAGCTTATATCAATTACAATGTAACCAAAAAACATTATTTAAGACTAAATAATAATAATAATAATAATAATAATAATAATAATAAAAAAAATAAAAAATAAGTACCAAAAAATTAAAAATAAATTAAAAAAAAAAAAATAATAAAAATAAAACAGTAAAATAAAAAAAATTCTATGAGTGTGAGTGTGTGTGTGTAAATGTGAGTGTGTCACTGTGTGTGTTTGTGTGTGTGTGCTTGTGTGTGTTCGTGGGGGGGGGGGGGATGGTGTGTATGTGTAATGGGGGGGCGGAGCGTGTGTGTGTATGTGTGTGTGTGTGGGGGGGGGGGGGGCGGGTGGGTGTGGATGGTGTGTGTGTGGGGTGGGAGCGTGTGTGTGTGTGTATGTGTATGTGTGTGTGTGTGTGTGTGTGTGTGTGTGCGTGCATGCATGTATACGTGCGTGTGCGAACGCGTGCGTACAATGCGTAAATAATAGTGGTCATATGTCTTTTCTAGTCAATGTTTTTAATAACATTGTATCCAAACATTGGTGTGTGTGTGTGTGCGTTTGCGTGTGCGCGAGCGCGCGCGTGCAGAGTGTGAGTGTTTGTGACATTTTATTTGAAGTTATCATTATAATGTCTGAGCAAATTTGAAATGTAGCTATTTCGTGTCTTTGATTATGATTCGTATCAATATGCCTGTCAGTATTGTAATTGGCCTTCTGGGATGATTAAAGTGTTTTTGACGACTTGACTTGACTTGACTTGAAAGGAAATCTAGAACAGTGCCAGAATTACTGCACAATCAGCCTCATATGCCACCCAAGCAAGGTCATGTTGAAGATTATATTGGACAGACTGAAGCCACAAGGAGAGACTATTATTGCTGAGGAACAAGCAGGTTTCAGACCAGGGTGCAGCACAACAGAACATTATACTCAATCTCAAAATAGTCTGTGGGCCGTACCTTCAACACCAACAAGACCTCTACCACGTATTTATTGATTTTAAGAAGGCATTTGACAGGGTGTGGCATGCAGCTTTGTGGGCAACCATGAATTTCTACAGCATCAATGCTAACTTAATCAGAGTCATCATAGAGCTGTACAACAAAGCCATCAGTGCAGTGTGCTACAACAGCAACATTGGAAAGTGGTTTCAAACAACAGTTGGAGTAAGGTAGGACTTTCTGCTGTCCTCCACTCATCTCAACATTCTCCTTGAGAGAACCATGGCTGATGCACTGGAACATCACAAAGGATCAGTCAGCATTGGTGGAAGAATGATCACAAACCTCCACTTTGCAGATGGCATTGATGGACTAGCAGGATCAGAAAAAAAGCTTGCCAGCCTTACAGCACACCTGAATAAGGCCTACAAAACATAAAAATATGGCATAGGAATCAGTGCAGAGAAGACCAAACTGATGGCTAATAAAGCCAAGGGTATCAGCACTGATATCAGGGTCAATGACCAGAAGCTGGAAACAGGTCAAAGCTTCAAGTGCTTGGGAGTCATTGAATCAGACAAGGGGTCCAAGGCAGAAGTAGTAAGCAGGATTGCACAGACAATAACAGCACTGTCAAAATTGATCACCATCTGGAGAGAAAAAAAATATCTCACTCAACTCCAAGATCAGACTAATGCGCTCCCATGTCTTATACATATTCCTGTATGCCTGTGAATCATGGACCCTGACTGCAGATTTGGAGAGAAGAGTACAGGCAGTAGAGATGAGATACTTCCGGAGACCCCTTGGTATCTCCTACGAAGACCACATAAGCAGCGACGACGTGCATAACAGAATCCAGCAAACCATTGGTCCATACGAAAACCTTCAAACAATCGTAAAGAAGTGCAAACTTAAATGGTATGGGCATGTCACAAGATCATAAGGATTTGCAAAAACAATACTACAAGGCAGTGTCCAAGGAGGCAGATCAAAAAAGAGATGGGAGGACAACATCAGCGAATGGACAGGCCTAGAACTCAAAAAAACGCCGAGAAAGGCAGAACAGAGAGAGGAATGGAAAGAACTGGTTGTCAAGTCTTTGGGGGTGTTCACACAGTTGTCAGACAAAGGGTAGATAGATAGATAGATAGATAGATAGATAGATAGATAGATAGATAGATAGATAGATAGATAGATAGATAGATAGATAGATAGCTAGATAGATAGATAGATAGATGATGGATAGATAGAGATAGATAGATAGATAGATAGATAGATAGATAGATAGATAGATAGATTATTGCTGCAGATTATTGCACTATAAATGTGTCTTGAGTTACAAAATATTAAAACTAATCGGTGTTCAGCTGTGATCAAGAATAAGACGTGGGTCTGTAGGCCTGATCTGACACTGGGTCTGTAGGCCTGATCGGACACTGGGTCTGTAGGCCTGATCTGACACTGGTCTGTAGGCCTGATCTGACACTGGGTCCCTGATCAGACACTGGGTCTGTAGGCCTGATCGGACACTGGGTCCCTGATTGGACACTGGGTCTGTAGGCCTGATCTGACACTGGGTCTGTAGGCCTGATCGGACACTGGGTCTGTAGGCCTGATCTGACACTGGGTCTGTAGGCCTGATCTGACACTGGGTCCCTGATCAGACACTGGGTCTGTAGGCCTGATCGGACACTGGGTCCTGATTGGACACTGGGTCTGTAGGCCTGATCGACACTGGTCCCTGATTGGACACTGGATCTGTAGGCCTGATCGGACACTGGGTCTGTAGGCCTGATCTGACACTGGTCTGTAGCCTGATCTGACACTGGTCTGTAGGCCTGATCGACACTGGGTCTGTAGGCCTGATCTGACACTGTCCAGTGGGGGTTAATGATGAAGGAGAAAGGAGATCATCCTAGTACCATGTACCCCCAGACAGAACGAAGGACTGCTGACATTGGACTTTGTGAACCTGGGCACACGTAGGAACACTGGATCAGCAGCAATCGAGAGATCAAGGCAGAGTGTCACAGTGTCACAGAGATCAAGGCAGTGTGTCACAGAGATCAAGGCAGTGTGTCACAGTGTCACCTAGAATCAAGGCACAGTGTCACAGAGATCAAGGCAGTGTGTCACAGTGTCACAGAGATCAAGGCAGTGTGTCACAGTGTCACAGAGATCAAGACAGTGTGTCACAGTGTCACAGAGATCAAGGCAGTGTGTCACAGTGTCACAGAGATCAAGGCAGTGTGTCACAGAGATCAAGGCAGTGTCACATAGATCAAGGCAGTGTGGTCACAGAGATCAAGGCAGTGTGTCACAGAGATCAAGGTAGTGTGTCACAGTGTCACATAGATCAAGGCAATGTGTCACAGTGAAGACAGCCACAGAGAAGGACATGAAGTTATGTGGAGATATTTGTAGCAGAGGTTTATGATTTTTAAAAAAAAATTGCTGCCTCACCTTCTGTGACGCTCCTATCCCTGCTGTCCCCACCCGCTCGTTTCAATCTCCCCGCCACAGCCATTCCCCAGGTTCGCTATGTCTCATCCTCAGGATCGGAAGTCTACGAGCAGCTCATCAATATTAGGTCGCCGTGAGCCACCAGCCAGAGGGGCCCAGTACTGCTGCTGGGTCACTTTGATGGTGTTCAGTGGTGCCTGTTTGAGCTAACATAAGCAGGACACCAACTATTAAGCGCCCTACTAACGACAGTATTAGCTTAGTCGCGGAGCCAGTCTGAGTGAGTCACCCACCCGAGGTGGTGACCACCACAACGCCCCTCCAACAATCCTTCCTGGAACCTCCAACCCCAAAGGCTTTGACACAAACTCACCACAGGCACAGAAGCTATGAGAAAACAAAACCTGAGGTCACCACGAGATCAGAGTAGCCGGGGCCATGGAATCGGAGGCAATTTTTTCATTGCATGATGATCGATGAGAATGAGAATATTATAATGTTGCTATGGAAGTGCATCTGCTTTGAGATTACTTGACAGGACTGTATTCTACTCTTACGATCATAATATACCCGGTGTCAACCAGCCCCGAGAGATACAGACACCTGCAGTGTTGGTCAGGTAATTTAAGCACCAACCTCAAACTCACATCGGTAAAGTGGATGAAGCTCGACTGTGTGGTCCCAGTCTTCCCATTGAGCCCACAGCACATTCACTCTGGGTAGGAGCAGGCCGATCCCGAAAAATCCCTGTGACTCTTATGGGAATCGAACCCACGACCTTCCATTCTGGAATCCAAGGGCTAACCACTGCGCCATGGTGGCTGGTGAGGGTGCTGGTTTTACACTGGGAATTTCTGGTTATGTCGTTCTATGGCAGTTTTGTGTGTTTTTTTATGGGCAGTTTCTGTGTGTTTCTTATGGGCAGTTTCTGTGTTTTTCTTATGGGCAGTTTCTGTGTGTTTTCTTATGGACAGTTTCTGTGTTTTCTTATGGAAGTTTCCTGTTCATTTTCTTATGGGTTATTTCTGTGTGTGTTTACTTATGGGTATTTCTGTGTGTTTTCTTATGGGTAGTTTCTGTGTGTTTTCTTATGGTAGTTTCTGTGTTTTTCTTAAACAGGAAAATTAAAAACAAGAACAAGAAGAACAAGATCTGTGTTCCCATTATCTTGTAGCTGACCTAAAGAGTCCCCAGTGGAGGTGGCAGCTGGTGAGAAGAACTATACTGATCCATAGTCATTGTTGATAACATCACATTTAGCCTGAGATGTCCACATGGTGAAGTGCCAGTGTTCAAGGGTGCACGTGTGTGTGTGTGGTGTGTGTGTGTTGTGTGTGTGTGTGTGTTGTGTGTGTGTGTGTGTGTGTGTTGTGTGCCTGTGTTTACATAAAAAAATGTTTGCTTCCACATGTAAAGTGATGATGACATCATTTGGATGTTGGGGTGTGTCCACGATGTTAGCGTCTTCCCTCCCTTGATGCCTCTGAAGCTGTCTCATGAACAGATGGAGCAGAGGGACTCTGAGCACCACAGCCAATCCAGTGGAGAAACTCCCTTCTGAATTTGGTTCCAGTCAGGCAGTAGAGAACAAAGTTGATGGCACTGTTGGTGAGCCACAGAAGTTGTGTTGCTGCATTTAGCAATTCGACCATAGCATGTGTCGGAGGGTGTTTATATATATTATCCAAATTTTGCTGCAACCACAGTAAGAAAATGCATACTGGCAGGGTGAACACCAGAAAAGCACAGGATATTGCCAAAACCATGACGGTTGTTCTGTAGGAGGTTTTCTTCCGACTGTCAGTGCTGTGTGCAATGTTAACATTGGACTCCATACGTACAGCTATGGAGGAAGAGGACAATGCTTTAAACAGACTGAAAGACAATATAATGTCACAGACAATCATACAGATACTGGGCAAGAGGGAGACCATGCATAAATCTATCCAACTAAACACCAGAGTGAAGAAGTCGAAATACATGCCTGCTATAGGATAACATTCATATTCCTCATTGATGTCATATCCAATCAGAATATGAAAAGTAAGAGCACATGCAGAGAGGACAAGAGTTGCTATGACAATCCACGTTCTTCGCACAGTGCACATCACTCGCATTCTGTGTGGCCACAGGACCGCCATTGTTCTCTGTACTGTTACACAGGTCACCAGCCAGGCAGACGTAGTGTTACTGGCATACACAAGGAAGTGGCGAAGCTTACAGATGACCACATGAAGAGTGTCAAGACTTACCTTGAAACCATACAACATCCAGACACGTGGCAACTCGATACACAGCAAGGTGAGATCCGACATGGCAAGGGCCATAAATATAGCATGCTGAGAAGAGTTGTGGTCCTTGATACGACGCATGACGCAGATGGTGGCAATGTTTCCAAAGCCTCCAAACAGAAGAATACATGGAGGACATATTTTCATGATGATCACAGTGACTTGGTATTCAAAGTAATCCCTGTATGATGACTCCTCTGTCCAGTGTGTAGTGTTATCCTGTTGTCCATCACTGCCACTTGAAAAGCTGGTCATGCTTGACATGTTCCAAAAGCCTGGCTGTGAAATGGATTCCCTGAATTTTGCAGGGGAAAATGGACTCTCTCTCTCTCTCTCTCTCTCTCTCTCTCCTCTCTCTCTCTCTCTCTCTCTCTCTCCTCTCTCTCTCTCAAGATATCATAGTTCCCATTTTTAGAAGGGAGATCCTAGTAACCTGGACAATTATAGGGGAATCTCTGTTGAGTATCTTATCAAAGCGTTTTACTTCAATATTAAACAACAGGCTGTATTCGTGTCTTGAAAATAATCAAAAGATATCTGAAAATCAGGCAGGCTTCACGAAAAAGTAATCCACCATTGATCACATCTTTTACCTGTATACATTTGTCCAGAAGTACATGAATAAGAAAGGTCGAAAGTTATACCTTGCATTTAGAGACTTCAAAAAAGCGTTTGATTCTGTTAAACATGATTTACTTATAGGGTGCATTCAAAACCAGGTTGTAAAGGGAAAGTTTCTTGCAGCAATGTCAGCTAGGTATCAAACGTTATTTTCATGTATAGTGCAAACTGTGAATTGTCTGAATGTTTTGAATACCCCATTGGTGTGAGACAAGGATGTGTGTTAAGCCCTACTCTTTTTTCTTTATTTATTAACCATTTATTTGAGACTATTGGTAAAAAAGGTAAACATGAAATACAACTAGTATCAAACATTATGGAAGTCTTAATTTTACTTTTTGCAGATGAAATGGCTCTTATTTCAACTACTCCTAGAGGTTTACAAAGCCAACTGAATATATTGAAATCTTGTGATTATTTGCAATTAAATGTTAATTCTGAAAAAAACCCTAAAGTAAGGTCCTTAGAAAAGGAGGATTTCTTGGGGAAAAAAGAACAATGGGTTCACGATAATTTCAAATTAGAAGTGGTGAACAGGTATTGCTATTTTGGGTTTAATTTTACGACAAAACTTAATGCTAAGCTGTGCACAGATCACCTTGTGACCAAGGGAAAGAGAGATGTTATAGAACTAAACAGGGTTTTCAATAAATATAAAGAATTAAGGCTGAAACATTTTTCAAGATCTTTGATATCAAAATACAGCCAATTTTACTATACTCATCTGAAATATGGGGGTTACATAAATTGGAACACATAGAGAAAGATAACATGATTGCTTGTAGGAGATTTTTGGATGTACCATTGAAAACTCCAAATAAAATGGTATATGGTGAGCTTGGAAGATACCCTCTTTATATCAACTCCTATGGAAATGCTCTTAGATATTGGTTTAAACGAAGGAAGGTGGCAGGATGGTTAAGACGTTCGCCTGCCAACAAGTAAACCGTGAGGTTCTGGGTTCGTACCCAGCCTCGCCCTTTCTTCCCAGTTTGATGAAAAATCGAACTGAATGTCAAAGTCATTCGGATGAGACTATATACCGAGGCTCCGTGTGCGAACGCAGGCAGAACATCTTGGCACACGTTAAAACCCCGTTCCGCTTTTCGGAAGAGCATTCCATCATGTGCCGGTAGAAGGGGATGACAAAATTATATTAAAAAAAAAAAGAAACCAGCATACACACAGGTGTGTTTAGACACTATCTCTGAGGAAAAAAAAAAGGGGTGGGCGCTGCACTTGTGCCGATGCGCTCTCCCGGGGAGAGCAGCCCGAATTTCACGCAGAGAAATCTGCTGTGACATAAAGTGGTATAAAATAAAATTAAAAAAAAAAAAACACTATTACAAATGAATCCCAACAGATTACCTTATATTGCTCATCAAATGTTGCTCGACATGGATAAATCTGGAAAGAACTGTTGGGTTTCTAAGATTAGACAAATTCTATGTGATACAGGATTCAGCTTTGTTTGGCTTCAACAGGGAGAAGTTGACGTTAACACTTACTTACGTTTATTTAAACAGAGACCGATTGATTTATCTATCCAAGAATGGGCCGAGACAGGTATGACAGCTATAGGGGTTTAAAAAACCTTTGGCAAAGAAGAATATCTCATACAGTGAGATAGTTACTGCCTTATAGTTGCTGTGTCACGGGTGAAATGCAATGCTTTGCCACTTAATAACAATGTACATCGATATAGTGAACGGAGCCAAAATAAAGAATGTCCATTTTGTGAAACAGAAGTTGAAGATGAACAGCATTTCCTTTATGAATGTTTCATGTATAATGATTTAAGAGTCAAGTTTTTAAGTGATTGTGTGAATACATCTTAAAACAATCTTCTTAATGCAGAGAACATTAAGGGTAATCACAGTGTGTCTAGATATATTTTCATGCCATCAATAAGAGAAAGAAATTACTGCATTAGGATAGTTATGTTACAAACGAAGAAACGGTTATCAGTTTTGTAGTAAATCTATGTTGCTATATGCATAAACAAAAATACTGATTCTCATTTTGTTATGATTTTAAGTAGCTATATTTATATCGATTTGTTTCCCAGACATAAGAAAGGTATATTTAGAAGAAAAAAAATTGTGATTTTTGTTTGATATATGTTTTATGTATATCATGTGCTTTGGCTTCATGATTTTTTTTCCAAGAAATTGAACATGACAATTATGATGTATTTTCGAGTTTTGCCCATTGCAGGGCACTTGTCAACTTTCCCACACCAACCAGATGTATTGTGGCCCACCTTCGGATGAGACTAGTCCTTCGGATGAGACTTTAAACCGAGGCCCCGTGTGTGAACGCACGGAGAACATCTTGCGCACACGTTAAATCCTGTTCCGCTTTTCGTAAGAGTAGGTCATCGTGTGCCGGTGGGAACAGATGACATTTACAAACTGCATACACACGGGGACTGGATGTAAAAAAGCACAAGAGTGCTTATTCCATTATCCTCGATATAAAAGAATAAATCAAATCAAATCTCTCTCTCTCTCTCTCTCTCTCCTCTCTCTCCTCTCTCCTCTCTCTCTCTGGGGGGGGGGGGGAGGGCAATTACATGAAGTGAAGAGAAGACGTACTGAAATCCCTCTGGTGTTTTTGTGATTTAATAGCTAGTTTTTAAGTGGCTTTAAATCTTCACTGATTGTATATAGATAGATCAGGAGAAAGGGCATATCCGTGCAGTTGTACAGAGCTGTGTGTGGAACATTTGCCGCAGTGTTCGCCTCCTTCATGTCCAAACGGGCAGAATTTAAATCTACTATGAGAAACTCCATTCTGACGTTGAGAAACCGGCGAGATGGTGTCCTGTTAGGACTAACCCTCACCTACCTTTTTTTTTTTTTTTTGGGGGGGGGGTCTTTTATTACAGTGTGGCGATGTGGAGACCAACCCTGAACCCACTTCCCCTGGATCTACTGGCCGCAAGCTGAGGCAGACCAGCTTGGATGGTGGGCTGGTGGTCGTAGCACCATCACAGGCACAGCATCCAGGAAAACCGGAACGAGGGCTGATGTGACCACCTGACTTACAGCTCTGTGTACTGTTCTTCCACAGCTACTAAAGCAGGCAGAGGATTTCTTGGCACTTAGGCTGGCACTACGATAGCAGATTGATAATGCGCCCATTCTTACCAAATACATTAATACAAATACCAAGCTGATTTTGCTTCTCTTATATATGATGAAAATGGGTGACTGAAGCCATAACTGCATCTAATCCTGTCGACTACACTTTGAGTATCCGCATCTCCCTTTTTCATGTGCTTTTAGACAGTTTTCTTTTAAGCGTGTACAAGCAATGTCTCAAATGTGTGTGTGTGTGTGTGTGTGTGTGTGTGTGTGTGTGTGTGTGTGTGTGTGTGTGTGTGTGTTTTCATCTGTTGGGTTTCTGTGGTGCTGAGCAGTTTTGGAGAAACAACTTTGAGCTGCTCTTGCATCATGATTCGGATTTACTCTCCTTCCTCTCAAATGCCACACAGCTCTCACATATTATTAGCACTTTGATGATTCACTGATATATTTTTTTTAAAAATACACACCACTCAAACCCTGACAAAAAGCACTGCGGGCCTGTATAACAACATGATCACCTCCAGTCAGTAATATTTTTTTTCCTGAACAGCTACGCCACATAGACATTAATGCACAGAGTAGTTTTTCAGTAGTTTTGTTCACAGCACTGATAAAGGAACATCTCCTAACACACTAAATTACACTCCATATGTTTGTCATCACACAGATGCAGAAGGATGTGAAAATAAAGTGTTAAAAGATCAGTACTGTAGGATAGCGATAACAGAGAAACAGAACAGAGCGGAAAAAACAACCCTGTGCACAGATTTTTAATACAGAACCAATAGAGCACTGAGAGGTAACACACACAGCCGCCAGTCTTCCTTTCTTTTCAGGAAAGGAATGTTAGGCAGTTGAGTGAGTTAGCAGCTGTCAGTGCTGCGGAACTAAAAGTGCGAAAAAGGGGCGGGCTCTATGGACAACAGTGAAAAACTAATCTAGTTAACTATCTGCCATGGCGCAATGGTTCGCACTTTGGATTTCAGACTGGAATGTCGCGGGTTCATATCCCATAGGAGTCATAGGGATTTTCTGGGCTCCGGCCGGCTCCTACCCAGAGTGAGTGTGCTGTGGGATCAATTGGAAGACTGGGACCACATAGTCGAGCTTTATCCACTTTACGGAAGCGAATTTGAGAGTGTTGCTCAAATTACCTGACCACTGCAGGTGTCTGTATCTCTCGGGCGGGTTGACGCCGGGATATATTATCATAGAAAGCGAAGAGTAGGCTACAACCCTGTCAAGAAGTCTCAAAGCAGATGCACTTCCATAGCAGGATCATTACATCATCCTCATCACCATTGATCATCATGCAATGAAAAAAATTGCCTCTGCGGTGGCCCCCGTTCCTTTGGTCTCATGGTGACCTCAGATTTAGTTTCCCCATACACTTCTGTGCCTGTGGTGAGTTTGTGTCAAAGCATTTGGGGTTGCAGGTTCGAAGGGGACGGTCGTTAGAGGGAAGTTGTGGTGGTCGCTACCTCGGGTGGGTGACTCACTCAGTCTGGCTCCACGACTGAGCTAATACTGTCGTTAGTAAGGGGGGGGGGTTAGTAGTTGGTGTATTGCGTGTGTTAGCTCAGTGCATTCACCACTGAACACCACCAAAGTGACCCAGCAGCAGTGCAGGGTCCCTCTGGCTGGTGGCCCCACGGCGGCCTGATATTGATGGACTCCCGCTGGACTATCGACCTTGAGGATGCAACATAACAAATCTGTGTATGGCTGTGGCGAGGAGATTGAAATGAGCGGCGTGGGAACAACAGGGATAGGAACGTCACAGAAGATGAAGCAGCAAACCCCTCCCCCCAAAAAAAACACCCCCCACAAAACAAAACAAACAAAACAGAACAGCAACAATAACAAAAAACCCCAAAGAAGTTCAGATACCACAAGCACATGAGACACAGAGACAGAGTAAATTAGTCTGTTGTTGACAGAAACCTGAATTTATAAGCTTTGGGATAATCGGATCAATTCTCTCTCTGAGTGAGGGAGTGCGTAAGTGAATGGATGAGTGAATGAATGAGAGAGAGAGAGAGAGAGAGAGAGAGAGAGAGAGAGGAGAGAGAGAGAGAGAGAGAGAGAGAGAGAGAGAGAGAGAGAGAGAGAGAGAGAGAGAGTGTGTGTGTGTGTGTGTGTGTGTTTCGAGTGTATGTGTGTGTGTGTGTTTGAGTGTGTGTGTGTGTGTGTGTGTGTGTGTGTGTGTGTGTGTGTGTGTGTGTGTTGTATGTGTATGAATGTGTTTGAGTGTAAACACTTGCGTGAGCGCGCGCGTGTGTCTGAGAGAGAGAGAGAGAGAGAGAGAGAGAGAGAGAGAGAGAGAGAGAGAGAGAGAGAGAGAGAGAGAGAGAGAGAGAGAAGGCTGCCTTGTCATTATTGATCTCTACACAGTTCCACCAAGAGGAAGATTTACGAGGTTGTTTTGTTTCCATCTAGTTTATGGAGATAGATTGTTATTGCCATAAATCATTCTTCTTGACAAAGTGGTACACACACACACACACACACACACACACACACACACACACACACACACACACACACACACACACACACACACACTCGCAGACACACACACTCACACACGCACACACACACACACACACACACACACACACACACACACACACACACACTCACAGACACACACACTCTTAAATACAAATAAAGCTAAAAGAGACGAAGTATCCCTCACTCCAGCTGGGGAACTCAAAAGAGCAACATTTGACTTCGAGTGTATTGACCTGATGAAGAATAGACACATACATTTTATTTTTTTTCATGCAAAAATCACTTAGAAGAAAATATTCAAATTGTTTAAAAGGTTTTACGGATGGTTCAGTCTTAAACAACAAAGCTGGTGCCTTTAAGGTAAAGGTAAGGTAAATGTGTCCTATAACCTGGGCCGTAGTAGGGGAGCAAGGCATCAGACCTCAGCTTCTCTAGGGGCCAGCATGTTGAGGGCGGCGCCCATCTCCTCTCCCTCGCTGCTTTACATTTCCTGACCCTAAAGGGGGCATGTATCCATTTGTTTGTGTGATGTTTTCGTGTGTTTTTCTTTCATTATCCATAACAAAAGTTACATCTCTACATTCGTCTCTTCAGCAGGTGTTCGATGGTCAGACTGATTTTCTTGTATATTATTTGCTTTGTGAAATATTTCAATTTATTATTTTGATATTTTAATACATTTTTTGAAACTCAACTGATTTTATGATTTGTCTTCACCTGACATTGCTGGTCTTTGTGACCCAGTGCACTGTAACCCTGCTGCAGCCTGAATTTTTCCACGAAATACACGATCTCAAAATACCCCCCCCACCACCACCACCCAGCGTCTGCCACTTCACTGCCATGACACAAACTGCTCAAGACTTAAAGACTTTTTCACGTGTTCATTACCCCATACAAAATGAACTTATACAGCACATTTCTAGCTTGGGTATCAACCGCCGCAAAACCAGACGAGGAACACGGGCAGGCAAACGTCATCGCCTGCTGCGTCCTTCCCCTTCATCTGCCTCCCCCACCACTTCTGACATCACTGCCACAACCACCGTATCCAGAGACAACACCCCTTCGCTTCGTCCTTCAGCTGCTTCCTTGTTTATATGTCACTCTGACAATGTTTGTTCTGATCATAATGTAAATCATAATATACATAAGACAACAAATTCACTGACTGATTCAATTCCTCCACCATCTTCCACACCTGACACACCATACAAACTCTGGTCTGCTCTTCCACTGCACACATCTCTTCCTCCATCCCCGTCCTCTTCCTCTGATAGTCCCCCTCACTCACCACCTCCATCTTCAACCTCTTTACCTCCATCTAACCTTCTTCATTTATGTCTACTTAATGCACAATCCGTCTGCCCAGAGGGTAAAGCTGACTTTCTTTCCGACTATATATCCGAACACAACATCGATCTTGCTTTCCTCACAGAAACCTGGCTAAACCAACAAGGTCACGAACCAATAATTGAACAGCTGACACCACACCTGGCTACACGACTCTTTCTTTTTCCCGACTCTCCCGTGGAGGTGGCATTGCTGTCATCTACAAAGACACACTGCATCCAGCTCTTTCTTCCTGCAACTCTCTCCCTTTCTCACCTGAATCTTTTGAAGTCTCTGAACTCAACCTCAACTTACCAGGCCATTCTATTACTTTCTGCTGTCTGTACCGTCCGCCTCCTAGCCGTAAAAACAACCTAACATCTTCAGTTTTCCACCAAGAGTTTCAGTCCCTCCTTGATCACTACAGCTTGTCTCCCAAGAAACTTATCATTCTCGGTGACTTCAACTTTCACTTCGACAACCAATCTTCTCCCGATGTCAAACGTCTTTCTCTTTCCTTGTCTAACCACTCTCTTTCCCAGCTAGTAAATGAACCAACACATAGATCAGGCCACATCTTAGACTGGCTCATCACTGATGCCTCATTAAATCTCATCACATCCGTATCTGTCACTAATGATCTGCTTTCTGATCATTCTGCTATCCTTTTCTTTCTCAACATCGCAAAGCCTATCAGAAAGAAAAAGCACGTTACCCGTCGCAACCTCAAGGCCATCAATATTCAAATCTTCTCTTCCCAAGCTGCTGAACGCCTATCACAAACTCCTGATAACACTGACCCTTCCACACACTACAGTAATGTTCTCAGTCAACTGCTCGATGAGCATGCACCTTCTTCAGACCTCTTCCTGCGCGATAGACCCTGTGCCCCATGGTACACTCACGAAATTTTGGTTGCAAAGCGTGAACGCCGACAGCTAGAGCGGCAGTGGCGCAAAATAAAAACTGAAATTAACAGACAGCTTTTACGAAAACAAACCAACAAAGTCAAATCCTTAATCCATTCAGCAAAGACAAATTTCTATTCTGCTCAAGTTCTCAATGCTACATCAATGAAATCTCTTTTTTCCCTCACCTCAACTCTTCTTGGATCTGATAAGGCAAGTCCTCTGCCTACCGCCTACAGCCATTCTGAACTTCCTGCTATTTTTTCTTCCTTCTTCTCTGACAAAGTCCGCAATATTCGTTCCAGACTGGATCAGTCTTCTTTCCAACCTGCGCCTCCTGATCCCCAATTCGTTGGCACTCCTCTCCTTTCCCTTCATCCAGCAAGCGAGAGTGAAATCATGACAATTTTGAAAGAAATGACGATAAAATCATGCGATCTTGATCCAATACCTGCTTCTCTTTTCACTCAGTGCCTTCCACAGCTTATACCCACCATCACGAAAATTGTAAACTCATCTCTTCTTTCAGGGATTTTTCCACCAGCTCTCAAAACTGCAATAGTTACACCCCTACTCAAAAAGCACGACCTCGACCCTAACACTCTGAAGAACTATAGACCTGTTTCCAATCTGTCTTTTATCTCTAAAGTCCTAGAAAAAGTTGTTCTGAAACAACTCAACAGCCATCTCCATTCCAACAGTCTCCTCCCCCCGTTCCAGTCTGCCTACCGCATCAACCACAGCACCGAAACCACCCTAGTGCACACCTTAAACTCGCTTCTACATGCTTCTGACTCAGGGAAAATCTCCCTCCTCACTCTTCTCGACTTATCTGCAGCATTTGACACTATAGACCATTCAATTCTTCTCTCCCGTCTCCAAAACACTTTCGGTATGAAAGGCACTGCCCTCACCTGGTTTAGTTCGTACCTGACAAACCGATTCCAAACTGTGGCAGTAAACAAGATTCATTCCACACCAACCAAACTAGAATGCGGAGTCCCTCAAGGATCTGTTCTAGGCCCTGTTCTCTTTACTCTCTATACTGCTCCCCTGTCACATGTTGTTAACCGTCATCAGATCAACCATCACTTTTATGCAGACGACTCTCAGATTCTAAGCAGTGATACACCTGAAAACCTGCCTTCTCTCTTGACAAATATGTCCTACTGCCTTCAAGATATCCAAAACTGGATGATACAGAACAAATTACAATTAAACGCAGATAAAACCGAATCCATGCTTGTAGGGACCAAACACAAACTGTCTTTTATCACAACAACTTCAATAGAATTCGGCAATACGTCAGTCCCTCTATCCAGTGCTGTAAAGTATCTAGGAGTCGTTATTGACAACACACTCTCCATGCAAAAATTCATCACCCAGACCTGTCAGTCATGCTACTATCAACTACGGCGTATTAGTGCAATTCGAAAGTGCCTGTCCACTGATGCAACATCCAAACTAGTCACTTCTCTTATTCTTTCACGTCTGGACTATTGCAATTCTCTTTTGGCTGGTCTGCCAGCATCATCGATCCACTCTCTCCAACGTATACAAAACTCTGCAGCTCGACTGGTCCTCAGAAAGAAAAAATCTGAACACATTACTCCTCTCTTGCAATCTCTCCACTGGCTGCCTGTGCCACAGAGAGTTAACTACAAGATCAGTACTCTCTGTTATAAATGTCTCCACAAAACAGCACCCTCCTACCTCTGTGAATGTCTTCACGTGTACACACCTTCTCGTTCCCTCCGCTCGGCTGCAGATACCTTATCCTTAAAAATTCCGAGATTCAACCTATCTACCGTTGGCCGCCGCTCTTTCTCTATTTCTGGTCCATCAATCTGGAATGACCTCCCTCTCTCCCTTTGGCAAAAACCTACATATGACACTTTTAAATCCAACCTCAAGACACACTTGTTTCAAACCTAAGATTTTTGTCTTCTGTTTTCATCTCCTATTTGTCCCTGCCTTCAACATTTGAAATTCCATTCACCCTGTCAAAATGTATAACCTCTATAAGTGTGTGTGTGTGTGTGTGCGTGTGTGTGTGTGCGTGTGTGTGTGCGCGTGCGCGCGCGCGCGTGTGTGTGCTTTCGAATTTGCTAGAATTATTTATTGTCATTGGTTGTTTGTTGTGAGGGTCGATTGCAAGCGCTTTGATTTGTTTTTACAAGATATAGCGCTATATAAATTCCATGAATTATAATTATAATTATTTACAGCTGGGTGAACTGGGGGACTGTACTGAAGCCTAGGCGCGCAAACGGTCACCCATCCAACAGATAACCACGCTCGACGCTGCTTAACTTGACTGGGGGAAAGCGAGCGCTCTGACCACTTAGACGGGGACAGGATGTAAAAAAGCACATGGATGCTTATTCCATTCTCCTCGAAATAAAAGAATTAAATTTTAAAACAATGAAAGAAAGAAAGAAAGAAAGAGAGAGAATTAAAGCCACATTCAGCTCATCACTTTACACACCACTCCCTTACAACAACAAAACAACTCTGAGGAACACGTGTTGTATGTAATTCCTGGCTGGCAAATTGTTTATTTGATCTGAAATCACAGTAAGATATGGCATGCTGGATGTTGAGACAAATGACTGGACACACCTGACCTCACTGTAAAAATCATCTTCAGAGAGCAGAATAGGTTTAAAGAAAGGGAGAAAAAAGGGATGTTGTGATTTTATGAATAGTAATTATAATAATCAATGTTCTGTTATATGCATCTCATCATGTGTGTGTGTGTGTGTGTGTGTGTGTGTGTGTGTGTGTGTGTGTGTGTGTGTGTGTTTGATTTTACTCTGTTCACTTAATATATTAGCTAAACGCGCGCGCGCGTGTGTGTGTGTGTGTGTGTGTGTGTGTGTGTGTGTGTGTGTGTGTGTGTGTGTGTGTGAGTTGTTTTTTTGTTGTTGTTTTGTTTCTGTTAACACTCTGACAAAGCATTCACAATGAATTCGGTGTCAAACATCTTAAATGATATGATTACATTGCGGATAAACACTTATTCAAGATTTAAGATATAAGCTGGTTTTATGTTGTTGTTGTTTTATAATATAGAACAAACTTTTAAAGTGACACCTGACTCAAACATGACATACTATACTCATAAAAACCCCAAAACAAAACAATATAAATAATGAGAAGAAAAAAGACAGCAAAAAGTACAGTAGACACTACCTCAAACTAGTTTTCTCTCATTTCATCTTATTGTTAATTACGTAATGAATTTTCTCTCATTTCATCTTATTGTTAACTACTTAATGAATTTTCTCTCATTTCATCTTATTGTTAACTACTTAATGAATTTTCTCTCATTTCATCTTATTAATAATTACTTAATGAATTTTCTCTCATTTCATCTTATTGTTGATTACTTAATGAATTTTCTCTCATTTCATCTTATTGTTAACTACTTAATGAATTTTCTCTCATTTCATCTTATTGTTAACTACTTAATGAATTTTCTCTCATTTCATCTTATTGTTGATTACTTAATGAATTTTCTCTCATTTCATCTTATTGTTAACTACTTAATGAATTTTCTCTCATTTCATCTTATTGTTAACTACTTAATGAATTTTCTCTCATTTCATCTTATTGTTGATTACTTAATGAATTTTCTCTCATTTCATCTTATTGTTAACTACTTAATGAATTTTCTCTCATTTCATCTTATTGTTAATTACTTAATGAATTTTCTCTCATTTCATCTTATTGTTAATTACTTAATGAATTTTCTCTCATTTCATCTTATTAATAATTACTTAATGAATTTTCTCTCATTTCATCTTATTGTTGATTACTTAATGAATTTTTCTCTCATTTCATCTTATTGTTAACTACTTAATGAATTTTCTCTCATTTCATCTTATTGTTGATTACTTAATGAATTTTCTCTCATTTCATCTTATTGTTAACTACTTAATGAATTTTCTCTCATTTCATCTTATTGTTAATTACTTAATGAATTTTCTCTCATTTCATCTTATTGTTAACTACTTAATGAATTTTCTCTCATTTCATCTTATTGTTAATTACTTAATGAATTTTCTCTCATTTCATCTTATTGTTAATTACTTAATGAATTTTCTCTCATTTCATCTTATTAATAATTACTTAATGAATTTTCTCTCATTTCATCTTATTGTTGATTACTTAATGAATTTTCTCTCATTTCATCTTATTGTTAACTACTTAATGAATTTTCTCTCATTTCATCTTATTGTTGATTACTTAATGAATTTTCTCTCATTTCATCTTATTGTTAACTACTTAATGAATTTTCTCTCATTTCATCTTATTGTTAATTACTTAATGAATTTTCTCTCATTTCTCATCTTATTTTTGATTACGTAATGAATTTTCTCTCATTTCATCAAACTGTTAACTACTTAATTAATGAATTCTGAACAGAAACCAAAGAGGGCAAAACAGAGAAAAACACTTTCAACAGCAATATTTTTAATCAAATTTCACAGATGCAGCAATTTTTTGGGGGAGGGGGGGAGAGATGTTTTGGCTTTTATCTAGCTTTTACAGCTGAAATAATAATGTCCCCCAATAAATCAAGACTTCAAACCCCCCCAAAAAAGAAAAAATTATCATTTTCAAGACAGAAAAAGAAAGAAAGAAATTTTAAAAAGCTAGGAGGTGAAAACTAAAAAGATGTAGTAAGGTTTAACCATAAGATGGCAGGTAGTTCAAGGTGGTAGAGAAAGAAAAACAACTTGATGGAGTAAGGCTTTAATGCAACATGATATAGTTTCCTTTTATAGGAATCTTAGAGAAAGCAACACAATATTGACAAGTTCCAGAGTACTGTTTGAAATATCATTGCAACTAAAATACTTGCACAATGTTAGATGTCATCCTCTGTGATAAAATACACTTACTATCTTTGGCTTTGAGTAGAATGAATGATGACGAAAAGCATGCCCTTCCTTTCAAAAACATGATGAAATGTATAAAGATGAATGGTAGTAATGATTAAAAACAAATAATTGTTAACCCTTTCATCCTTAGGTCTGTCTGAAGCACCCTTCTTCGCATGTTTTAAAGTGGGTTTTTTATCCCAAGATGTAAAAATTGTGGAATGATCAATATAGGTGTAATGATAAAAAAAAACACCCAAATGTTAACCCTTCCATCCTTAGGTTTGTCTGAAGCATCCTTCTTCACATATTTTATTTTTTTCCAAGATGTTAAAATTTGTGGAAATATCTATATACGCTACACCTCATACTTATGACAAGAAACCTGCTTAACTGCCAGCTAACAGAACAATTCTAGCACTGGTGGAGCTACTTGTGCATGCTGGGCATGTGTTTGATTGCTTCTGCAGTTTTCAGAACATGGATGAAAACTGGTATATATCGTGTAATTTGCATGTTTTATCTTCTGCAGGCAGTACATAGTATTCTTCCAAAGATTTTGATAGTAATGACTTTTCATTAAAAAAAACCCCAAAACAATTGAAGCCAAGGTTTACCCGACTCTTTCAATGTAAAGAACAGGAAAACAAAATTTTCTTGTGGAGATTGTGGCCATTTCCAAAAGTGACCAATCTCACTCTTTCAGCAAATTCCTATCAGCCAGCAAAAACCAAGTCATTCAATCTGTAAGTATCATTCACTTGTTCAGAATATGCTTCACAAGTTAAACAAGGCTCCACAAGTTAATAATTTACAAACAAGGTAGAATTTTTCGGGGGGGGGGGGGGGGGGGGGGGGGGTTGGTTTTTGTTTTCACTCCCTGAAAGCTGCTGAAAATGTCACACAGAGAACTAATGATGACAATGAATCTAATGTTTTCCTTATTTACATTTTTATGTACGGCTTGTAACCCACTTGAATTTCTCTGTTTGAAATATAATGAAATGTTTTTTAATTTTGAAACTGAATTTGACCACCACAGCACAGGCAAATACTCTTCTATCATGGGTCACAGTGCTGATAGTTGACCATGTGATGGATAGTAAGGAAAGGCCTCTGCACTCAACAGCTGTAACTGAGAACCTTCAGTCCATTTTCTTTTTGCTTCTGCTGGGGAGGGATGGGTATTGCCAGGCCTATTCACCTTGTCCAAGCAAAACACACCAGTTTGTAAAATTCAGCGCTGAGCAGTGCCTCCATTATTTTTCGAAATTATGGAAGAACTAGAAGTCAAGTCAGGTCGTAAGTATTCAGCCAGCCATTAACACTATCCCTACATTGAGGGAGAGAACCTCTCTTTCCCTGCACAAGTGCACTGAGCACATTTGTATGCTTCTGTAACCCAGTGGTGGGTGATGTATGGGGAAGGGTTAGGAGATGGTTTGTTGCCCTATAGCTGGCAACCCCTGGGGAAAAGGGTAAGACTACTACATGTTTATCATGATTTGTGGAGTTTTCCAAATCTGCTGGCATTCTTTTCTAATCATAAACTTAATTTTTGGTGTGACACAATGAATCGATCATTTTAATTTAATCTTCTGCCTGTTGTAAGTACAGCAGCAATCATATTTACCACTTAATTTACTGCAAGCTTGGAACATTCTTGTCATGAGAAACTGACTTCTGAAAGCTGGATTGATAATTCTTTCCTTTTTACGATAACAATCAAGGCATTCTACACATCGATGACTTTATTTGCTCAGGGGTATGAAGAAAAGAATGGACCTAACCATATACTGAGGGCCGAGCAGCAACTTCAGCCTTTTCTCTGTGGTCGGTCTTTTAATTCCTGGCAATCACGACATACAGGGATGAAAGGGTTAACCGTCAATGCATGTTGCTTATGTTGTCAGTGCATTTTGAGAAATTTCAATTTTAACATCCAAACAGTGACCATAGCAATGAACTGAACTTTTAAATACATAATAATGAATAAATATTCTTTCTTTTTACACTTTCCTTCCCAAACATCATTCTTTACTTCCTCTTACTTTTCCATGCAGCAATACATTATCTTGAAAAGACAGTTTCACTTATTCCAAAGAAATTTTTATCAGCAATGTTTCAAAATTTTCATGTGCTACTAAAGATTGAAAAAAAAAAAACTGAAAAAGAACAAGAAACAAAAGACAGAAAAAAAAAGAAAAGCAAACTCCTGAGTGCACAGGAAGCATGAGAATATTTGTTCATGGCTCTGCTGCCTAGTTTGGAATTTTATGACAGAAAGAGACAGGTTGGGACATTCAGGCTTGGCAACAACCTTTGTCGGGGAAACATTCTCCATTTGGGTAACGCGTCTGAAGTTTTCAGAAATGACCGTTTTGTTTTCTGTTGTACAATAACTGCCAACATCGAAACTTAAGCCTAAGGCAAAGCTTTCTCTCTCCTATCTATTGACACAAACACCTATTTCAGACAGGAACTAGATTTCCTTCTCCCCCCCCCCCCCCCCCCCCCCAAAAAAAAAAGAATCACCATGGAAAAAATATTTTGAGTAAATTTCACATGTAAATACCCCATAGCGTACTGATGAAGTAAAACAAACTTCCATTTTTAAATGAGAAGAGCAGATGAAAAATTTGTGTTTGCAACTTTGAAACCTGTTCCATTTTGAAAAAAAAAATCTAAATGTTCTGTTTGGACTTGCGGGAAATACAAGAAAAGTTTTTGATGACAATTTTTTTAGGTGCAAAAGTCTGTACCTGTATGATTGATACATGTTTATACATCAAAATCACTGTACCAAAGAAGCAAAGAAGCTGGAAGGAAGATAACCAGCACTGTAGTGATATGCTTCAAACGAACAATTATGCCCCTCAAAATCGCTTCCGATAAATTATGATGTGGTTTACAACACTGCCATTCAGTTTCATCTGTACATGAGCTTATTTTGCTAAGTTCATCACAGCATTCTCTCACATGACCACCTGCCTCTTTTCTGGCAAATCTCTCTCTACACTGCTCAAAAACACACACACCACATGGAGGGAGAGTCTACACACCTCAACAGACATTGACCGTGCAGTGATTGTTTTCAATGCCCACTGAAGATCACCAAATCTTTCATCATCTATGACGATACTGACACATGCACAGACAGGTTTTGTTAATAAAATAATCCACCTCGATAAGCTAAAAAATTTTCAATTAAAAAAAATAACAAGACCCCCCCCCCAGAGAAACAAGGGCAGAGAATAAAATTACAAAAAAGGAAAATAAAAATAAAAAGGGGAGGGGGGGGGGAGGACTTTGACCATTTCTTGTGGTAAAACACAGAAAATTACACCCTCCCCCCCAAAAAAAGGTCTATTTCTTCTTCAGTCTTATTTTTATCCAGAGGAGGGTACACCACTGCCCCAGCACTCCTAGTCTTAATCAAGCCCATTATAATTCACAGCATGTAAATTGCACGCTGGGTGGCATGTGTGTGCTTCAAAAGACTTGCAGGGAACGGAGATGGCACCAGAGTTAATTCCAGAACAATCCCCCACAAATGCATGGCTCAGTAGCCACTCAAACCAATGCTCTAAGATTAGTCCAAATCATGAGCCAGTGAGGACTTTCCATCCGATATTAACCCCCCCCCCCAGAATTTATATGATCGTGATGATAACAGATTATAAGTGAAAGAAACTTCCGTACAAGCTTAATACCCACTGTTGAAACAGAGACTTGAACTTGCAGTTTCCACTACCTCAAGTCTCAATAGAAAATTCCATACAAGCTTAATACCCTTGTTGGAACAGAGACTGGAATTTTCAGTTTTAATCTACCTGAAGTCTTGAACGCTCTCTTTTTCCAGTCCCTCCTCTCCCCTCTCTCTTTCACACACACACACACACACACACACACACTACACACACACACACACACACACACACACACATATACAGACACTTATTACTTCTTCATTTGGCTTGCCCTCCAAATGCTTTTTCTTTTAATCTGAGGCCAGAAGTCAAGCATGGAGAAGAAGAGTGTACAATCGCATGTGGGATATAGTTTACAATTAGAATTCTCCAGACTAATCATAACTTTAAACAAGACCAAACACTTTCAGAAAAAAACAAAAAAAACCAAAACTACATGATTGAAAAGAAATCAACAATGCAAGACAGAAATTCCTGATGATAAAATTTTGCTTACATAAAAAAAAAGTGTTTATAATGTAAGGCTTACTTTCTTCTCTATTTTAAAACGTCAACACACAACTTTAAAACATCAACCACTACTGATACAGACAATTCCATCAGTTCTTCACACAGTGCAAAAAAATTTCAATCAATATGATACAAGAGTGTGGCTATTTTCAGATGAAATGAAAAATCATTTCCAGGAAAATCTTTCTGTTTGGGTAATTTCTGTTCATCCTTCATAGTATATAAGTAATGGTTTCTAAGCACACACAACAAAACTCTTAGAAAAACAAATTAAACAAACAAGTTGATATTTTTAAAATTTGTTTTTATAAATCCTGTTTACGCTTCAAACAGATACGTCAAACAACAAAGCTTCACTTTTTGATAAAAAACACTTACGCTTAATTCCAAATTAAGATAGATCAACAAAAATGAAAACAGGATGTTAACGAATCACTAATGCCCACTCAATTCAATCAAGCAACAAAGAGAAACAAATGGGTAGGTAGGACATGAGACAGAGGGCAAGGGACACTTTTGACACCAGACCCTTGGGGAATATTCTAGGATAAAAAGTTATTTGTTCATAGAGAATGACACAGCACACTGTAAACTGCCCTGGTGATCCCTCTTCCACATCAATTCACAAACTGTGACCAAGAACCTTTGTCTATCAATGCACGCAGCAAGCAACCAACCTGGACTAGTCTTTTACTGTAAATCACCTGAGCATTTCAAATGACTGTATGTGTTAAAGTGTTGACTTCTTTCTGTTCATAAAAAAGACTCTCTAGGGCTGGCAACACTTCCCTGTCTAAAGCAATAAATGCATCGTGGCATCACCATGACCGATTAAAAATTGCAAAAAAGAATCACATACTTAAAATGCTATGATACAAGTTTGTTACTTGTACTTCTAAAATGTTATACATTTCGTTATATGTACTTTATTTTAAATTCTCAGCGTCAGATATCAAATCTCATAAATGCTTTCCTTAACATTATCTGACAATTTATAAAGTGCTTACAAGATCTTTTTTCTTATTCTTGTCCACATCTAAAGCATTTTTACCCTATCTTCAAATGTATTGTGATTGAAAACATTGGCATTCTTTCCGGCTGTTCATTTCTCAAGCAAATGGTCTGGAGAGAAAACTGACAGAGCCCCCCCTCCCCAATACCAGAATTACAAATTAATGTGCTCTGACTAGGTCCAACAAAACACAGTGACCAAGCTTTTCTCAGCTCCAACAGTATAGCAGCAATCATAACAAATTAACGACAAAATCTCACAATAAATAACCACATCACACTGAGCAAACCTACATAAACAATAGCATACACATTTGCCAAACCATAATCGTGAAAAACGCGGGATGATTTACAAATTGAATGACCAATGGCATGACAAAAACGGGATGATATATTTGGTTGTGCAGACAAACTCTTGACACGTTTCTTGGAACAACAAAACTGGCAATAATCCGAACAACTACACGTCTGCTACACAAAGCAATTAAAAAAATCACCAGCTCAATAAATTATGTGACACACACACTTCATTTCTGGAATGCAAACAACCGCGAATTCCAAAAGATAAGAAATGACAAAAGCCAAAGATGCAATGCTGAGGAGACTGAAGTCAAGAAAATTTGTACAAACCTAGCAGTTAAGTAATGTGCTTACATATGCATACCTGTTCACTACAAAAACAAACTCAAGAAAACATAATACTGAAAAGCAAAATGATCGATGCAAAAGAATAAGAACTGGAGCAAAATACAAAGAAAACCACCCACAATAAACTCTAAATAAAAACTTCTGAAATGATTTGCAATGAAATATTACATTTTTTTTCTTTGAACTGTCACAACCATAAGACCAAAACACTCTGATGTGGTACGGTGTAAAACCAAAGTAGGCTGTATAAATGTAAGTGCACTATGTCTGTATGTATTTAAGCATTATTTGTGTGGGTGTTGTTGTGTGTGTGTGTGTGTGTGTGTGTGTGTGTGTGTTGTGTGTGTGTGTGTGTGTGTGTGTGTGTGTGTGTGTGTGTGTGTGTGTGTGTGTGTGTGTTGTGTGTGTGTGCAGATACAAAATATTTAGAAATATGAAAACAGGTGAGCAAACTGCATAGTTTAAAAGCAAATCAGCAAGTTTAACTGTTTGTTACTGAAGCTATGTCTTTTTTCTGAGACAAAAAAAAGTTTCTAAAAAAAGATGAAAAAAAAAAGGTTTTAACTCAAAACATGAACAAAACAACAACTTATGATCCTGAAATAATTCATGAACCTTAACATAATTATTTCATCATTCAACATGCTAGTCTAGAGACAGAGGTCAAATAAATTTACCGCCAAGTAAAGATACTCAAACAATGCCTGAAAAACTCAACTCAACATTAAGACATTGACTACATAAACCACCCTTTTAACCAAAATCACTAGTGATAACACCAACAAAAATTAACAAAACAAAACAAAACAAAAAAACCCCCAACAAATATTGAACAAGAGCATTATGAATGTAACAAAGTCAACAATGAACAGGTCAACCAAACAAAACTAATGAGTACCGTTTTTGGGGGGGTAACGATTCTCCTAAATTCTTGATACAGAATGCTAAACAGGTTTGAGTTGATACAGTTTCCGGATTATTGTTGGAACAAACTGGGGGATATGCCATGTACATGTATATATGTGATCACTTTACTCATTCAACGATGTGTATGTATTCATCTTTATTTTATCTAAGCATAAAGGAAAAACGTGAGAGGGAGAGAGAGAGCACTGTTTGAAAAGCCAAGCTCTTTCAGCATCAACACAAGCTTATTTGTACATATTTGTGGTTCTGCATGAGATCTCACTACCTGTAAGCTTGAGGGAAACACAGAGCAAGACCTACAAAGATGACACAGACAGACAGGAGCGAGATTGTACAAGCATGCATTTTCAAGTTGCGGTTTGAATTCAAATGCTCATCTGCCCTATGTTTCCAGTTCACCTGCACTTCCAGCACAAGAAGCGCAGCGACACACACACACTTACCATCAACAGCTAATACACACCTTTCAAAACGCATTCTGTGGGAAAAAGGATTTCCTGGCATCCTCAATAAGCTAGGGAATACAAACTTCCATCTCTTTCATTGGTCTGCTATGATTTTGTTTTTCCTTCATACTGATAAAATCTGCATACACTTTTCAGGTGTTAACTTTCTCCCTCTGTTCCATCACACCATGACCAGAATTTTTAAAAATGAAATCAGCAGAGTACAGTTCTATAGAATCACCGGCATATGTACTAACATTTCCAGTCACTCTGCAGCGCACATATCGCCCTAAAGGCCCAGTTACACTTAACAGTGATACAACTGCCAATATCAATCATTACCTGTTCCTGCTCTGATTCCTATAATTTACATACATTCTCCCATTTCTAAACAAACCTTCCTTACACATTGAACAACCCACACAAAACTTTTTTTTTTGGCTAAGCAATACGAAAAGAAGTATGTGAAAAAGATTAAAAAACAAAAAAACCAAAAACAAATAAAAACACATGAAGAAACTGAGCAAAAAAAATAAAACAGGTAAAAAATGTAGAATACAGCAAAAATACTTGGAAAATGATAGAAGTCAAACATAAGTAATGAAACATACTGAAGTTATTGGTCAGCGGTGGCATTGAATATGTAGAAATTCAATCTAAAATTCTTGGTTTTGGTGCTTGATTACAATAATTTGTGTTTGATTGATATATAATATATATATATATATATATAATATATATATATATATATATGTATATATATATATATATATATATATATATATATATATATATATATATATATATATATATATATATAATGTTGTTGAAGGCAAAATGCAATGTCACTGTCTTGTTCCATACAATCACTGATGATGCTCGATTAAATCTCAATCTTCAATCCACACTCGCATCAATTCATTAGCTGATGAATGAAGCACCCATGTAATGAAATTACCCTCCTCTATGAGGTGGTCACAGACATAAAACTCCAAGGCATAGCATAGTGGATCTGATGGTAATTTGTGAAACCATTTTGATTATAAAACATGTCATCAATTGGTCTGAATAAGCCAGAAAGTAAAAAAAAAACAAACAAAAAAACCCAACACAAAGAATCAGTGAAAAATCAAACCAACGACCAAAATACTTCATAGACAATGCTTCTGGGCTTTACCGCTAGTCTCATTAACATTTTTTTTTTTAAATTAAAAAAATCTCCCATAGTTTGTTTCCTCTTTAGCTAATTAAAGGTTCTTTTTTTTTTTTAACATTTCATCCCTACGGCATACACATCCACGCACTCACAGATATACATGAAAATGTACGTACATACTTACACACACCCCACAACCAGGGCTGCACTGCATTATACAAAACCACTCCAAATACACAGCATTCTAATGGCACACACAAGTAGATATCATGCCATGCGTAAACACTATCGTTAAAAACATCACAACACAACCAAATGAAAAATAAACAAACAAACAAACAAAAAACCCAAACAAAAATCCTCCAACCCCAGACCAGCAGCCAAACGGAAGATATGCTCACACTTGTTTTTTTTGTGGGTTTTTTTTTTTTTTATTAAATTCTTCAAATTTTGAATCAAAGTTGTACAACTTCTGATGAATGCACCTAACCTAGAAAACAATTATCCAAACTTGGCACAAAACAGTACCTCAAATTTGCGCATCAATTAATTAATCATTTCATTAATTTTTCATTATGCTTTTCGTCCCATGTTCCCTAGTCAAGACTGCATTGTGGTGTGGTTTATACTTTATAATTTGCCCTTCGAAGTCTCCATGTTCCATCTGGCATAAAATAAATGAAATCATCATCATCATCATCATCATCATCATCATCATCATCATTCACACCCTCTGCCAAACGTCACGTGACCACATGTTCTCCGCCGACAGTGTACGAGGCTTCAGCCCAGTTTGGTATACATCTCTTCGATCTGTGGGCGGAAATACTTGGCCAGCTCCTGTCGCTTGGCTTTGAAGGTCGGGGTCAGAAGGCCGTTCTCCACCGAGAACAGCTCCGCCTGGACGTACACATCCTTCACCTGAAAAACCAGACAGACACCATTTAACCCTTTCAATACGGCAAGCCTGTTTTCTGGCTCAGCTTTCTGCTCCCCTTCAGTCCTGTTAGGAGGAAAACCGGCGCAACCGAATTTTCCTTCAATTCCTAGGTTTCTGAGGTGCAGAAGAGTGCAAAATGGGCACCTAGGTAAATTTTACATACACACACATGAAACTTTATAATAAACATTCTTGTGGGAAAGGAGAAGCAGTGTTTGCCGTATCAAAACTAATTTCCAGAGTCCGTTGATGCCAGTTAGCCGCATGACGAGTCACTATAAGCAAACCCTACTCTGGTACCGTTATCGCCGGAGAATCGGCTGACAGGACTGAAGGGGAGAGCGCCAAGTCAGAAATTCAGGATAGGGGAAGAAATTGTCAGCAGACATTCAGTGCTGTATGGGTTAACAGGCAAATCCCAACAGATACCACTAAACAGGCAAATCCCAACAGATACCACTCAACAGGAAAAACCCGACACACAATAAGTAAAACCCAACCAATGACACTTAACAGGCACCCCCCCCACCCCACCCCCCCCCCCAAACAAACTAACAAAAAACCCAACAAAAAATCCCAATCAACCTCTGATTTTCAGCATTTCTTCGTAAGAGCAGTTTTCTTCTTTTTCAAAACATACAAGTTATTATACTATATAATTATGTTTGTGTGTGTGTATATATATATAGTGTGTGTTTGTGAGTGCGTGCATGTGTGTATATATATGAATGTGAGTGTATGTTTTCAGTGTTGATTCTAGGATTTCAAAAAAGGGGGCCCAAGGGCCCCCTGAAATGAAAAAAAGGGGCATTTGCCCCCTCCCCCCTTTTCTCTTCATAAAAAAGGGAACAAGTAATAAGTAGTATATTTTGCTCATAATACTGTTAGTACTCTGATTTCTGCTATTTTTCAAGAATGAGAAACAAAACAAACAAGACGGTATATAGGCAGACAGGATTTAATATACACCTTATGTATTGCAGCTGGTCTGTAAAATGATTTTCTTACACAGGAAAGAGAGAGAGAGTTTGGGGGAGAGGGGGGGGGGGAGAAAGGGGGGGGGGGGGAAGATTGTGGTACATTCAGATGTGGAGGGATACAAACTACATAGATACAGGAGGAGATGCATTGTTTGTATATGAGAGAGAGAGACAGAGGCAGAGAGAGAGAGGAGGGGGTAGGGAAGGAGAAAGAGAGAGAGAGAGAGAGGGAGGGGGGGAGGGAGGGAAGGATGGAGAGAGAGAGTCAAAGTCAAATTTGTATTTCCACATTTTGAGTTGGAGAGAGAGCTAGATCTAGATGAAAAAAGAGGCAAGAGCTGAAATCAGTCTTACCCCCCCCCCCCCCCCCCCCCCCCTTACCATATGTGTGAGAGAGAGAGAGAGAGAGAGAGAGAGAGAGAGAGAGAGAGAGAGAGAGAGAGAGAGAGAGAGAGAGAGACAGAGAGACAGAGAGAGACAGAGACAGAGACAGAGAGACAGAGAGAGAGAGAGAGACAGAGAGAGAGAGAGAGAGAGAGAGAGAGAGAGAGAGAGAGAGAGAGAGAGAGAGGAAGGGATGTCAAAAGTCCATCTTGTATTTCCATTCAGAGTTGGAGGGAGAACTACTAGATTTAGATCTAGATGAGAAAAGGGGTTAAAGCCAATGTCTAAGTCTTATCTTTTCCTCCCATATGGCAGAGAGAGAGAGAGAGAGAGAGAGAGAGAGAGAGAGAGAGAGAGAGAGGGGTCAAAGTCATTTTTTTATTTCCACTTTCAGAGTTAGAACTCTAGATCTAGATGAGAAGAGAGGTGAAAGCAAATATCAAAGTCTTGCCCCTCCCCCTCCCCATGAGGGAGGGAGGGAGGGAGGGAGGAAGGAAAGAGAGAGAGAGAGAGAGAGAGAGAGAGAGAGAGAGAGAGAGAGAGAGAGAGAGAGAGAGAGATTTTCTGTTAAGAGAGATCTAGATCTAGATGAGGAGAGGTGAAATCCAATATGTCTTTTTCCTCCCATGCAGTGGAGAGAGAGAGGGGGGGGGGGGGGGGGGGAGGGGAGGGGAGGGAGGGAGAGAGAGAGGAGAGAGAGAGGAGAGAGAGAGAGAGGGGGGGGGGGGGAGAGGAGGTGAGAGAGGAGAGAGAGAGAGAGGGGGGGGGGGGGGGGGGGGGGGGGGGAAGAGTCAAAGTCATTTTCGATATCCAGCCGATAGTCTACCCTATGCCATCATTATTGTTGCCAAGCACAGGCTACTTGTCTAGCCAGATCTGAAAAACCGCCTTGAAAACTCGTAGGTCTATCAGCTTTGAACCCTGCTGGGTCGCCGCTCCTTCCACAAACACCACTAACGATCTCTGTCACAATGACGTCACTTGTTTCAGGAGTCACGGCTCCTTTGAAAAATGACGTAATGACGTAAATGAGTAGGGAGATGACGTCAGATCAGCCGCTTTGTCACGATTTTGATAACTGTAGGCGCTAATCAGTGCATCCTGCCGTCCCCGGGGTATCAACGTAATGACCAACGCACGTAGCGCTATTTTGAAACTATACAAACGGCAGTTGCGGGGGCGCACTGTTTGTTCAAATATGCGCTATCCACAATTTTTTTGCGTCCGTTAGGGCGCACTGGTCACATTATTTTGCGGCAAAGTTGAAAAAAATGCGGGAATCCCGCAAGGGCGCACCCTAGAATCAACACTGTGTTTTAATGACCACTGCATACAAGACGGCAAGTCAAATCACTATGAGGCACCATGTAAAAAAAAAAAACATCCCCAAACCAACCCCCCCCCCCAAAAGCTAAATCCAAATCAACCCCAATTATTTCATCACAGGACAGGAAGAACTGCTCACAATTTCCAAAGATGACAGGCCTGACTTCTTGCCCAGCTCAGTCAGGTTGTCCAGTATCAACTTCTTCACCGCCTGAAAACACACACACACCCATACCATGTGAACATGAAGCAGTACAACACACACACACACACCCATACCATGTGAACATGAAGCAGTACAACACACACACACACACACACACACACATACCATGTGAACATAAAGCAGTACAACACACACACACACACACCCATACCATGTGAACATGAAGCAGTACAACACACACACACAACACACACCCATACCATGTGAACATGAAGCAGTACAACACACACACACACACACCCATACCATGTGAACATGAAGCAGTACAACACACACACACACACAGCAAATGAACATGAAGCAGTACACACTGACACTTTTCGTATCCATTCAATGCTGCTTGGATTAGTCACACAGTTCCATTAAAGAAAATTCCTTGAAAAAACAAAACAAAACAAAACACCCCACAATCAGACTACCAAGCATTATAGAAAGAAAAAATTACATTGCCACATTTAAAAAAAAAAAAAAAATTCTGAAACAAGCTGAGGTCTCTGACGCCTCGCTCCCCTACAAACACAGAGGTTATCAGACACCTTTACCTATACCCTTAACATAATAAAAAAAACAGTATGCTTGCCAACTCTCTCTTCAGTGGGCCGACAACAGCTAAAAGGTGTTAAGGATATTTGTGAGAGACTGCCTATATGAAATATACTGCAGGAATTGATACCTGTATGACATTGAAACCTTAAAATACTGCACATTAAATTGGCATGCTTGCACAGACACAAGAAAATGAAATGGGAACCATTAATGAACACAGACAGACAGACAGACAAACAGGCAGACAGTGTGTGTGTGTGTGTGTGTGTGTGTGTGTGTGTGTGTGTGTGTGTGTGTGTGTGTGTGTGTGTGTGTGTGTGTGTGTGTGTGTGTTGTGTGTGTGTGCCTGTGTGTGGTGTGTGTGAGTGAAAGTGTGTGTGCGTGTGTTTTGTGTGTAAGTGCGCGTGTAAGTGTGAGTGTGTGAGTTTGTGAGAGTGTGTACACACACCGCACACACCAGTCTGTGTCTTTGCTTTGGGTTTTTTAGGTGGTGGCATTTCAAAAACTAAAAAGAAAATCAACCACTATCAAAAACCCAAGAAAAGCAACAGCGACAACATCAGTATAACCATAACACACAGAAAACCTACTGTTTAGATGGAGGGAAAACCATTTTAAATAAACCAAAATAAACTGCCCTAAAGCAGGTGAGAAAGCCCCACGTACAGGGTTCTGGCACAAGTTGTCGTAGGGGCCGTTCAGGTTCAGCTGCTCCTTAGCATGCTTGGGCAAGACGTCAGGGTCTGGCACCACGATGCCAACCAGGCAGGACTGGAACACACAACACATGGCTTCAGTGTGAAGAGCAGTGGGACAAGGAAAGCTTTACTGTCAACATCCACCCCTGATATATATATATATTTTTTTTTGAGGATAATGGAATAAACACTCATTAACTTTCTTGCATCCAGTCCCTGTGTGCATGCGGTATTGTAAATTTTGTCATCTGTTCCAACTGGCAGCACACAATGGCCTGCTCTCATGAAAAGCGGAAGGGGTTTAAAGTGTGCGTAAAATGTTCTACTGTGTTAAGGTGTGACTGATAAACTTTTTCTGTTCTTGAGATGTACATTTTGCATCATAGTTGTTCAAATTTTTTACTCACGGCTGATAAAAAATACATTATTTGCTGTTGTGTTTAGGACTTAATGATTACTAATTGTATTACACAGATTTGATTTGATTTGATTTGATTTATTCTTTTATATCGAGGATAATGGAACAAGTTCCAGAACATTCATCAAGGCTCCTCCACACTCAGTTTTTCCCCTCCTCAGTTCTGCTTTACTTACGCTATCAATGCAATTAATCTGCTTTCCTAAAGACTGCAATGCACACCCTAACCTAATCAATTCTTAAACAAATAAAGTGAAATGCATCTGTTTAACATAATTGTTATAGTCATTATGAACACCACAACAGAAAAACATAACTTCACCCGGCACAACTTTACCACTGCAAGCTTGTAAAGATTATGGAACTATGTACTTTGAGGACATATTTGTGGTAAATGGCTGATTTCAAATAACTCCTCCTTGTCAGCCTTACACTGAAAAATTCAAGACTATTATAAAATACAGCCAACAGATCATTTCACCCTTTACAGCCCCCCCCCCCCCCCCCCCCCCCCCCCTCGTAGCAGATTTTCCTTAGAAAGACACCACGTTGTCTTGTGTCAAAAAGGATAATTCTATAAGATACAAACAACAAATATACACACAAAGTATAAATGCTGGATCCTTACTCAGAGCATCACTGAAAAGTTCCACAAATCTTGTTTTAAGCTATTTTCACTATATACTCCATACACAGAGTTTATAACTTTATTCTTTTTATTTCGAGGACAATGGAATAAGCACTCAAGTGCCTGCACAAATCAGCCCATAAACTAAATTATTCAGAATTTCCTCTCCTACCTGTAAGCTGTCACCGTGGGCGTACATCTGAGCAACCAGGGGACTCTGGATACACACGTTCTCCACTTTCTCTGGGCGCAATGTACTCTCCCTGAAAAACACAAGACACCATCATCAGCTGGCACACACACACACATAACTTGTAAACCTTGCTTTATGTGTAAGTTGTCTCACCATCTATACTGTACCCGATAAGGTTTAAGTGAACTTACTTTCATTACTGTCAAAAGTCTGTGATAAAGCAATAAAAGTTACTTATTTATTTACTTATTTATCTATCTATTCTTTTGTATTGAGGATAATGGAATAAGCACCCATGTGCTTTTTTTGTTACATCCAGTCCTGATGTGTATGCGGTTTTGTAAACTTCTTTTTTCTTCAAGTCACGTGACATTCCGTTTTCAGAACTAGAACCATCAGTTCTGTGTCAATTTTTTTTGGTGAAAAACATTAGTTCTAAGCATATATTTAAAAGAATGAAGCATAAGCTTTACTCAAAATATAAAACACACATGCGCTCATCAAGAGTTTTTTTTGTTTTTTTGTAAACAAACAGTGAAAAGAATGTACCTGAGCAAGTTTGAAGATATTCTTTTTCCTGTCGATAATCTTCAGAGAGCCATTCTGAAAGAAACAAACAAATAAACATAAAGCATGTGTTTCAGCATCTTAATTTTTCCCAATACATAACAACATTTTTACTGTCTTTCATAACACACAACGAATACAGCTTAATGAGTTCATCTGTACACACTTCAATGATAGGATGCCCCTGTCAGCTGAGTGATTTTACAACATGTCATAATTTGATGTTTTTCTCTTAGGATCACATCAAAAACACATTCAATACCATAGTTACTCTATGCTTCAATAATAACCATTGTTTCATTTATCTCCTAGACTTGTACACCACATTTAAGTTAAAAGAAAAAGAACGCTATCTCATATCCAAACCACTATTTTACATGACAAAGATACCCCTTTGGCAGTTATCACTGTATATTTAAACTAAGTTTTACCATCACTCATATCAAAACCTTTGGCCTTGTGACTGTATATATCAACTGAATTTTACACTGATAAATCTTCTCTCAAGTCCTTGATCATACCAGCAGTATACAAGTCATTCTACACTTACCAATAAAGGAGTGAGATACAAACAATGGCTAGCATCTAACTCATTGCACACTCCCTGACAGAGCACCACAGCACTCACCTCCATCCAGTGGCCCACATCTCCTGTGTGAAGCCAGCCGTCAGAATCCAGAGCTTCTTTCGTCTTTTCCTCGTCATTCAGGTAACCACGGAACACGTTTGGACCCTTGATACAGATCTGACACACACACACACACACCAACAAAATAAGGTTAGATACTGCTGTTTTACATTATAGTATGATCCTGACTGAATTGATACAACAGCTATGACAAAGACATACTTCTTAATTATATTCACATTTTTTACCCAAAGTAATTTCAGACTGATTAGTAAGGAAATAAAACAGAAAAAAAGTTTTTAAAAGTCTCTTCCTGCTGCATAAGATTTTTTTTAAGAATCTCAGTTTTGGGGGTAGGGGGTGGTGGGAATTTTCATCCTTTACTTTGAATGAAATAGGTGAAAGACTTGTGTGTTTCCTCAGAATGAGGAGCCATAATAGTATTAACTGCCATGTGGATTTTATTGTTGCACTTGATGCAAAACCTCACCATTGAGAAACCTCAGAGTTCTAGTTGAGAAATGAAAAAAAAAAAAAACCACAACCCAAAAGACACCCTAACAAAAACAAGAAAAACAAATTTTTAAGGAAAAAAAAGATATAGAGCACAGCACGCAAATCCAGCATCACTCAGTCAAGAGCGCCAAATTCAGCACGCCCTTTCCCTTCACCAAGTCCAAGTGTGGTCAGTTCCTGCTACACTTAGCACCAGCTGGGATGGGATGAGATAGAACAAACAGCAGCAGAGAGCAGCTGAAACTGGGGGAAACTGACAGCTATGGGAGCATAAGCAGCCATGCCAGCACATGAGGGAAGAGGACAGACACAGACACAAAAACCTGGCCCTTGACTCCAGCACTCAAGGGAAGAGGACAGACACAAACACAAAAACTCCGCCCCCAGCATCAAGGGAAGAGGACAGACACAAACACAAAAACTCCGCCCCCAGCATCAAGGGAAGAGGACAGACACAAACACAAAAACTCCGCCCCCAGCATCAAGGGAAGAGGACAGACACAAACACAAAAACTCCGCCCCCAGCATCAAGGGAAGAGGACAGACACAGACACAAAAACCCGGCCCTAGGCTCCAGCATCAAGGGAAGAGGACAGACACAGACACAAAAACCCGGCCCTAGGCTCCAGCATCAAGGGAAGAGGACAGACACAAACACAAAAACTCCGCCCCCAGCATCAAGGGAAGAGGACAGACACAGACACAAAAACCCGGCCCCCAGCATCAAGGGAAGAGCACAGACACAGACACAAAAACCCGGCCCCCAGTACTCACTTCTCCCTTGTTGTCTTTGGAATAGTAGTCCATCTCAGGAATGTCGACCAGCTTGATAGAGCAGCAGCTGAGAGGTGGGCCCACAGTGCCTGTCACACATCATCATCCACACTGATTCAGTCACTCCATGCAGCATATGCATCTTGTCTATTCCACTTATTTTTTTATTTTATTCCTTTATTTTGAGGATAATACTGCTTTTTTGTGTTTTTTTTAACATCCAGTACCTCTGTGTACGTGGTTCTGCAAATTTTGTCTTCTGTCACCGACACACAATGGGCTATTCTTTCCAAAAGTGGAATAGGTTTCAATATGTATGCAAGACGTTCTGCGCGCATTCGCACACAGGACCTCAGTTTTTGGTCACATCCAAAGGACTTTTGGGGGAAAGTGGAGCCAGCATTGATGTTAACTCCAGAGGGAAAATCCCCTTGAATGGGATTCAAAGCTGGGTCAGCAGAGCATGAGCGCAACGCTCTAACTACCAGGCTATCCTGTTCCCACAGGTAACATCTGTCTCGAAAGCAAGAAGCCACAGGAGCAATCTCTGCTAAACCCAAATTAGATCTTGATGGGTAGTCTGAGTGCTAGTCTTTCAAATGAGATGATATACATCTGACTTCCTGTAAGAGCAGCCTTTTGTTGTTTTTAAACAGAAATTTGCCTGGGATAACCCTCTTGTTCCTTTTGATTCTTTTGCATAGGCTCAATGTAGATTGTACATAAAAGTTTGGTTTATCACCTGATCTGAAAGACTAACACCCAGACCAACACTTGTGGTCTAAGTTGAAAGAATTCCAGGGGGAGAGGGGGAATCCAGCTTTAGGCAGGAATGAAACCTGTGACTTCTCACTTTCTTAAAAGTGCATTACCCAGAATATCAGTTTAACACAGAGGACAGAATACAGGGAAGGAGGGAGAGGGAGAGAGGGAGAGGGGGAGAGAGGGGAGAGGGGAGGGAGGAGAGAGAGAGAGAGAGAGAGAGAGAGAGAGAGAGGAGAGAGAGAGAGGAGAGAGGACAGACAGACAGACAGACAGAGAGACAGACAGACAGACAGACAGACAGACAGCAGTCAGTTAGTACGAGTGTGTGCATATGCATGTATGTGTGTGTTTGTGGGAGAGAGAGGAAGAAAAAGAGGGAGAAGCAGGAAAACGAAGTCAGACAGGCAGGCAAGCAGATCATACAGGAGGGACTGCGTGCATGCACACATACCCACACCCACTAACACACACAGACTTACACACACAGACTTACACACACAGACTTACACACACAGACTTACACACACAGACTTACACACACACACACACACACACACACACACACACACACACACACACACACACAGAGGCACTGACCACACAACATTTCAGACACAAAAAACCACAACCGAAGAGTTCACTCACCTATGGTGCAGTCACCCACAAGCTGCAGCGAGCATATGGCGTGACACTCTGTCTGACCGTACCCTTCCAACAGCTGCACACACACACAGCATACAGAAAATCACCACTATCTGACCACATTGCACATTCCCATATATCTATGGTTAGGGGATTCTTTTTGTGGGTTTTTTGTGTGTGCATATATACATGCATGTATTCAGCTTTCAAAGCAGTCATTGGGAACAGTAGGGTTTTTTTTTTGGTTGTGTTTTCATGTACATCCTAAAGCAATAATGCTTTAAATACCCCCCTCTCTCTCTCTCTCTGCTTTATAATACTCCCCCCTCTCTCTCCCCCCCCCCCCCCCCCCCCCCCCCCTCTCACCACACACACACACACAAACACACACTACACAATACACACACACACACTACACACACACACTACACACACATTCTTTTTTCCCTTTAAAAACCAAGTACAGACATGACTTACCGGACAGCCGACGATGCAGCGGAGGAAGCTGAGGACTTTGGGGAGAGGGGAGCCGACCCTGTGGTGATCAGACGCACGCGGCCCCCCAACGCATTCTGCACAGACTTGAACACAATCCTGTCCCAGATGCTGTCGTTGCGGATGATTCGCCTGCAACACACAGCCTGGAGGGGTCAGCTGTGTTTATTCATGCGACACTGTTACTTGCACTGATGATTCTTCAGATTTTATTCACACAATATGCACTATCCCACTGAAAAAGTTGAATTAAAGTAAGTCTATGTCTGTCCTTTTTTTTTTCTTTCTCTGGTGTGACTTAAAATGTCTGTGCTGATATTAACACTATCCCTACATTACGGGAGAGATCCCCTCTTTCCCTGTACATGTGCACTGTGCTCATTTGGATGGTTCTGTTGCCAATATGTGGATGCTACGTTGGGAAGGGCTAGGAGAGGGTTGGTTGCCCAATAGCAGGAAACCTGTAGAGAAAAAGTTAAAAAAGAAAAAAAAAGAAAAAGAAAAGGTGGGCGGGGGATGGAGAATTACTGACTTAATCAAAATGTTTCAGTTATTGCAAATTCACATAAATGTGTTTACATCATGCTCCAATCCAATCCAATTATGTTGCTTATAGCCCCGCCGACCACATAGGCCATATCAGGGCTATCACCTCGTTACATTCTAAAACTCGTATTAAAAGTGTGCAACTATGTACAGTTTAAAATGAGGTATAAAACCAACTCAACTGTCCTTGCTTGTATCAACGGTTTACATCATGCTCAAAGCCACTACATTTATAAGTTGTGTATTAAGAACTATAAGCATCACAATCACAGAATAAACACACCAGGTGTCTAGATCTATCTTTTTTTTTTTCTGGAACATACCTTCTGAGTTCTCCCTCTTTGCTGCGGACTGCCATGTTGAAGAGGAAGCTCTTGATGAAGCTGCTGCTCACTCCCGCCACAACCTGGAGACAGTTGTACACTGTGCTATGTAATGGTGCAGGACACCTGATCCTTTACTTAAATCATTTATTTATTTATTCTTTTTTTGATTGCATGATGATCAGTGATGATGTTGAAGTTAAAGTCTGTCCCGAGCCTAAGGCTCATCAGGCCAGTGCTTATCCCAGTTTTTGTGGCGTTAAGCGACTGAGAGTCATAGACTCCCCCCTGGATAGGACGCCAGTCTATCGCAAGGTTAGCCCCAACACAAGGTTGGTACCCTTTTTACACCTGGGTGGGGTGAGAAAATAGCCGTAAAGTGCCTTTTCCAAGGGCACAACGCCATAGCTGAAAGCTGGGATCGAACCCGCAACCTTTAGATTAAGAGTCCAACGCCCTAACCACTAAACTACAGAGGCGGCACTCAGTGATGATGGGGATGGCGTAATGATGCTGCTATGGAAGTGCATCTGCTTTGAGACTTCTTGACAGGGTTGTATTCTACGCTTACTATCATAATATATCACAGCGTCAACCATTTAAACATTATTCTATTTTTAACGGATCAATCAACAAAATATATGAACAGCGAAAGGTGGACAGAAAATGTAACTAAAGAGTTTTTTAAGAATAAAATCAGCAACTTGGGGGGGTGGGGGTGGAAGGAGGGAACCTACTGGTTAGAAAGTTGCATCCGGGGGATCAAGCCCCCACAGAGGCACTGTCACTGATTTGAAACAGTTATAAGAGCCTATTGTACACAACTGAGTGGAACACTTTATGCTCTTTATATTTTCACTATATACAGAGTGCTTGAATGATGCAACATGTGCATATTCTACACCATATTCCATTGATTAAAGAATACTTATCGACTCACAGATTTAAAACCAAAAAAAATTTCATTTTTAGGTTGTGACAGAATACAGTGATGCTGAGTAGCACTGTGCTATGGGAAAGTGTCAGTTTCAGTTTTAAAAGATATTAACCCTCTTGTTGTTGAATTTTACAGAGCTAAACTGCCTGTAGATTTTGAATTCTTTTAAAGTTTTCTACCCCAAACTGACATAGTCTACTCCTGAGACAATTGTCTGTGTGCATGACAAGCTATCAAGCTGAAATTTTGTCACAAGCTAGATATATCTTTGTACTTGCATTTTAAGACAAGTTTACATGTCTGGTCACAAAATGTTGTGTCGTTGTCACCTTATTTGTCACCAATCACAGGTAAAAGTATGTTGTATACAATAAACCAGCAAAATATATATGGAATAGACACAAATTCATACATGTAAGTGTTGAATAAAGAACTGATGCCTAGCTAACGTGTTTATTAATGTTTGTGTGCAATTGTACTTCAAGGATGTGTCACACAATGTCCTCATAACACCTATTGTTTTATATGTCTTGATGAGGCATACTTTTTGTTTAACTCGTTTTTTGTCTTTTGAAAACAAGGAATATTCAATCAATATCTTACCTATATACTGCATTTCAGATGTCTATGTCTTACCACATGTTTGTTAAGTGCACAGAAGTGTAATATTGTACATAACTGTCACATTGTCACCAGTGTCACCACACAGGTGTGACAAACATGAAACAACACAGAACTTCTGTAATTCTACAAAATTTTAATCGTGATAGCCTTTAAAGTAGTCATAGTGATGGCACAGGGACACATCACATCACAGAAAGCACCAAATGTGGATGTGTCGGGGGTGTACCTATCGCTGTCACCTGTGGCATCTTGGCAGACTTGAGGTCTATTTTCTTTTCCTTCTCGGTATTTTCGTCATCAGCAAATCTGTCCGTTGAGTTTCAAATAAAAAGTGTGGTATTAACTAGAAAATAGACAAAAGGCGTCACATTTTCTGGCGTTTATGCTGCGGACCTCCCCCCTCCCCCCTCAAATTTCTCCACAGCGTGTGGGTAGCACAGGTCGCCACGCTTGCAGGAATGTGCCGTGTAGTCGGGTTCATTCTTCTCTCTAACTGCGTTATTTCCTTTCTCTTCTCCCCCGTCAGCTTTTTATTTCTGACTCACTTAATATTTATCATTGAATTTTTTCTACTTCCAATGCAAACACGTTCATTTTATTGTCTAGTTAGTTAGATGAATCGTCTGCTACCAACGAAGACGCCATTTTTTTTCGCCACGCGTTATGAGTGAAAGGCGTTTCTATCGCCAGCCTTGCTTTCTTCCTTCCCTCCCAAGTACACACTGTTAGTGGTCTAAATTTATCACTGGCACCATCTGAAACCTTCCCTGCATCGCCCCACCAAATTTCAGACACATTGTGTGAGAACCACGAGGTATGTGTGTGATGGAAAAGTACTGCCCACGTGGTCAGGACCAACGGGCGGCTACGGCCGCAACGGAATCTAGCAGCAGGTGCTGTTACGGGCGGCTGCGGCCGCAACGGGGCTAAGACGGTTAAAGACCTATTTCAGAGGCAACAGCAGTATAAAGAAAGCCACTTATCAATCATTTACAACATAACTTTGTAATTCATACTGATTGTGATATGAAATAAATCCAACCTAAATGCGTCACCACTGCACATTTCCTTTTCAAAAGCAGACCCATACATACACAATGCAGGCAGGAAGTGCATGTGTATATGCATGCACATAATTACATATACACATGCATTCAAGAACACGCACACACTCACACATATGCAAGTATGTACACACACACACACACACACACACACACACACACACACACACACACACCACACACCCTCTCTCTCTGTTTTACTCACCTTGTCATAGAATCTGTTGAGCAAGCGAGGGACACAGGGGAAGAGGGTGGGCTGTAGTTCTTTGATGTCGTCCATCAGCTTTCGTACATCTCCTTGGAAAAAACCGATCTGAGCCCCACACATGTACACCACTCCCTGCAACCAACATTCTGGCATAGCAATCCAGTGTTTACTGATCATCTATCTGCTAGGGCCAATTTTTATCGAGAGGAGGGAGGGAGGGAGGGAGGGAGAGAGAGAGAGAAAGAGAGAGAGGGAGGGAGGGAGGGAGAGAGAGAGAGAAAGAGAGAGAGAGAGAGAGAGAGAGAGAGAGAGAGAGAGAGAGAGAGAGAGAGAGAGAGAGAGAGAGAGAGAGAGAGAGAAAGAGACAGACCGAGACAGAGAGACAGAGAGAGACAGAGAGAGCGAGCTCTGATGACATGTGCATAATTCATTCTTTTATCCTTTAGTTGTGTAATCATTTGCTCATGACCTAACTGAATTTCTGTTTTTGAGATGACATGTATATAATGCAGACAGATAGACAAAAGGCCAAAATAGTGTAGAATTTGTACTACTTATCATAAAAGACAGCTTTTAACTGAAATGGAGATCAAATTATACCCAGACAATCACCCCATATTCGACAAACTTTGAAAGTACATGACTTGGAGAAATAAATTTTGATCGAATTTTTTCACTTCAGTCTATGCTACAAATGAATATCTTGACAAAGATGAAAGGTATCTTTTTGAGATACCAAACGACCAATACAAAATTGAAAACCAACTTACATGTAGAAGCCGCTCGTAGGAGTGTGCCAGTGGGAGGTATGAGATCATGACATCTTCAGGAGTGACTGGGGCACCACTGGCCAACTGTAACACAGCCACCAAACCGTTCAACACCTTGCACTGCTGTGTTTATTCCACTTTATGTACCATTCACGAAATTACTTCAGACTTGCATTCCATACTGCTTGTGCAGTGCATACATTGAATACCTTCACCTTTATGCTGCATATAAAGGATTATGATCAGGATTTTATATCATTTATGCTTGGTAATTTATCCACATTGCATGGTCTATAGAAAAAATGGTATCTTACACAATGATATCTAGAAATGGTTTTTGAAAAAAAGTCTCAAAATACCTCTGATAAAGAGTTTTTCATATTTTTTCCCTCACTTCCAGGCACTAACCACATCATCAGGATCTGACGAGTAAAAGTTGATGGTAATATGGTAACAACAATACTGACCACTTGATGCAATGCTGATGACGACGTGGCGATAGATCCTCGGTGGGTCAGCATAGCACCCTTTGGTATTCCTGGTGGACACAGGGCAAATACTGGTTAGTTTCTGAGTGACATACATTTTTCTTGTCAGTATTCAACGCCATGTCTCCACTTTTCTTTTTATGATCAGTCACTGTAACGCACAGCTGACTGAAGTGTGCATACAATGATACCTCTTAAGATTTTCATGAAAAATGGCCCTCAGGCTACCCATCAAGCAAACAAGGGTGTTTGAACTAAATGCATATACGGATGTTATGCAAGTTTGAATTAGGCTTCCCACTATATTCTTTAATGATCGATAGAATAAAAATGTTTGATAGTAACTTGATTTGAATCGCTTTCTCCTCTGAAATTGCTGAATATTTATTATGAGCAAATTGAGCCTGGCAAAGCCCATCCTACTCCCAGATAACAACGTGCATGCTGGGTATGTTTGTGTCATACACAACACCAGCGACATAGCCGGAATATGACACAATAAACACCTCCCAGGAATATTTTCATTGTACATGTACACGTTTTCTTGTACATTCTCACAGACACGGCAATAATATTAATAAAAATAATAATTAAAATAATAATAATAATAATAATAATAATAATAATGATGATCATGATGATATTATTATCATCATCATTATTGTTATTATTATAATAACTACAACATATAACATATAGACTTTATATATTGCTAAATCTTGAAAAGCAAACAAACTGCAGGGCTCGCATTCAAATAAATTACACACATATATATGCAACCGTCCACAAATATTATAATTAACATATATACATGAAGAGAGCAGTCACTTCAGCAACATGATACGACCATCAGCACACTACAAACACACATGTAGCACAGCACTCACCTGTGGTCCCACTGGTGTAGCAGATGATGCACACATCGTCTGGTTTGGCTGGCTGAAAACACACATTTGTGGATCAATACAAACATGCCTTTTTAATTTTTTTTTTTTTTTTTACAAACATGCACTACTGACTACTTACATAATTATGATGAGAAAAAAACCGAATGATTAACATGAAACTTAAACAACCAACTGTTAGCTTCAGAGATCTGTGTGTGGTGTGTGTGTGTGTGTGTGTGTGTGTGTGTGTGTGTGTGTGTGTGTGTGTGTGTGTGTGTGTGTGTGTGTGTTGTGTGTGTTGTGTGGTGTGTTGAATTGTGTTGTGTTCCATGGTGTGGGGAGTGAGTGAGTTGAGTGAGTGAGTTGAGTGTGTGAGTTGAGTGTGTGAGTTGAGTGAGAGTGAGTGAGAGTGTGAGTGAGAGAGAGAGAGAGAGAGAGAGAGAGAGAGAGAGAGAGAGAGAGAGAGAGAGAGAGAGAGAGAGAGAGAGGTGTGTGTGTGTGTGTGTGTGTGTGTGTGTGGTGTGTTGAGTGTGAGTGTGTGTGTGTGTGTGTGTGTGTGTGTGTGTGTGTGTGCATGCATGCGTGTGCTTGTGTAAGCATGTCCGTGTGTGTGTGTGTGCATGCGTGCATGTGCGTGCATGTGTAAGCATGTCTACAAGTATTGAGTTTTTTAAACCATCATATGGAAGTCTCCAGGGCTTGTGCACTTATGAATGTAGGTATCACAAACAGATCAAGAATGTGTAAATTAAATATAAGCCATAAACATTCATACTAACATGTAACTAAAATGAAAACACTGTATACTCACATTTATTTTTGTTGGGTTTTCTTTGCCCAGTTTCTGAAAAAAACAAAAGTGACAACATGGTTATTGATATGTGTTCAAACATGATACACACCTAACAAAAAAAAAACCCTAATTTTAACACTATCATTCGACGCAATGCAACTTTTAACAAAAAACCAAAGAGGAGTTTTTTTTTAAAAAGTAAAACAACCCCCCCCCCCCTAGTTTTGCTTCTGTTTTTGTTAGTTTCTAAGTAGAGGATAAAACTCGAAAATAAAATTACTCCAACCAAGATAAAAAAAATGACAATTTTCATTTAATCACTTTTTGATGACCGTGAAACTATCTGCAATGTTATCCAACAGGCAATTCTCTAAAATCCTTGTAAAATGCAAACTAATTCATTTAGTGGTGTTTTGATTTTTTTTCGTTTTAAATACAAGAAATAAATATCCTCCTTGGTTACTGTTTTTTTTTCCCCTCCACTCAGCCTTCTAATCACGGTCCTTCCAACGGTTACACTAAAAACCAAATCTGATGACAAAACATTCAACAACAGCAGTTCACACACACACGCCCGCGTGCGCGCACACACGCACGCACCCCCACACACACAGGCTCAGTGTGTGAACGCTCGCAGAACATCTAGCGCACACATTAAATCCTGTTCTGCTTTTCATTAAGGAGCCCATTGTGTGCCGGTGGGAACAGATGAAAAAAATTTACAAAACTGCATACACACGGGGACTGGATGTAAAAAAGCACAAGAGTGCTTATTCCTTTATCCTCGAAATAAAAGAATGAAATAAAACACACACACACACACACCTCCAGTTCGCTGAACTGCATGAGCTTGACCCCTGCCTTGTCAGCCTGTGACCGACTCTCCCCATCAATGGCGTCCATCACGATGATCAGCTTCAGATTCGGCGTGGCACTCAGCCTCTTCAGCAGATTCTTCACCTTCGCATTGGCGTCACAGATGACCACGCTGATTTCCGCTGTGACACAGGCATGTGACGCTGATGAAAACTAATACCACCCCGAAATGGATTAATTTAATTAACCTTTTCATTACCGGAAGCCTGCTACAGGGTAACCAACCATCTACCAGCCCTTCCCCTTGTATCACCCTCTAGTGGGTTACAGTAGCACACTATGCACAGTGCTCATGTACTGGGAAAGAGGGGTTCACTCCAGGATAGTGTTCAAAAACAAGCAATATCATGGTGAAAGTATAACATTTTCAAAGTTATCACAAAACTGAAGCAATCAACTTATCATGCATTTTGAAAGAAAAGAGCTGTATGGTATAACAAAATGCTGTAAGGTATAACAAAATTTTGATTTATCATAAGCTAAAAGCAGTATGGTATTGCAAAATGTTATCATAAGCTGTAACTACTGATTATTACAGATTTTTTTTGTTTGTTTTTGTTTTGTTTTGCATCATTTTGTTTTGCTTGCTTGAACTTTCTTTCAATGAATTCACTGATATACGGCTAAAAATTTGAGAGTAGTCATAACTGTGTGGTGATGTACAAAGACGTGAAGGATACTTACCTTGGTTGATGATATGGTTACATGCTTCAGCACCCAGGGTATCGTACAGGGGTACACCCACCATGGAGTAGGTCCACAACCCACAGTCTGTGATCACGTACTGAAAACAACATGAATGAAAATTCAATATTTCATCTGTTTCAGACATGTCTCTCAATCAAACAAACTTGCCCAGGCACCCTGAAAAGCTGCACTGCAAGAGAGGATGATGAGAAAAAGACAGGGGAAAATGGAGGAAAGCATCTCAGACTGGACAGGCCTGAGGCTGAGTGAAGCACCACAACAGGAGGAAAGAAGACAAGAGATTCAGAAAGATGGAGGGCTGGTTGTCAAGACATCCACAGCCCTTGTACAGTCAAAAAAGACTATCAATATGTAATGTGATCAAAAGATATGGAAAAATCACATTATTTTGGACAAATACAGTTTATCTAAATTATCACAAAAGCTACCGTAAATGTCAAAACAAAAACCAGACTTAACATTATAAATATGTTGCAAATGCAAATCTTTGACAAATCCACAACCTACATTTTCAGCCTCCCCCCTCCCAGCACTGACTGTTACAGATGATCAATGATAATCCCTCAGCCTGGGTGATGTGTAACACTTTCATCTTCATTGCTTACAAACAGGCAAAAAAAACCAGTAATGGTATACCACTACAAGCTAGTGTTGTGCCTGGTTTTTCTCCCCCTTTTTGGGAACTCGATAACTCACGACCTCAACTGATACAGAAGAGGGACCTGCTCCACTACAAACCCACACACTCTCCTCAACAATGGCAGCAGTATAGAACAGTTTCCAATGACTCACCTCAGGTCTGTTCTGTGAGTACACCCCCACGTGTGTGTTGTTTGAGGCTGCCAGCCCCAGGGAGACCAGTCCTGCTCCCACATGCTGTCCCCTCTCCAGCACCTGACCAACACACACACACACTTCATGATGCTCACTCTTCTCAACTCTGCTCTTCAAAAATTAACACTATCCCTATGTTAATTTAGGGAATGAACCCCTCTTTCCCTGTACATGTGCACTGCTACTCATTTGTATGCTTCTGTTGCCTGTATGTGGGCGTTCTGTAGGGAAGGGCTAGGAGATAGTTGGTTGCCCAATAGCGGGCAACCCGTACGGGAAAAGTTAACCCATCAACTTACACAAATTATGTGCTCTTTGACAGCATCAATTACGAAAGAGTGACTCACTGACTGCTTCGCAACAACAAAGTCACAATATCAGTTATATATTACGAGTGATCGCTTTTCAAAATACAGTTTTTGCTTTTAAACAACAACAACAAAAACACAAGCTCAATACAAACAGTGTGTGCTTTCTAACAACGACGGTTACAACATAGTTAAATTATCAAATGTTTTTCAATGATAGTAATCATAAAAAATGATTATGATTTCAGAGAAATTAATTACATTCATTTCCTTTTTGCACCAGAATGTTTGCTTTTCAACAACCCCAAACTACCAACTCAATGCAAAATATGTGCTTTTCAACAGTAATATTAACCACATACAGCAGCAATGTATCACACTTCAACATACCTAGCACACAAGCATGCACACCAATGCTCGTGCGTAAGAGTACATTAATTCTCACCATCCCCATTGCACATTAAAAGAAAGAACGGGAAAAGACAAAACAAGAGAAAAAAAAAGGACTGTAAATAATTGCTATAAATATAATCGATATACCTTTTCATATGTGATCCACTGGAAAGGCTCATGGGCTGAGGGTTTGTAGCCGAGGAAGTTTCCATTGCCTGCACATGAACAATCACAGAGTCAACAAACTATCCTGCATATGAACAATCACAGAGTCAACAAACTATCCTGCATATGAACAATCACAGTAACAAACTATCCTGCATATGAACAATCACAGAGTCAACAAACTATCCTGCATATGAACAATCACAGAGTCAACAAACTATCCTGCATATGAACAATCACAGTCAACAAACTATCCTGCATATGAACAATCACAGAGTCAACAAACTATCCTGCATATGAACAATCACAGTCAACAAACTATCCTGCATATGAACAATCACAGAGTCAACAAACTATCCTGCATATGAACAATCACAGAGTCTACAAAGTATCCTGCACATAAACAATCACAGAGTCAACAAAGTATCCTGCACATGAACAATCACAGAGTCAACAAAGTATCCTGCACATGAACAATCACAGAGTCAACAAACTATCTCACACATGAACAATCACAGAGTCAACAAACTATCTCGCACATGAACAATCACAGAGTCAACAAACTATCCCTCTGTGTGTCAGCACAACATGTTTGTTTATAACCCCCAATATTTCAGAGTACACATCAGCGCACCATATTGTGTTCCACAGGTAACAGAGTAGAGATATTTCAATCTTTCATCTTTGAGTCTGACAAACTTGAAGAGCTCTGCAAAATGCAATTCAGAAGGGCCAGGAATGTGGCATCAGGGAAAGGGTCGCTAAAAAAGAAGCACGCACATCACGATGTACACCATGTGCTTATATAAAAAGCAGTCACAGCTATCATGTGAGGACACGTGTCCAAAAATAGACAAAATGCACTGGGTTGAAGCACATTCCAAAAGGGAAGCAATTACAATCTATCTGACACCAGTTTGGGTTTTTGTTTAGGTTTTTTTGTTTTTTTTTAAATTGATTTCCATATAAATTTATCAGTGTTTTCTGTGATAAAGAGCTGGACATCATCCGTTTTAAAAACTGAAATTTGACAGAAACCACATAAACAATAATGAAAAGAAAATGGTCTTTGAAGGTTTGGCACTAAATGATTCTGAAATGATTTGTGGCTATCATAGTGGACAAAAAAGTGGGCATGTGAATTTAGGCACTTGCACAGTTGTGAACATGTGGGTGTCATGTGGCATATGTGTGTGTGTGTGTGTGTGTGTGTGTTGTGTGTGTGTGTGTGTGTGTGTGTGTGTGTGTGTGCACATGTGCAGGCATAAATGCATTTGTATACATGCATGTATGTGTGCATGCATGCACTCTTGCAAACAACATTCAGAGAGAGACAGATATAAATGGAGATATAGAGACACAAAAAAAGAGAGGCAATGTGCATCTTTTTCTTCTTTTTGTCCCCCACCCCATCCTCTATTAAAAAAAAAATTGACTTGTATATTGGACAAGAAAAAAATGTGTCTAATGTACTATGTCTTTTAAAGAAAAGCACAAGTCCATTTTCCTTTGGATGAGACTTTAAACCGAGGCCCTGTGTGCGAATGCACACAGAACATCTTGCGAACACGTTAAATCCTGTTCCGCTTTTCGTAAGAGTAGGCCATTGTGTGCTGGTGGGAACAGATGACACTTACAAAACTGCACACACACGGGGACTGGATGTAAAAAAACACAAGAGTGCTTATTCCATTATCGTCAATATAAAAGAATAAATCAAATCAAATAAAATAAATCAAACAAAATCTTCAGAAAACAGCTCAAATTCTGAATATAAGTATAAATATTTCTAAACATCCCTTACAGTAAAAAAAACATCAAAACAAAACAAAAAAACTCATAAGTGTTCTAGACACTTTTTTGTCGAATCAACCTTGTTGATAAAAGAAATGTGAACTCGATGAATGGCCAAGGCTGCCTCACTTCATGTGAGATAAAACCTATCATGAAGGCGGTTAGTGAACCATGTGGACTTTTTTTTTTTTTTTTTTTTATCTCCTCCAGACTTTCCACTCTCCACCCTTGCCCTCTGCTGTCCAGGGACAGACTACGAGCAACGGTTGTAACAACAAGATCAGGGACACAGATACAATGGACGGCATTGAATAACACTGACCTGTTACGAACCCTAGACTGATAGACACGTGAGAAAAAAAACAGGTTCTTGCACAGGGTCATAGGATCATATCCAAATATCTGTGTCTGTGGATTTAAGACCTGTATTTGCTATGAAGTGTAAAACAATGCAATGCAATGCATTATCTGAATAAGTGCAGTTCCAATAAACTACTCATGGGCTGTCTTCAGTGACTTGGTGGTCACTCAAACGAAATATATGCCAATGACTTACTTGAATGCAGGGCTTTTCTGGGATGACAAAATTACGACTGGAAACAGTCTCTCCACATTTCCTATACTATAGCAGGTTTTGAATATAACTTCTGCTACTTAAACTTTCAACTTTTTCAATCAAAATCAAAGAAGAGCACACTGCCTATATTATGTATCCATCCACACATATAGTCAAGAAACTTGCATAAGAGCCTGAACTTTTAAGACACTCATTGTGTATCGATACAGACATGACAACATCATTCACAGCTGGTATTTTCCCCCCATTGTCCTGATGAGTTGTTCTTTTGGTGTTAGTTTTCCCCCAAGAAAATACAGATGAATAGTTACAACCCCCCCCCCCCCCCAAAAAAAAAACAACAACAACACACACACAAAAAACCGATTTCAAATAACCCACCTGACACACGAGCCCCTCTCTTCAAGGCGTCGTAGAGTGTGTGCACATCCTCGTACATGGTTTCCATAAGTTTTCCGTCTGTACACAGCCCAGAGATCCGTGACCCATCTTTTTGCTGCACAACATGCACACAGATAATGCGGTCAAGAACAGTTATAAGAAAACACACACACATACTGAAGAAGGAATGGAGCAGGACAGTTTTAAACGCTCACCTGCCTAACAAGTCAACCAAGAAGTTCAGGGTTAGATTCCCAGCTATTGTCCCCTTTCTTCCCAGTTTGAAGGGAAAATCAAACTAAGTTCACATGCTTTTGGAGAAGACTTTTCACCACTTGGACCCATGTGCTTACAGTGCTGTGCATGTCAAAAGAACCTACGACAGTTGAAAATCAGAAAGAGCAGGGAGGTACATCTCAAATGTCTTGGAAATACTGGTAGGTTCAATTCCCAATTGTATCCCCCAAAGTGAGAATCTAGAAACCTTAAGAGTAGGAGAAAGAAAATGGTCACATGCACAAAAATATCACCATTAGTGAACCTCTAGAGCTCTAGCTGAGAAAAACAGCAACAACAACATCCATATAATCACATTAAACACAGAACCTGTGGGAAAAAAATGATTTGCACTTTCTTCTCTATCCCTATCTGCTTCCCACTCCAACTGTACTCCCCTCCACCCCTCCCCAACTGACATTTCACTTTATTGACCATTTCCATGCACTAAGAATACAGGAAAAGAGAAAGGGGGGGGGGGGGGGGGGGTGTTAAACTAAAGACAGGATGAGATTTGGGGTTTATGTCAACTGACACAAGTTGTACAATATTTTGAGACCAGAAGAAAACAAACATATAACCAATGTGGCAATGTGAGAGAAAGAGAGAGAGAGAGAGAGAGAGAGAGAGAGAGAGAGAGAGAGAGAGAGAGAGAGAGAGAGAGAGAGAGAGAGAGAGAGAGAGAGAGAGAGAGAGAGAGAGAGAGGGGGGGGGGGTACTGATAGAGAATGCCATGTGCTTGTGTGTCATTTGAGAATGCTTTCAAAACACACACACACACACACACACACACACACACACACACACACACACACACACACACACACACACACACACAGAGCATGGTTGTATTCATGGATTGACATGATTATTGACCAACATAATCTAAAGCAAAACTGAAGGGATCTAG